>CM024753.1:182609499-183809499 GCA_014218235.1 Colocasia esculenta | reverse complement strand
ATTATGTGGTTAATTCTTATGATCTGACTTCAGAGGTATAATCCATAGGATATGAACATTAAATGGAGATTTAGTGGCTCATGAATCCACAACCAACTTTGTCACGCCCCGACGCGGAAATTCAGAACGCGCAGTTGTGATCGGATCATAAATAGAGCGATAAATATTGGATATGACATCAATATAAACTAAATCTCATTAAAATCAAAATAACAACGTTCTATTACATCTAATAAATGCCAGAGCCAGACATAGGGCCCATTATTCAAATTACATGACACACTCAAAGAAAAGGTACTACTAACACCAGTAATACTCCAGATAACCAGACTCTAACATCACAGCTTCCAATGAAAGGGTGCTCTTCACTCGTGCCCCTCCCCATCAGTGTCCTCATGTTCGTCACTAATACTTGAAATGTTGGAAAAAATAGGTGTGAGTGCACTAACACCCAGTAGGATTTATATCTCAATGTGCGGGCACTACTATACGTGATTAGCGTTTTAAGTGAGCAGATTCTCTACTAAAACATGATGACTAAACATGCATGACACAGCTAATCAAGTTGAACAGCTGAACATAATGAGTTGACCAAAGGATATCATAACAAATCATGTATTGACTTTCATATACATTGGACAAAGAGTTCAAGAATAAGATCGTATCACATAAGCAAGAATTTTTTTTTTTGGCCACATTCACACATATATCACATAATCTTACGGATCAAACTTATCTTATCACATAAAGGCACATTCAAATCTTGCACACATACTGGTGTCATGCCACACAACACAAGTCCATACTTTTGTAGTTTATAAGTACGTTGGGGCGCTCCTCCCCAGGACCAGACAGAGCCCTTATTTGTACATGCATTTAGTCAAATGGACCAAAGTCCCACGTTGTGCCGATCAAACATATACATATTATGGCCACAGATTTCCAAGAACAAGCTCGTAGTCACAAGGACATGATCATTCATAGAGTTCAAGATAGGACAATAGCTCGAGAGATCAATTAGACAGCATAACAACTTGTTTTAATCTTCATAAACTTTAATGTCTTGACAAGATTATAGATAAATAACAAATAAGGAAAATCCACATCCGAAAAGCCATAGCAAGTATCATATAAGGAAAAACTTTAAACTAAGCAAGTCCATCTATAGCATGTTTCCTTCATAGATTCATAGCACAATTTATGGTATGACATATTTCATATCAAGCTAGATCACAAGGACAAGATGATAATCAAATAAACGTAAGATCAATCGCTTCATATCAAGCATTAGAATCATATTCATGTTATTATGGTTTTCTAGTGGGTTGATCACTTTTAGACCAATGCACAACTAAGTAATATGATCACAGACCAAGACATACACATGTTTGACTGTCTAACTAAAGGAAATAGTCTCGGGTTGGCCTTTGAATCGCGACGGGTTCAGTCGTCGCACTTCAGAGGACCAAACACAGCTAAAACAAGACTCTGTGCAAAGTGGTTGAATCGTGACGGACCTAACGGTCGCGGTTAGAGATAGTCGATGTGAATAATCGATTCAGAACAGAAACACGACGGTTTACACTGATGTGTTCATGGCCATCGGTACAGAAATGCGACGGTCACGATGGACGCATTTAAGGTAATCGGTGCAGACATCGACTCATCGGCACATAACGTGAATCGATGTTGAAACGACTACTACCAGAATCAATGTGGCAATGATTTCAACGAGAATTGATGTATAACCGGAATCGATGTGGGATCGATTACTGTCAGAATCGATGTGAGAACGATTACTGACAGAGTCGATGTGGGAACGATTAGTGCCAGAGTCTATGTATAACCGGAATCGATGTGGGATCGATTACTGTCAGAGTCGATGTAGGAACGTTTACTGACAGAGTCGGTGTGAGATCGATTCCTTCCAAAATCGATGTGAGAGAGATTACTGACAGAATCAGTGTGGTGATGGTCACAAACGGAGTCGATATGAGATCGATTCCTTCCAGAGTCGATGTCGAACCGGAATTGATGTGGACTTAGAAACGCATCGATCACGATGGACGCGTTGAAGGCAATCGGTACAGACATCGACTCGACGACACAGAATCGGTGTGGGCACAGAAACGCGACGTCTGAAGTGGTCGCGTTCTTGGATCTTGCCCGAAACCCAGAAAAATGCTACAATCTTTCATAATAGGCTTATAACTCGAAGTATAGCAATCTTTAGACAAAACTCTGAACATGAAAGGTGTCGAGGACAATAAGTAGAAGAGAATCATTGTTTTGGTTTGACCCAATTGGCCTTGGTTTGTGTGAAAAATAGTAAGAACACATAAAGCTCTAAACATGTGCGACTCTTAGAAAACGCTTATTATGACTCACATGGTTCATAAAAATTGGGGAAAACACATGCATAAGAAACTAGATTCAATGCTCTTACTAAAGATATGTGCAATGTTTAGATTAAGCCCGAGAACACCTACCTTTGGTTGCTTAAAATCACTGAAACATTCTGGATTGATGCAGAGGCTTGGGGAAGATGTTCTTCACCAATCCAAGCTTCTGGAGGCGTCCTTCCCACGTCTAGCAACGAAGAGTGCTTGCTAAAGTCGGCCTAGGGAGTCTCATGATGGTTTTATATGGCTAGGCTTACTATATTCTGAGTTTTGGTGTTTCCAAAACCCATGGTAGCAATCCTACTATGACTAGAACTTCCTCTAATGCTATTTCCTTTTTAATCCAACCCTAATTATAGCAAGTCATAGAGAGTAATTTCGTGCTCTCAGACTGGACTTAGGTTTAGGTCATGATTAATGGCCCACTTAACCCTTGTATAAGCCTAAAGGACCTTTTTCATTCAAATGTATTTGGTGACTATGAATTTTAAGTATCACATCCTTTGATTTTGGCCATTTATTGGCCAAATAGTTCCATTGGATTATTCGTTTAACCGTTTACCCATTTTTATTCAAAATTTATTATTGTTATTTTTCTTTTATTCAAAATAGCGGGTTGTTACAAACTTAATATTAAGTCTATCGGGTCACACACAAAAGGGCTTGGAAGGTGTGCAGGATTTGCGGAAAAGAGATTCCAAGAGGGACTTATCTGCAATAGTTGTAGCCATTAAAATAATAGACATATAGTTGTCCTGGGGCTCATATGCCACTTTCTATACAAGGGAGAAAGTTTGGAGTGCAAGTCAAAAGGCCTATAAAGTGCGCAACATCATGTGTATTATGTCGACAAGGCATTATAGGGACTGGAGTTCAATTATCTTGGCTCGATAAAGTGGCTTTGGCCCTCATCACCTCGGCCTAGAAGCTAAAGCGATATTTCTAATCGCACACCATCGCGTTAAGGTAGATCTTCCATACGCAGGACGTACGTTTCAAACTAGCTACTCAAATAGGCAATCGAGTTGGGCAAGTTCAACATGCATCAAAATTTTGAAGCTCTTGCTGAGTTCAATGTTGAGACAACATTCTCAACTGAAGATGGGAGCCCTGAGGTCAATCCCCAGAAGAGGGCGAGCCACGTACCCTCTGTGTCAATCTGTTGGAGATTGTTGATAGATAGATCCTTATGCCTCTTTGGCGATAAGGATACTTGTGTGTGTGTGTGTGTGCGCGCACAAGAGTGCTTGCAAACGCATGTAGACATGTCATTTTGATCACGTAAAGAGATTAGATAACGATAAATGAGTTTTTTCTATGTTGAATCTATCTAAAGTTACGGGACGGCAGATGATGGTAGAGTACGTAATTATGCATGGTAGAACTATTTATTAATATAAAGGTGCATATAACAATAATAGATATAATCATGATATTAATATAATATGGGAGGACATGGTAGAATGAAACAAATTATGGTGGTACCATGTGCGACTATCGCGTACATCAATCTTGGAAAAACTTTCGCACTGTACGGTAATATGACGCAATAGCAGTCAAACAAAGGAGTCGGGGTGAGACGGGGTCTTATATCACCTACTGAGTCCTGACCCATCTACTAAGTTCGAACAAAAGTAGAGGAAAAAGGGCCAATATTTCAAACACTTTGTATCCGTGGCGGATCCCACATGACTATTAAAAATAGAGAGCTACGGGTGTTCATGATTTGATTTGATTTGATTTGGTTTATAAGAAATTTTTAAAAAATTAAATCAAAATAAATTCAAACTCAACCCGAATCGAATTAAATTCGATTTGGTTCGGTTTAACTTGAAAATAAATGGGCATTTAGATTCTCATAGTCTTAAATAAGATTTTAATCACTTGTTTCTCTAATAAATTACTATCAAATAATATTTGAAATGAAGTATTAAATATTGATGACCATATTAACCTTTATAATATGTATTTTTACGTAAATATATTGAAAAATTTTGATAGATATATACAAATTAAAATTTATTATTGTAATTCGATTTAATCGGTTTGGTTTGGTTTCTAGAGCTTAGAAATCGAATCAAACCGAATTTTCTTTTTCGGTTTGGTTTGGAACCAAATCAAATTTTTTTCATGCTCAAACCGAACCAAATCAAACCGAATCACTCGATTCGGTTTGATTTTTCAATTTAAACCGAATAATGAACACCCCTAATTACTCGCGCGTATAGAAAAACCTAAATGGAAGGTTCCAAGATTATAGGGTGTTTGAAAGTATTTTTTTAAAGTTATTTTTACTTTAAAAATTATGTTGTGTTAATTTTTAACTAAAATTTTAAAATAAAAAAATTGATATTATTTGTTTGACAAAAGTGTCATAATTTTTAAAATTTGTGTACATTTGTTTGGCTTATATTATTGGATAGTCGAGGGAGGGGAGGGGGGATAGAGCGCCGATGGGGAGGGGGGGGGGGGGGCTGGCGCAGTGGTGTGGGGGGGATAGAGAGAGAGAGAGATGAGAACTAGTGTCGAGAGTTCTTATTAGTTCCCTCCTCTTTTATACCTGTGACTCTAGTGTTGTATATATAAACTCGGGGGAAGTGAACGGATTCTAGAACCGTCGTTGGAATTGGGTCTCAGAGTGTCGTTAATGCTCCAAAACTCACTAAAGGAGTTGCTGCATTTCTACTAGGTCTTGCATTGATTGGCAGTGTTGTCCACCCTTGTCCGTGCATTGAATATGTGTTGATCGTGCATTAGCCTCCCGCTCCGCATAGTTGTCACGGTGCGGATTTTTCGACATGACTCCTTTCATGAACATGGACGTGACAATTGTCCAAGAGCATGATAACCATCCTGACCTATGTTCGGTCCACCCCTATGAGTTTCAATAGGCTGGTTTTCTATGTTAGACCACTACAACGATGGGCCTAGGATGAGCCAAGATGGGCCGACTGCCAGGACCCATCACGATTACTTGAAGGAAATTGGAAACACTTAATCAATTAATAGGAACACTTAATCGATTAGTGGAAACACATAATCGATTGGTTGGCACCCATAGTCGATTAGTAGGAACACTTAATTTATTAGTGTCCTTAATCAATTAGCTAGACACACATTCAATTATCTGGTTCGCCCCTCCAGATTGCCACAAGCTGGCTAGTTGTGCTGGGCTGTTATGGCTATAGGCTTGGGTCAAGCCGAGATGGGCCAATCATGAGGACCTATCATGATTAGTTGAAGGCAATTGGAAATACTTAATCGATTAGTGAGAACACTTAATCAATTAGTTGATTCTCTTAGTCTATTAGTGAGGACAAATTAATCAATTAGTTGGTATCCTTAATCAATTAGTAGAAACACCTAATTCATTGGTTATTACCCTTAGTCAATTAGTGAAAATACTTAATCGATTAGTGCCCATCATCGATTAGTTGGGCACTTAATTGATTATCTAGTCCACCCCTCTGATTCATCACAGATTGGCCAGCCAGTTGTACTGGGACATTGCAGCTATGGGTTGGGTCGGGTTGGGTCGGGTCGGGTCGGGTTGAGATAGGCCAACCATAATGTAACATCCCGAGTTCTGGTTGTCCTTGATGTTGATCATGAGATCGTGACGGGTCGAGGTGTCGCGTTCTGAATGCGATAGGATCCGTGTCACCTTCTGGTTGAGAAGGCGACGGCCTTTGTGTCACGTTCTTGTGGTCTGTATGTGGCTGGTGTGCCACGTGTCCTCGCTCATGTGTGTGAAGACAATGTGCCACCGTTCACCTGAGCCACATGCAGGTGTGACACGTGGTCTGGAGGCTGTCTGCCTGTTAGAAGGTCTATTGGAACTTTTGAGAAAGCGATAAGTTTCCTGTCGCGTTCTGTTAAGAATGCGACGCCCTTCTTGTCGCGACCTCAGTCCCGAGGCCTTAAGGCATGCAAGCTCCTCTTTCTTCTCATTTCTTCCTCTTTCTCCTTTCCCTTCTCCTCTCCGCGGTGAGGGAGCTCCCTCTTCCCCCTTCTCAGGCATTTCGGCGTGGCGGAGGTGTCGGTGTGCTCGTGGTAGAGCGTTGGAGCGGCGTGGAGCGAGGAGGAGGCGGCCAATCCTACGTGAAGGCCCCAACGGGTCTGGCTCTTCAATTTCGTGTAGGGATCTCTTGCTCTCTCTTAATGTCTTGAGGAGATGGAGCTTGTTTTGAGCTATCCTCCCCTTGATCGAGGCTTTCTTGTGGTTTTGCATGGGAGATTACTTGCCGGTGGTGCTCCCTCTTTGTGTAGCTTGGTTCCCAGTGGTGTGTGGGAGAGGAGAGGTGGCATTGGTGCCCCTCGAGCCTTCTCTTGTTGTGTGGGAGGTGTGTGCTCTTCTTCCTTCCCTCTCTGGTGGTCGTTTTGTAGCATGGGGGACTGTGGGATGGACCCATCCTCGGTCTCGATCTTCTGACTGAGATCGCGATAGGTTGGCTGTCGCGACACTACAAGAAAATGCGCTATTTCCGACGGACTGAATCCGTTGGAAATCCGACGGTATTCCGTCGGAAAAGGCGCCTTCCGATCGCTTTCCGTCCAAAGCTCGTCGGAAACTATCCGTCAGAAATACTTGGTCAGAAATTTCCGACGGATGACAATTCCGTCAGAATTCGGTCGAAACCTCCGACAGATATAATCCGTCGGGAAAGCCGTCAGTATTTTTCGACGGAATTGCCGACGGTGTTTTTTCGTCGGTAATTTATCAGTTCCGACGGATACTTATCCGTCGGACAATCCGTCAGTAGTTTCCGACGGAATTACCGACGGTGTTTTTCCGTCGGTAATTTATCAGTTCCGACGGATACTTATCCGTCAGAAAATCCGTCGGAAACTACACCATATTTTTTTTAAAATAGACAAATAAAAATGATTTGTCAACATTGCTACAATGTCAAACCTGCTACAATATTCATAAATTTAACAAATACTCACAATCAACATAAAATCATAAAATACAATAAATATAAAATCATATAGAATAATGAATACAAAAATCAACATAGATCTGCTGGATCGTCTGCTGTCCCTGCCTCGTCATCGTCTGGAGCTGGATCCTATATTAAAACAAATTAAAATGAGAAACATTAATAATAAATAAAAGACATACATTATTTTCAAAAATAAAATTTAAAACATGTGATTATTTCTCAAGCTTAATACAATACTATTTTTAGATCCATCATTTTCTTGGGTGTTTTTAGATCCGTCCTTTGAATGCCCAACCCAATCCGGAGATCCAAATTGGATTCCGTCAGTTCCCACACATCACTTTAACCCACCCAGTCGTGTCGGAGAAAACGACACGTCGATCGGATCCCTATTTGGGATTTTAGACCCCCGGGTTGCGTGTTTTAACCATTTATATATGTTTGGCCGTGTTTTTAGATCCGTCCTTTGAATGCCCAACCCAATCCGGGGATCCAAATTGGATTCCGTCAGTTTCTACACGCCACTTTAACCCACCCGGTCGTGTTGGAGAAAACGGCACGTCGATCGGATACCTATTTGGGATTTTGGACCTCCGGGTTGTGTGTTTTAACCTTTTATATATACTTGCCCGTTTTTACATCCGTCCTTTGAATGCCCAACCCAATCCGGAGATCCAAATTGGATTCCGTCAGTTTCTACACGTCACTTTAACCCACCCGGTCGTATCGGAGAAAATGGCACGTCGATCGGATCTCTATTTGGGATTTTGGACCCCCGGGTTGTGTGTTTTAACCATTTATATATGCTTGACCGTGTTTTTAGATCCGTCCTTTGAATGCCCAACCCAATCCGGGGATCCAAATTGGATTCCGTCAGTTTCTACACGTCACTTTAACCCACCCGGTCGTGTCGGAGAAAACGGCATGTCGATCGGATCCCTATTTGGGATTTTGGACCCCCGGGTTGTGTGTTTTAACCTTTTATATATACTTGCCCATTTTTAGATCCGTCCTTTGAATGCCGAACCCAATCCGGGGATCCAAATTGGATTCCGTCAGTTTCTACACGTCACTTTAACCCACCCGGTCGTGTCGGAGAAAACGTCACATCGAACGGATCCCTATTTGGGATTTTGGACCCCTGGGTTGCATGTTTTAACCATTTATATATGCTTGACCGTGTTTTTAGATCCATCCTTTGAATGCCCAACCCAATCCGGGGATCCAAATTGGATTCTGTCAGTTTCTACACGTCACTTTAACCCACCCGGTCGTGTCGGAGAAAACGACACGTCGATCGGATCCCTATTTGGGATTTTGGACTCCCGGGTTGTGTGTTTTAACCTTTTATATATACTTGCCCGTTTTTAGATCCGTCCTTTGAATGCCCAACCCAATCCGGAGATCCAAATTGGATTCCGTCAGTTTCTACACGTCACTTTAACCCATCCGGTTGTGTCGGAGAAAACGGCACGTCGATCGGATCCCTATTTGGGATTTTGGACCCCCGGGTTGTGTGTTTTAACCATTTATATATGTTTGACCGTGTTTTTAGATCCGTCCTTTGAATGCCCAACCCAATCCAGGGATCCAAATTAGATTCCGTCAGTTTCTACACGTCACTTTAACCCACCCGGTCATGTCGGAGAAAACGGCACGTCGATCGGATCCCTATTTGGGATTTTGGACCCCCTGGTTGTGTGTTTTAGCCTTTTATATATACTTGCCCGTTTTTAGATCCGTCCTTTGAATGCCCAACCCAATCCGGAGATCCAAATTGGATTCCGTCAGTTTCTACACGTCACTTTAACCCACCCGGTCGTGTCGGAGAAAACGGCACATCGATCGGATCCCTATTTGGGATTTTAGACCCCCAGGTTGCGTGTTTTAACCATTTATATATGCTTGACCGTGTTTTTAGATCCGTCATTTCAATGCCCAACCCAATCCGGAGATCCAAATTGGATTCCGTCAGTTCCCACACGTCACTTTAACCCACCTGGTCGTGTCGGAGAAAACGGCACGTCGATCAGATTCATATTTGGGATTTTAGACCCCCGGGTTGCGTGTTTTAACCATTTATATATGCTTGGCCGTATTTTTAGATCCGTCCTTTGAATGCCCAACCCAATCCGGGGATCCAAATTGGATTCCGTCAGTTTTTAGACGCCACTTTAACCCACCCGGTCGTGTCGGAGAAAACAGAACGTCGATCGGATCCCTATTTGGGATTTTGGACCCCCGGGTTGTGTGTTTTAACCTTTTATATATACTTGCCCGTTTTTACATCCGTCCTTTGAATGCCCAACCCAATCCGGAGATCCAAATTGGATTCCGTCAGTTTCTACACGTCACTTTAACCCATCCGGTCGTGTTGGAGAAAACGACACGCCGATCCGATCCCTATTTGGGATTTTGGACCCCCGGGTTGTGTGTTTTGACCCTTTATATATACTTGGGTGTTTTTTAGATCCGTCATTTCAATGCCCAACCCAATCTGGAGATCCAAATTAGATTCCGTCAGTTCCCACACGTCACTTTAACCCACCCGGTCGTCTCGGAGAAAACGGCACGCCGATCCGAACCCTATTTGGGATTTTGGACTCACGGGTTGTGTGTTTTGACCCTTTATATATACTTGGGTGTTTTTTAGATCCGTCATTTCAATGCCCAACCCAATCCGGAGATCCAAATTGGATTCCGTCAGTTCCCACACATCACTTTAACCCACCCGGTCCTGTCGGAGAAAACAGCACGCCGATCTGATCCCTATTTGGGATTTTGGACCCCCGGGTTGTGTGTTTTGACCCTTTATATATACTTGGGTGTTTTTTAGATCCGTCAATTGAACGCCCGACCCAATCCGAGAATCCAAATTCGAATCCGTCAGTTCGCACACGTCATGTTAACCCACCCGGTCATGTGGGAGAAAACGGCACGCCGATCAGATCCCTATTTGGGATTTTGGACCACCGGGTTGTATGTTTTAACCCTTTATATGTAATTTGTTGTTTTTTAGATCCGTCAATTGAACGTCCGTCCCAATCCTAAGTATATGAAATTAATACTAATACTGACCTAAGCTGCTGGCTGTGTGGGGCATACTCCCTGCATTATTGAGATGAACTGCTGAACCATATCGCTGAACTGCGTCTGTAGCTGTACCCGCTGCGTCTCTATCTCTACCCGCTGCGTCTGTAGCTCTACCCGCTGCGTCTGTAGCTCTACCCGCTGCGTCTGTAGCTCTGCACGTAGCTCCTCCCGAATGATGCCTCTAATGTCCTCTTCACCACTGACGGGCGGCGCAGAAGATGAACTCGCGTGTGTCGGGGGAGCGATCGAACTGGCATATGAGGACAACACTCGATGAGTATCCAGGCTGTCCCCAAAGCCGTACACTCGACCCTTCCTCGGCACTCCCGCTGCCTCGACCCAAGCGTCCGCATCCAAATCTGGCTGGGGAGTGCCCTCTGTGTAGCGCTCTGCCATCGTCCTGTCGTACGTCTCCTGTAAAATAATTTAAAATTAAATTATTGAAAACAAATTTCTTTAATATCATAATTGAATTCATAATTTAAAACTTGACTTACAGCAATCGTGCGGGCACTCTCGGTAACATAGTCATCCGTCCCCTTCCGCTTATGAGTCTGGTCAAATAACTCGCGGAAAGTAGGGGCACGCTCCAGGTCGTGATGCTTAAAATTCAACAAAATTAGTTAGTTTCACAATAATAATCCATATGTATATATGAATCGAACAATAAAATACTTACCAATTTTTTACTGTGGGTCGCATAAGATACGGATCCACTAGTATGCACATTCTTCTCCGGTTGAGTTGCTCTGTTGCGTATTGCCGCCTGTGACCGCTGCTGCCATGGTCCAGCAGCCCAACGCTCGCAAAGGGACTCCCAATAGTCCCTCCGCATCCAAACAGGGCCGTAATCCACCCAAGCCATAGGATCCCGGTTGCCTGTGGTCTTCATTGCCTTGTTCCGTACCTCCCACATCGACTTTCTTAAATTAGTCTGGGCCGTAATCTCCCAGACGGCTCGAGCTCGAGGGAGATCCTCGGGTCTTGTGAACGCGAACCTCCGCTGTAAAGAAATAAAATTAATCAACGTTCTGCAATAAACCCAAATTAATAATAATTGAATAAATGACTTCAACTCTTATAAAAAATAAAAATACCGTAAACATGTCAAATAATAAATCCCGGACTGGCACCGGGAAGTCTCTCCATGCATCCACTGGTCCAGGAATATGTGCGTGGACCAGCGTCGTAATATAGCGGGAAGCAGGACTGGGATCTATCTTCCCCCTGCAATTCCACATTAATTTTCTACATGAAATGTATATCCTAAATAACAAATACAGTAACACTGAGATGATGAACTTTACCCTGAGATCCAGCATGGTTGTTGTCCTGGTAGCTGAGGCCCCTCCTCAGCTGCTGGATGCTGGCTCTCCACCTCTGTTGAAAACAATTTAGTACACTATTATTGTATAAATTGCAAGAGACCAAACATACTAATCTATTGAAACATACGTTTACCTTGTGGTGAGGAAGAAGACGAAGGTGGCACTGCTCGGATGGTCGACAGGGAGGCAACATTTCATACACATTAGAAATTATGAATTTCAAATAAACAACAATATAGAAATTTACCTGTCGCTGGGACGACGGGCGTGGACGGGGAGGCAGTCCCTGCAAAATTTCGTACACATTAGAAATTATGAATTTCAAATAAACAACAATATAGAAATTTACCTGTCGCTGGGACGACGGGCGTGGACGGGGAGGAAGTCCCTGCAAAATTTCTTACACATTAGAAATTATGAATTTCAAATAAACAACAATATAGAAATTTACTTGTCGCTGAGACGACGGGCGTGGACGGGGAGGCAGTCCCTGCAAAATTTCGTACACATTAGAAATTATGAATTTCAAATAAACAACAATATAGAAATTTACTTGTCGTTGGGACGACGGGCGTGGACGGGGAGGCAGTCCCTGCAAAATTTCATACACATTAGAAATTATGAATTTCAAATAAACAACAATATAGAAATTTACCTGTCGCTGGGACGACGGGCGTGGATGGGGAGGCAGTCCCTGTAAAATTTCATGTACGTTAGTTCTCGTGAAATCAATATAAACAATAATACCCATGTACGTTTGTGTACATATGCATATACCTGTCGCGGACCTGGAGGCAGACGTGGACGGGGAGGCAGTCCCTGTAAAATTGTATGTACGTTAGTTCTCATGCATTTAATATGAACAATAAATTCTAGAATATTGTGTTTACACATACGTATACCTGTCGTGGACGGGGTCGCGGACCCTCTGCCAACGGACGTGGCAACCGTCCGACTAGTCCTCCACGTACCATATCTCTATTGATACAAATAAAGATATAGCAAGTCATCAGCACTCAATTTGAAGTAGCAATTTATTATGAACATGTAATTAACAACAACACCAATTTCTTACAAAATATGCAGTATATTATCTATATTCATCATCAGATGCTGAAGACATGTTTAATTCAGCATCATCTTCATCATCATCCTGGAATTCATCCTCATCATCTTGGGAGTCTTCCTCGACATCAGACTCCACCTCCCGCTCAGCGACATTTGGGTCAACTTCTTCTTGTTCATTATCCTTATGTAAGCAAATTGTTTCATTTATATCATGAACATTGTACTGCGTAGAAGCTGCCAACTCTCGTGCGTCACTCCGATCTGATTGGAAAAAGTTGTCATTAACACCTTCGAGCTCATCATCAGTCGGGAGAAGCTCATACTCAGGGAATAGTCTTGATTTCACTCTACATGCATCCCACCAATCTCTTAATTTGAGGGATGTATAATTTGAATAATAAACTTGTTGGGCTTGTGCCGCCAGGATGAATGGCTCATATGTACTCAATTTGGACTTATGCTTCACATCGATTAATCCATATGTTGTGTCATGACGAATAGATGTCGGATCAAACCAATGACACTTGAACAGAAATACATTGTTGTCTTGTCCCAAAAATTGTAGTTCAATGACTTCTTCGAGAATGTCATAATAGTCAATTTCATTTTCATTGTAGGCACTTCCCTTCACACATACGCCGCTGTTCATCGTAGACTTATTCCGTCCATAATCTCTCGTGTGAAATCTGTATCCATTCACAATGTAGCCTGGATAGACACGTACAATCTTCGAGGGGCCAAAACTGATCTGTTGTACTCTTGAATCGGGAATGAAGCCTTGTTCAACCTATTATGAGATAAATAGACAAACATTGAATAAATGACTTCAACTCAGTCTGCATAAAAACATAACACTTATGTTTCAAAATAATTAGACACATACTCGAGATCTTAACCAAGTAGGAAAAGACTTCTCCCGTTCCTTTTCAAACTGCACGTCAGTTAGACGTGGATTCCGTCGTAATATGACTGAGTCAAACTCTCTGCAATGTAAATGTCACACAACCGTTAGGTTCTGCAGCAATGCACGCAAATGATGACGAATAAGCGTGGAGAGCTTACTGAATGTAAGGGTCTAGTTCTTCGCAATTCATGAACACGTAGATCTCCGCAGCTACCAACTCTCTGTCTTGGAGTGCGCGAGTAGATGAAGATCCGAACGCCCGTCCGGGACACTTGAATACAGAGAGTCGGTCCGATACCTCGGAATCTCCACCATCATCATTACGTGGAGGTTGAGTGCGTCGGGTTCGTATTTCTGTGTCAAAGTACATCGAACAGAAGTTCGATATCTCCTCAATGAGGTACTCCTGAGTAATGGAGCCCTCAACTTGTGCTTTGTTATAGACTTTCATCTTAAGATCGTGCATGCACCTACGACAATAATTCAAATGCATACATAAGTAATATAAAAGATCGTCGTAATGGCAATAAATTGAGATGTAGAAATATACCTCTCAAACGGATACATCCATTGAAACTGTACCGGTCCTCCGACCCTTGCCTCATATGGTAAATGGATGATCAGGTGCTCCATTGAATCAAAGAATGCTGGAGGAAATATTTTCTCTAATTTGCAGACTGTCTGAATTATATTTTGCTCCATATTTTGCAAGTCATGAATTTTGAGTTCTGATGTTGATAAAATCCTGAAGAATTGACTCAGCTCAGTCATTGCTCCCCATATTTGTTTCGGCAACAACTCACGAAAAGCAAGAGGCATCAGTCTTTGCATGAAACATGGCAGTCATGACTCTTCATTCCGTATATTTTTCCCTCGTTGACATTTACACAACGTGCAATATTCGAGACATATCCATCTGGAAATCTCAATTGCTTTAACCATTGCAACACTTCCTTAATCTGTCTGGCCCCAAGCACATATGCAGCTTTAGGTTGCACCACTTTTCCTTGAACATGTTGTAGCTCTAGTTCTGGACGTTTGCAAAGTACTTTCAATTCGAAACGTGCCTTGACGTTATCCTTCGTTTTGCCTTTGACGTCCATAACTGTGTTGAACACATTATCAAAAACATTCTTCTCTATATGCATGACGTCTAGGTTATGACGTATCAAAAGTGTTGACCAATAAGGCAATTCCCAAAAAATGCTTTGCTTCACCCAATTGTGATCCTTCCCAAAGCCAGGGATTTGTCGGGTACTACCAGCCAGTTGTGTTACAGTCGGTAAGTTCTGGACCCGCCTCGCCATGTTTCCACCAGACACCCGTTCCATATCTACCTCCTCCATCACAGTTGTATTTTTCATAAGAGAATCCTTTTGCTTTCGGAAAGGATGGTCACTGGGTAGAAACCGCCGATGACAATCGAACCAACAAGATTTCCCCCCAGATTTCAACACAAATGATTTAGAATCCTCCATGCAATAAGGACATGCCAACCTCCCATGTGTGCTCCAGCCAGATAACATGCCGTAGGCTGGAAAGTCACTTATTGTCCACATTAATGCAGCATTCAGATTGAAATTCTGTTTTCTGGATGCATCATAAGACTGCACACCATCTGACCATAACAATTTCATCTCATCAATCAACGGTCTGAGATATATGTCTATATTCTTTCCTGGACTTTTTGGACCCGGAATCAGCAATGAAAGGAACAGATTCTCACGCTTCATGCACATGCCTGGCGGAAGGTTATACGGTGTTAGGAATACTGGCCAACATGAGTAAGATGCCACCGAGCCTCCGAAAGGATTGAAACCATCTGTGCATAAACCAAGCCGTACGTTGCGTGGATCCCTTGAGAAGTAAGGATGAGTACGGCTAAAATGAGCCCAAGCTTCACCATCGGCAGGATGACTCATTTCACCTTCGTCACGACGGACTCTTTCCGCATGCCAAGTCATATGTCCAGCTGTCCTCGAGGACATGAACAATCGCTGCAATCTGGGTGTGATAGGAAAGTACCGCAATGACTTATACGGAACATCCTTCTTCTTTGACTTGTCCCCTCTCTTGGGCTTGAACCTATCATGCTTACAAATACAACATGATGTCTTATCTGCATCCTCTTTATAGTACAACATACAGTGATTCGGACATGCATCAATTTTCATAAAACCAAGCCCCAAATCATTCACCATCTTCTTCGCACGGTAAAAGTCAGCAGGTAACCTCTCTGATTGAGGAAGCATGCTCTTGACCAGTAAGAGAAGCCGGTCAAAACAACTCTCGCTCATATGAAATTCAGATTTCAAATTCAATAGTTGCGACACTGCAGACAACCGTGTATGCTTCTCACAACCATCCCATAATGGCTCATAAGCATCTCAAAGTAACTGATAAAATCTCTGAGCTGTATCATTCGGCACTTCTTCATTTGTTTGATCTTCATGAATATTGAACTCTGGACCAGCAGCATCGACAACCATGTCTACGTACGTACTTGTGGAGGCAAAGTAATTAGCTGGTGCAGACGACTGAATATTCAACTCACCATGACACGACCATAACTCATAATGGCCAACAAATCCTCTCGTATACAGATGATGCTGCACATCCCATGTCGATATCCACTTTCTGTTCTTACAAGCCGAACACGGACATCGGATGTTACCGATCGGATCAACTGCTACTGATGAATTACTCAATGCAAACTCAATAAAACTGTCAACTCCGTCTTTAAACTCCTCGGTCACAACTCCATTCACTATTCCACGGTACATCCATGACCGATTCTCATAAGACATTTTTCCTACAGATTAAATGTCATGTCTCGAGTTAAAATCCAACACACCCTCACATCATTCAAGTACCATACATATGATACATACGTTATATGGAGAGTCCCAGAGCTAATGGGTGAAATAAAGCGTTGACGTAAAGATAAATGAAGAGTAAACATACATGAATATCAAATAAATTTGAGCACTATATAAATACTTAATGGTATTGAACATTAAAAACAACACAAACCGTGATGTCTTCATATTAGGCCACCACCACTTGATCGGCTCTTTATTCACCAGCTTCTCAGTAGATTTCCTAGGGAGTGAACTAACCACTGATATCCCTAAATATAGTTTGCCAAATACATCTCTTCGTACATAATGGGAAGACATAACTTTGAGAATGTCAAGTTCTTTGACACAATTATTTTTCACAAATTTTGACCAGTCTTTTCCAATAAACATGTACATACTACCACACCAACTGCGTCGTAAGATTACAAAATATCGCACTCCTTTTTCATCTTGAACAATAACAGATAATCCACTTTTGTTTTCTAAACTTTGTCTTTCTTCTTTCCGAATAATCTTTATGATTTTCTTCATCTTCTCTTTCACCAAAAGTAAACCATCATGTAATCTTCGAATATCGAGCGGAAATATTTTACGTTCAAACAAACAAGTACTTTGATACGTTGGACATTTGTTCTTCTTTGAGTCTAATTTCCAATCGCGAACTCTCATCACTAATTAGAAAAAAAATTTATAACATTTTATTCATGAGTAATTTAAAATATGAAATTAAATCATAATATGGTAAATATGAAAAATCAATCAAATGGCTACAAATAAACATACGAATGTTGAATGATTAACTTGCAGTGTGAAATTTGTGAAAGTAAACAATATGTTTAACAAAGAAAGTCATTGCATTGTTTATTTTCATGTCAAGCGTAAAAAAATAACAGCGAGCAAGATAAATAAAAAATAACTTAATTTACCAAAAACTTTGAATATAAGCAATTAGGAGAAGGAACTTGTAGCTAGGTCCGGATCTAATTTTTAGAAATTTTAACAATACACACACACCAAACATCAAGGTGTTAGCTTATGTGCTATCCACAGTAGAGAAGTACTCTAAACAATTTCAAATGAGCAATTTCAAATCCAAACAAATACTATCTTTTAATCTCCCATCCAAATTGACTTTTCATACACTTTTATATTTATATGGAGCTTTCATATTGATTTATTGATTGTACAACTACTTTGAAAACTCCATTGGACTAACACATTTATTGATTGCACCCTAGGGGTGTGCCCACCCCCAATGGGATGGTGGTTTGCATCCACCTGGATGCAAACTCCCCATGGGAGTTTGCACCAAGTGGTGCTCATACTTAAAACCTAGCGGGGCCCATACCTGCCATGTCGGCCGCGCCGGGTAAGAAGTCTTCCATACCAACATTTAGGATGGATGAGGCCATGCCATTATTGACCTTTGAAAATTTCTTACCAAACTATGGCGACTTGTTATAGATACAAATTATTCTCGCAAATAGGGTTTTTAGTGACAACGAGAATTTAAAATAGAATTTTATCCAATTATATTTTTAACAAGGGTATATTTACTAAAAATCTTAAATTTTAGTATAATTTGCAAATGATAGGTCCATATGTGTAACTCAAATCATCATTGAAAATATGGTTGGTTAGACCGATAAATCGGATTGAACCAACCAATCTATGGTACGGTACTAATCGAACAAGTGCACTCTAAATTAAAACTATAATAAAAAATAAAAGTACTTAATCAAACTGTCTATGTGTGGACTGCAAGATTTCAATCAAGGTATGAACACCGAGTGTACAGGATGGATATAGAACCCAACAGGAGTCCTGTATTATGAATGATCAAATGACTGATAAACACATCAAGAGTAGAAGCCATTAAAGACTCAGTCCACACACATGCATCTATGCAAGTCATGACAAATGTTAGTGGAACTAAAATTGCATGTGAATAAAAAAACTCCATCATCATTTTCATCAAAGTTGACATTTTTTTACTACATACTTTGAAGACCCAATTTATAAAGCAAAACGATATATCTCTACAGAATCTAAAAATTTTACTTTTTCAACACATCAACTATTTTTATCCATTGGTAAGCAAGACAAGCTTCATTGATCAATACACTAATTCATCTAAGTGCTAAACCAATCATAGGCTAATCAGCATCTTTTTCGTTTTTCCTTTAACATCAACTCAAGATATATATGACTTTCATTAAAATAGGATGATATAAACCATTAAAATTTGACACTCAGCTATTAACTGAGTGCAAATGCCTTGAATCACTTCTGCAGGTGCAAGGTGACATTTATGCTCTTATAGGCAGACTGTGGGGGGAGGGGGGGACGCACGGAGGGGGGGGGGGGGGAATGCATGTGGGGGAGGGGCGGGACTGTGCGGGCCAAGGGAGTGTGGGGTGGGGAGGATGGGACTGTGGGAATGGGGAGGGGGGGAATGTGGGGGGGGGGGGACTGTACGTGGGGTGGGGGAGGAGGGGACTGTGGGAATGTGGGGGAGGGGGGCCGGGTGGGAAGGGGAGGGGGGCATCGTGCAGGGGGGAGGGGGGCTCGGTGGGAAGGGGAGGGGGGCGGGTGCAAGGGGGGGGGGGGTGAAGGGGGAGGGGCGCCGCGTGCAGGGGTCGGGTGGGAAGGGGAGGGGGCCGGAGTGTGGGGGGGGGGGGTGGAAAGGGGGAGGGGCGCCGTGTGCAGGTGGGGGGGGTGGAAAGGGGAGGGCACCGTGGACAGGTGGGGGGGGGGGAAGGGGAGGGGGGCTGGGTGGGGGGGGGCATCTTGCAGGGGGGAGGCCGGGGCGGGTGGGAAGGGGACGAGGGCCAGGTGGGAAGGGAGGGGGCCGCGTGCAGGGGCCGGGGTGGGGGGGAGGGGGGCCGGGTGGGGGGGGGGAAGGGGAGGGGGGCCGAGGGCAGGGGGTGGGGGGGGGGGGTGGAAAGGGGAGGGGAGCCGTGTGCAGGTGGGGGGGTGGGAAGGGGAGGGGGGCTGGGTGGGGGGGCATCTTGCGGGGGGAGGCCGGGGGCCGGGTGGGAAGGGGCGAGGGCAGGTGGGAAGGGGAGGGGGCGCGTGCAGGGGCCGGGTGGGGGGGGGAGGGGGGCCGGGTGGGGGGGGTGGAAGGGGAGGGGGGGCCGGAGGAAGGTGGCGGGGGGGGGAGAGAGGGGGAGGTGGAACTCACCGGGAGAGGGGTGGCCGGCAGCGAGCAGCGGCAAGCGGGGGCAGCGGCGGCGGCGGCGAGCGGCGATCGGTGGCGGCGAGCGGCGTCGGCGATCGGCGGCAGCGAGGGCGCAGCGGCGAGCGGCGTCGGCGAGAGAGAGAGAGAGAGAGAGAGAGAGAGAGAGAGAGAGAGAGAGAGGGAGGGAGAGAGAGAGAGAGAGAGAGAGAGAGAGAGAGAGAGAGAGAGAGAGAGAGAGAGAGAGAGAGAGAGGAGAGAGGAGAGAGAGAGAGAGAGTGGGAGAGGAAAAGGGGGTGGGGGTTTCGGCGGAGGAAGTAAAAAGGTGTTTTACCGACGGCATTTCCGACTAGAAATATCCGTCGGAACTTCCGACGGATATTCCGACGGATCGGAATATCCGTCGGAATTACTACCGACGGATCTTCCGACGGAAATATTACCGTCGGAAGATCCGTCGGTATTATTTCATTACCGATGGATATTGCGACGGAATATTTCAGTCGGAACTTCCGACTTATTGTCCGACGGACAATAGCCGTCGGAATATCCGTCAGAATTACCGACGGAAATAAATCCGTCGGAAAATATCCGTCAGTAATCCCGCTTTCTCTTGTAGTGCGATACCAGTCAGAAGGTGATGGGCTTCCTGTCGCATTCTGGTTGTGACAGGATAGCCGTCGTGTTTTGCTTGTCCCTCTGTTTCCCATTTCCCGATCTTGGTGGGGGTAGCTCGTGTCTAAGTTGGTTAGAGTGAGGTCTCCCCAACTTGGCACGGGGCTCGTCTTCCAATTGGTGTTTTATCTCTATGGTTCCTTTGCGGTGGTTCTGCCCCAAGGGTTCTGCCTTCAGATGAGGAACGCGACGGGTCGATACGTCTCGTTCATCCTCTGAAGGCGACACCTTGCTTGTCGCCTTTTGATCGTGACAGGGTTGTTGTCGTGTTCCCCTTGCCCATCAAGCTTTCTTGTTTTCGAGCTTAACAAGGGTGGTCTGTGCCTAAGTTGGTTAGAAGAATGTTTCTGCCCCAACTTAGGCACATGACTAGTGTTTTGTGGTTGCTGCCCTTGTCGGGTTGTGGGTGTCGGCCTTGGGGCAGTTTTCCCTCAAGGGCTCTGTCTTCAGATGAAGAATGCGACGGGTCAATACGTCGCGTTCATCATCCGAATGCGACACCCTGGCTGTCACATTCTGGTCGCGACAAGTGTTGTGTCGCTTTCTGGTTCAGATTGTGACGAGCTTCTTGTCGCCTTCTGGCTTCTGTGTTGTTGTGCAGCCTTTTCCATCTGATCCTTTTCTTTCTGCAATCTAACATTGCTCCATACATCTCAAGTCAATCCATACCCAGAATAATATCATAATCTGACAACTGCAGGGCATACAACCGACCCGGCATCTGGTTCCCTTCAATCATAACATGAGCTTCATCTATATAGCTCGAAGTGAGTAAGAACTCACCTGAAGGAACCTCCACCACTAACTCACAAGACTTCTCTTCTAAAGGATGAGCTATGCAATCCAGAAATTCTTCGGAAATAAAAGAATGAGAGGCACCCGAATCAAATAAGACTCTTGATAAATATTCATAAAGAGGTAAAATACCTTCTATCATATTTAACGCCTCTGCCTGGGCTCGGGTGATAGCCATAACCCGGCCTCTCCCTCGCTGCTGCGGTGCTCCTCTGCCACGACCTGCCTGTGGCTGCTGGAACTGCTGAGGCTGCTGCTGCTGCTGCTGCACACCTCTGCCATACCCATACTCTCTTGCATACGGACAGTTGCGGATCAAATGTCCCGGCTGATTGCAATTATAACACCTATACCCTGGAGGAACATTAGGCTGCCTGGCAGTACTCTGCTGCGACTCCTCCACCTCAGGCCTACCACGGCCCTGCTGCAACTGCTGACGACCTCCCCATCCTCTTCCTTTGCCTTTAAATACTTACTTTAACTTCTGCCCCCATTTCCCGAAACCAGATGAAGAAGGTCCTGCTGGTGCCTTGCCCTTGCTTGCACCTACTGTTTGCTGCGGTAGCCGAAAACTACCTGAACCTGACTCACCTGCCTGACGAGTCCGGATAGACCTCTCCAAAGTAGCTGCCCTCTGCGCTGCCTCTTCCACTGTCCTGCACATAAGAGGTACTATCGCATCCTGCAATTCCACTCTCAATCCTCTGATAAAGTACTCAACCATCATATTATTATCTGAAACCACATATGGTGCATAACGGCTAAGTGCCATAAATCTCATCTGGTACTCTAAGACTGAAGAGTTACCTTGCTGAAGAGTTCGGAATTGCTCTCTTTTTACTTGCTGCACTTGGATCGGAAAGAATGTATCGTTAAATACATCAAGAAACTCCGGCCAAGTGATAGCTTCTTCCGTCCTGCCTGCAAAAGTGGTTTGCATCTTCAATCGCCACCATTCCAAGGCAAAACCTCTCAACTGATAAGCAGCTAATACCACTCTATCCGTTGCCGGACACCTCATAGTCGCAAAAACTCTCTCAATTTCATGAACCCAATGCTCAGCTGTATCTGGATTTGGCCCTCCTGAATAAGTAGGTGGCTGCAATCTCAGAAACTTTTCAACCTGCAACACTAGTTCTTCCGCTAACAACACTGGTGGTGGCACATGAGCTACAAAAGGCACCTACACTCTCGGCGGAACTGGAGCAACAGGTACAGCCTCTCCATCCCCAGGTGGCACTGCAACCGGTGGTACTGGCGCCTGCTGATCCATTCTTGCTCGAATATCCGTGAGGCTCTCCCAAATCCTTTCTATCATACGTTGGGTGCTTTCCTCCGGATCATCTCCTCCACCACCCCAATCTCTCCTATCAGCCATTTCAGAAATTTTCTACATACACAAAACACCAGAACAAAAATCAAAACCATGAATGATCAAAAACCAGGGTCCCTACCAGCAGTGTATAAAGACCGAAATAAGGCTATGTATCCTTTTAATTCCCTTATATTAACACGGACCTTGCTCTGATACCAACTGTGACGGATCGCCTCGGCCAAGCCCGTTATACCGATAACGTACTTGATCCGAGTCCGCCTCCCGCGAACGGGCCAAGCCTCGCAAGGGATACCAAACTACAGTCCGTGTAAACATAAAGGAACACACCACATTTCATATATATTTCACAAGTTTACATAGCCAAATTTTCACAAAAACTAAAAGAAGTACAAGAGCCTGGGGCATACCCCGAGGTACAACTGAAGAAGGTAAACAACTACAAAACTACACTGCTGAAGCTACTATGCTGGAGGTGCTGACCCTGCACCGCTACGACGCGGCCCGGAACTGGACGTCGGACGAGAGACGTCCTCCTCGCTCTCACCTGTGGGGGTAGGGGTAAGCCTCTCTAGTCACTGGCTCAGTAGGGAACTCCCCCAAAACCGAGCGAAACAAACACCACGAGTACGAATAGTAAATAGCACCAACAATTAATATAACAGCTAAGCAGGTAAGTAAAGCTGTAAAAGTACTCACCGTCTGCCGACTACGATAAACAACAGTAATAATTAAACGGCAAACCAATACAGGTGTACAAGCTAAAGTAGAGACAGCCAACACGAGCCACGTGAACTGGTTCGCGACACCAGAAACTGACTCGGACAACTAACACAGGTCTACCTCTCAGTCTCGCAGCCACAGACGAAAGGTCCAGCTGCCGCTCCACGTAAAAAGGTCAAGCAACTGTGGAGACCAACTAAACACCACCACCTGCTGACCACACAGTCACAGGCCCATGCCTGGCACCTCCAGAGACCCTGGCCTGGGCTCGCTAGAGTGAGGCACTGGAAAAGGACTAGCTGGGGTCCAGTACGTCTACTGGTGTCCGTACCCCCAACTACGAGCGCGCTACAAGTGACTAGAAACAAACACAAGTGTCACTGTCCCACTGTCGTCTTTCCCTCAGCCGGACGTACAACTCTAACACAAGAGTAAGGGTGTCCAGGTCAGACGACACAGACCTCGACGGTACAGCACAAGTACCGGGACAAAGCCCCGAGCTAACAGCCTGGCTCACAAAGAACCTGTGGCACCCAACTGGAGAGGTAACCACGGTAGGCGTCGTACTACTCGCCACGTACACAGAACCACGTGCACGTCACACACAAACCACGTGAAACCTCACGTAAACCACAAGTAACCACTGGTCCACTACACGTGAACCTAACTGACTCGCGTACATAACACGCAGTCACCGAAGTAAACAACTAACAGCATACCTTGTATGCTAAACAAGTAAACCAAGTGCACTCTGTGCACCTCATGCGTCAACACACATGCATTATCGATAATTATTGTACTTAGTCATTTCTGCTCAAATAGAAGTAGGCGGCCACATCGATTGCCGCTTACTGGGAGTCAACGGCAAGGTTCCTGGCCGTTAACCTCCTGGCTGAGGATCTTGGCGGCAAGCGATGTTGACGCCAAGTTCTCCGGCCATAAACCCTGCAGAAACCCTAATCCGGCCCTGCGGATTTTCTAACTGTTCTAACTACTAAAAATCATGCAAATGCAATTCCTTTAGCATGCTAGAACCCAATACAACCCACTAAAACATGCTCTGAACATTAAATAACTCAAACCACCCTTTATCCCGCATGGTGCAACTCTATCCAAACATGGATTATCATGCTGGTTCAAGTGATTATGATGTGTTTTAATGTTTCTACGGAGCTACCAGGGTTCGTCCCCTACCTCAGAACGCGTTAGAATCTCCTACAATCCCCTGGTTCACGCCGAGCCCTCCGCGAGCTCCCACGCGAATTGCACCACGCCGCGACGTTTCCTCGCGTAATTAAGCGATGCCGCGCGTTCTACGATCGTCCAACTACTCCTCGGTACCTGTTGGAAGCTTCAAAGACTTGGGGGCAGCAAGCTGGGGCAAGAGGGAATGAGTTAGAGCTGAGAAAACAGCCCTCGGGTGAGCCTATAACCTGTTGAACTGACAGGTTGGCGTCAACCCCCTTGTCGCCAACATCAACCGCCAGCCTAAACGTTCACATCTACTGCCGCTAAGCTCATTATGTAAACGTCCACCAATCTGGACGCCTACCAGCAAACGGCCACCCCTGGCCGCCAACTCAGACAGAACAGCAGCAGGTCCTATTCCATTTCAGGACCCACCCTGCTCTATACCTGCTCAAGCCACGCATGCACATTACACATACCACACAACTGACTCACATTGGCCTCACAACGGCCGCCACAACCACAACACACACGATCCGCATGGATCCGAAAAGCACGTGATGTTACAGTGTTCGACTGCGTTGTTTCTGTGGGAGTTGTGTGTGGCCCGACCTGGTTGGAGGTCGTGGCGTTACTCTATTTCTGCTGTTATGTAGTAGCTAGCTTAGTAGTTTCTTTAGTTACTGCTTTCTAGTGTGGTTGCTTCCGCGTTCTTTAGAGTTCCTACTGCTCTGGCTGGTAAGGGACTGGTTATCCCTACTGGACCTTGTTCGCGAAGCTCACCCCCCCCCCCCCCCCCCCCCACTTTCTTCAGATAGGGACTCGCTGTCGCAGGAGTTCATTGCCGGACGGTTGAGGTGGCAGTTTGTTACGCCGTGCGTTGCCAGCAGTGTGAGTGTGTGAGCGTGAGAGCTCTTGTATTGGACTGAGCTGAGAGTTGCCTTTTTACAAGTTCTCGAGGTATGCCTTTTATGGACTGTAATTTTCTTTCTATATCCGTACTTTTATTTGAGACATGTTGTACATAATTCCTTATTAATGTATGGACTTTCTTGTTATAGTTATTTGAATTTATTACTTATCTCACTGGATCAAATTCTAATCCTTTTGGGTCTTCAGATCCGTGGGTGATGGCGCGACCTTCGGGGTCCCTGGCGGGGGGGGGGGGGGGAGGAGGGGGGGGCGGGGGGTTCGGGGTTCGGGAGGTCGGGTCGTTATATATAAGGACAGATTTCAAACATTGATAAAGTAGATGTTTACATAAAGAAAAAACTATTCAAAAAAGAAAAGAAAAAAGGAACTATCCTTCACTTTAGATTTCAAACTTTGCTCAAGCAGCTAGCTGTTAAGAAAAAGGGATAACACTTAAAAAAGGAAAAATATGTAAAAATTCTTAATGTCATGCAATCGACAATTCTAGCATGAACCTTAATCTCAAAGTCTTATACTTTCATGATTTTCACATTTGGGAGAGCCATTAGGAACCATACATTGATCCATTGGCAATATCTTAAAAAATATATATCAAATCGATGGAAATCAAAAAGAAGATGGGAACTGCATTTCCCTCTCCAAAATCTCTTCCTTTCATGCACTTTTGTGATGAAGAGTAAATGCACTAAATTGGGGAGACAGGTTTTTATAGGTAGAGAAATACCCTTCCATCATGGGATGCATTTATTAGAAATAACTCTCCATTTTTCAAAATTGACCAATGAGATCTTAGTAGTTAAAATAATTTGTTAAACCTTCTCGTTAATGTATAATGGGCCTTACATTAATATGCTTACAAAAGGCCTATAAGTCATCAGGTTACATTTCAAACTTGGCTCAAGTTGTTCTTTGAAAAGTGGACAGTTCTTCAGTAAACGAATCCCTAGAAATTATTTGTAAAAACTTCAAACTTTGCTGAAGTCGTTCTTTCCAAAAAGCGGACGATTTGTAATAATAAAAAAATAAAGGGCTATAAATTATTCGTTTAGGGCTTCAAACTTTGCCTTAGCGTTTGGCAACACCGGTGATGGAGATTTTTGTGTTAAAATATCTGACAGTAACATAAGTGTTTTCAAATAAACACAAACGGCTTCGACTTTCGCGTAGGTCGGATTTTGTGCTGAAGAGAGAGATAGAGAGAAACTGCGCGGAGTCGAAAAGCAGTCGAAGACCCACTTTTATTACATCGATTTTAGGTAAGGGCGACGGATAGAAGGAAATGGCGACGGATCAACAGACGACGAGACCTCGTCGCCCGCGCCGCAAAAGGCACAGGCGATGAGGCCTCACAGCGCTTCGCGCCGCTGCCTTTTGCAAAATCAAATTTTTTTGATTTTTATTTTTTAACAGTTGATCTCAAACATTGCCTTAGTTCTTTGGAAAGGGAACAATTCTTAAAGAAAGGGAAAGGAAAGGCTCATAAAATTATCCCTTCTGAATTAAAAACTGATCCGAAGTACTTCCTCAAGAGAAATGGGTAATCGTTTGATAGTAATAAGAAAAGAAAAATAGTCCCACATCTCTAGAACCTTCTTCCCATACATATACACATTTCTCCTTTTCGTGCTCTCTCCATCTAAGGCCAAACTTAAGTAGTCAGGACAACGAGACTCGATTGTGACAGACTGACAGGGCAAATTACCAGTTCGCAATCCGAGATTCCGAAGCCCCTCTTGCACGTTTTTTCCTAGCCAGCGACGGCAACTAGTCCAGGGGACAACGTTGGCGTAGCCCCATGTCATGGCTTACGCATGCCAAAGCTTGCCTACGTAAGGGCTTACCGCCCCCAAGATGGGAGAAGGATCCCCACAACTACATGCACCACAGAAGTGCATGCCCCACAACAAGTTTGAAGGCCATCTTTTTCAGAGAGCAATGTTTGTTGGGAAAGATAGAGGAGAATAAGATCTTTAACTAATGAAATTATTTGATAAATAATTTTTATATATAAAACTTATGTATATGTAAACAGTGATTCAGTGGTTAAAATCATTCATTATACATCTTAGATGTTAGGTTTAAATCCTCACCTCCAACGCTTGTCATCAACCAAATTATATATTTTGAAAAGGTTATTAGGTGAATAGCAGTTTAAAATTTTTAATTAGGACGTGTGCGTTGACATGATATTTTTTAAATATATATATATATAATAAAAAATTAGTCTGATTTACTTTTTTTTAGAAATTACCGATTTTCTTTAGCAAAGGATATGGTTTTTTAGAAATTAAATTAATATCTTTAATTTTATATCTAAATAATATCCTATCAAGATAAAATTGTAAACATATAAATTTATTAGAAATGATACATTTTATGATGATTTTAGTTTAATTTTTTAAAATAAGACTTTGTCAAGTAAAAATTATTTTAAAAATTAATAAATCGAATTAATCTCGATATCCATATTTTGGTAATTCTCAATGTTCATATTTGTAGAATCAACATATTTTTCTAATAATTATAGTGGTTTTATATTCAATTCTGTTACTGAAGTTCGATAATGTCTTGTCGAGGTGGGCACGTCTAAAGATAATATCAGAGTTATGTTAATAATGTAAGAAGAGAAAAGTTTACTATACTTGAGGAAGTACAGTAAGTGCAATCAACATATGATTGCAGTTCATGTGACACTTTGTTGGGTGCCATGTATTTTTTTTTTAAATCTAACTTTTCTATTTTAGAGTCTAACTTTTTTATTTTAGAGCCTAATTTTTTATTTTGGAGTTTAGTCTTCTGTTTTGAAGCTAAATTATTTTTTAAAATTATTTTTTTTAATCTAACATTCTATTTTGGAGCTCAACCTTTCTATTTTAAAGCCCAATTTTTTATTTTAGAACCCAACTTACCTTCTATTTTGGAGTCAAATCATTTTTTAGCCTAAAAAAAAATTGAGCTCCAAAATAGAGGGGTTGGGCTCCAAAATAGAAAAGTTAGATTTCAACAAAAAAAAAAATCACGTGGCACCTAAAAAGACATCAGATTGACTGCAATCCTATGTGGATTGTACTTACTACACTTCCTCAAGTGCAGTAGGTCTTTCTCATGTAAGAATATCTCTAAATAAAAAAAAATTATATTTACTATTTGTAGATTATACTTTTCGTCTTTAAAGAACTCTAAACGTCCACAAAGAAAATAATGAGAAAATAAATAGGAAGATGGAGCACAACTCCTGGATGTGTACGTGATCGTTAGACACACATGAGTGTCGAAGGAGTATAAATAAAGAAATACAGCAATTGTAAGTAAGGAGTGATCGCAAAAAGTACCTTTAGCGGGGAGATTGAGACGTTGGGATTCTTCTCTTCTTCTACGAACACGGCTGGCCGTAATAGAAGACTTCTTCAATTTGATTATCTTAAAAAAGAACACAACAAAAGATAGAACAAATTATTAGCCAATGTCGTGTAGTATCAATTCCTCAAAAAGAAATAAAGGAGATGAACCATAGAGTAGAACTCACTTTGTTTGGTTTTTTAAACCCCTAAAGACATAGGTAAGAAACATGCATGTTGTGTGATTGTGTGATGTGTAAGTGTGTATTTCAATGGAGATCTCAACGTGGTGAAATGTACATAGATAAATTAAAATAAAGAAAATATAAAAGAGGGATTTAATGGCATGTGGACTTTAGTTCATGGCATGATTTATTTGTATGACTTATTTGTGATGACATTAATTTGAATATACTCACAGATGGCAGGATTTAACATGGTATTTAAAAAGGAGGAAGAGATATGAGAGAGAAACAATAATGAGAAAGAAATCAATAAAAAATGAAGAGGAAGAAATGAGAGAGAGAGAGAGAGACATTGAAGAGAGAGATTAAAAAAATAAAAAAGATAGTGAGAAAGATCGGTGGAGAGGGAGGGGATATGAGAGATTAGAAAAAAGAAGAAAAAAAGAGAGAGAGAGAACGAGACGGTGAGATTAAAAAAATAGAAAAACAAAAGAGGAGAGAGAAGACGATAGAAGTGGGGGTGAGAGAGAATAATAATGAAAAGAAGTAGAAAAAGAGAGAGAGAAATGGCAAGATTAATCTATAAAAAAATAAAAGGGAGAAAGAGACTATATGAGAGAGGGTGAGTGGAGAAGGATTAAAAAAAGAGAAAATAATGAAGAGATGAGAATGAGAACGATAGAAGAGAGAGGATGATTGAACATATATATTTTTTAAAATAAAGAGTGGGTAGAAAGATAGACGGTGGGAGGGAGAAGATTAAAGAAATGATAAAAAAAGAGTGGATAGAAAGACTATTATTGCATGTCGATTGCCTGTAGCGTGGACTCTTCGTGCGCAAGCAGGACATGAATTTTCTCATGAATTTCTTGGACTCCCTCAAACATGCATGGCGGGGGCGACTTATTGTATGCACGATATATAACAGTAGAACGCCACTGACACCTGGGTAGCAGTACAGACTTCTCTTTCTCGTCTCACAGATCTAACATTAAATTTTGGGAAAAAAGAGAGAGAGAGCGTTTGAGTATTGGGACATTAGAGAGGACAAATAGGACAAGACACAATATTTATGAGGGTTAACACGCATCTTGAGTTGTCAAAACATAGTAGTAGGATTAAGAGATCTGACCTAAAATTTAAGATTCAATATGACTATTAAATTGTGACGAGTTCAGTGGTCATGATTTAAAAAGTGCGACTGAGTGACCAGACACACATTAGATAGTTATTTGAGAAAGAAATTTATTATCAAAAATTCATCTCAAAATTGCGACGTCGTGTATTATACTTGCCAAATAATAATTTAAAAAAAATTTTAAATTGAGACCACCTAAGTGGTCACAATTTATAAAAAATTTTCTTAGCTTTTTTTATCGCCACCGCCATTGCCATCTTTTATCAAAATGGCGAGCATTTGCTTGATCGTCGTTTAGATTTTTTTTCTATTTTATTTACCGTTTTCAGCCGCCGTCATTGCCATTTGACCTTTTATTTTATTTTTCTTTTCTTTTGTTTTTTTTTTGAAAAGCCTCCTTCAAAATGCGATAAAAGTGTTTGAAAATTTTTAAAAAATCTCCAAAGATAGAAAAATATGAGAAAAATGATAAAAATAAGGGAAATCACTCAAAATTGAAAATTAGAGGGCCACTTGACATATTTCTGTGTAACATGAGATCTATTCATTGTGATGTCATTTTTGATGTATCTACACTATTTACATAAAATATGATTACTTTAAATTATTTTTATTTAAAATATATTTATATTATTAATATAGTTCTGATACTGTAACAATTCGATTATTTAATAAATAAGAGTAACATAACCCAAGCCAAAAAGATATCCATTTCGATAACTTTAAGTTAATACGGAGTGCTTGTGAGATGCAATCTTGAAGTGAACTATCGTATGACCACGTTAAGGTGGGGGGTTATACCATCGCAGTGTTCATCTTATCGTTAGATTTTTAATTTAACTCATCTATTAAATTAACTATTATTTATTAAATAATCAAATTATTATAGTACTAAAATTATATTAATAATATATTATTATTTATTTAAAAATATTCTTATATTATTAACATAATTCTGGTATTATCTTTAGAAGTACGTACTTCGACAAGAAGTCATCAGACTTTGTTAACACAATTTAATATGAAATCACCATAATTATCAGAAAAATATGTTGATTCTAAAAATATGAATATTGAGAATTACCGAAATACATATATCAAGATAAATACAATTTATTAAATTTTTATGTAATTTTCACTCAATAAATTGTATTTAAAAATAAATTAAAATCATCATAAAATATATCATATTCTAATAAATTTATATTTAAAAGTTTGTCTTAATTGGATATTATTTAAATATAAATTAAAAATATTAATTTAATTAAAAAAACAAACGAAAACCGCTGCACGGAAATAAAATCGGTCATTTTCTTACTTTCCTTACTTTGTGTGAAATAAGGAAATCGGTCTTTTCATAACCAATTTTCTTATTATATATATATATATATATATATATTTAAAAAGTTGCGTCAGTACCGTGTTGATAGTCAAAAATATATTATAATATTAATTAAAAAAATTAAACTGCTATTCACCAAAGGACATTTTCAAAGTATGCCATTTTTTAAGAAAGACCCAAAAAGATTCAACCCAAGTTTGATGAGTTTAGAAAATGGGTCCCATTTTAAGCGCCTATCATCCAAAAATCAAAGGATTTTTTTATTTTAGGTCCATTTGTTGACCTTTCATTTATTTTTAGATCTATTGACCAAAAAAATTAATTTTAAGTCCATTTTAGAAGTTTCCTTTATTTTTTCATCCTTCCCGTTACCCCTCTATTAAAGGATAGCTGGGTGAGGGTTTCTCCTAAGTGCGACACGTAGAAGGGGGCGACGGCGGCGTGTTGCAGAAAAGGGGTGACGGCGGCGCGACACACACACACTCACTCACTCTCTCTCTCTCTCTCTCTCTCTCTCTCTCTCTCTCTCTCTCTCTCTCTCTCTCTCTCTCTCTCTCTCTCTCTCTCTCTCTCTCTCTCTCTCTCTCTCTCTCTCTCTCTCTCTCTCTGCCCCCACCCTCCCTTCGCGGCGGCGGCGGTGAGCCCAAGCCGACGGATCGCCCAAGCCATTGCCGGTGAGTGAAGGTGAAGCCGAGGAGATATTGCTGGACTCGATGGACCAGATTCTGGCTTACTTCGATAGCTCCATGTCCGACGACGAATGGCGGAGGGACGCGCCTGATCAGATCCCATCGAGCTCTGATGATGAGGACATGGATTGGACACTGGCCTCGTCGAAGAGCTCTATCTCCGACGAAGAGAGCCTCATCGAGATCACGTTAATGGACGACCACCCTGTGGGGGCGGACCCACCGAAAAACACCATTTTTTCGGTTGTCAAATTCGAAGGGGTTCCTGCCCCGCATCTCGCCGGAGCTGGTCCTGAGGCAGCAGGATGCTGGGAATGATGTCGTCGTAGAGGCTGCCATGGAAGGAAGCCAATGGTGGGGGAGGTAGCCATGGGAGAAAGCCAATACTGTCGTTGCAGACCACCCAGCAGGCCGAAGAGGTGCCGCGCCACCACCCTATGCTGCGGAGGGTCGACCCGGCTCAACGTCTCCTCCATCACCGGGGACGAGGACGACGCCGTCAGGAGCTCACCTCCGTGCATCGCCGGCGTCCAAGAAGCCGAGTTCCACCCTGCTGCTGATCATCACGCGCTGGTTCAGGAGAGGCTGGAGCAGATGATCGTCGAGGAGTCGTACAAGCCATGGGCGGAAGAAGACAGATCAAAGAGACAGAGGTAGAGGCGGAAGAAGACAGATCAGGAGGGCATTTAAGATATTTTATCCTACCCACCGTAGACGTCAGTTAACTGACGGTGGAATCATATTTTGAATTTAAAATTAAAGATACACTCCTAATGGATCGGATGTCAAAAAATTTAAGTCAATAGACCTAAAAATAAATAATAGATCGAGATTTGGACCGGCTATTGATTTCCACAAAATCAAACGACCAAAGTGAGAATATATAATGTAATAATGTATAGAGCGGCGAAGAGATCAACAACAGTTCAACATTCGGCAGCCTTTTCTATTTTTAAACTTTTCCGTTGAAAACTTCGGTTTTTTTTTTTTTTCCAAAGGGTGTTCCATAAATTCAGGCAATCTCTTTGGGTATGTCACTTAACTGGAGGAGAAACAACTTTTTATCCAGCCAAGACATTATATTAATCAGACGTCCGAACTTCATACGCTAATAAAATATTGGATTCGACGTTCGACTATTAATTAAGTGCTGTCTCGAGCACACTTAATTTTCCCATGTCAAATAGGTAAAAAATGTCTCTCTAACTAGAGAACTTTTATGTACAACTTCTCGTCAAATATTTCACTATTTACATATATATATATATTTATAAAGAGAGAGAAAAAAAATTATGGTAGATTTGAATGTTTTATTACAAAAAAAAATCTTCAAACATCCTCAAAGCTCTCGAAAATCAATAAACTAAATTAACAGATGGGTTTGAATTTAGAGTCTCAAAAATGACGAAAAAAAGAGAGAGAAAAAAAAAGTAGGTGAGTGCCAAACTGTCGGTGGCCGTTGAGCAAAGCATGATCGTCCATCTCCTTACGCCATTCTACTTGACACATAAGGAAAAAGCTCTACAACGCGTGTGAGGCGATCGCATAAGAAAAAATGTCTCGAACTGAACATAAAGCTATGCGCATCTAGTGATAAGTTTTTGAGTTTATTTTGATACACGTTTCGATTGAAATGTACACGAGCACACCACAATCGAAAATGTTAGGGGGTTGGTTAAATTGGATAAATAATTGATCGATACGTTGGCCGATTTGATAACGTGATAAGATAGTTTATCTTCCTTTTATCACCAGTTTTATATTTTAAGTAGTTTGATAATGTGTTTAGTTTATCCTTAAGTGATAAAAATTATCCAAGATAAAAAGATAATAAAGAGATGATAACCATCTCTTCCATGTGAGGGTGATAAAAATTATCTCTAAAGATAACTCATTAAATATTGTTATTGTATTCTTGAAAATCGTATGTTTATATTTATACATAGATAAATGATGTCAAATTAGGGATAAATGGTTGATAACCATACACACTATGTTACATCACATCACATCAAAAATTATCTCTTACATAATTATTTATCTTTTAAATCATCTCAAACTAAAAAAACCCCTAATCGAGAATAGTTTATATCTGATTTACTTATACTAGATCTCCTTATCTCATTTTCGGCCACTCTTTGATAACGTGATAAGGAAATTGATATAAGTAAATCGGGTATAAATTAATTGCGTTTAAGGATTTTTTTTTGTTTGAGATGATTTAAATGAAGAATAATTATGTAGGGGATAACTTTTAATATGGTGTGATATGATATGATGTGACATAATTTGTATAGTTATCACCCCTTTATTCTTAATTTGACATCATTTACCTGTGTATAAATATACACATATAATTTTTAAGAATATAATAATAATAATTAATGAGTTATCCCTAAAGATAACTTTTATCCCCCCTCCATGAAAGAGATAAGTTATCACCCCTTTATCCCCTCTTTATCATATACTTAAGTTTTATCACCCATATTTATTCGATTACCAAATTATCACGTTACTAAAGAATCATGTCGTGTATCTAATACTTCTCCATCTCAATTGAGGTAGGGCTTTCTCTTTCACGCGGCACATTTAATTTCTATGTGCGGTCGTTGAGATATTTTTTAAATGTTTTAAACTAAAAAAAGAAAGTGGCGAAGGACGTGTACATAAAGGTGGAAAGCAACGTATACGCGAGGATGAGCCACACCGCCGGCGGTCCCCCGCGGGTGGGAAACCGCGACGGCGAAGCGGCTGCTTTGTTCCCTTGGACCACCGTTGGCACCCTCGTAAGTGAACCTTCTAGAACTTTACACGCGACTTTTTTTTTTTGATAACGAGGAAATCTCGCCCCGTGTGGCTTTGCGGACTCAAGGATTGGTGTTCGTGAACTCCAAGGTCAGGACTTGGCAGCTCCTACTTTCCGTATACCTGTATTGTCCTTACCCCACTTGACCAGAAAAACCCCGGATTTACACACCTCGAAGATTGCATGTAAATCAGGTAAATCCCCCCCCAGGAATCGAACTCGGGACCTCTTACTTTTAAGCAAGAGTTCTAACCGATCGACCCAACCGGGGTCCTCTAACTTTACACGCGACTCCTCCTGAAGTCGGCAAAAAGATCTGTCTAAACATTTGTCAAAAAGGTCAACATTTGTCACTGCCCACTATAAAAGACAACCATGTCAGGCGAGGCGAGAAAAGTCTGGGAACCGAAGTTAGGATATTTTTTTTAGCGTAGACTGCGTCCATTTGATCCATCTAATGGTTTATCTACAAATACTATTATTTATAAATAAGATATTTTAATTTATGAGATTTTTAATTTAATAGATATTTATGATAAATTATTGAGATTTATTAACAATTAGTGATGATACAATCTTAATAACTAACTGGTATCAGAATTTATCAAGTCATCAAAGTAATATAGGCTGAAAATATACTTTGATAAGTGGATTTATATAATTTAATTACCATTATGATAATTATAAATAATAAAAATAAATTTATATTTTCTTATTAACAGGTGTTGAAAACGAAATCAATGTAAGATTTATTTAGAGACATATTTTTTCTTCTCTCCACAAAGTTTTAGGAATTTAAATAAACAGAAAAAAATACCTAATAAACACGACGCAGCAGATAAAACCCATTAATGTAAGATTCGCATTTCTCTCATATTAGGCATCCTCTCTTAAATGATACGATCCCCAAATCTTCGATTCATAGAGATATTGCATCAATCACTAACCAACCTCCTGTCCTTAATTAAATGGAAAATATTTAATTCTCGTTCAAATAAGAGCCGTCTAACTCAGAATCCATCCCACTCCATATAAATGAGATAGCTCCCGCTCTTAAACGAGACGGCTTCTGTTCGGACGTGAGAGTTAAGTGATTTTTTAATTAAATAATTTTTTTCTATTTTCTTATGAGAAAAAAACTTATTACATTTATAATTATTTTTTACATATATTTTAATCTTCTCATTAAATAATAGACATAATATGTCCCTCATATATTAATCAATAAAAAAAATCAAAATGCAGAGAAAGTGCGAACTGTGAAGTACAGTAAAACTTTTCTCCTCAGACGAGAGAGTGGGACATGTGCACGTCTTTTAGATAGCATGTAAAAAAAAAGATTTACTGATCCACCTGTCCTATATTTGAAGAGATGATGTTATACTATACGAAACCAGGATAATTTAAGGAGATGATTTTGGTATAGATAGATACAATAAATTTTAAGAGAGAGGCAAATAAGTTAGATTCTATTTATAAATTAAAGAAGAGAAAAAAAAACTCCATTTACAAGTTCTCACCATTAAATAATAATTTAAAAATACTTATTTTATAGAATAAATTTATATGTAATAAAAAAATGGAAATGAAAATTTTGTTTCGCATCCGCTAAAAAAATCAGAAATAGATTTAAAAAAAATCACAAAAAAATGATACACATTGGCAGGCTGACAGCACCATTGCTTCCCTCTTCCCCCATGATCTTATGATCCAGCCGTACGTGGGAAACGGACGAGGGGTCATGCAAAGACGCAAGCCGGCACGGGCAAATTTGTCCAGCTCGGTGCCGCGAGGCGGTGAGCACGGACCGGAGAAAGAGACATATGTGTTCTTTATATATATATATATATAATATTACTACAAGAATTCAATTCTTATTAGAAAAAATATAAATATTCAGAACCCTAAGCTATAACGGGCGACGTCACTAAATGCGTCACGTCAGCTTTGATCAATACTATATTAGGCTTTTAGGGGGGGGGGTGCCCTTGGGATTTCACAGTCCCTCCCACCACTACATAATACATATCACGCGACGGAGGTGTTGAGCACTAGAGCTTTCTCGTGTTAGAAGTGTGCAGGCGGTGTGATTCCTTTTCTGGTCTGCGTGCGTCGCCGAGAGAGGGAGGGATCGGCGAGGTTGCCGGGAACGAGGCCATGGGAGATACGGGGGCCGCCGCCGCTACCTCCCCGGAGGAGCAGCACCCGCAGAAGGCGTTCGGATGGGCGGCCAGGGACTCCTCTGGTGTTCTCTCCCCTTTTCCCTTCTCCAGAAGGCAAGGCCCTCCTTATTACCCCGTATCGCGCATTTCTATCTTGCTCTGCCCTGTCTTTTCGCAATGTACAGAGCGCTCAACACACCTCGGAGGCCTTCTGCGATCATCATGTCTTGTTCTTTAACCTGGTTTTGGTGTGCCTTCCTCCGCAAGATTGTTTCTTTCTTCTTGTGTTTCTCGAGAACGCTATCTTTCCAGCGACGTCGTGTTTCCGCTGTTATTTTCTTCCTCCTTTTTGGTTGTTATGTTGGGGTGGGTGGACCACTCTTGTTTTGGAACCTGGCGGAAGATCTGTTGATCTATTATATTGACAAAGGCGTCATGATGTGCTTGCCGGACATGATGTGTTTTTCCCGCTGCCAACGTTACTTTTTTTTCCTCTCTACTCTTTTTCGATCGGTGAAGGCCTTCTTCTTTTTCTTTTTGCGAAGTCAGGTTTCCATGTGATACATCGAACCGATCTCGTTAATACGCTTCCAGGATTCCTTTTTTTGTTGTTTTACTCTAGACTGTGGCAGCATGATCGCAGCCCTCTTACTTGGGATGATCTGCTCCCCTATCAGTGTTTTTCTTTCGCTCGATAGCCTCTATGTTCTTGGCTTGTAGTGGGTTTTTCTCCTGCTTTTGGCATCTTGCTGGCTACTCGTTTAATATTGATACCGTGATATGCAGGGTGTTCTTGTTGTTTTTATCGAGTCCTTTTTTTTTGTTCTTTCTCGCTTTGGTATCTCTCGTTGAAATATTTCTTTAGGCCCGACCAATGTCCAGTAGCTTGAAGAAGGTTTCTTGTGCTCTGCACTCTTGCTGAAATTTGTTTATATCTTTAGCAGTTATCGAAAATCCAAGAATAATCAGCTCTTGGAACTAATCCCAATTTGCAGACCACGGAAATTCGTGAATGCGCGAAGTGTGGCCTGCAAATTCCTCTTTTGATGGCATTATTCGAGTTGTCCAAGCTGGATTTTCTACCTTTTAAAAAAAAATTGCCGAAGCTTTTTCAGATTTGAGCTGACGATTTCTTTTTAAATTTTCCCACATCTTGGAATCTTGTAGATGTGTTTTGCTGATTTGCCTCTGTTTCTATTGTATGATTCTTTCTTCAGGGCCACTGGGGATGATGACGTCAAGTTGAAGATACTATACTGCGGAATCTGTCACTCTGACCTGCACTCCATTAAGAACGAGTGGCAGAACACCATTTACCCGATTGTCCCTGGGTAAATAATGGACCCCTTATACAGAATTTCATTTAAAGAATAAACATCTTCACTGTTAAATTTTATTGTACGACACATCTTGTAATAAAATTGATGTGAATTGCTTGAAAATTAATTTTATTAATTGAGAGTCTGACAAGATCTTTTTCTCTCTCTCTCAACCAATAGAATTATTTGTCAAACAATCCACATCAATTTTATTGCAAGATGAGGCATTTCTCCTTAGTGTTTGTTGTTCCTCCTGCTTGTTTGGTCGATCACTTTGTTTGACTCTGGAGAGTAAGTTCCGTTGTAACTACTCATTTCCTTTCCACTTAGAGAAGGTTGCAGTAATTTTTTGTCTTTGCTGCCTGTGGTTACATTAGATTAAACGTATATGCTTTGAAAAGTAACTAGTTTTTTGGTGGACCTTTGTGCATATAGATGTCGAATGCATGGTGGAAGCAGTCATTTGCATCCCTAATGTAATATAAGTGAATCATATGCCTAGAGTTACCCTGCAAAATCTGGGGCTTGTATGGTCTTCTTGGAAGTGTCACACTCAATTTCTCTTTGTTGCCAGGGGTGACATGATATTGTATACTGGAGTAGTATTTGCTTCACACTCCTATGTGGATTGGTTCACATGGGGTTACAAGATACGGAGAAGACTTGTCCAGCTTGAATTGCTCTCGTCTCTTCCGTTAGTTTTTTCTTTCCCTTTTCTTTATTCGTAGCAAAGTGCAATGAAAACCTGATTCCTCAAGAGGTCAGGGAGTAGGTGGGTGAAGCTGATGAAAGTTGGTGATAATCTGTATTTGGTTCCGCAGATGAGAGAGGGGATAGTTTATGAGAAATGTTTAGTGCCCTTCAAGGAGAGCATTAAAGATGACTTGGATTGCCCTCCAAGTAATCCTATAAGTTGAAAATCTGACTAGACCTCTCTCTCTTTCTCTCTCTCTTTCAACTAATAAGGTTTTTTGTAGGGCAATCCACATCACTTTTATTGACCTCCTTGGAGGGCACTATACATCTCTTTTTTGTGACTTTTAACTCTGAGGTTATAAGCAATTTTCAAGCTTCCTTGCACTCTCTTATCCCGGTTCGTCAGAAGGTGATACCATCCCCATGCATGAACAGAAGAGTCTTGATATGGCTTTTGATGTCGTAGCTCCAAGGCACATCCTTTTGTGTATACTGGTATTTTTCATAAGAACAAGGGGTCATGCTCAAGTATGTTGTATCAATGGCCATACTGGTATATTTCTTTATGCTGATGAAGGTGTATCATTGATCTAAATGCATTTAGTCGCTATATGAGGGGTGTCCATAAAGATAGACTTTCCCATCCCTTCTGATCACTGGAAGCGTGGATTTGGTAATCTGTTTAGCTAGCTCTTTAGTAGTTTGAGATGCTAACAGATGTACTTCACTAAATTGAGCTTTTCACACTTCGCGAAGTTCCTGTGTCATTGTTTTCTCAAACACACATGATGTTATGATAAAGGCAGCTGATGAAATTAATATAGCTGGAAGTTTTGCTTGCTTCTTTGGCTGATAAAGCTGTCTTAACTCTTTCCTGCAGACATGAGATTGTAGGTGTTGTGACTGAAGTTGGTCGTAATGTTCAGAATTTCAAAGTTGGGGACAAGGTTGGTGTGGGCTGCATGGTCGATTCATGCCGCACTTGCGACTCCTGCAACCAGGGATTCGAGAACTACTGCCCCAAATGGGTGCTCACTTACAATTCAATCCACTCTGATGGAACCGTTACCTATGGGGGCTACTCAGACGTGATGGTCGTGAACAAGGACTTTGTGATTCGGTTTCCTGACAACCTGCCCATGGACAAGGGTGCACCGTTGCTTTGTGCTGGAATCACCGTATACAGTCCCATGAAGTATTTTGGCCTGAATGAACCGGGGAAGCATCTCGGCGTAGCTGGTCTTGGCGGGCTTGGGCATGTGGCTGTCAAGTTTGGCAAGGCACTTGGACTGAAAGTTACGGTGATCAGCACATCTCCCAACAAGAAGAAGGAAGCGATAGAAAGGCTTGGAGCCGATGCTTTCCTGGTCAGCCGCGACCCAGAGCAGATGAAGGTTTTAAAAAAAAAAACTGTCATTTGGCCGAGGCGGCAATACTGCATCCTCATTTTTCTCTAGTAATGCTTTCAGATCCTCCTGAAACTTGACGATGACTTCTGCTCTCTTCTTGTCTCAGGCTGCAGCTGGTACCATGGATGGTATCATTGACACAGTGTCTGCTACGCACCCTGTGGCTCCCCTGTTATCCTTGTTAAAGGTCCAGGGAAAGATGATCTTGGTGGGAGCGCCTGAGAAGCCATTGGAAGTGCCGGCATTTTGTTTAATTGGAGGTCAGTTTGTGTGTCATCAAGACTTGATTCCATGATCGGGATGCCATTGTTGCGTTCTATATTGTGCATTGCCATGTGTTGTTGACCTTGGTGTTCCTGTGAAAACCATCAGGGGGGAAGAGTCTGGCAGGGAGCTGCATCGGAGGAATCAGAGACACCCAGGAGATGATAGACTTGGCCGGGAAGCACAACATAACTGCGGAAATTGAAATCATCTCATTTGACTACCTGAACAAAGCCATTGAACGACTTGCGAAAAATGATGTTAAATACAGATTTGTCATTGATGTTGCAAACGGCTCTGGTGGTGGTGTTGCGCATTGCTAGGATGCGACTACCACCCGCTGCCCATCACATCATCCTTTCTGGGGTGCTGCTCTGGCGTTAGTCTTGCATGTATTAAGAATAGTCCGTCTGTTTGCTTGTTTTTTTTTTTTTTTTTAAAGCAATAATCTTGTAGGCCATTTCAGTAGAGCCGCACATCCCCTGAGCAGGGAGGTGTTTTGAGGTTCCAATTACTTGGACTAATACTTCAGATATATTATTATTATTGTGGAGCATTTTGGTCTCTATTTCTGTGATTCTTTTCATTTATCTACCATGGGTTTTGGTTCGCGAGGGGGAGGGAGGGTCCCGTCTTATCTCGTACTCACCTGATGGGCTGTGGAACAAACTCTGTTATTGGAAACCTGGATCGATCTCGTGGATTCTTCATAAGGGTAAATTAATTAACGTAGTCTATTGGCTCTGGTCGAATAAGATTTTTTAGGGCATCCTTTGTTCTACTTCTGGCGCGATTCTGTTGTTAAAACAGTGGGATTTGGGCATGAATCATGGGAAGACATAATAACAAGCACCTCCACTATACAATGCAATCGGGGTTCGACGTCCTTCTCCCATAGTATAATCATAAAACCACGAAATCGATCTTTGCACCAAAAGTAAGATGGGAAACATAATCCTCTTCAACTCAAAGTAAAGAAAGTATGGGTAGAAAAATTTGCACCGAACACAAGAGTGATTGTGCGCACGAACGGAAGAATGTTCGATTGTGAACATGGGCAACGGTCTTGTCGGTGAGTAGTATAGCAGAGGTTCAATCACAGTCGTCGGAGAGGGAGAACGAGAGATAGAGCAACAACACGTCAAGTGATTCCTCGAGAGAGTTGAAAAGACGCTTCAATTAGTGTAACCTCCCTAATTACCATATGAAGCGTCCGACGCATACAAAGGCCAAGACAAATGGGCCAGTTCAAGGAATCGGCCCAAACAGACTCAACCTTTCTAAGGAAAGGGCAAAAATGAAAAAAGAAGAAGTAAAAAGGTGCTTAGTGCAAGCGGATTAACAGCGACATCGCACGCGCGTGCCAACCCAGTCTAGTGACACGCACGCGTGATATGGTCTAGCATAACTCCACTATTGTCTATAAAATATCGTCTCATGAACCTTTGGAATTATAAAATCTTTCTCTTTAGAGATTTCTCATGTGGAACTGAAGACTCCACATAAAAGATAAAACTTGCACATCTTTTTATACATTTTTTACTTTATCAATCTTTGAGTTCTTTTTCTTCTTTTCTTAATATTACCTCCAAACTTCCTTTTACCCAACAGATTCTGCAATAGACATCGGCCCCAAGGACATCTTACACCAAGTACTGAAATGATAAGTACGTGGTGGTTTGATTGATCTATATGGAATGAGAAATGCTTGTTATACCGTACAGATGTGTGTGAGGGTCCTATGCACATGTAGTGTGTATCTGCAGGTGGTAGAAAACAACTCATTTGCATAGATAACAAGTATTTCTCTTAAGGAATTGGCAAGATTTGAGATAAACCAACATGTGTATTTAAAGAATGATTTAGTGATAGACCTCTATATATATTAAGAAGAGGTCAAAAGTTTAACTTCTACCAGTAGTAGATTTACAAGGAATCTTGAAGAAAATTTTTAAAGTGTTGTCAAGAGTTCAACTCTCACTGTATGAGTATAGATTAATATTTTAATAGTTTTTTTTAAATGATAAACCAACATGTCAATCAAATCTTGAAGTGGGCAAGCCCACTCAAAGCAACCAGATGAGCCCAACAGACAACAGTGATGAGCCCATTGACAGCGGGCTGCGGGCTTGCCCCACTTAAATGGGTCCAGTTTAGACATCGTTCAGATCCAATATGTCTAGTGTCAGTCCAGATTTAGATCTGGTCATCCAGCGGATCGAAAGCAAGCAAGTGGATCCGGTTTAGAAAAATACAAGAATGATTTTTATGAAAAAAAGGTGTTTATATAAATATATAATTATGTGGGATATCTATGGCGATGGGTGTTTTACTAGAACCTAAACAAACAGAAGCCCGGCTCTCCAAGTTCCACTCTATTTCCTTGTGCCTGGTTGTTGGATTCCTTTATACATTTTTCGGTATACTTTAATATGTATTAATTCAAAACCATGGGAAGATTATATACTTAAAAAGTTTTAAAAAATGTTTTAACTAATAAATTACGCCAATATTAAGTTAACAATGTGGTAAGAAAAACAACATGCGCCAACGTTAATGTCCCACGATTTTGTCACTATCTAATCAACAGTTATACATTATCGACACATGGAGTTCAATATGACAAATTCCTTTATCCTTTTTAAAACAAATGAAAACTAAATTGTAGTTTCCGTACGACCGAGCAGTGCAACAGCTCCAGCAAAAGAAGAACATGTTTCCCTGAACAGTTTAACTGGATACAAGTGCTGCAGCTCAAATTTTTTTCAAGAAAAGAGGAAAAAATATGTACTATGTTATGGGATTCAGAGGCATGTATATATAAGAAAATACTTAAATTCTACATGTTAGGATAAATAAATTATTCGATGAACGTTGGAATTGGTTAGGTATTATCTCTCATATACATATAATTTGAGGCCTAATCTGACAAAAGAAAAAGTGCAGCAGCCAACACTTTTCCCCTTTTCCAAGAACGGTTCCAAATTTTGGGGATTTGCATGGCATTAATTACGGGAGAAAAAAGAGAGGAGAAAAAGCATCTTTGAGTCCTTGACCTCATGGCGAAGCAATCTCACTGTCCGAAAGCTCCAATTAGACTCTCTTTTATCATTTAACTAGTTCTTTGTCCGCGCCAAGCACCGGCAAGTTTTTAAATTTTTAATTTTTAATAAAAAATAATATGTAAAAAAGTTAACATAATTAATTGTTTCTCTATATAAATATATTTTAGGATAAATTAATTAAGAGTCTCTATCAGATTTTTGACTTATTTGTTAGTCCCTAACAGAGCTGTAACTTATTATAATTAGTGTTATCACCTGTTACAGTATACGTTAAGTCCTGTTACAGTAAGGACCTCTATGTTACAGTCAGGGACTTCTAATTAATTTGTGCTATATTTTATTTTAAATTTGGATTGAAATTCATCCTTTCCCTACATATATGATTCACACATTTTGTTGTCAATACCTTATAATATTCATATTCTTTCAAAATAACTGGAAGCTCAAGGCTGCCAACACTGAATAACTAAAATTCCATAATCTTTAAAGAACTGACCACAATTCTCTTAAAAAAAGGTACACTTCAACATTTTTGCAGAAATATATGTTTATTATTTCGTAATATTTATCTTCTAAAAGATTTCACATTCACTACACTGTAATTCCTCCACCCCTCTTAATCCCACCCACATCATATACCATCCAAAAAATAAAAACTACACAAAAGGATAATCATGTAATTCTGCAAGACATCTTCAGGCTCCTTGAGAGTGTGACGAAGCTCGTTTTTTGGCTGCAGCAACCGACTTTGCCTTTCTAACGATGTCCGCCATCCACCTATGCTTGATCAAGAGTCAAGTGGACTTCAAACCTTTGTCCACACCTTCATCCGAGACCCTAATAAGTTTTGCTGTCTCACTCGCCTGCATCTCCATGAAGTTTTCAACCTTGGTCAGAATATCCATTACCTCTCCCTTGGAGTGATGCCCGTTGTCCACGGTAACTACTTTCTTCCCTTGAAATGCTTCCTCAACCTGCTCTTGTCTTGTGCATGTTGAACTTAGTCTTTAAATATAATAGTGATATTAAGCTAGATATGGTTCATTCCTAACAGAACAACTCATTTGCTCCATAGAAAAGTCGTCTGAATTAGTAGGAATAATTTACATTGTCTTTACACATGTCATTATGGTGGGGCATAGATAAGTGCATGTGTGCAACACACGATTCCAGCAAAGCAAATGCATGTTATAGGTGAAAACAACTGAACATGCAGAAGACCTTAGCAGCCCTGATAATTAAAGGTAAAACATGGAATATCTAAAGATAATCCTCATAGACATACTACCCTAGAAGATAGGACTGACCAGGCAATGCCTACATATATGATGTTGGTTATAGAATTGGGGGACAGAAATTGAAGATGCGAGTCTAACATTTTGCTACCATCTTAATTCTCAGCATACAATCCCATGACCTCCTTGTGAATGTTTTAGAAGCAATCCACCAAATTAAACTTCTTGATCTGCTCCAGACACCTGAAAAAGTAAAGGACTTTAGAAATTAACCTCTTAGTAATCGCCTAAATACAGAAATTCCAGAAACATTGAAAACCTAAAAATTTCAGAAATAACAAACCGAAAAAATTTCAAATTTCACAAATCCTGAATAATGTGTCTCTGTGGGTTTTGTAATAACCTAGATCTACCCCCATCAGCACTCGCCAATCAAGCGCTCAACAGTGTTAAGCTCAGCTTGCAGAGAGAGAAAGAGAGATAGAGAGACGCAATTGTTGAACTCCAAAGCTTAACAGTGACAGTGAGTCTCCAAACTCAACAGGTTTCACATTTCAAACCACATTTCGGTCATCTGGTCCACCACCACGGTCCTAGCATCTTCTCTAGTCCCCCATTCCCCCTGCACACAGCATACATGCGATCACAGCCAATGCATCCTCTTCAAAAAGCCTGGGAGCGGGAGGGATGCTGGCGAAAGCCATGGTTCCTTGCTGCGGCGGCAGTGCACATGTGCACTAATGTCCTTTACTCATGCTACCCATATGTCTATATCCTAAATTTTATAGTAAGCACATGTAGTTCTTATGTGAAACACCTAGACCTTCACCTGAGGGATTAGTGTCAGCCATTTTCAGATTGAATGCATCAGAATATATAGCTTCCACTCCGAGAAGCTGCTCTTGATCGGGATGAGAGGGAAGAAAAATGTCTATAAGCTCATTGGGAGCATTTATAAGGAAATAAAATGAGGATAGTTAATGATAGACTTATATTTATAGCTATATAAAGAATGATCCAACACGGATGATTATTCAATTTGCTTCTTTGCTTCTTTTTTTTTTAACATGTGACCATTTATTTTGCCTCATTTACCCTGTTTTGGCCTGGCATTTGTCCTTTCTTTTGCCTCCAGAATTGGGTAATTTTGTATTTTAGTCTATCATAGCTCAACTTCGTGGAGGTCATCACAGAGACTTCATGGATGTTTCCTAAAAAGTTTAAAGGAAAGACGTACTTCAACATTGCAGCATTGGTTTCATGTGTTTAGGATTTTCTTTTCCCTACAACAGTGTTGATAGACTTATACTGATTTGTGCTTTTTGTTGCAGTTGGACTATCAATGGTATTGTATGCATTACTTCATTTACCTAATCATGCAGCTATGCTCTTTATGGTTGCAATTAGACTATGAATGGAAGTCATTTCTTTTCAATGCTTTTCCTATTTCACATTCATATTTATAGTGTATGTTTGCTTCTTGATGGGTGTCAAACATGGTTAAATTTATTTTTTATATTATGTCAAATGGTTGATTGAATCAGAGTTTATAAGACTCTTTGAACTGACTCGGTTCATATAGTATTGATGTGTTCTGGAATTTAAAATCTAACACTTTGTTCAGGGACACAGAACATGCATTCACCTTACTGATGTAATATGCATTCACCATCATGCAAAGAAAACCATTATATATGAGAGGATACAGTAGATATTCAAAAATATGAATTCACGGATTTGAACAAAATAAAAGAAATTTATCAAAATGTGAAATCTGTGATAGGAAACAATTGTTGACAGGAATCTATCACTTTAACATGCACATTAAAGCCTATAACCACCCTCAAAAACAGAGAAAGAAAGATGCATTGAAAGAAGAAAAAACATACAAAAATTATAATCATTGAGAGTCTACAAATATATATATATATATATATATATATATAGTTATCTAGATAATAAAAAAAAGTGATGGTCATAAACATATTCACTCATCAGCATGAGAAAAATAATAATAATCAACATATATATATGTTACTCATCAGCATGCTAACATGTAAATTTAGACATGGAGTTCTTGTGTTCAAAATCACCCGGAACACCAAGTTTGCATGAACCTGTGAACTCTATAAGCACCAGACCAATTAGAAGTCAGAAAAGAAAAAGACGTGATGCCATTGAGAGGTTAACTTTTTTGAAGATGATACATTGCACCCATTTCGAACATGACACACACTCAAGTTAATTGAACATACTACTTAACCTGTAAAAACCCAATTTTATGTTAATCTGATGCTACACACTTAAAAAAAACACATTCTAATTAGATGATGAATTCTATATTTCAGTTAACTCACATTGAAATCTATACATAGGAAAATGAAGCTAGATGGCTGGATTGTCTTCCTTCATCCCAACCAACCATGCATCAGATATTATATATGTCAACATGCATTTTAAAACCCAAAACCATAAAACTATTGTTGACAGGAAACAACTTGAACATATAATATGTTAATATGCACTTTAAAACCCATATATATCAGACATGGTTAAATTTATTTTTTATATTATGTCAAATGGTTGATTAAAAGTGATGGTCATCAACATATTCACTCATCAGCATAAGAAAAAAATAATAATCAGCATATATATATATATATATATATATATATATATATATATATATATATATATATATATATATGTTACTCATCAGTATGCTAACATGTAAATTCAGACATGGAGTTCTTGTGCTCAAAATCACCCGGAACACCAAGTTTGCATGAACCCATGAACCCTCTAAGCACCAGACCACTTAGAAGTCAGAAAAGAAAAAGACATGATGCCATTGGGAGGTTAACTTTTTCGAAGATGATACATTGCACCCATTTCAAACATGATACACACTCAAGTTAATTTAACATACTACTTAACCTGTAAAAACCCAATTTTTTGTTAATCTGATGCTACACACTTAAAAAAAAACACATTCTAGTCAGATGATGAAATCTATACTTCAGTTAACTCACGTTGAAATCTATACATAAGACAATGAAGCTGAATGGCTGCATTGTCTTCCTTCATCCCAACCAACCATGCCTCAGATATTATATATGTCAACATGCACTTTAAAACCCAAAACCATAAAACTATTGTTGACAGGAAACAACTTGAACTGTTTTAATATGTTAATATGCACTTTATAACCCAAAACCATATATATCAAGCATGGTTAAATTTATTTTTTATATTATGTCAAATGGTTGATTGAAAAAGAGTTTATAAGACTCTTTGAACTGACTTAGTTCATATAGTATTGATGTGTTCTGGTGCGTTCAACAACACATAACTGACTCGGTTCATTCCAAAAAGGATTACACTGTAATTCCATAAAGGTAAATAACATTAGCTGCTACTGTCTACTGCACTGGATTTTTCTTATGTGCTCAAATCTTCATTAGTTATTAAGGCTTATCTATTTCTATTTTTTTTCTACTTTTCCCAATTCCTTTTTGTTCTAATTTTGAATTCTGCCATGGGGTAGCAGCATTAGTTAAGGAACAGACAAACATCTCTGCTTCATGTCCCTTCAATAGTTGCTTAATGTTTTTTTTCTACTTTTCCCAATACCTTTTTATTCTAATTCTGAATTCTGCCATGAGGTAGCAGCATTATTTAGTGAACATGCAAACTTCTCTGCTTCATGTCCCTTCAAGAGTTTATTAATATTTAAGGAATTTTCTTCTACCCATATCATTCTTCGGGGTGATCAACTTTTCTCCCATTTTCTCCAAACTTTTATTCTTCATGTCCTCCGTGAGATACTTGGCATTTGTTAAGTCATTAGCAAAACCTATTAAGAAAGAGAACAAAGTTTAGCAATCTTCAAGCTTACCCTCCTTTCATTCTATTTATATGACTACCCTCTTATTTTCAATTGTGTCAATGCTCAATAGAAAAAAATTAATATTCTCCAAAGCTCTGCCCAAAGTCTGCTAAGCTGCCAATTAAAATCCAAATGTAAGCCTATCAGAAGCAAGAAGTTGCCAATTAAAACCCAAATGTTTCCATGTAAGTTGCCAATTAAATGCAAATCACATCCAAAGCTTAGACATTTCTAATCACATACTAACATGAATTCAAATCAAGCCATGCAAGTTGATTATGAAGCCAAGATGTCAAACGATTCATTTAAACTCAGCACTATATAATAGATCATTTAATTTTAAAAACAAATTTAAGAAAACACTATAAAACTTGACTCCTAAAATATTAACAATCTATAAAGAAAAAACAGCTCAAGTGTTATTCACAAATATTAGTAAAGCAAATATATAGACATAAGAGCAGTAGATCTATGCAAAGAAATAAATATAATGGGCCTCACATGTTGCTTATTTTTTATCTAAATGTGGTGATTTCCATTTAGGGCCTTACCTGATAAACATGCATATTTACTTTACTTTACAGATGTATGTTTACTTTTGATCATCTTTATAGCTTCCTAAAAGTGCTTATGATTTTCAATGCATAATTAGAATACTGTACATAATAATGTTTACTTTAATAGTTCAGATTTATTCAATGTCAAGTCCGCTCTATTTTTTCAAATCATATAGTAGTTCACATGGATAGAAAATGTATCTGAATGAATCATCATGGATAGTTGACATGGTATCAGTTTAATGCATGAATCATCATAAAGGAGAGAGATTCTGATACATAAGGAATTTCTAACCCAGCGTAGGGTATTTTGAGGGTTTATTAAGGTTCTTAAAAAAGATCTTCTCACAGGAAGAGAGCAAGGTGAGTAGGGACAATATATATTTACATGTAAAAAACATGAAAAAAACATAGAGAAATCTATATGATGCATTAAAAAATACACAACTGACATCTACTCAAAGATATTTTCTACTGTTATTATGTACATAAAAATTTTAAGAACCTAAACTCTAAGCCTATAAAGTAGTAAACAATGAACAAAAACACATTACCTGGTGACCGGGTAACGTATAGGAAACTTTAATAAGACTAACTGATATGCAAGATAAAAGAGATGCTCATCACAAAGAATAATCACTTCTGGTGGTAATGCATTCACCTTATTGATGTGCCGATACATTTTTAATTGCTGTCTCGATATGGGCAAAAGAAATTGACGGCAATGCAACCTCCAACTTTGATGTTCTCAATGTTAGGATGTAAAGGACGTTGAAATCTCAACAGTCTGTAAGGGAAAATAGTACACATGTTATTCATTAATAGAAATAATAGGTAAAGGAATAAAAAGAAAATACAAAAATAAGGAAAAGATATAGTCCAAAGAAAGTATGAATAATAGGTAATCCAATGCTTTAACTCCAATGTTCAGATTAATATTCGTCATAGAAAAAGGAGGCTTACACTAATTTTGTTGCTTCTGCTCTATGGTCACACATATAAATAGCCAAGAAAAAATAGTATGGGTATGCCAAGTGTGCGAAAACCAAACATAGCCATTGAGTAGAAAAATGAAACATTTTAATTGCAAGAGATCTTACATACCCGCTGGAGATTCAAAATTTTGAATTCTCCACGTAATGGTAAGGGAACACATATTAGTTGAGCAACTGGAAGACAACCATGCGCCGGTGCTCCTCCCAGATTAGCTAGGCCGCGGCCGTCGTCGACCCTAGAGGCGAAGCAACAGCAAACGGGGGAGGCGAAGTAATGAAACTCTATCTATCATATGGCATAATATTTTCCAATCAGAGAGAATATTTATGCATATATTTTATCTTCAAAGCAAAATGTTTAAGTAATCAAGGTATGCATAAATGATGCGAAGCAAATAATATTTAGGGATTTAAGATATGCGTAAATAAATAAACATGAAAATGTAAGACATATTTAGAAACATGAGAACATGAAAATATTGACTTATCAAACATGTATATTATGATTGAGACATGTATGACCTAATCACATCACTTAATTGGTGCACAAAATAAAAACAACTGGGGCTAGTCTGAACAGAAAATAAGATATTAATTCATCAACCAAAATTCATTATAACATACCTGTGGATTAAGAAGATTGCTAAATATCACTGACACAAGAATAGATCTATTCACAGGATTAATGTTCCGATGCTCAAAAGATGCAGTACCACCAGATTGCAAGGATGCCTAAAAGAAAACCATAGGAAGAAAACAATCTTTAACAAACTATTGTTATCAAACCCACAAAGGTAATACAAATATTCAAAGAAATCTAATCAAGGTGTGAAGATAAAAATGTTTAACTAAAGATCTCCACTATCAATAACATCTATCAAACATATTTTCCAATAAAAAGACCAACTAAAAATAAAACAATACTACTCTCAGCTTAGCCGCGAGGGTCTGTCAGTTAGCACACTGATAACAAAAATTAACAAAAACGTATTTGTAGACCCTATGTATTTCCTGCTTCAATGAAACAATAAGAACAAATGTAGACAAAGAAGAACAATAAGATAAAAACTATATTAGTTGTGATGCCTGTGCAATAGTTGTCATGTATAGAAATTCATCATTAATAAAATTAAGAAACAAAAGGAACTTAGCAAGACTGGAAGATAAAACTAAAATGTAAGGGGGTGTCATGGATTAAAAAGATGAATAGGAAACAGTAAATTACTGTAGCATTATTATTTATGTTATTTTTTATATTTAAAAAATTATAAATCAAAACAACTAACATTATACAATCAGATTTTTTTTAAAAAATTCAAATTAAGAAAGAAAAAAGGAAAAAGTTTGAATGAATAGTGAGTTACTGTAACTACTGTAGCCCTACTGTAGCTACAGTACTACAGTAACTACAAACCTATTCTGCCTCCGCCGTCGACCTCCTGCGGCCTCCCTTTCATTCTCGCCGCTCCCCCAATCGCCCCCTGCCTGAAATGCTCATACTACCGGCCCGCTCCAGCCTCTCCAGGATGACCGACGCCAACGCTGCGCTGCAGCTCCGTATGAATCGGAGCCGCGGGTATGCGAGCTTGGGCTTGGCGGTCCAAGAGGATCTGGTGGATGGTGGGCACCGCCGTGTATCGGCAGGCGGCGGGGAGGGCCACGGAGGCGGCGGCACCGAGGGAGCTGAGGAGGCTGGCGAGAAGGCTGTGGACGTGGAAGAGGGAGAGGACGACCATGGTGGAGTCGGACTCGGTGAGGCGGTAAACCGACTTGATGTTCTGCACCGAGGCGGCAAGATTGAACTGGGTGAGGGGGATGCCCTTGGGCCGGTTCATGGAGCCAGAGGTGTGTAGGAAGAGCGCCTTGTCAGAGGACTCGTTGGAGACGGCGGAGATGTCCGGCGACGGTTCCCGCTCCACCCCTGCTCGGAGAGAATACGAAAGGACGCGATGTTGACGGGAATAGAGGGCTACGGGAGGGAAGTGGTGGCATGGGGAAGGCGGAGCTTGGCGGCGGCAGCTTGGGCGGCATGGTTGCCCTCGGGGTTGTTGAGGAGGAGCTTGGACTTAGAATCAGAGAGGTAGAACTCGAACTCAAGAGAGTCTGCGACGGCGATGCACGGAAGATGCGACTGCGAGGGCGAGGGTGAGGGGGACAGTGCGAGGGAAAGGGGGAAGGTGCGAGGGAGAGGGCGAGACTGCGAGGGCTAGGGGATGGTGCGAGGGTGAGGGCGAGGCTGCGACGGCGATGCTGCAACAGCGATGCATGGAAAATGCGACTGTGAGGGCAAGGAATGCGACTGCGATGGCGAGGAATGCGACTGCGATGGCGAGGAATGCGACTGCGATGGCGAGGGAGGCGACTGCGAGGGCGAGGCTTCGAGGGCAAGGGCGAGGGGGACGCTGTGAGGGGGAAGGCGAAACGTCAGAAAACTTTTTACTGAGAAGATGCTGCGGCTGGGAGTGTGTGAGGGCAAGGGCGATCGAAGATGTTGCGACTGGGAGGATGCGAGGGCGGAGTGCGAAGCTGCGAGGGAATGGGAGGACGGCTATCCACACCATCTTCATCGGGAACTGGCGGGCAGACATTGGAAGGCGAAACGCCAGGAGTTTTTCACAGGGAATCGGGTATGGCAGAAAACTTTACACCGGAACCAAAGGGGTAGCATCGCAAGAGTGAGAAAGAGAGAGAGGAAAAGAAAGCATAGCACAGTTTTGGCGGGATTTAGATAGGTTCTGCTGCTGCCATGTGTACTTTTAAAACTGAGTTTTATTAGAATAGTATAGATTTTCCTTTGCACGAGTCATTTTCTTCCGTTATAATCTCATCCTAAAAAGGGGAAAAAAAGAATGCTCATGTATAGTTTCACGTATTTATAGGATATGTCCATATTACATCCACCACGAATCATATGCATATTAGGGGTATCTTGTGCGTAAATTGCATAAAAAAATAAGTTTCACATGCATATATATGTACCCGAATCTCTAGTAATTTACTTCATGGGGTGATGAATTCGTTACAGCAGAGGCAATTGCAGGTAGGTACTGCAAATTTTTATAGTCATAAGTGAAAAAACTGAATCTGAATGGAAAAAAATGTTATTAGAAGTTAAAACATATAATTTCATCTAACAACGAAAGGCCAAAACAAGGAAAATATGGGACATGTGTGCACTACAATAACTTTTTTGTTGATAAAATCGCCTGATTTTTTGACAAATATATTTTCATCAAAAATAACTATTAAAACTTTCGACGGAAAATATTCTGTCGAAATTTCGATCGGTATTTCCAATGGAATCATTTCTGTCAAATTTTCTGTCGATAATATTGATAGATTTTCCGACGAAAATATTTCCAACGAAAAATTTCAATTTTCTCCGTCTCCTCTCTCTCTCTCTCTCTCTCTCTCTCTCTCTCTCTCTCTCTCTCTCTCCCCGACATGGAGCACCGCCGCCACTGCGATCTCGTGCCTCCGCCACGACCCTGCGGTGTCGCCTTCGCTGTGACCCTGCGCCGCCGCCTCCACCGCTGCAGGTGAGTCGCCTCCCCCTCCCATCCCGGCAAAACCCACCCCTCCCACTCCCGGCCCCCTCTCCCTCCCGACAACCCCCACTCCCTCCTCCTCCCCATCCCCGGCCCCCCACCCCTGCCCCTGCCGACCCCCTCCCCCTCCCGGCGACCCCCCCCCCCCCCCCCCTCCTCCCACCTCCGGCCCCCACCCCTGCCAGCCCCCCTCCCCCACTTCGTGACCCCCTCCCCCTCCCAGCTCCCCACCCTTGCCGGCACCTCTTCTTTGATCTGCGCCGCCACCACCTCCTGCACCACCCACGAAGCCTCCTCCTCCTCTTGCCTTATCGCCACCGCCACCCACCAAGCCACCTCCTCCACTTCATGCTCTGCCATTTCTGCCACCATCTCCACCCACTGAGTCTCCTCCTCCTCCCCCCGTTGGTGACTCACCTCCCCCTCCTACACCACCGTTCAATCCCCCATGCACCCCCTCAACCGATGCCGCCCCATAGCTTCCTCACTCATGTCCATCAAGTGTATCATAGTCTTGTGTTACTTTGCATATGGGCAATGCTGCCCCATTAAATACATTCGCTTCATGCAAATCTTGAAAGCAAATTTATTAACAATTTAGATTTCCTGCTAACTAGATGTATGTAAATTGTCCTACTGTATTTTGTATCAATACTCCCCCATATCGAAGTAGTATATATGCGGAGATGTATCAGAGATGCAATAGGAACTAGCCTGCTGGTAGTAGCATATGCACTCACAGCTAGTCTGAGAGGACAAATGGTTAGATCCCAAGAGGTTTTGTACATGCCTCTCTATATCCAAATGTTATGATGGAAAACATTTTTTCTCCACACTCTGGAGTTCTCGGTCGTGGAAGATCACTTTCTTCCTTTCATTCTTGCTAGCTTGTGCTTCTTGTCCTATATTCCTTTTTGGTGCTTGTGTTAGGCTAGCGTTGTCATTGAGAGCAATGTTTGCTGTCCGGTGGCTTGAGTAACTTTTAACCATGTTGTAGGCACAAAACATGTAAGAGGGTTCGCGTTGAAATCAAAATCAGAGGTCCACCTAAAGAACTTGAATAAAAACCCCTTGACACACAAATTTTCCTCTGAGCAACACCTTTAGAAAATCAGTTTCACACTGAAAATGGAGTAATACATGGCTAGAATTAAGCTTGCTTATGATAAAGATTTGAATTTTTTTGCAATGGCAAAAAGGAATTAGAAAGGCTTGGCATTCAATATATATATTTTATATTATATTATATAGGATGCCATACAGTTGTTGCCCAGACATGTTATACTTTTGTTGTGGAGCCTTGGTTATTACTTCAAGATGACGAAGAATAGAAGAAGTCATTCATGACACAGACATGATATACTTATGTTAAATGATACTTCGTAATCCACTTAGGAGATTATATGGCAACATGAATCTATGTTAATTAGCACACACTTTGTCATGTGGGCTAGCTGGATTGGTCTCATATTAAATTTATTCAATTTGATTCATATTATTAACCCAAGTTCTTAGATTTTTGAATCAACCGAAAGATCCAATTTGATTCAATTTGGTTTGTCAGGTCAAACTGGAAACTCTTAAAACTAGGGGTGTAAACGAGTTGAGCCGAGCCGAGTATTATGCTCCTCAAGCTCTGTTCATTAATTTTTAATCGAGCTTGAGTCGAGCTCGAGCTTTATTGAGTATTAAAAAGGATTGTTCAAGCTTGATTCATTTAAATACTCTCGAGTTCGAGCCTTTAACGAGTATCTTAACGAGCCCAATTGAATTTACAAGTTATATATATATATATATATATATATATATATGCCCAATTCAATCTACAATAAAAATTAATTATTTATAAGACCCAAATCTATATTATTTCAAGGTCATACCTCAAGATTCTTCATAAGTTACTTGTTTAATTATTTTAGTATATTATTTAAAATATTTAACATCTATATTTATAATTTTATAATTAAAAATTAAACGAGCTTGTTCACGAGCTTAAACGAGCCGAGTAAGTATTTGCTCATACTCGACTTGTTTATGAAACGAGCTTAGATTTTTTGTTTGAGCTTGACTCGCTTACCTTCTTAAACGAGCCGAATTCGAATAACATTCGAGCCAAATTCGAGCTACTTGTCGAGTGTATTTGAAACATAGGATGTAAAGAAGCCAAATGGAAACACCAATGAGGTATATATCCCAATTCAGGAAAAAAAAATTTTTGAGTATAAACTCTTCCTTCTAGACATTAGATCCTTGATTCGAACTTAATTCAATAGGACATTATTATATATTGTACTTCTTACTTTAATGTAATTCATTAACATGTATGTGTGAATTTGGTTTAATATTGCACTTGTTCACATGTAATATTTTATTTTCATATTTATGTGGTTATTAAATTTGATCTATGGATGTATAGCAATTTATCACTGCACACACCTCACGAGAGCATGTTCAGCCCGTGTCAATGAACCTTCCCGTTCAAGACTTTGAGATTGATGTGTACGAGTCTCATTTTTAATGATGAGAACGTGTATATCTAACTCAATGTTTTGAATTGTCTCGTTTTGGACAGTCTGTGAATGTTTGATCGTAGTTAGGTGGTTATTTACTAGTGTTTGTACAGTTTGTTGAAAATTTTGGTAGCGTCTTTTCACTCCTCTCTGGTATACCTTTATTGATTTTAAATATTTTCTTAATCACTTAGAAATAAGTGTTTAAGAAAATTTCTTAATCAATAAATATTTTTGGTATATCAGAGGTGTGGGAAGATGCTGCTAAATTTTTAGCAAAATGTACAAACACATAGTAAATGGCCATCTGAGTGCGATCGAATATTCATTGATGGGTAAAAAGTGATAATCTAATTAATATGTCCTACCTATTCATTTTGACTTACTCGAACGATGTGAGGGTGGGTCGGGTATTAACCCAACAAATGGCCAACCAGAGATTTTATGGTGACTCTTTTAAGTTGTTAGACAATTTCTAAATTTCTAGTGATGCTCGTGATGTGACGGTCCTCGACGTTCAGGCCTGCTAACCCAATAACGTGCCCGACACGACTCCGCCTCCCGTGAACGAGTCGTAGCCTTGCAAGGGATATCAACACACATATGTCCGTAGAAGTATAAAAGAACACATTAAACATATAAGAGATTCCATATCTTACACATGTTCACATGAGATGTACATATTCAGTTCTGAACCAAAGTCATAACACAAGTACAACTGCCTGGGACAAAACCCCCAAGGCACAACTAGTAGAAGTATTACTCTACTGGTGGTGTAGGCCCGACTCCGCTACGGTGCGGTCCCAAACTAGAAGAGGAACGAGAACCTTCTTGCTCTCCTTCACCTGGAAGAAGAAGGGGTGAGCCTCACAAGTCATTGGCTCAGTAGGGCAACTCTCCAAAAGCCGAGAGAACAATGTACAACAAGTAGAGTAAGCAAAGCTGATAAGCAATTTAAATATAACACCGTCTATGCATGATACTATAGCTATAAATAAATAAACGACAAACGTGTACAAGCTAAAGAAGGGCATGCCGCACACGAGTCACGAGAACTGGTTCACGACACCAGCCATAGACTCGGACAAACAACACAAGTCTACCTCGAAGCCTCGCAGCCACGGACGAAAGTCCAGCTGCCGCTCCACCTCAACAACGTCAAGAACTGTGGAGACATACCAACACCACTCCTGCAAACCACACAGCTGCAGGCCCAAGCCTGACACCTCTAGGGACTCCGGCCTGAGCTCCCTAAAGTGAGGCACTTGAAACAGGACTAGTTTGGGGACCAGTATTCTACTGGTGTCCGTCCCCCAACACGAGCGCGCTACAAGCGTCCGCACACCCACAAACACGAGTCACTGCTCCCTGCCGTCTTTCCCTCAGCCTTACGTACAACTCAACTTAGGAGTGAGGGTGTCCAGGAAGACGACACAAACCTTGACGGTACTCACCGCACCGGGGCAAAACCCGAGCACCCGGTGCCTAGGTAACCGACTGGAGAGGTATCCACATAAGGCGTTAACAACCCAACTCGCTATGCACACATTTCCAAGCCTAATCCATTGTTATCAACCACGGTATAAGATGATAGAACCCTTACAAACCCTACATTGCATAACTATCACTGTCTAAGCAGTGTACAACATGAAACAAATAGATTGGCCACAAAACCCCAGAGCTTGGGTGGCCACATTCTAAATCGCGACCAACACAGTGGATGCCTATTGAAGATTGAATCACGACGGACCAACCCGTCACCTTAAAACCTGAATCGCGATCGGACAAGCCGTCACGTTCACAAAGCACCATGACTGGTTCCGTCGCCTTTCAGATAGCATAAACCAACTTTAAACTCTCATTCTGGAAATCATACCAAATGGTTGTACATGCTGGTAAAGCAAAAACTAACTATTCATATGAAACCCTAGGCATGCTCTCTATCATATTCAGGTGATTTCCAAACCATATTCCACAAACCCTAACCTATGCATACCATACAATCAAAAATAAGGGAAAGTCTCCCTACCAACGCATGAAACGCAAAACCAACGCTGCCCAGAGGTTCCCCACGCTTTGAAGCTCCTCCTCGCCCCGGAACCACGCCGAACGGACATCCACAAGCCCCAAATCACCTCAGAAACCCGCAGCAACCTCCCCTTCAGCTGAACAGTGCAACTACACTGTTCGGCTAAGGGCAGAAGCTCAAAATACACAGAGTTTAAATCGTGACATATCGGGCTATCGCGTTTAGAAACACGACATACCCCACCATCACGATTAAACCCTTATGACCCTGCATGCGCCACGCGGCGTGCATGCAGCGGCGCTCACATAAAAGCGGTTCCAAATCGCAACGGTGCAGGTGGTCGCATTCATATAAGAATCGCGATGACTGTGTTGGTCGCGTTCTTAATGAACCTGCCAGAGGTCTGTTTGGGCTGGGATTTCCAACCCTCCAACCTCCCAACCTGCCACACACCAACCTGTAAAAACTTGTATAAACACACTCACTCAACCAATGGGCCACACACCGGCCCCCAAACCCAGTAAACTACGATCCGAACGTACCAGATATTACATTACTATCACCTAAAAGGAATTTCATCCTCGAAATTAAAGGAACAAATTCAACCAACAGTTCAACATATATATGACTATCACCTAAAAGAATTTAACGCTTACTTAAACAAGTAAGGATACGTCTTGTACATTTCATCGGCCAATTCCCATGTGTCTTCTCCACCCTGCATGTTTTCCCATCTGATCTTTACTAGCTCAATGTCTTTATTTCTCAACCTTTGTGTTCGGAGACCTGTAATCATCACTGGGTACTCTGGCATGGATATATCTGGTTTCAAATCATCCAGAGTGTAGCTAACAATCTGTGAAGGATCCCGAATGTATCTTCTTAGCATTGAGACATGGAACACATCGTGGACATCTGTCAAATCTGCTGGAAGCTCCAATCTGTATGCTGTCTCACCAATCCTTTCCAAAATCTGAAATGGACCCACATACATGGGACGCAACTTACCCTTTTTGCTGAACCTCAAAACACCTTTAGTTGGAGAAACCCTCAAGAACACATAGTAGCCGACTTTAAATTGCAATGGCCTGCGTCGAGTATCTGCATAACTCTTTTGCCTACTTTGGGCTATTTGAAGCTTCTCCTTGATGAACTTGACCATCTCTGCACACTGCTGCACCAATTCTGGTCCCATTACCTACCTTTCACCTACCTCATGCCAATTCAATGGTCTTCTGCAAGGTCTTCCATAAAGAGCTTCATATGGTGTCATCTCGATACTTGTATGATAGCTGTTGTTGTAAGCAAATTCAACCATACCTAAATGCTGCTCCCATCTACCTCCCCAAACTAAACAACAAGATCGAAGCATATCTTCAATTGTCTGATGCAGGCCTGTAAACACAGTGGTCAGCATAAAATCACCAGAAGGAACTTCTACCACAAGCTCACACTGTCTCTCCTCAAAAGAATGTACCATACTATCCATAAAATCCTCAGAAATGAAGGAATGAGATGCACCTGGATCAATTTTCGTTCTAGCAGAAAATTCAAGAAGTGGTATTATACCTTCAATCAAATTTGATGGCTCCGCTTGAGCCCTTGTGATTGCCATCACTCGTCCTCGTCCCCTCTGATAAGGAGTGCCTCTACCTCGCTCAGATGGTGGCTGTTGTTGCTGCTACTGTGGTGCTCCTCTACCATAATTGCCTCTTCTTGGATATGGACAATTCATTGCCAAGTGCCCCGATTGATCACAATGGTAGCATCTAAATTCTGCGGGCTGCCTTGTTGTTCTTCGTTGTGATTCCTCCGTCTCCGGCCTATAACCTTGACCCTGCTGAAATCCTTGTTGCTTACCACCTCCTCGGCCTCTAAACATCTTCTTCAACTTGTTTCCCCACTTGCGAAAATCTGATGTAGATGCTCCTCCTGAAGGTGCCTTGCCTTTGCTAACACCCGGAGATTGTTGTGGGAGTCGGCAACTACCTGATCCTGATCCGGATCCACTTGACTGCCTGGCTTGCACAATTCTTTCAAGTATTGCTGCTCTTTGGGCTGCCTCTTCCACTGCCCGCACATAAGAGGAGTCACTGTATCTTGCAACTCCAGCCTCAACCCTCGAATAAAATATTCTACCATCATAGCATTGTTGGTTACCACATAAGGGGCATACCTGCTCAAGGCCATGAATCTCATTTGATACTCTAACACCGACAAATTTCCTTGTTGTAGTGTCCTGAATTGCTTTCTTTTGGCTTTCTGAATTTGCACCAGAAAGAACGTGTTGTTAAACACTTCAAGAAATTTTGGCCAAGTGATTGTGTCTTCCGCTTGTCCTGTAAACACAATTTGCATCTTGAGTCTCCACCACTCTTATGCAAATCCCCAATGTAATGTAGCGCGTTTTTCGGATCTTTGCGGATCGTGGATTAGTGATAGTTCGGATATGTGTTTATTGGTTATGGTGTGGTGCTCATGACCAATATGGGGTCATTGGGCTTTGGTTGTGGTTTCCGCGCGCTGTGTGGAGCTTAGTGGGCCGGTAGGTTAGGCCCGTGGTGCCCGTTGGTTCACTGAATATGAACGCGACGGGGGTGTAGGTCGCGTTCTGAATTCGACGGCAGTAGGGGTTGCATTCTGGTTGCCACCGATGGGGTCGACGTCTGCATGTGCGCCCTGTGTCGCGCATGGAGTGGGGTTTGCTGACGTCGGGAATGGGAAGGCGACGCCTTAGTCCGTCGCGATCAGGTCACGACGGGAAGGTACGTCAAGATCCCAATTGCTGTGCGGTTCGCGTTCCGGCGTGGTGTTCGACGGGCTCTCGACGCGAGGATGTCGCGAGGAGTGGGGAAACGCCCTGCCACGCATGGATTGCGCGTTCTTCGTGTAGGTAGGGATTTCTACCTTGATTTGTTACGTGGATTGCATATTGGTTTGTTTATTGCTTTAAAAATAGTAGAAACCATGTCTAGGAGGTGAAATGAGCATGAAAACCGGGTTGAAACGGGATTTAGGGTGGTTTGCATGGAAGATCCGGAGATGGTTCCCAGATTAGGGTTTTCGCCTGAGAAGGCGACGGACCCTGCTGTCGCGACCAGGTAGCGACAGGCCGACCCGTCGCGACAGGTTTTGTTATTGTGACATATCGTGGCGTCGCGATCAGAAGGCGGTCATGGCCTCTGTCGCGATCACAGCCGAGGGTTCTGTTTTGTATGCTTTTGGTGTTTTGGTTATCCGATTATCGTCGTTTATTGTGCATAGCTTTTGTGTGTGGTGCATTGACACCTGTGGAAACTCTGTGAGCAGGTTGCCCACATAGTTAGTAGGTGGTTTACATAATCGGTGTGGTGTTATCATGGTGTGAGGTGCATTGGCACCTGTAACACCTCTAAAGCGTGTCATTTAAATAGTTCGTGTGTGTATACGTGATTTGAGGATGTGCATGGCACATACTTTGTTGCGGTGATGTTTTGTGTGTGTGTGCATGGCACATGCACCGGTTGTCGTAGTGGTTGGGCAGTGAGGTCCCTATGTGAACCTAGCCCTAGTTTTATAATATGTGATTATAGATTGGTTAAGATGGTTAATTAATGGAATGTAAGTATGGTTATTAAGTGGTTACCGAGTAAAGAGTTTGACGTGGCAACGGATGTCACATTGTGACCAATGATAGGCCAAGTGTAGTTGACTATCGGAATTTATATGTATGACCATATAGGATAGCTTGTGGGTCACGGAGTGACCAGGTCAAGCTAGTCCTTATGTTTGTATCGTGGGTTGTAATAAAGTTTATATAAGTTTATGATATGATTAGTGCGTTGTCGAGTTTGGTGGTCCGGCGCCTATTCCGGAATGCCTCTTCAGTTGGGAGCCCCAGGTTCCGAGGAGAGCCAGGCACGTGAGTGTGCTCGGGGTTTGTCCTGGTACAGTGTTACCGTCGAGGTTTTGTCATCTTCCCGGACACCCTCACTCTCGGGGAAAGTTGTCGTCCGGCTGAGGGAAAGACGACAGTGGGACAGTGACTTGTGAGAGTTTGTGTTTAGTCACTTGTAACGCGCTCATAGCTGGGGGTTACGGACACCAGTAGACGTACTGATACTGGGCCCTACCTAGTCCTGTTACCAGTGCCTCACTTTAGAGAGCTCGGGCCAAAGTCTCTAAAGGTGCTAGGCATGGGCCTGCAGGGTGTGTGACCTGTAGGTTGTGGTGGTTTGGTTGGTCTCCACAGTTCTTTGGCTTTACTTGTGTTGTGGAGCGGCAGTTGGACCTTACGTCCGTGACTGCGAGACTGAGAGGTAGTTCTTTTGCTGTGTTATCCGGGTTGGACACTGGCGTCATGAATCAGTAGTTTGTCCCGTGTGGTGGCGTCGTGCTTTCCGGATCGTGCTTTGCTATTGGTTATAGCGTGTGTTAGTTGTAGCTTTACCCGTTGAGGTGTGCCATGGTGTTGGCACGGTTGTTATTGTGGTTAGTGAGCGGAGACTCACTGGTTGTGGTCCGATCGGTTGTGGTGTGCCCTCGGGGTGGCACAGTTGTGTTTGTGTTCCGTGGTGAGTACTGGTTTTTCGTAGTACGCTGAGTACTAGCCTTTTCAGGTAGTGAAGTGGAGGTCATGCGGTGAGACCTTCCACTTGTTGCGTTTACCCTTCTTTGTCCGAATAAGGTTTAGTGCGCGATGGATTGGCATCGTGATAGCCAATCCTGTTTCTTAAGTGTGACATTCGATACATCGTTATTTAAGGGTATAAAGGATTAGCTCTTGGTTAGCAATCCTGTTACCCATATGTTTAGAGGCTTGCTAGTAAAGCTAGTAGCTTGGGCAATGCTTTGCCTGTGTGGCTTACAATTTAGGCGACCAGCTGTTGAGGTGGTGTGCCTGTGAGGCTTGTGGCCTAGGCTTTACAGTTATTAAGTGGACTAATGGTGTTGTTTTCTCTTCGTCTTTCTGAGATTTGCAGCAACTGAGTTAATTATGTTTTGTATTTTTAAATATGCTTTGTTGTGAGTATGATATGGTTTGTCTTCCGGTATTGCCAGTGAAACCCAGGGTTGAGGTTCTCCTGCGTTGTGTGTGGTTTTGGGTGGTTCCCTACTGAGCCAGTGACTTGTTGAGGTTCACTCCCTTACAGTTCTTTTCAGGATTTACCATTGGTGTGGCTTGCGGACATGACAGACATGTACCACCAGCAGTAGTGTTAGTAGAGTTGTGTGAGCTTGTGCTCTCTCGGGGTATGCCCCAGGTAGTTGTACTCTTTTTAACTTGGGCATGTAATAATATAATGGGACAGTTGTAAATTGTTATATGCAGATATGAGCACATATCCTTTCTTGTGTCTCTTACTGTTATGGTTTGTCCTTTATATTCTTCCTGAACACGTGTTCGAGCTATCCCTTACGAGACTTCGGTCCGTTTGCGGGAGACGGATCTGGATATGGACCCTTATTGGGTATAGATATTCAGGGCCGTTACAGTTGGTATTAGAGCAATTGTCCAGTTAGAATATGAAAAGACATTAAGATTATAATGTCCCAATACATGATTTAATGTCCACTGCTGGTAGTAAGTCTGTAGTTTCCTGTGCTTTTTAGTACGGTTTCCATATGAGTTTTGGTATATGAATTGTATGTATAGTTGGTTAGATCAGTAGTTGTGGGTAATAGTAGATATGATTGGTGGCGTAGTATGAGTGATTATTGGATTGTGGTTAAAGTATAATTTATTAAAGATTCTTTATTATAGAAATTAAAAGAATTAGTGCATTCAGTTATGAAATTCACTAAAAAGTGTTTTAATGAGAATCAGAGTTGGTAGAGAAAGTATAAAGTAGTGATGTGATGGAATAGTAGAGAGAATAATGTTATGGTGAGGCATGGGGCTGTGTGACTAGGGCTGTTAAATGGGTGAATTGTGGTTGAGAATTGTAGCAGAGATAGTCATTGTATTTGAGATTTATGTTAATAAAGTGTTAAGAAGTTGCTTGGATAATAGTATGATTAATGGCATGTTAGGTTTGAAATGATCAAGTGAGGTAGTTTAGCTTGAGATGAGAGGCTGGTAAGCAGAGGAGCAATGATCAAGATGATTCTTAAGTGTGATTTATGATTAGAAATAATTGCAGTAATGAATTTAAGGGTAGTGTTGATATGAATAATAAGGATAATAGAAAGTTTGATATAGAAACTCATGTAAGTGGATGTAAACGTGATCAGTTGGTTAAAGAGAGAGTAAAAGAGGAGTAGGAAGTCAGATTTTTTTCGAGAATTTTATAAGAGAAAGATGTTTGTTAATAAAAGGCAGTGGATAAAGATTTCACAGAAACATTTGTATAAGGTTGTTGTAGTGTTAAAGATAAGAGTAGTGGTGTCAGTATTTGTGTATAGATTGTGGAAGCAGAAAAGAGAAATTGGTGTCAGAGGCAGATTGAAGTTAAAACTAAATAATTAAAGTAAGTTGAAGCTTTGTAAGTTAGAATGGACAAGATTAAATCCATTAAAAAGTAATGGGGAATAGCAAAGTGGATTATGAATGGATATTTGTGAATGAGCTGTAACAGTGAAAATGTTTATATTTGGTGGTAAGTTAGTAATGTGGAATAAAGAAATTAAGTTGAATAAATCATTTTGTTTTAAAGAAATAATTTTAGTTTATAGTTATGGTGGAAAGTAAGAAGGATTGTAGCATAAATGGTACCTGGAAATTAGTCAGCTAGTAAACTAGTTAAGAGAAATATTTTACAGAAATGGTGTTATGTTATTGATAGTAAAGATAAAGTTTAGTATTAATGATCAAGTAGGAAAAAGAATATGATAGACTATAGAATAGTGATAATTAAATGATTCAGGAAATGTGTAATAAGAATTTGCGTAATGATATGCAGTAAAGTGATTTGGATGAATAAATAAATTTTGTTATAAGAATATTTCTAGAATTTGAAGTGAAGCTATAATAAAGCAGTTAAGGAATAGTGAGCAGATTAAGGTATAGTGAAAGTGAGTAGAAAAATGGAGGAGCAATATAATCAGTTTAATGGTGAAGAAATTTCAAGATTTGATGTCATATAATTGAGCAAGGCTTGAATAAAGATAAATGTGAATTTTCGAGTATGTGTAGCAATAAGAATGGAAGATGTGAAAAGATATGAATTGGGTTTGTTAAATCAATTAGAGAATATTGTTTAAAGTAAAGAATATATATATATATATATATATATATATATATATATATATATAAAGGGAAAAGTATATCAATATTGATATATGCCAAGATTTAGAATTTAGTGTGAAGCAAATATAGCAGAAGATAGAATATGAGTGGAGTCAATTAAGTGGTATTAATGTATGATAAGAGAAATGTAAAGTTAGTTGGAAAGTATAATTTAAAGCGAGATAAGTTATTAATGAATTAAGGGAATCCAGAATTCATAAAATATTTGGTGAAAAGTTTAATATGATCAGAGTAGCGTAGTGGAAGCATGGAAGATTTAATATTCATAAGATTATCTGAAGTTTAAGTAATTAAAGGAGAATTTAAAGTCGTGCGCAATTGAGCCAAATGATGGTTAGTGGTGATAAATAAATAGTGAAATAACATCAGGAAATTTGAAATTTTAAATAATGTAAAGTGAAAGAATTTAAGCAAGAAAATGGCCCAGAAAGAAATGTTGCAAATATAACCAGGAAAAATGTGGAAATAGATCGAGCCCAAGCAGATAAAGCGCTATCGGCTGAGTAGAATTGCTCGGAAAATGTGGAAATAGGTTCAGTCCAAGGAGATAAAGTGCTAATAGCAAGGTAGAATCGCTTATAATTGAGAGGTAAGGAATGGTAGAATGGATCCATAAAATAAAGTAGTGGTGGAATAAATTAAAAAGAAAGGGAAAGTAGAGCAAGTATAGAAGTGAATAAATGGTCTGAAAGAAGGATGCAGAGGAAGCTCTGCATATGGCTTTGTTTCTTTTTAGGTGATAGTGTGGTTTATTGTCGCTCGTTTTGAATGTCGAGGACGACATTCCTTTTTAGGTGATAGTAATGTAATGTAGCGCATTTTTCAGATCTTTTCGGATCGTGGATTAGTGATAGTTCGGATCTGTGTTTATTGGTTTTGGTGTGGTGCTCATGACCAATATGGGGTCATTGGGCCTTGGTTGTGGTTTCCGCGCGCTGTGTGGAGCTTAGTGGGCCGGCAGGTTAGGCCCGTGGTGCCCGTTGGTTCACTGAATATGAATGCGACGGGGGTGTAGGTCGCGTTCTGAACGCGACGGCAGTAGGGGTCGCGTTCTGGTTGCCGCCGATGGGGTCGACGTCTGCATGTGCGCCACGTGTCGCGCATGGAGTGGGGTTTGCTGACGTTGGGAATGGGAAGGCGACGCCTTAGTCCGTCGCGATCAGGTCGCGACTGGAAGGTACATCGCGATCCCAACCGCTGTGCGATTTTTAAGTAGGCTGGCCGAACAGAGCTTTCACAAGCTCCGCTCGACCAGGGGAGGAGCTGCTGCGGGCGATTCGACGTTCCGGCGTGGTGTTAGACGCGCTCTCGACGTGAGGACGTCGCGAGGAGTGGGGAAACGCCGTGCCACGCATGGATTGCGCGTTCTTCATGTAGGTAGGGAGTTTCTACCTTGATTTGTTATGTGGATTGCATATTGTTTTGTTTATTGCTTTAAAAACAGTAGATACCATGTCTAGGAGGTGAAATGAGCAAGAAAACCGGGTTGAAACAGGATTTAGGGTGGTTTGTATGGAAGATCCGGAGATGGTTCCCGGATTAGGGTTTTCGCCTGAGAAGACGACGGACCCTGCTGTCGCGACCAGGTAGCGACAGGCCGACCCGTCGCGACAGGTTTTGTTATTGTGACATATCGTGGCATCGCGATCAGAAGGCAGTCATGGCCTCTGTCGCGATCACAACCGAGGGTTCTGTTTTGTATGCTTTTGGTGTTTTGGTTATCCGATTATCGTAGTTTATTGTGCATAGCTTTTGTGTGTGGTGCATTGACACCCATGGAAACTCTGTGAGCAGGTTGCCCAGATGGTTAGTAGGTGGTTTACATAATCGGTGTGGTGTTATCGTGATGTGAGGTGCATTGGCACCTGTAACACCTCTAAAGCGTGTCATTTAAATAGTTCGTGTGTGTATACGTGGTTTGAGGATGCGCATGGCACATACTTCATTGTGGTGATGTTTTGTGTGTGTGTGTGTGCATGGCACATGCACCAGTTGTCGTAGTGGTTGGGCAATGAGGTCCCTATGTGAACCTAGCCCTAGTTTTCTAATATGTGATTATAGATTGGTTAAGATGGTTAATTAATGGAATGTAAGTATGGTTATTAAGTGGTTACCGAGTAAAGAGTTTGACGTGGCAACGGAGGTCACATTGTGACCAATGATAGGCCAAGTGTAGTTGACTATTGAAATTTATATGTATGACCATGTAGGATAGCTTGTGGGTCACGGAGTGACCAGGTCAAGCTAGTCCTTATGTTTGTATCGTGAGTTGTAATAAGGTTTATATAAGTTTATGATATGATTAGTGCGTTGCCGAGTTTGGTGGTCCGGCGCCTATTCCGGAATGCCTCTTCAGTTGGGAGCCCCAGGTTCCGAGGAGAGCCAGGCACGTGAGTGTGCTCGGGGTTTGCCCCGGTACAGTGTTACCGTCGAGATTTTGTCGTCTTCCTGGACACCCTCACTCTCGGGGAGAGTTGTCGTCCGGCTGAGGGAAAGACGACAGTGGGACAGTGACTTGTGAGAGTTTGTGTTTAGTCACTTGTAGCACGCTCGTAGCTGGGGGTTACGGACACCAGTAGACGTACTGATACTGGGCCCTAGCTAGTCCTGTTACCAGTGCCTCACTTTAGAGAGCTCGGGCCAGAGTCTTTAAAGGTACTAGGCATGGGCCTGCAGGGTGTGTGACCTGTAGGTTGTGGTGGTTTGGTTGGTCTCCACAGTTCTTTGGCTTTACTTGTGTTGTGGAGCGGCAGTTGGACCTTACGTTCGTGACTGCGAGACTGAGAGGTAGTTCTTGTGCTGTGTTGTCCGGGTTGGACACTGGCGTCATGAACCAGTAGTCTGTCCCGTGTGGTGGAGTCGTGCTTTCCGGCTCGTGCTTTACTATTGGTTATAGCATGTGTTAGTTGTAGCTTTACCCGTTGAGGTGTGCCATGGTGTTGGCACGGTTGTTATTGTGGTTAGTGAGCGGAGACTCACTAGTTGTGGTCTGATCGATTGTTGTGTGCCCTCGTGGTGGCACAGTTGTGTTTGTGTTCCGTGGTGAGTACTAGTTTTTCATAGTACGCTGAGTACTAGCCTTTTCAGGTAGTGAAGTGGAGGTCATGCGGTGAGACCTTCCACTTGTTGTGTTTACCCTTCTTTGTCCGAATAAGGTTTAGTGCGCGATGGATTGGCATCGTGATAGCCAATCCTGTTTCTTAAGTGTGACAATCGATACATCGTGATTTAAGGGTATAAAGGATTAGCTCTTGGTTAGAAATCCTGTTACCCATATGTTTAGAGGCTTGCCAGTAAAGCTAGTAGCTTGGGCAATGCTTTGCCTGTGTGGCTTACAGTTTAGGCGACCAGCTGTTGAGGTGGTGTGCCTGTGAGGCTTGTGGCCTAGGCTTTACAGTTAGTGAGTGGACTAATGGTGCTGTTGTCTCTTCGTCTTTCCGAGATTTGCAGCAACTGAGTTAATTTTGTTTTGTATTGTTAATTATGCTTTGTTGTGAGTATGATATGGTTTGGCTTCCGGTGTTGCCAGTGAGACCCATTAGGGTTGAGGTTCTCCTGCGTTGTGTGTGGTTTTGGGTGGTTCCCTACTGAGCCAGTGACTTGTTGAGGCTCACTCCCTTACAGTTCTTTTCAGGGTTTACCGTTGGTGTGGCTTGCGGAGGTGTCATGACAGACTTGTACCACCAGCAGTAGTGTTAGTAGAGTTGTGTGAGCTTGTGCTCCCTCGGGGTATGCCCCAGGTAGTTGTACTCTTTTTAACTTCGGCATGTAATAATGTAATGGGATAGTTGTAAATTGTTATATGCAGATATGAGCACATATCCTTTCTTGTATCTCTTACTGTTGTGGTTTGTCTTTTATATTCTTCCTGGACACGTGTTCGAGCTATCCCTTGCGAGACTTCGGTCCGTTCGCGGGAGACGGATCTGGATATGGACCCTTATTGGGTATAGCTATCCAGGGCCATTACACCCTTAACTGGTAAGTAGCCAAGATGACTCTATCAGTCTGTGGGCACCTCATTGTAACAAAGACTCTTTCTATTTCATGCACCCAATGCTTCGCTGTGTTCGGATTCGGGCCTCTCGAGTATGTAGGTGGCTGGAACCGTAGAAACCGCTCTACTAGTACCGTAGACTCCTCCACACTAGCTGACCGCACTGGTACAACTGGAGGTAAAGGTACTATAGGTGGTACCTCAACTCCAACGGTGGTACTAGCGGTGTCGGTATCGCCTCCTCCGCAACTAGTGGCACTGTAACCGCTGGATGAACCGGTGGCTGCTGATCCAACCGTTTCTGAATCTGTGTGATACTTTCCCATAACCTTTCTATCATCTGATGTGTAGACTCCTCAATCTCATCACCACCACCTCCCCAATCTTTTCTATCAGCCATTCAAAATCTGCACATACAACATTCCATTCCACGCAACACACAAACATATCATTACAAAAACAGGGCCAACTACCAGCAGTGGACTATAGTAGAGAACATACTATGTACATTCCTCATTCCTTCATATTTACATGGACCTTGCTCTGATACCAACTATGACGGTCCTCACCGTTCAGGCCCGTTAACCCAATAACGTTCCCGACACGACTCCGCCTCCCGCGAACGAGCCGTAGCCTCGCAAGGGATATCAAAACACATATGTCCGTGGAAATATAAAAGAACACACTAAACATATAAGAGATTCCATATCTTACACATGCTCACATGAGATGTACATATTCAATTCTGAACCAAAGTCATAACACAAGTGCAACTGCCTGGGACAAAACCCGCAAGGCACAACTAATAGAAGTATTACTCTACTGGTGGCGTAGGTCCGAGTCCGCTACGGTGCGGTCCCGAACTAGAAGAGGGACGGGAACCCTCTTGCTCTCCTTCACCTGGAAGAAGAAGGGGTGAGCCTCATAAGTCACTGGCTCAGTAGGGCAACTCCCCAAAAGTCGAGAGAACAATGTACAACAAGTAGAGTAAGCAAAGCTGATAAGCAATTTAAATATAATACCGCTGATGCATGATACTACAACTGTAAATAAATAAACGGAAAACATGTATAAACTAAAGAAGGGCACGCTGCACATGAGTCACGAGAACTGGTTTGTGACACCAGCCACAGACCCGGACAAACAACACAAGTCTACCTCAAAGCCTCGAAGCCACAGACGAAAAGTCCATCTGCCGCTCCACCTCAACAAGATCAAGAACTACGGAGACAAACCAACACCACTCCTGTAGACCACACAGCTGCAGACCCAATTCTGACACCTCTAGGGACTCCGGCCTGAGCTCCCTAAAGTGAGGCACTGGAAACAGGACTAGCTGGGGACCAGTACGTCTACTGATGTCCGTCCCCCAACCACGAGCGCGCTACAAGCGACCGCACACCCACAAACACGAGTCACTGCTCCCTGCTGTCTTTCCCTCAGCCGGACGTACAACTCAACTCAAGAGTGAGGGTGTCCAGGAAGACGACACAAATCATGACGGTACTCACCATACCGGGGCAAAAACCCAAGCTCTCGATACCTGGGTAACCAACTGAAGAGGCAACCACAGAAGGCGTTAGCAACTCAACTCGCAATGCACACATTTCCAAGCCTAATCCATTGTTATCAACCACGGTATAAGCCGACAGAACCCTTACAAACCCTACATTGCATAACTATCACTGTCCAAGCAGTGTACAACAGGAAACAAACAGACTGACCATAGAACCTCAGAGCTCGGGTGGCCACATTCTAAATCGCAACCAATACAGTGGACGCCTATTAAAGCTTGAATCACGACAGACCAACCTGTCGCCTTAAATCCTGAAACGCAACCGGACAAGCCGTCGCGTTCACAAAACACGACGACTGGTTTGGTCACCTTTCAGACAGCAGAAACCAACCCTAAACTCTCATTTCGGAAATCATACCAAATGGTTGTACATGCTGGTAAAGCAGAAACTAACTGTTCATATGAAACCCTTGTTGAACCACTCTTATATTTTATCCTTTATTTTGGTGATAAAAAAACTCATGATTAATTTAAAAATTATGAATATATTTAATATCATATTTTTCTCGTAAATACAACATACTATGGCACTATCGATTCATGACTTGCACTGAAAAGTAAAATCGATTGTTGTTCAATGCACATCGATTACTGACTAAGTGTGAGACCTCGAATTTTTGGTCATTTTATATTGTGCATGTGATACTTACTTGTTATGAATATAGTGCGTGTATTAAAATTTTGTATATTATAATTATTGAATTGTTCATATGCATATGCATATGCATGTATATATATATTATTTTCCGTGAACATGAGTAATTAGCTAATTTTGTATATGATGTACTTATTTAAATACTATACATGTTGTATTTAAGTAATGTTGTGCATATAATATGAAGTACTACCATGCATCTTGTAAGCATATGTGAGTTTACTTCTGTACATGTAATATATTTAAATGTGCATATATTATCTAATGGTTGAGGTGCATATTGTATTTATATATTTCATGCATATTGTATTTAGTATTCCATGCATATTATATGTAACTATGATGCATAAATGTGTATATATATATATATGTTCATCTTGTGCAAATGATATTTATCTAGTCCGGGCATGTTAAATTGTTTATAGTGTATATAGTATTTAAATAATACTATGCATAGGGTATATATATCAAAATATTATAAGCATGTTATATTTATTTAAATCCATGCATGATATATGTAATTATGTTGTGTACACGTATAGAGGTATATGTTTAACTTTGTGCATATGATATCTACTTATTTCAGTACCTATTAAATTGTTTATGATGTATATATATATATATATATATATATATATATATATATATATATATATATATGTATGTTATTTCATGCATATTATCTTTAACTAAGATTAGTACAAATTATATTTAAATAAATAGTGTGTAATGCATGTAGTTCATATGGTGAATGTATGTTTATTCATTTTGGTGCACATTTAGTTGGTTGTGATGTAATTGTATATTTATTTTAATGTATTACTATTTTATGGCTGAAACCCACAGTTGGCGGCCACATACTGTGCCGCTGACTGAATGCCTGGTGTTGGCATCCAGATCGATGGACGCCAACCACACTGTGGGTGGCACCAGGGGTGGACGCCAATCCCATGTTGGCGGCACCAGAGGTGGACGCCAAGTTCACTGCTTGCAGACGGTTTCAGATTTGGTAACACATGCGTTCTTCCCTGTTCCAGTTTAGGAAACCCATCCCAAATTGTAGAAGACCTACCCTAAAGCGTACCCAACCTACCCAGCTCTATAAAAACACCTTGGTTCGGTCGAATTAAGTCTTTTTGCCTTTGTGAAACCCTAGAGTTCCCTGTGAGAAAAGCTGTTCTTTGGAGAGCTGGATCCAGTGACTGGAGGATTTTCTGAAGATCTACACCGACTGGAGGATAGTCCAATCATCAAGGAAGCATTCCCAACTCTGGGGATCAACCTACATCAACAGAAGAACCGGATTTGAAGAGGTTTTGAGCAACCTCTTGGCTTGGCCGAGGAGGGCCTCACCTGCAAGATTTGATCTCTGTAGATTTAATTAGAGGCAAGTAACCTATATATATCATCCCTACACATGTCCCCTTAGGTCCTAACATTTTTCTGGAATTTTCCTCGTGTCCTGGAACCTCCAATTTTCCCTTATTATTGTGTTCTGCGTGCACTGCCTGCTGACAGAAAGTTGGCGGCCACATCTGTAGACACTATTTTCCGCTCCCTTTTTAGGGGGGATGGAGAATGGTCTCCACTTAGATAATGTGTACGGATACACGTGGAAAAAGGCGGGGCGACGAAACAAACAGTGGCCCTTCGAGCGATAAAAAGACAATAAAAGCAATAAAGAGTGATCGCCAGGTACTTTTCCTAAAAAGCACCAAAAGTAGGGACAGGTGGGAAAGGAGGTGTACCTTCCACCCGTAGGGTGATCGCGTAGCGGAAAGATGTGCGTGGGCTCTTTCCTCCTCCTTCCACCGGCCGGCCAGCGAAGGAGATTTAGCTCGGTACCTGGGACAAAAGACAACAAGAGGACGAACGAACGGGTTAAACGGCGGTGTGGTAAACAAGAATAACGAAATGGTGCAGAAAGGACATCAAAAGGGGGTGCGAACGCACCTTCCAAGAACTAAATACAAAACCCCTAGGTGGACAAGAAAAGACATGCATGTGTGTGCGCGTACTATCTAAAAAGGAACCCTAAAAGAGGGGAAAGAGAGGGGTGAGGCGAGGGCCGCTTCTAGATGGTCGAGACGATGGCGTCTCCACGTGGATGGATCGTAACGGTGGATCGCCCGACGATCCGGAACATCGCGTATAGCACCACGGGATCTTCCAGACGATGGAGACGTAGGTCTGTGTGCGGAGACGTCGCACGCACAGGGCTCCGCTGTCAGGGAGACGGAGACTCCCCCCCCCTCTCTCTCTCTCTCTCTAAGAAACCCTCTCTCTCTCTCCCTCTAAAACCCTCACTCCCTCTCTCTCTAAAACCTTCCTTCAAAGCCAAAAAATGGCCGAGACCCTGGGAATGGGCTTCTGTGCGAAGTTTTAACACTATTTTAAATCGCGTCCAGAACAGCCGCCGCCTTCAAAGAGCTTAAATGCGTCGGCCTTCCTCGCCGCGATTAGCAACCCCTTAATGTCCCATCAGTCTGCCAAAACATGATGATTACGGCGCGCGACGATATTTTAAGAATCGCGTCGGCTCTTATCACCGCGTTTTAGCAGGTCACATTGATTTGACAGGCATGGCCCGGTTCAGGTTTAAAAACGCGTCCACCTAGAGCGTCGCGATTAACCTTCACCTGGTGGTCTGTAAATCGCGGCGGTCCAGCTCGTTGCGATTTGAAACTCTGACACTGTCCTGCCATCTGACAGTGGCATGGTGTGTTAGGCGGCTAAGAATCGCGTCGAGTCCAGACGACGCGATTTCTTGCTGCGACATGCCCCCCCCTACCATCTGTCAGAACGTGGGTGCTCTGACACAGATGTGATGGTTTGACTTTTAATCGCGGTGGGTGGGGTGGACGCCATTAAATGTCGGTTATGCACTGTCCTATGAAAGCAGTACCAAAATCGCGTCGGTCGCAACCGCCGCGTTAATGGCTTACAAAAGGCGTCGGCTGTGTTGGACGAAATTTAAAACAGTGTTGATTCTCTCTTTTTTTGGTTTTTCTAGACTCTTTTGTAGACTTATCTAAAGGTCCTAAAAAAGCTTTTTAAAGACATGAAAATTTCGAAAAGTCTCAAAGTAAAATAGGAAATTCGGGGAAATCACTTAAAAAGGTAATTAAAGACAATCACATTGAGGCGTTACAGTGCAACTCGAGATTTTGTCCAATTTGGAAAAATTGGCGTGTCTACAGATGCCTCGCCTTGGCGTTTGCTTTGTAAGGAGTAAAGCGAAAGCAAAACAACTGAAAAGTAAGCGCGAAGGTGTAATGAGACACGCCCTTTTAAGACTCAGACCGGAGCTGTTCGTCAATTTAAAATAACGTTGTTCTTTGGAAACCCTTCTGGAGAGGAAACTGTACCATCATAGATAACTAAACTACAAAGTAAAGACAAATGCGAGATCAACTTCCGTCGTCGGGAAGTACCTAAGGACGTAATCCATTAGGTTTCACCTGCGTATGGGGCTGCCATGGCCGTAGGTGGATCGAAAGTAAAGGAAAAGATCCAGGATGGATGAGTTTCTCTCCGAAAAAAATATCTTCAAACAACTTTATAATAAACCGAGTACTGGACTCAGAGTGGAATTATCGTGTTGCTTCAGCAATTACGGACCAAGTGATTATCTTTAATTAAGTCTTTTAAGTGATCTTTCTTGAAAACCTGTGTGCAATGCATGCTGGGCTAAAAGAAAATACTCATAAAACAAGACAAAATATAAGATAATCAAGGATAATATTTCTGTGCCGGAAAGGGGTCAGGATACTGGTAGGAACCGTCGTCCCCCTGTGGCCACAGCGGCCTATCCTCAGAAGCAGGAATTCTCTGGAATTATCATCGTTTTTGGCAGTGGAGGGGAACTCAAACTTCAGATTCATCAGAGCCTTAAGGTCCTTGGTTAATTCTAATAAGTATACCGTATAGTAAAATGCACTGTACACAACACCGATGGAGGCTGTCGAGGATATTCGTGTTCCTGCAACGTGGCAAACATCTCGAGTCCTGTATTTAGGGAACACAAAATAGATTAGTCCACAAAAGGCATGATAGTTCAAAATCGCGTCCGGTACATCGGACGCTTTTAAGGTACGTAAATCGCGACGACTGTGGTGGACGCGATTTACAGGCGCGGGCCAGAACCCAAAATTTTCACTTTTTATGCCCTTGGATGTAAGGGAGGGTGGATGCTTCTAGACATTGGGTGAGTCATCCAAACCCACTTTTTCCAACACCTCCTCCAAACCTTTTCACACATCAACCCCCCCCCCCCCCCCCCCCCCCCCCCCACACCACTTCATCTTCATTTCTCATTCACTCCTCTTTTCCTTACTCACTCACTCTTCTCTTCCTCACTCACTCTTCTCACACCCATTCTTTCCACCCCAAGGTTCTAAGAGGGAGAAAGGAAAGGAGATTGTTGGAAATGGAGCAAGGTGGCCCTTCCTCTTCCAAGGGATCAAGAGGAGGTAATTTCAAAAGGTTGAGTCAAGTGGATGGCCATATAAGCAAGCTTATTGAGGCTAATGTGGTAAGTGAACTCGAGCTTGGTTCTGCGTCTTCTTTTAAGCTTGATTAGTGTGTTCTTAACGTTCTTATGACCCAACCCTTATAATTTGAAGGATTATCCGCCCTTTCCGGGGAACCGACGCTTCATGCGTCTACCATGGCTCCAACAACTTACCTCAAACATCACTCTAGGCATGACCAACGTTCTCAAACGATGGGGAATCAATAACCTTGCGGTCCATGCAAAGAAGTATCATGAGGTACATCTGGATTGGGCTACCATGGGCGCATTAGCTGAGGTATGGCATCCCCAGACCCAAACCTTCCTTTTCAAAAATTTCGAAGCGACTATTCTTTTGGAAGAGGTCGAGGTGTTTCTAGGCCTTCGGCGGATGAAGCAAGGTGAAGAAGATGCAATGATGATCGCACCGAAGCACTACACCAGCAAATCTGTTCTTGAAAGCTTCATGGATGCAAGAGAGGCTTACAAGATGCGGACTGACAAGGGCATCCATCTTCAAAAGCTGGCGGTTTGGACTAAGCGGGAGCTTGGAGAAGCCGAAGATGATGAAGATTTGGAGCGGTCGATGAAGGGTTTCGCCATCTGCGTGGCGGGAGCGATCCTTTTCCCATCAATAGACAGCGTGCTAGAACCAGATCAATTAGGGGCCGTATGCGCCATCTGGGAGGGTGAAAGGTTAGGACCGGCCGTCCTCTCTTTCCTTTACAGTGGACTTACAGCGTCAAGCCTAGGTAGGCCCCTGTACGGATCTATGCTTCTATTTACCTGCTGGGCTGACTTACATCTGAAATTCTATTCGAGCAACGAGGTTTTCACCTCGTCTCGAATTTTTTCCAAAAGTGCGCTGAAACAACTAGACAACATCATCAGCCTGGATGGTCGAGTGGCAAACCGCGCGCCACAACGAAAGACTCGGTCAGATTGGCGCGCTTACCTTCAAGATATATCCGAGGAAGCATTCAACGCGGTTCCGACGCCATTTTCGAATCGGGAATTGAGGAGCAGGTTAGCGCCCGGTGTGGATCTTCGCTTGATCGGGGCGTCCGAATTCGTTTTGTATAATCCACACCGATGCCTCCCCCAACTCGGGTTTGCTCGGCGCGTCTTCGAGGGGCCGTCACATGTCCCGCTCATCAAGCGTCGGGAACTCGGCACCAACAATGACGGCGAGGAGGCAAACACAATCAAGGCCCTATGGAAAGTATGCATCTTTAGGAGGCCGGATCCCAGTGAAAGGGAAAATGAGAATGAGAAGGCGAATTATGCGAGGGGTCTGAGGAAACTCCGATCTTGAGGGAATGTGGTCTCAAGGAGTTTGTAAATACTTGGGACAAGCTGTAAATGAATAAAAATTAAGTTTGAGTTTGAGTTGGCAACAAGGCTGTCTAGATGCATGATGTTAAAAGGTTCCTTTGATGACATGAAATCGTGGTATAAGAACTCAAGAACTTGCCCGAAAAATTGTTCTGCTGGAACATCGGAGTGAATCGCGTCCAGGACAGTCGCCGCCTTTATCGCATGTAAAACGCGACGCCGGTTGCGGCTGCGAATAAGGAATCCTTGAAATCTGCGCGCGCAGAGCCCGTACAGCTGTCATCATCACTTCTGAATCGCGACGACAAGGACCGCCGCGTATCAAAATTTCAAATTTTGCACCCCTAATAATTCGTACAGGGGGCATGATGACTTCTGAATCGCGGCGTACGGTGCGGACGCCTTTATTTAGGTCGGTTCGAGATTTGCGTCCGCCAGACTGGACGCCCTTTTCAAAGATAAATCGCGGCGTCTGTAATGGACGCGATTCAAGTCAGTTTGAAAGCCGTCGTGCGCCTTCTTCCCCTGGCTTCTCAACTTTCTTTCCCTCTCGTTCTCTCACACTCTCACTCTCAAACTCTCTCACTCTCTCACTCTCTCACTCTCTTCACTCTCTCACTCTCTCACTCTCTCATCCGATGGAGAAGAGGGCGGCAGCGAAGCGGCGGTGGCGCCCGGCGGAGGCCACGCCGGAAGGGGCGGCGGAGGGCACGCCGGCCTCATCGAGCGGCGGCTCGACAGAGGCGATCGTCGGCACCGAGCTCGCGCTCGTGCCGGCGGTCGAGGGAGGCGACGGCGGCGGCGGCGGCGACAACGGCGGGGGGAGCACGCCGGAAAGGGCGGCGGAGGTGGCAGCTGAGGAGGAGGAGGACTGGGCGGCGCGGCGGCGAGGGCGGCAGGGGCGCGATCTCCCGGCGCGGCCCGATACAGTAAGTTCCCTCTCCCTCCCTTCCCTTCCCATGGGTGAGAGACGGAGAAGAGAGGAGGGGGCGCCGGGCGCGGGGAAGAAGGGGTGGCATGAATCGCGTCGAGTTCAGGCGACGCGATTCATGTCCCCAAATCGCGTCGCCTTAGGGTGTCGCGATTTGATTTAAATCGCGACCACCTAGGTGGACGCCAATTGGGGACTGAACTGCGGCGGCTGTGCTGGACGCGATTCATGCCAGAAGTTACTTCTTTCCACTTAGCTGGTTTTGACAGTTCTAATTTGGACTTTCTTGGATTTTTCAGGGCATAATGCGGCCGCAGACGATGTGGCCCTTGGTTGCGGCGGCGTACCAAGGCCTCCCGGATTTCCAGAAGGAGAGGGTCCGGGAGATGGGCTTCGGCTCGACCTTGGAGATCGAGCCGTTCTTCATTGACCCTCCACTCATCCAGGCGGTTAGGGAGAGGTGGGACCGGGCCAGCCGAGCATTCCTCTTCCCGTGGGGGCACATGGTGCCTAGTTTAGAGGATGTGGCCCGCATCACCGGGCTGAGGGTGGACGGGGAGGCTGTGACGGGGGTCACCTACGCGGATTATACAGATTTGGCGCAGGACCTCCTGGGTTTGGAGCCCCACGGAGATGACCTCGGTGACCAGAGGATGGTCGGCCGAGTGGCACTTCTGGGGTCACTGGGGCTGGCCAAGGTGAGGCAGCGGACAGACGAGCTCCTACCAGATTTTGTGGAGCGGGCGGCGGCACTGGCTAGGGCTGCGTACGGCCAAGACCGGATGGAGGTGGAGAGGGTGGACAGGGACCTTCGCAGGTTCCTAGTATTCTTCTTCGGCAAGATGCTGTTCACCACTAAGGGTGACGGCATTCATTGTCGATTTTTGGAGGTACTAGGAGATCTGGGGAGGGTAGGTAGGTATGCTTGGGGTGCTGCACTGTTGGCGCACACCTTTGCCGACCTCTCCACCGGCACTGGACGGGAGACCACGGTGGGCGGATTTGCGCCCTTTCTTCAGGTATGGTCTTTAAATTTAAACTCCATCCCGGTTTATCTTTAAATTTCCTGCAATTTTGAATTTGTTACTGACATCGTTTATTTGTTTGCAGGTGTGGAGTTACCACTACCTTCCCCTGGGTAGGGCGACGGTGGTGCGCCCAGACGCCGTCCCGCTCGCACGGAGGTGGCTGCCGCTGGTGAGCACGGCCACCTACACCTTCCAGCTGGAGGTCCTCCGCCAGCATCTCCGAGATTTCCCCGCACTCCTGGTAGGCTTCCTCACACATTCTTCCTTTAAGCTTTAAGCATTATTTTAAATTGAAATTGGATAATCGATGCTCGTACAGGTGGTTTGGGAGCCTTATGCAGACCATGGTGACGCTGACCAGCCCTGGGTGGTGAGTGGGCGACCTTTGTTTGGGCGGGACATTTAGGTCCATTGCCTGAACGAGATCGAACCACTCTGCCTCCGGCTGGCGGCGCGCACACTGGGATTGTACCAGAGTTGGTGCGAGGAGACGGAGTCCCGGAGGATCGGCAGGAAAACACAGGGGAAGGCCAAGATGGTGGACTGGCGTGCCCGCTTCCCCGAGCAGTACGCCGACTGGCAGTGCGGAGGCCAGTTGGTAGAGTCGGACGCCCTAGACAGCATTGCGTATTTGCGGCGCATCCAGGAGGAGTACGGTCATCGCGATTTCATGAGGCCGCAGAGGGTACTCAATTCTAAACCTAAATTACTTCAAATACACAACTTATAGCGCATCTTATAATTTATGCATGTGTGCAGGATGGGAGGAACACCCTAATTGACCAACTGCAGGGGCAGCTGGCGAGCTTGGAGGTGCAGCTGATCGAGGCACACGCGGCTCTCGAGACTCTGGTAAGTTCTTAGGGAAGTACATACCTTTGCTTTGTTTAACTTACCATGCACTGAGATCCTTTGCCTTACAGCGTGCTGCGTAGTTGACGGGTGGACGTGCCGACACAGCGGGTGCCTCTTCTGGCAGGGGTGCCCCAGCTCCGGAGGTGGCGTCCCTTCAGCAGCAGTTATCCGCGGCGGTGGAGCATGCTAAATGCGTTGAGCGCGACCTCCTGGCACGAGTAAGTCCTTTAAGTTAGATAATCATTCCAAATATTTCTTTATACCCACTTACGGCTGTCATTTGTGCAGAGTGAGGAGCTCCGGGATGCTCTGACCCGTGAGACGGACACGGCTGCTGAGTTGACGCAGCTGTGGTCCCAGCTGACCCAGCGGGGGTCCGAGCTTCCTCGTGAGGCGTCCGAGCTGCAGGCGGTGCTGTCGCTAGAGCGCCGCGACCTGGAGAGGCAGCAGACTCGCTGGGAGCAGGAGCGGAGTCGCTGGGAGTTGGAGCGCCGTGAGCTGGCGCAGCAGTGCATGGAGGCGAGGACCAGCCAGGGCGTGGCGGAACGCCTGCTGAAGGCGTCTGAGGAGAGGTACCGGCGCGGACGAGAGCGTGTGAGGGAGCAGGGACGGGTCAGTGCCTATTCAGAGAGCATCCTTGCGACTTCCTCTCAGTACGAGAGGAATGTTCGGGATGCCACAGCGGCACAGCGCTCGACCGGCTCACGGGCGCCGATGGGACCTCCTGCCATGCCCACTGTGGCCGAGCAGGGCGAGGCGGAGAGCAGTCGTCAGGCTGGTCCTGCAGAGGGAGGCGACGAGAGTTAGCTTGCCTCGCCTTGAGGTTGTACTTCTATTCACCCCTTTTATGATGACGTGCCCAGCGTGGCACTTTATGATTGTACACGGGTTCGGCCCCCCCTTGAGCCGCATATATATATATATATATATATATATATATTCCTTTTGAATTTGTACACCTGAAATAGATAGAACAAACAAGTTAAATATTTGTTCCGACTCTGCCCCTTGCTTGTGAGTACTTGCCTGGCTTCGTAGATTTGTCAAGGGGCTGAGCCTTTATTAAAATAAGGCGGGAAGAAAGATACAATTAAACATGTGTTAAAAGAAAAGGATGCGATGATACATTAATTCACAAGACACTATGTTGGTGAGAATGTACAAGGATAATTTAAATTTTGTTTTTGGATTTCGGAGATATTCAATTTTTTTGGATTTTTAAGGTATTCATTTTTTTTGGATTTTGAAAACATGTTGATTTTTTTGGTTTTTAGAGATATTCATTTTTTTGGGTTTTGAAAATATGCTGATTTTTTGGTTTTTTGAGAGATATTCATTTTTTTGGATTTTGGAATATGCTGATTTTTTTTGATTTTTTTAGAGATATTCATTTTTTTTGGATTTTGGAAATATATTGATTTTTTTGGTTTTTTAGAGATATTCATTTTTTGGATTTTGGAAATATGTTGATTTTTTTTTTGTTTTTTTTTGGAGATATTCAATTTTTTGGATTTTGGAATATGCTATTTTTTTTTGGTTTTTGAGAGATATTCATTTTTTTGGATTTTAGAATATACTGATTTTTATGGTTTTTTAGAGATATTCATTTTTTTTTGGATTTTGGAAATATGTTGATTTTTTTGGTTTTTTGGAGATATTCAATTTTTTTGGATTTTGAAAATATGTTGATTTTTTTTGTTTTTGAGGAGCATGGTATACTGATCTTTCAATTATTCGGATGTCGATATCAAAACCGTTAACTGCTCTTAAATGTGTCTAGGCATGGATTAGACGTGCATAAAGGTGCCTTGACCTAAGGCGACTTTCGGTGATGTCCTCTTTAGTCGGTCTTTGCCTTGTCCAGGTGCTTAAGACAATATCCTGAGAAGGAGAGAAGAATCTTTAGGAAGTCTGCCAGCAAATTAGGGTAACCGGGGAGACACTCAATTGGTTACTTTTTATACTTAGAAAAAGGATTGAGTTTAACTTGGCCTTTTGGGGTTTTAGCATGCATACGACCGGGTCCATTTGGATCTCCGTGGGAACTTCGCCACTCTTGACATGCTTTGTACTTGATTTGGCCTTTTTGGCTTTTTTGTGAGGGTTTAGATTTTCATTGATCCTCCCCTTTCCCCTTTTGCCTTGATTGATCCTTTTCTAAGCTTTAAATAACCTTATGAGGTCAAACTCACTGGTCTTCCCTTCTTACTGACAAACCGAATAGGAGAAAGAAATGGATATTTGCCTTAAAATCATAAACATGACATCGACCTTCTTTAGATTCTGCGCCTCTGGTACTTCTAGGAAGGCGTGTAAGTGTGAGAGTGCTGCCTTCCTTGATCGACACATTAAGAACGGGAGACGGAAATTAAAGATAACATCCTTCATATTTGGGGCTCGTATACCATACAAAATAAAATTTTCCTTTTCGGATAGTAGTAAACTAAGGGTAGTATTTCTTGAGATGAAGGCCATTCCAAGAGTGGGAGAGTTCCTCACCCTCTGCGTTGATTAACTTATAAGTGTTGCCCGAATGAGCTTGGCTTATAACATATGGCCCTTCCCAATTGGGTTAGAACTTGGATCTGGGACCACCAGGTTTTATAAAAATTCTTTTAACGACCATCTCACCGATCTTGAATTTTCTCTCAACGACTCTCTTTTGGTAAAAACGCGTGAGTTTGTTTTGGTATGCTCTTGCGTGCTTAGAGGCCACTAAACGCTTCTCATCTAAGAGTTCCAATTGTATAAGGAGTGACTCGCATCGCTCATCAATTGGTAAATCCTTGTCAAGTTGAACTCTTAGTGATGGGATTAGAATCTCATATGGTACTACCGCCTCCATTCCGTAAGTAAGGGCAAACGGTGTCTGCCCCGTGGGAGCACAGATCGAAGTGCGGTAAGCCCATAAGGCTTCCACGAGTTTCTCTGGCCAATCTGAGAACTTATTAACCTCACATGTTTTCTTGATAATTTTGATGAGAGTTTTATTTGTGGCCTCTGCCTGGCCATTGCCTTGTGGATAATAAGGTGAAGAATGACGTAGCACAATTTTATAATTGTTGCAGAGGTTACGGAGTTCTTGAGAGATGAACTGTGGACCGTTGTCAGTGATCATTGTTTCTGGTATACCAAACCTGGTGATGATGTTCCTCATGATGAAGCGGCAGACGGTTGTTGCCTTGATTTCGGCGTATGCTTCGGCTTCCGCCCACTTGGTGAAGTATTCCGTTGCTGTAAGAATAAAAGATTTTGTTTTGTTCTGGGAATTAGGATCACCAAGGGGTCCGATGATATCGAAAGCCCACATAGCGAAAGGCCAGGGTGAAGATACAGGGTGGAGTGAAGAGGATGGAGCATGAATTTTGTCGGCGTGCAATTGGCATTTGGCACACCGGCGGACAAAGAAAGAACAATCCTCCTCTAGAGTAGGCCAGTAAAAGCCTTACCTAAGGATCTTCTTAGCAAGCATTTGGCTACTTACATGACCTCCAGAAACACCCGAATGGGCCTCCTTAACAACCTTCGGAGCCTCGACTTCATCTAGACAGCGAAGTAAAATGCCGGAGAAACTTCTTCGGTAGAGCGTATTGCCAATTACCGTGTACTTCTGAGATATCCTCCTGATGGTCTTCCTCTCTTCAGGGGCAACTTCCACGGGGTAGGATTGATTTTTACAATATTCAGATATCTCAAAATACCACGGTTTTTCTTCATCTTCCAATTCTTCTTCCAGCTCTACTAGCATGATTTCCTTTTTACTTCTCCTCTCGGCATTTGCCTGCTCCTTATCCTTAACCTAGAGGAACATCGGGTCCAAGTAGAAGGGAATTTGTCGGCGTTCGATTTGAATGCTGGAAAAATCGCCGGGGTAGATCATGTGCATGGTTGAGCCCACGGTGGCAAGGGCGTCAGCCAGGAGGTTCTGGTGACGAGGGACATGAACAAAGACGAGCTTGGTGAACAGCTTGGCGTAGGCCGAAGCGTGTTCTTGGTATGGCTTGAGCTTGGGATCAGTGGTGCGGTATTTGGTGAGCACTTGGCGAAGGATCAATTGGCTGTCACCTACAATCCGGAGGCGTGTCACATCATAATAGCGCGCAAGTTCCAGACCAGCTAATAAAGCTTCATATTCGGCGATATTGTTGGTAGCAGGGAAGTTTAGCTTATGAACTCGTGATATGGTGACACCCTTTGGAGACAACAGGGCCATCCCGTTACCTATTCCATGAGAATTCAGAGCCCCGTCGAAATACAATGTGTACATACAATCGTCATGATCGATGGACATCAATTCCTCATCCGGGAGGTCTGAACAGATTGGATCAGTTCGAGGTAATGGGTGATGAGCGAGATGCTCGACTATGGCGTAGCCCTTGATTGCCTTCTGCTGGATATAGGTGATCTCAAATTGGGAAAGAAAACTTTGCCAACGTGCTAATCTGTCGGTCAGGATAGGTTTTTGGAGCAAGAATTTGATGGGGTTCATGCGGGCAATAAGGTGCACTGTATGGGCGAGGAAGTAGTGCTTTAATTTTTGCACTACCCATACAAGTGCGGCACAGGTTTTCTCCATGGAATTGTATCTCTGTTCGCAAGGGTTAAGAAGTTTGGACAGGTAGTAGGCCGCCCTTTCTCTGCCTTCGTCGTCGAACTGGGCAAGAACGGCTCCTACGGAGTCTTCTAAAATAGAGATATGGAGGATGAGAGGCTTGCCTGGAGTAGGTGGCCTCAGGACAGGCGGATTGGAAAGATAGTCCTTAAGCTCATCGAATGCTGCCTGACACTTCTTATCCCAGCAAAACTCAACTTCCGGCTTGGTGAGATTATAGAAAGGCCTGCACCGTTGAGAATGCTGAGAGATGAATAGGCGAATATACTGCAACCTCCCAATTAGTCCTCGAACTTCTTTCAAATTCTTGGGAGGGAGCAATTCCTTCATCGCCTTCGCCTTATCTGGATCGATTTCTATGCCTCTTTTGCTCACAATAAACCCTAGCAACCTTCCGGCTGACACACCAAACACGCATTTCTTGGGGTTCATCCTTAAATGATATTCTCGAGTCCTTTGCAGGACCTTAGTGAGAACCCCAGCATGCTCGATTTCCGATCTTGACTTAACTACCAAGTCGTCTACATACACCTCAACAAAAATGTGGATCATGTCATGAAAGATGGCCATCATGGCCCTCTGGTAGGTGGCTCCGGCATTCTTAAGCCCGAATGGCATGACCACAAAGCAATAAGTTCCCCATGGTGTAGTAAACGAAGTCTTGTCTTGGTCTTCTTCCGCCAGCTTGATCTGGTTATATCCAGAAAAACCATCCATAAATGATAGGATTTCATACCCAGCCGTGTTATCTACCAGCACATCTAAGTGAGGTAGAGGAAAATCATCTTTAGGACAAGCACGATTAAGGTCCCGGAAGTCAATGCAAATCCTGACCTTCCCGTCCTTCTTGATAACCGGGAAGATGTTTGCCACCCAATTGGGATAAAGTATGACTTTGATGAATTTGGCTTTGTGAAGCCTGTCAACTTCATCCTTCATTTTCAAAGCGATCTGGGGGTCGAAACGCCTTAAACGCTGCTTAATTGCAACGGAGCCTGGCTTGAGGGTGAGATAATGCTCGACTAAGGAGGAGTCTAAGCCGGGCATATCTTCGTAGCTCCATGCGAAAATGTCCTTATATTGCCTAAGAACCTCCACAATTGCCTCCTCTTCAACCGGTGACAAGTTAGTGCTTATGAGGACAATCTTGGGATCTTCTTCGGTTCCCAGGTTGATTTCTTTAGTGATTTCTTGCACAGCTGGTGATGGTCCGTCAAATTTCTTAAGCCCACTGGAAAAAGCGTCAACCTCGCCCTCAAACTCCTCATCACCGTCATCAATCGGGTCATCGTCGTCCATTATTTCATAGACGCCGAACCCATCATCAATAAAGGGGGTTGACTGCTCAAATCCTATTTCTAGCAATTGCAAAGGGTACTCAATGAACTCGGGAATTGCCAGGCATGCCTTGCATTTATGAGCGAGGCTAGCCAGATAACGATGAGGGATCCTCCTACCCTTGGACTTCAATCCTAGACCTACCCTTAGCCTACTACCCTTGTCTAAGCTACTTAAAGGAAACGACGATGCTGAAGAAGCAAAAGCGGTGTCCCGCCCATGGGTATTAGGGAAAGCAGTGAATGAAGGATTTACAGGAGGAAAAGCAGAGTCCCGCCCGTGGGTATTAGGGAAAGCAGTAAATGCAGTATTTACTGAAGGGAAAGCAGAGTCCCGCCCATGGGTATTAGGGAAAGCAGTAAATGCAGTATTTACTGAAGGGAAAGCAGAGTCCTGCCCATGGGTATTAGGGAAAGCAGTAAATGCAGTATTTACAGAAGGAAAAGCAGAGTCCCGCCCATGGGTATTAGGAAAAGCAGTAAATGCAGTATTTACAGAAGGAAAAGCAGAGTCCCGCCCATGGGTATTAGGGAAAGCAGTAAATGCAGTATTTACAGAAGGAAAAGCAGAATCTCGCCCATGGGTATTAGGGAAAGCAGTAAATGCAGTATTTACAGAAGGAAAAGCTGAGTCCCGCCCATGGGTATTAGGGAAAGCAGTAAATGCAGTATTTACGGAGGGAGAAAATAAAGCAGAATTCACGACATTTCCTTGCGGAGGAAATGGGTTAGGGAAAGCAGTAAACGTCCCTTCCGTGAAAGGGAGCACCAAAAACCCGGTTTTAAGGCCCGGGTATGACAAACCACTGACTGGAATGCAGTCGGAGGCAAGGAAAGAAGTTTCCTCAACAAAGATGGCGGGGTCTTCCATCACAAACCAACCCCAAAACCCTCTTCTTCTCATGTGGTGGAGAAGGAAAGGGAAGCAACCGACAAGCACTTGAACGGGAAGCGGGAAGCGGAAGCAGCGAAGCGGGAAACAAGGACAATCTGAGGATGGTGGAAGGAGGAACACAATTCGAAGTCAGGGTGGGTGGAAGGCCCATGAGTCCGGAGGGGGACGCATGTTTGGTGGAGCAGGACAATGCTAGACGATCAGACCCTTTAAGGTGGCTCGAGGGCAATTGTCAGGCGTGAGACCTGATCCAGAAGAGCGGCCCCTAAGGATTCTGACGGATCAGGTGGTTCCTCGGAGAGAACATGTACAGAGGACGGACGGACGGGCGTTCGGGTCCCAGGTGAAGTAAAAAACGATCCAGCCATGGCCTGTACAAAGGATGGGACCATAGTGGATGGAACGGAAAAGGTATGTACAACGGACGGGAAAGGGGGAGGGGTAAGCATAACAGTACGACCATTGAAAGCAGGGCGGATGAAAGCGGGTGGTGAGCCCAGTGTGAAGTTAAAAGAGGGCCAACTGCCTGGTACGGGAGGGGAGACATGCGCAGGGCCTAATGGAAAAGCTGAAATGGGCGTAATGTCGGGAATAAAAGTGGTAACGGGCATGATGCCCGGTGCGGAAAGAACAGGCGTGATGCCTGGTGCTGAAGGGAAAGCGGGCGTGATGCCCGAAGCAGGGAAAATGGGCGCGATGCCCGAAGTAATCGAAGCGGTCACAAGGCTTGAGATAGCAACTGGGGTGTGCTCAGGGCCCGAAACCGGAGCTGGTGTAGGGTCGGTACCCAAGAGTTCTGACAGGAAGGGGTTAGTGCTCAAGAGTTCTGACAGGAAGGTGTCTGTGCCCTGGATTTCCGCCGGTATGGGGTCGGTGCCCTGGATTTCTATCGGTATGGGGTCGGTGCCCTAGATTTCTTGGACTGCCGTATGAAGCTCGGAAAACCAGTCTGCCTCTACTGATCCGAACAAACGATTTAAGCAAGTAGTGAGACTGCTTACATCAAGCCATTTGCTCCATTCAGTCTCGAAATCACTGATCCTGGTGCGCTTAGCCGGTACTGAATTGTCTGGTGCCCAGAAGACATCTCGAGACGGAGAGCAAGTTGCCCCTGCCACCGTGGATGGTGTTTGAGGATCTCCAGGCTATAGCGGCCCCATGACAAAGTGATCGTGCATGGCCCATGTGAGGGGTTGATCTGGCTGTAATTGGGTTCTAACATGCTGGCAGCCCAAACCGGCCTTGACCCTTCTTTTGCATGCCTTGACGGTGGTTGTCCTTCCCTGCAACTGTGCACCTAGTGTAGACGCGAGATTTGGCCCATCTCCCGCAAGGCTATTTGGCCCATTAAGCCTCGTTTGACCATGTGTTGACCAGCCTCGGATCCCATGTAGACGGCATCATCGATGGCCGCCTACTTCTTGTTAGCGTCAAGCCCCCTGGACGCTGACCCATGTTGGCGTCCACCTCGATGGACGTCTGCATGAGGTTGGCGGCCTGATCCCTGGACGTCAATAGGGTTTACCAGGTCTGCGTAACTAACCCGAGATTCCAGCCCACTAGCGCCCTTGTCTCGGCCATGCAACGCACATAGCCGTTCCCAACGGGCATATGGGCCACCTAAGCACCCTCTTGACCCAGTAAAAATCCTACATGGCCTCTACCCATTGGTTGGAGCTTAAACACAAGGATTGCCACATGTACAAGTGTGTTTCTTCACACTTGAGCATCCAATGCTCTCAACCCCGAGCTCACTGTCTATATAACTCCCCCTTGGTCCCTCTGAACTAAGGGGGGAGATGCTGGACGTCCATATGCTCAAGCTTTGAGAGAGGAGAGAGAAAATTACACCCAAGCTTCACCAAGTCATCCTCTACTTCCTCTCAACCTTTGGGACGTCCAAGGAGGTTTCTCTGGAGTTGAAGGAGTCTCTGCAACGAGCTAGCATCACCAACAACGAGGATCACCTCCCCCCTCTTCCTCTCTTCTTCCTTTTCTCTCTTAGATACTTGCATGTCACACACCCTTTCCCACACACTCTAGGCACGTAGGGCACCTTCCTACACACCTAAAAAGGGGTTTCCCAACCAAAAACGAAGGGAAGAAGGGTGGTCATAACACTTGGCCACCCCTCTTCTCAAGTCCGCAACCGGTACGGGACTCTCCTTTTGGGCCTTCCACATTTCGTTTTGAACGTTTCCTGCACTATTTAGGGTCTAATTGAGTCTTGTTCTGTGGCAGGAACGATCCGAAGAAGACCGTGGAGCTCTCTTCCTTTGGCCGGCTGAAGGAGGAGAAGTTGGATCTCTACCATCACCCGCGACGCGAGGCTGCTACATCAACGTGATCAGAACAACCCCTTGGGCACAGGTAAGGCCCTGGCGATCACAACTATTTCCCTTATATCACCGGTTTCCTTTGTTTTCTCCTCAGTCAACGCAGTCAACTCGGGGTCAACGGGGTCAACCGGCACATTCTCCATCGCCAACGAAGGAGCGGCACGTCCGTGAACCACCGTCGAAGAAGGCCACACCAGTCGGCATTCGAAGACGGAGGCGAAACGAAATGTCCACAGCTCTTTTCTGGCGATCGCGATGGGACATCAGTGCTACTGCAGTCTGAGTGCATGCAGGTAGACGGCAAGCGATCTTGCCGCCTACCCAGGTAAACGTCCAGTCTTCCTGCCGTTGAACTCTTCTTAGCGTCCATCAAGGGTGCCGTTTACTGTCTGTTAGCGTCAGTCGATATTGCCGTCTACTTATTTCTGATAAACTTGGCGTCAACTTGTTTGCCGTTTAGTTTTACAGAAACCTATTTTTCTCTGTTTTCTGTTTGTTTTGCTTCTTTTTTACTTTTTGTTTGCTTATTGTTTGTCACTAACAGTTCTCAGTCTCCAGGGGGTCTTCTTCTCCTCTTTTCTAGCCTCCCCTCACATTTCTAGGATCACCCTTCTTCGGTTTACAACCTTTTACTCGGAGATTCCCGCTCGGGTAAATCGGGTTGGCTCCAGAGAAAACTCTATAAGTCCCTAAATTCCATGGATTCCCTCACGGTACGGGGCAGGAGGACCTTTACCCACCTTGTCTAGTCACCTACTTACCGAGATTCGAGTGAGCTTTGAGAGAATGGTCTTACCAATCAACTTAACTCAACACACAACTTTGGTAATTTTTAAAATTTTGGGGACGTTGATTGCTAACATTGTTTGGTAGAAACCCACATTTCTGTCTAAATAGTAAAGTTATTCAACTTTGACCACTTTAAAATCCATAGGTTGTGTGCTAATGGACACTTGGTTGGACCCTGTTGACATGGCTAATAAACCGGCTTTTGAATATGATGATAATATCAATGAAATGGTGGTATGATTAACACCAATGTCCAGTCTGAGGAGTCAGTCCAATCATCCTCTCAGGCTGATAATGAAGAAGTGAGTTTGAGGGTCAATCCCACTCATGACCAAAACAGTCAAGAAGACCCCGAGTTTTCTAAACTCATGTCCCGGTACTCGCCCGAGGATATCATTTCTATGCTTTCAAAGCATACCGTCCGGGCAGCTACCTCCCCTTCCACTCCATCTTTATCCCCTTTCAATGCCTCCACATCTAGGCCTACTCCTAAACCAGTCACCCCATCCCGAGTTCCCGTCTCCGCCTTCATTCCTCCTGTCACTCTCGCTCCTTTACCTACTCCAATTCCCACTCCTCCTTCCGCCTATTCGCCACCTATCCAAATCGCACCCCCCATTCAATCTAAATATGTTCCCCTTTCGGAGGTTGAAGGTCTCGTTAGGAAGCTTGTAGCGGATTCCTTATCCCACTCTAAACCTCATTCGCTATTAAACTACTGCAAGCTCCCCAACGCTTACTTTCCCCCCGACTTCAAGGCCCCAAAGTACCGCAAGTATGATGGGACCTCCAACCCCCAATTTCATCTCGCCGGCTTCACCATGGATTCCCATCGGTGGTTATATGATCGGGTCCTCTTAATTCACCTTTTCCAACAGTCATTGGAAGGGGAAGCTTTGAGGTGGTTTACCTCTCTACCCGCATCTGACCTTGTTAATTTTGACATAGTCTCTGAGCGATTCATCTCACACTTTTCATACATGGCCACTCAAGTCCCCACACTTTCCGACTTGATGGCAGAAAAGATGAAGTCGAACGAAGACTTTGTAACTTATGCCAACCGATGGAGGTCCATGGCTTCAAGAGCCGACATTCCTATCCCGGAGTCTCAAGCCATAACCCTCTTGGTTACTAACACTACCCCTGTGCTCCGTTCTGTCTTAATGCTAAGTGAGTTCCACTCCTTCTCACATCTTTATAACAGAGCCAGGGTAGTTGAAAATCAAATCAAGGACTCCTCTCTCCCACACTTCTTTGAAGGAAAGCCAAAGGCACGCAAGGCTCCCGTGGCACCTACCACCGAAGGGGTGACCGTCAATGAGTTGTAAGTGCTTGCAGCCAGCCTTTGAGGCCTCCCAACAAATCCTCTATCCCTCCGTCCAATCCTCCCTCTAATCCTCACCAATTCCCATCACATCCTTCTAAGCCTTACTCTGCTGTTCCTCCTCCCTCTTCTGGCTACACTCGGCCTGGTCCTAAGAGGTCTCACTACCCTCCTCTCCCCGAGACCCTTGAGGACATATTCTTCGCACTCATGTCTTGCGAAGCTATCCGGCTCCCCCCACAAAGGGAAAACACAAATCCAAGGCTGGATACTTCCAAGTACTATCCTTACCACCGCACCCATGGCCACGATATCAACAACTGTTTCACATTCCGTGACTGGGTGTATGATGTGAATGATCAAGGAAGAATCAACTGGGAGGATGTCAGTGTAGCCATAGCCAAGTCTAGGTACACTAAGAAGGAATTAGGCATCTTCCAGAACCCTCTCCCCAATCATCGAAACAGCAACCCCTCCTCCTCCAAGTCCCAGGAAAATGACCACACCATGACTTGTTCGGAACCTCGGGTCGTGAGGAAAGAACAACAATGGGGGGTAGAGGGCTTTGATGAGTGGTATTCATGTCCCACTGTAGAGTCCCAGGAACCTTCCACCTCGGTGGATGCCATTCTCGAGGAAAGACCCTTAGTGCTTATCCGACCTCCTTAGGACACCTACCCCACTATCCTCACTTCCCCTGCCAGTGAGTCATCCACCAGGCCTCTCCAGTTGATTCTTCCGAGACCCCAAAAGGATGTTCATGTCACGCTTAGGAATCGGATTGTTCCTCCACCTTTGCGGCCGACTTAAGATGAGGAAGATAATGGGCCTCCACCTCCGGCTGGCACCGAATATGATATTCTCCAACATCTTGATAAGACGCCCGCAAGGGTGTCTATTTTAGAATTGATTCGGAGGTCGCCATCACACCAATCCACTCTCCTCCAGTTTCTCCAGAAAATCATGGTTAATGATGACCTCCCTCCTAGCGGGGTCACCGGCGCCATTCTCTCCCTCACCCAAGGACCCTCAATCTCTTTTTCGGACAAGGATCTCGCCACCCCCGAGTGTCGTTCTCTCCCTCTTTGTCTCACCATCAACCTCAATGGGGTTTCGGTGGACTCTACTCTTATCGACACCGGGGCCTCTATCAATGTTTGTCCGATGAAGACCCTCAAATAGCTGGGTCTAGGGGAAAATAATCTGGAGAAGAGTTGCTCTACCATTGCTGCCTACGACAACTCCAAGAGGGTTGCTAAAGGCAAAATTGCTCTTAAACTGGAAATCGGACCAGTCACCATGTCCACTGAGTTTCTAGTTCTTGATGTCGATCCGGCTTACAAAGCCATCCTCGGTCGTCCCTGGCTAGAACAGACTCTAGGAGTCCCTTCCACCGCCCATCAATGTTTCAAATTTCCTTACAATGGGCGGATTATCAAGATCAAGAGCATTCCCACTTTGGAGACTCTTAATGCTATCACCTCAGAGCAGATGCCACACCTTTTCGTTCCAGATAAGGGGAAGAAGCCGGTCATGTCTCTCTTTGACTTCCCCACACCCTCTGAGCTTAGCCAACCTCCCAAGCCCGCTGTAGAACCTCATGTCCCATGTCTCCCGGGAAAAGGTTGGGAAGTGATGGCGAACATCGGCTATGTTCATGGCCGCGGGTTGGGTACGGATGAAAAGGGGGAGACCCAGAGTGTCCAGGCAATTAGGAGGATGTTACCTAAGGCCGGTCTAGGTTTTCACCCAGACCCGGTCCATCCCGACCCGTTCATACCTTATCAACCTCTTACCTGGACCTTGAAGGAGCACTTCGTCCAAGGACCCACCCAAATGGGAACCCGAGAGCCATTGATAGAGGAACTGCCTTGCTCTGAGAGTGAGAAAGAAGAAGAAGAAGCAGAAGAGGAAATGGCAGAAATAGAGGAAGTCTGTGATGACTTCGGCCTCCTCTCACTCTTTGGGTCCGAATCCCCCTCTTCACCATCTCTACCCTCATCTCCTTCTGCTTCTAATCTTCCATCCGCATCTACTCCACTCCTATCACCATCTCTATCTCTCACCCATCCAGTCGAGGCCACCTTGAGTCAGCAACTCATGGTTTTGGGCCTTGATTCCAAAAAAAAAACGCCAATTATCAAAGTTGGAAATGCGAGATCTCCATTGAGCACCCTTCCTCTTTGGAATCTCTTCCGCTCGGCCAAGGGCCGACGCTCTCCCCGTTAGATTTTCACCCCTCTGGGAGCACTTCCTTGTACATAGTTGTCCTGTACATAGCAGTCTAGATCCTAGTTTAGATTTGGGTTTAGAGTCAGGTTTAGGGTCCAGTCTAGAGTCAGGATTAGGAGAGTCTGGTCCCTCTCAACCATGCATTCGCAAAGAGAAGGGTAGGCAAGTTCCTGCCCGATATGTCATGGCCTTGGCCGAGAGGTGTGCCAAATTGAGTCAAGTCCCGGAATTTCTTGAGGAACCTGCCTTAGTAGAAACCATTTCTGATTTGAAGAAGGTGATTCTGTAGATGACGGTCTAGGAGTCTATCTGCTAGATTTCAGTGAGAAAGATGGGCTAGGAGATCTTGGGTCAGAAGAAGAAGAAGACCCAGTGAGCTCCTATGTGGATGGCACAAAAAGGTTCGACGAGCCCACCACGGCTGCAGACGAACCTACTAAGGAAGTCAATCTTGGCACCAAGGAATCCCCGAAGACAGTGTTAGTCAGTGCCAACTTGAGTGAAGAAGAAGAGCATGCGTTGGTAGCTATCCTTAAAGAATTCTCCGACGGTTTTGCTTGGTCCTACGAGGACATGCCGGGACTCGACACCTCTTTGGTCGAACACCGGTTAGTCCTAAAAGCCGACGCAACCGCCGTCAAACAAAAGCTAAGGAGGCTACATCCCAAGCTAGCACTCAAGATCAAAGAGGAGATTGACAAATTGCACAAAGCTAAGTTCATCAGGGTTGTGTTATATCCACATTGGGTAGCTAATATCGTCCCTGTGATGAAGAAGGACGGTAAGGTTAGGATCTGTATAGATTTCCGAGACCTTAATCGTGCTTGCCCAAAGGACGATTTCCCTCTCCCACACATAGATGTCCTAGTGGACAACACTGCCGGGTTTGAAATGTTATCTTTCATGGATGGTTTCTCGGGGTACAACCAGATCCGTCTGGCGGAGGAAGACCAGGAGAAAACTTCTTTCACAACACCCTGGGGGACCTATTGTTACGTCGTCATGCCCTTCGGATTGAAAAACGCAGGAGCAACATATCAAAGGGCAATGATGGCAATTTTTCATGACATGATGCATGTGCACATGGAGGTCTATGTGGACGATGTCTTGGTGAAATCGAAGACTCGACATGGCCATGCTGACATCCTCCGGGCGGTTCTCCAACGGTCTAGAGAGCATAAGCTTAAAATGAACCCCAAGAAGTGTGTCTTTGGAGTCTCTTCGGGGAAATTGCTTGGGTTCATAGTTAGCAAAAGGGGGATTGAGATTGATCCCAACAAGGCCAAAGCAATAATCGAAATGCCTCCCCTAGGAACATCAGAGAAGTTAGAGGGCTGATTGGCAGACTTCAATTCATTAGGAGATTCATTTCCCAGCATTCAATCCGTTGTAAGCCCTTCTACGAGATGCTAAAAGGAGAGGCAAAATTTGATTGGAACGATAAATGTCAAAAGGCCTTTGATGAGTTGAAGAGTTACCTATTCAATCCCCCTGTTCTCGCTCCTCCGGTCCCGGGTCGGCCTTTATTGCTCTATGTATCAACTACTGAAGATTCAACTGGAGCAGTTTTGGCCCAATACGACGACGAGAAGAAGGAGAGAGCGGTGTACTACTTATCCAAATTGTTCAATGAAGCTGAAAAGAGGTACACCGCCATGGAAAGAACATGTGCAGCCGTCGTCTGGGTGGTCCAGAAGTTGAAGCACTATTTCCTGGCACATGAAGTGAAACTTCTGGCACGAATGGATCCAATTCGGTTCTTGCTAGAGAAGCCCGTCCTAACTGAGCGGTTGATGCGGTGGCAAAGTTTTCTCAATCAATTTGACATCACCTACGTCAACCAGAAGTCAATCAAGGGGCATGCCATAGCCGAACACCTAGCCCATCACCCCTTACCTTCGTATTCCCTGTCGACGAAACCTTTCCCGATGAAGAGTTAGGAGCCATCATCGATGGTGAGCCTTCATGGGTGCTTTACTTCGACGGGGCTTTAAATTCCAAAGGGAGTGGAATAGGGGCAGTCCTCCTCTCACCGGAAGGGGTAGTCATCCCGCACGCCTACCAATTAACCTTTCGTGCCACGAACAATGTGGCTGAGTATGAGGCTCTCCTAGTTGGGTTGAAGATGGCGTTGTTGCTCGGAGTCAAGGAATTAAGGATTATTGGAGATTCGCAGTTGATACTCCGGCAATCTCTCAGCAAGTACCAAACCCGGGACCCCAAGTTGAAACCATATCAAGAGTTGGTAGCAAAGGTAATCCGGCAGTTTAGGAAGCTCACCCTTGTCCACACTCCTAGGGCCCAAAACATCCTAGCAGATTCCCTCGCCTCTCTGGCCTCTTCCATTCCCATCCCTTTAGAAAGGTCCTCCGAAACCATCTCCGTTCAAAGGCTAAGAATCCCTTCTCATACTGATCCCTGGTTTGTCCAACTTCAATCTCCCTCCCATCAAATCAATGCACTCTCAAAAGAGCCTGAAATTGACCTCGATGATGGCCATCCCTGGTATTTTGACATCGAGAACTACCTCAAATATGGATCCTTCCCGGATTATGCCACTTCTGCCGATAGACGGGCTATCCGCCGTGTCTCCGAACGGTACAAGATCATAGGTGGCGTTCTCTACAAAAAATCCCTCAATGGGGTCTATCTCCGTTGCCTTGATGAAATCGAATCTAAAAGCATTGTTGAAGCTGCTCACTCTAGTGAATGTGGTGGCCATGTCAATGGTAGAGCAATTGCCTAGAAGTTGCTACGACACTATTACTGGCCTACCATGGAAGAAGATTGCACCCATTTCGTCCGTCACTGTGCTAAATGCCAATTACACGGTGATAAAATTCATGCTCCTTCTTCCTCTCTTCATCTCCTTATTGCTCCATGGCCTTTCGCCATGTGGGCATTCGATGTGGTAGGTCCCCTGGTGGATAGAACTGGAGAAATCCGGAAGAAATCCTTCATTCTGACCGCCACAGAGTAATTCACAAAGTGGGTTGAAGCAGAAGCGTTCATAGAAGTCAAAGCTTCAACGGTCGTCAAGTTCATCAAGCGCAACATCCTTGCAAGATTCGGGGTGCCTCGGGACATCGTCACCGACAACGGACCGCATTCACTTCGCAGGAGCTTCGCGACATGTGTGGTAAATATGGCATTAACTTGCATCATTCATCACCATATTATCCACAAGGTAATGGACAAGCGGAAGCTACTAATAAAACTCTTATCAAAATAATCAAGAAAACGTGCAAATCTCACAACAACACTGACTGGCCAGAACGCTTAGTTGAAGCTCTCTGGGCTTATCGCACCTCAGTCCGTACTCCCACGGGGCAAACCCCCTACGCTTGACATACGGATCGGATGCGATACTCCCATATGAGATCTTCCTCCCTTCACTGAGAGTTCAATTGGATTCCGAACTTGACCCCGGTCAACGTCGGGAAGCTTTATTAGCACAACTTGAACTATTGGATGAAAGGCGAATGATAGCAGCTGACCACGCTCAGGTGTACCACCAGAGAATTGCACGTTTTTATGCCAAGAGAGTCTTAGAAAGAAAATTCGAAGTGGGTGAATTGGTTCTGAAGCGGAAAATCATAAAGGCACCAGGTCCCCGAAGCAAATTGTAAGAAAATTGGGAGGGTCCGTTCGTTGTTAAGGAAGCATACTCAGGGAATGCTTATAGATTAGTGGATGCCGAGGGAGTTGAGTTAACCCATCCATGGAATGCAGTCTATCTCAAGAAGTTCTATCCTAGCCAGTCAGTCAGGTCGGTCGTTCATCACATGTCAACGTTACGGGTTGAGCACCCTACTCCTCCACTCGGTCACTAGTGAGGTAGGACTTATTCACACACCACACATGTTGAGTATTGCCCTTTGGAAAATCACTAGTACACTCGGGCGGTCTCATCTAGTCAATATGTTTCCCCTATTCTTTTCCCACTCGGTCGTGTCTGGAAGCGGAACAAACTACGAGTAAGGGACCACCCACTCTCTTTTAAAAGGACAAGGTCACCATAAAACAGGGGCAACTAATAAGAACAAGGGGCAAGATGTCAAATCAAGCCTCAATGGGGAAAAGAAGAGCCAAAAGGTCAAAAAGGGTAGCAAAAAGTACGTACCCAGAAAAAGGCTGACCAACTCAAGGAGGTAGCAAAAAGTACGTGCCTCCACCCCAGAAATAAAATAAGAAATGAAAAATCCCCCTGAAAACAATGGTTGACCAAGTCTGCTTGATATGAGATGTCGGTTTGGAAACAAAAAGTAGTTTGAACCAAAGTCCTACATGACTTCCTATACATTTCTTCCCATTTCTCTCACTAGGGGCAATTTGATTGCATAAGATCCTCTGTAGTGGAAAATATCAAGAAGGCTAGGGGCAATTTCCAACATCAAGGAATTCGTGCACGTCCCTCCTCACTCTTGGCCTCTGTGGTTAAGTAGATCGCGTAAACCCTACACTACAACATGTGATGAATATGTGTCTTAGAGTCCAAAAATCCAAAAAAATACAAAAATGCAAAAAATAACAAAAAAGAGAGTCTTTTGATGTATATATTTTACGCTGTACATATTTTCTCCCAAAATTTCTCCCTTATTTTCAAAAGCCAAAAAATTAGAAAAATTAAAAATCCAAAAAAAAAAAAATAGTGGTACCATGTATATATGCTAACATTCTCCTTATTTTCTTATCAAAAACAAAAACAAAAACAACAAAAAAAATCAAGAAAACAACAAAACACAAAAAATTGCATGTGCATATCTCCCTTCGGTTATTTTGTTATGTTCCTATATTTGATTAGAAATTAGCCCCTTGACCAGATCTCAAGAAAGGTATATCGTAGACAAGGGGCTAAAAACAGATCTACACTAATGTTTTTCCTTCAAGTGTTGTGAACGCAGGTATCAAAGCGTAAAGGAAAGGACAAACAAGCACAAAAGTGACAAAAGTCTGCAAATTCCACTATGATGATCAAATTCTGTACATCTCATAAACAGGGGCATACCCCTGGTGGTACAAGTAGGAGCCTCGCTCCTCACTCTCTCTCTCTCTGCTCCCCCTCGCTAGGCCTCGGCCTACGCGAGCTGCTAACCTCCTCCTCCTCCCTCTCCCGACGCCTGTCCGGGACGGGAGGTCTCGTCGCAGTGGAGGCCTCTGGGCGTGCTCCTGCTCCTCGTCCGACGGACGGATCTCCCAATGACACGATGTCATCAAGAGACCCAAACACGGATCCCATCCTCCCAGCCGCCTCCTGCTGAGTCTGTCGCTGCTGCTCCCGGCGCTTCTTCAGCACTCGGTTCTTCAGAAACTCTAGATCCGCGACAGCCTGCACCCGGGCCTCGATGGCCCGTATCTTCTCGGCCTCCGCATCCCTTGCGCTGTCTCGGAACGCGGTCATGCGACCCTCCATCCTCGACAGGTCCAGCCGCAGGGCCTCTACCTGCGTCTGGAGGGTCGCTACTCCTCCTGCCTGTCGCTGCACACCAAAAATGCAAACACGTCGCGTCCAGTCAAATCAAATCAAGTCACAAGTGTTTAGTCTCGATTCAGTGTCTTACCTCTGCCTCGAGCTCCTGGATCCGCTCATTCGCCCTATCCAGGGCCTCCTGCAGGCGGACCGCCAGGTCCCCTCTGGCTCGCCCGCACTCTCTGCTGCTCCGCTCTCTGCATTCACACATCTTGGTCAGCAATCAAATCAAGTCAATATCAAATCAAAATCAAGGGTTAATGTTACTTACCAATGTCCTGACCTCGGCCCGGAGCCTCGTCAGCTCCACCTCCTGCTTGGCCAGTCGCCCCTCCAAGAGGCGGATGGCCTGTGACTCCGGCATCTGCCAAATGCTTCAAGGTTAGAATCAATTCAAATTCAGATCCGACCAAGGCTTAGAGTTAGGAGTTTCACTCACCACTCGTCGGTCAAGCCGGAGTCGCCCGGCGTATCATGCCTGGTAGTCCTCCATATAAGCCGAGCTGTCCTGGAGGTCGGTCACTCGTACCACCTGCTCGCCGCCCTCGCGCCAATATGCGACGGTGCTGCCGTGGTCTGCCCCCCAGTCGCGGTCCTCGGCAAAGAACCGCCGGCGTGAGTGTCCCTCTCTCCCAAGGGAGGGCACCTCGATGGCCGGCTGGTGCCAGCCCAGGGTCCGTACCACCAACTCCAAGTACAGTACCTCACACGTCCCGAGGCACAGTAAAAGGAGGTGGCGGTCGAACAAGGGGCGACCTGCCGCCACCGCTGGGTGCGAGGCGTCCGCTTCCCCCACATAGGGGGTCCACACCACCTAAGAAGAATGAGAAAACACTGGTTAGTAACATCAAATGCAGCAGTAATTGAAAGAATGCAAAAGCTAGTTGAGGGTTTCATACCTGATCGTGCGGGTAGTGGTCAAGTGCGACCCGCACATCCCCTATCCTCCTGTCGGTGACCCTGAGGTCCGGGGCCACCTCCCACCTCGTCATGAGAGGCACCATCATCTGGCGCTCCTCTACAAGTGTCCCGCGCCCCATGGGGAAGCGGGTGTACCCCCAGATCTGCAAGAAGAGAAAGTCAGTCAGTCAAGCAATTTAATCAATTGAAATTCAAGTTGAGCTTTAAAGAAAAAAAAATTGCGTACCTGAAGGAAGGGGGTGAAGCCCCCAGTGCTCTGAGAGCGCTGCGAGCTGCTGAGGAGGAGAGAGAAAAGGTGTCCCAGCATCGCAGCACCCCAAGTGTACCTCCCCGCCTGCGCCAAGTCCCTCAGCAACAGCACGAACTTGCAGTTCATCTGTGATGACTGCGTCGCGAACAATAGGCGTCCGAAGAGGTAGCTGACGAAAATCCGCACCGAGCACTCCTCGCTCCGGTCTCCTAGGTCGAGTGACCCCCGCACTCCAGCGTAGAACTCATCCAGTGACTCTAGGGGTCCTCTCCTCCTCCCCCTCAATCCAACCGCCTCTGACAGCGATCCGAGCAGGATGCTCCGGATCGGTCTCCTCCTCCCGGCCACGAACTCTGGCCCCAGTAGCTCTACTATGTCGTCATAGTAGTCCCTCCTCTCCAATCCGACTACCGGCTCTCCCTGAACCGGCAGTCCCGTCAGATACGCCAGATCCTCCAATGTGGGTATCATGTGACCCCAAGGCATGATGAATGCCTTGCAGTCCTCCTCCCATCTCTCCCTCAGCGCCTCTAGGTACGGCACATCTAAGTGGAAAGGGCGTACCGACAGGAGATGACCGAGCCCCATCCTCGCTATCTGATCCTGCTGGGCCTCTGGAAGCGCATGGTACCACGCCCAGCATAAATCCCAGGTCACCCTGCTCCTCATTCGGCCCTTACCCTGCAGAAAACACAGAAAGCTTAACATCAGTGTCGATGGCCGTTTACTCAAAGTTGGTGGCAAGTTGTGGCCGTTTACTCAAAGTCGGCGTCCCGGGGTGGCCGTCGAGTTCCTGTGTCGACGTCCGGCCCGTTGACGTCAAGATCATCTTGACGTCAAGGGGGTGGACGCCAGGAGTAACTCGACGGCAACCGATGTTGCCGTCAAGTTCCTGTCCAACCCGACGGCACTTACCCTGTTTCCCCTTCTTTTCACCAAATGAAATCACACTCACACAGAGGTTTTAGGGTACTCACCCGAGGTCGTCGAGGTGCCTCCGCCTCCGTCTCATCTCCTCCCTCGGTCTCGTCCCCCTCCGGTACGTCCTCTACCGCCACTTCTTCTTCTTCCCCCGCCGTAGCCATCTCCACCTCTTCTTCTTCCTCCTCCATTTGGCGACGGCCCCTGGTGATGGTCCGCTTCTCTCTCGTCCTCATCGTCGTCACAAGCAAAGTGAGCAGAGGGTTTGGTTTCGGTTTTCCTTCTCCCGACGCTTGGGAAGATGGAATGGCGCCGGGAGAAGGCGTCGGTTCAAAAAAAAAAAAGGGCGTTTACTGGTTTAACGTCAATCTCTGGCCGTTTAACTTTATCTGACGTCAAGCTCTGGCCGCCAACGTACCTTCAGCGGCCAGGGTCTGGTTCTCAATGTCCCTTCAATGTCAGACCTCGAAGTCTTGTAGACGGCTAGGTTTGGACGTCTAGTTTAAACTAGACGGCTACCTATGTGGACGTCGACATTCAGTCACATGATCTGCGGCCGCATCCCTTGACGTTTACCTATTGTTGGCGGCCATCGATATGGACGTCAATCCGGCGCCCTCAGTGCTTACAGAACCCTCATCACAGAACCAATTGGGCCCATTTTTGACACCTTTTGGCTTCATTTCAGTCCCATCTCATTTCAATGATCAATTCCACACCATTTCAAGCCATTCAAATCAATTGAAAACACAAATGAAAGTCTACTGTTTATTCAGTCAATCCTGTGTTACACTTATTGGAAATTAAAAAGCACATCACTTTGCCCTACGGGCCATGAAGAAATCACAAGAGATAGGACAGATGGTGTCTATGAAATCTTCGTACTGCCATATTTCTTCTGGATTCTCCTGCACTGCCAGTCCCACTTTCTTACTCACAGTGTACTTCTTCCATGTCTTCAAAGCTTTCTTCATCATCTTCTCATTTCTCCCAGTAGCAATCACATCAGTACCGTTGAATGAAGTGGGAATTTCCCGACGAATCCCAAGCTGACAATGGCATCTATGTGGCTGATACACCGTCATCTGATCAGCTCCAACCAACCACAAATCTCTGTCTCCCCTGGTTCTCACCCGGAATTCAATCGTCCTCATAAAGAGTGGCCTCACAATGAAGTTCTCTATCACTAGAAAGGCCAAGTAATCCCTCCAAGCCTCTCTGCCCTTCAGATGTGCTGTCAAACACTTGATCTCATCCTCTGGTTCGTACCATGCCCTGCTGCAGTGCACTGAACTCCGAAGGAAGGCTCTGGAGGGGGTAGGTTGTGCATCAGCAAAATCAAATTTCAAATGAGTTTCCATCCATACCTGAAGCAGGAACAAGCTCCCGCACGTGCGTCCACCTAGGCTCATGGTGGTGAGCGAACTGTACAGGTGGGCCAGCACTGCAGGGGCAAGTGACTGCCCGCGCCACAGCAGAGACAGAATCCCCACATGCTCATAGAGGATGAAGTCGCCACTCGTAGGGAACAGGAAAACACCAGCCAGGCAGAGTGTCAATCCCCGGGTTGCCCTCTCTCCGCCAATCTCCCTCGCATGCTGGATCAGCCACCAAGCCAGCCGGTCCAGGAGGATCCCATCCTTGTTCGTCATTCGCAGCACCTCTTTCTTGTCCCGCACGATGTCAGCAAGAATCTCTTCCCACGGGAGAAGAGGGGTCGCTGCATCGTACTCCAAACACCGCTTCCACCCCAAGAACAGCTCAACCTCCTCCAGCAGCACGCTCGCCTCGAATCCTTGGAACACAAATGTGTGCGTGTGCGGATGCCATCTCTCCACCAACGCCCCCAGGGCGTCAAATCCCCACCACATATTTTTCATGTTCTTCGCCAGCACAACCATGAAACCTAGATTCCACAGCCCAATGAAGTTCCGCATGTCCAGGGTTATAGCGTTCACCAAGTTCACGAGCCAAGAAAAGGCCCGTATCTGGCCTTGACTCGGAAATGCAGGAACTTCCTGTATGTAGGAATGCTATAAGGAAAGTGTTCGTGGCGTTTTCAGAAAAAGCAAAAGCAAAGAGTGAACGTAACTTACCTCCCCATTGGCTAGACGAGTGCTCAGATGACCCGGAACCTCGCTCAGGATCCCCGGGTTCGTTCCTGTAGACTTGCTGGTCGATGAGGAGGCCATTTTTCTGTGTTCCTTTGACCTCTCAGTTCTCTGGTTCGCAACAAGAGCAGGGAGGGACGGAGGAGGAAGATGAAAGAGTCCTTATGGGCTCCTATCACCTGTTTTTTCGGCCTAATCTGCTGGCATATAGACGTCCAGATCGGCGGACGTCAGTAAGTAGTAAACGGCAACATCCCTGGCCGTTAACTATGTATTGGCGGCTGTCGATATGGACATTAACCATCCGCAGATTTCAAAATTTCAAAGTCTCATATATCTTATGGCTGTTACTCTTCAATCTTGTGCTTCAAGTTGTCTTGCAGATGTTCTAAGCACAAGCTGCGCTTTAATTACGGAACGCTCATGCGACTTTGAGCGTTACAGGTATGTCTAACATAGGACCCCACCAGAGGCGAATAACTTGGCGACCGTGAACCCTGAGTTCCCCTTCACCAAAAACCATGATGGGTTTGCGATCTCTCAGTTATTCGTATGGCCTTTAGAATTTTCCTCTGGTGCTAACTTGCATTTTAGATAGGCAACCCACACCAGCATGCATCTTCACTGCTAACATTCTCTTACTAACACTCAAAAAAAAAAATGGTGATTTCCTCGATTATATGATTGCTCCATGGCTCCCCAGCTCAGGTAGCCTACTGGGTTCGTCCTTCATGACTATCCAGGTTGATATCGGGTCTTTGTTGCCCCTTCTTTACTTGTCCCACCGTGCTTTCAACAAATGATCAAGCAGCCTTATTGAGTTCATTTGAGCCTTCGCCAGCCGCGAGCTTAATTCCAGACTTCAGGCTTTCCAGGCATGTGATTCCAGTTAGAATCTTTTGATAATCCTTTGAGAGATCAACCAATTCCTTGTCTTCATGACCTCCTAAATTCGGGACCGACGTCCTGATTAGGTCAGCGAGCCCACGGCTCCGGTTACGAGACCCTCCTGATTCAACCGTCATATTACAACTCCTTTGACTCAGACACGCCGGAAACTAGTCAAAGTCCAACACGGCCATGCCAGGGACCCTGCCATTGGGTCGCAGTTGTAGTTACACAGGTAGATCATCCTTTTCCTACCCCTATTTGTCTCTCAGACGATTCGTCATTTGTTTCTAGCTTGTCTCTTTCGTTTGGTTCGCTAGAATTCCTATCCTCGGAGATGGCCCTTTGCATCCTTTGTTACGAGACGCCAACCTTTCAGTCCGCTCTGCTCCCTTGCAAGACGGACGTCTCGGAGGGGAATTTGTAGACGCGAGATTTGGGCCATCTCCCGCAAGGCTATTTGGCCCATTAAGCCTCGTTTGACATGTGTTGACCAGCCTCGGATCCCATGTAGACGACATCATGATGGCCGCCTACTTTGTTGGCGTCAAGCCCCCTGGACTCTGACCCATGTTGGCGTCCACCTCGGATGGACGTCTGCATGAGGTTGGCGGCCTAATCCCTGGACGTCAATAGGGTTTACCAGGTCTGCGTAACTAACCCGAGATTCTAGCCCACTAGCGCCCTTGTCTCGGCCATGCAACGCACATAGCCGTTCCCAACGGGCATATGGGCCACCTAAGCACCCTCTTGACCCAGTAAAAATCCTACATGGCCTCTACCCATTGGTTGGAGCTTAAACACAAGGATTGCCACATGTACAAGTGTGTTTCTTCACACTTGAGCATCCAATGCTCTCAAACCCGAGCTCACTGTCTATAAACTCCCCTTGGTCCCTCTGAACTAAGGGGGGAGATGCTGACGTCCATATGCTCAAGCTTTGAGAGAGGAGAGAGAAAATTACACCAAGCTTCACCAAGTCATCCTCTACTTCTCTCAACCTTTGGGACGTCCAAGGAGGTTTCTCTGGAGTTGAAGGGTCTCTGCAACGAGCTAGCATCACCAACAACGAGGATCACCTCCCCCCTCTCTTCTTCCTTTTCTCTCTTAGATACTGCATGTCACACACCCTTTCCCACACACTAGGCACGTAGGGCACCTTCCTACACACCTAAAAAGGGTTTTCCAACCAAAAACGGAGGGAAGAAGGGTGGTCATAACACTTGGCCAGCCCTCTTCTCAAGTCCGCAACCGGTACGGGACTCTCCTTTTAGGCCTTCCACATTTCGTTTTGAACATTTCTGCACTATTTAGGGTCTAATGAGTCTGTTCTGTGGCAGGAACGATCCGAAGAAGACCGTGGAGCTCTCTTCCTTTGGCGGCTGAAGGAGGAGAAGTTGGATCTCTACCATCACCCGCGACGCGAGGCTGCTACATCAACGTGATCAGAACAACCCCTTGGGCACAGGTAAGGCCTTGGCGATCGCAACTATTTCCCTTATATCACCGGCTTCCTTTGTTTTCTCCTCAGTCAACGCAGTCAACTCGGGGTCAACGGGGTCAACCGGCACATTCTCCATCGCCAACGAAGGAGCGGCACGTCCGTGAACCACCGTCGAAGAAGGCCACACCAGTCGGCATTCGAAGACAGAGGCGAAACGAAACGTCCACACCTAGCCCTTTACCCGGCTGATAACCCATCAGCCGCATGATGTGCCAGCCTTTCTCGGTAATGACCCTACTCGGATCAGCAGTCTCGATAGATGAGCTTGTCAGCCCTGGATATTACCCAGTACACTTGGTGTACCTCGAACCATCATAAGAGGTTGATTGCTGGGCCAAATGGCTGGAATTGAGTTACTTGTAAAGGCGTCGATTTCCGCACTGGTGGGTTTGTTGACGACCTTGATCACACGCCCTTTGTACGGGAACTTCAAACATGGTGAACTGTCGATATAACAGCACCAAGGGCTTGGACATAAGGCCGGCCCAAAATGAGGCGGTAGCATGGATCCATGTCAAGAATGTGGAAGTCCATCTCAGTGGAAGATGGCCCCAGTTCGACCTTCAAAGAGACAACCCCTTTTTGTGACCTAGTAGTGTTGTCATAGGCCGTGACAGTGATAACAGTAGGTCGGATCGCTTGGACCAGTACCCGGAAGAGACTTAACGTGTCGGGTGACACGACATTAACAGGTGCTCCGGAATCTACCAAACAATGAGCCACGAATACACCGTTGATGTTTACTGTGAGGCAGAGGGCGTACCGTTGTGACTCGGCTGGTGCCAGCTCATTTTCATGGAACATGATGGCAGGATGCGGGCCCATCGGCGTCAGGACAACACTGATTTGGTTAACCGGCAGATCCTCGTTAACCATCACTTTCCGCAGATACTGCATGAGTGCTTCTTGATGACTGGTCGATCTCTTGATCAATTCCAAAATGGAAATTCTAGCCGGAGTCCGGTCGAGATGCTTCAACAGATCATACTGGGTACCCGGCACGGAATCTTCTTGCACTTCCTCCTCTTCTTGGGTTGGTAACACTTGGTCTTGCTGGTGGAAGACCCTATTGAACATGCGCCCGCTCCGGAGCACCATGGTGGCCTTGGAAGGGCTGCCCGATGTGGACGCCACAGTCGACCCTGTAGAAGCGGACAACTATGAGATGGAGGGTCGGTTGGCGGGGATTTGGTGCGGCAACTGAGAGCTTGCCATTACTTGGGGGTGGCGGTAATGGCAGTGGTGGAACGGGGTTAATAGGGAAGTGGTAGGAACGCGGGAGAAAAGGTGCCCTATGGTGGGGTTTATAAAGGGAAAAGTGGCGGGTACCTGTACAGGGGTTGCGTCGTATGATGGTGGTGATTGTGGTATGGGGATGCGTAAAAACGATGTGGAGGTGCTCTCATGCGGGGAATGCGTGGGACTAGGAGCTTGAGGAGTGGATGGGCGGGTATAGTTAGGTGGGATGCGCAAAAAGGCGGTAAGGGGTTATCGGCAGTGGGTGTGCGGATAAAGGGTGGTAAAATGAAAGGTTGTGGTGCAATGGGAATGGATGTAGGTATTGCTTCCCCAGACAGTGACTGGGCAGTGAAGGCATTAACCTGTCCATCAGGTGCCGGGTGCTCCGGCAGCGGGTTCTGCACAATGCCTAAGTTGGGCTGCTGCTGCTGCTTGCGGTAGCTGCGGCTGCTGTAATTGTTGTCGGAACTGCTGTTGTTGGGGCTGCTGCTGAGGAGGCCTCCTTGCCTTCATTTCAGTGACAAATTTTCTCATCTCAACCCAGTCAATGCCTCCGCCTTCATTTAAATTATGAATGTAATCTTTAAAATGGAAGCATTGATCCAGGGTGTGGCCCGGTCCCCGGTGAAATTCACAGTATCGTGAGGTGTCTAGGTTAGGGTGCCATTGCAGCTTCTCCTTTGGCAAAGTAAGTGTGCCGGCCGCCATGAGGGCATTAAAAACATCCGGCAATGTTTCTGGCAATGGAGGGTAAGCCGTTCTTCTGGGGCCAGCTGGGAATCTAGGCGGTGGCGGCCCATAATTACCCGGCGGAGGAACCTGGTTAAGCTGGTGAGGTGGAGGCTGTGGCTGATACTGCAGAGGGGCAGGTTGGTATTGCGGTTGTTGAGGTTGCTGGTATTGTGGCTGATGGTTTTGCAGCCGCTGGAAGGTTTGGAATTGCGGTCGTTGAGAGGGTTGGTTGTAATGAGGCTGCTGAGGTGGTCGTGGCCCTATGAAAGTAGGATGATTGCTTGGCCTAGATGCTGGGAATTGAGGCTGTTGGGTCCTGGAGTTGTTAGGTGGACAGTAGGTGGAAGGTGTTGGATTGCCCATTGCACTTACTTGCTCATTGGATATGACTCCCTCAGTGACAGGACCACTGGCGGAGGTACCCACCGGCCGCTTAACAACACGGGCCTTGGGTTCAAATATGGCCACGATAGGAGAGTCCCTCAGTTGTGTCTGAATGTAGCGGGCTCTCTCATACAATTCCTCCATTGTGGTCAGCTTGTTCATGGCCAATATATGTCTGAACTGGGGCGTGGCATTGGCGGTGATCATTTTCACCTGTTCTGATTCAGACAGTAGGTCCTTCAACTTTTCGGCCATGAGTCTCCACTTATCAGCAAAGGAGACGAAATCTTCATCAGCCCTCATCTTCTCAGTCATCAGATCAGTTATAGACAGCACTGGCCCAACTCTATCCCTGTACCTCTTCAAAAATTTCCTCTGGACAGCTTCGAAGTTCTCTGCATCTGCAGGATCTAGGGAATAAAACCAATCGAGGGCGTGCCCATCCAGGGACAGGCGAAACAAGAAGGCAAGTGCCCGATTATCATCTTGCCAAAATGAAGATTCGTACATAAATTCTTTGATATGTACGAAGGGATTGCCGGTACCATTGTAGCGGCGGTATACCGACATTTCAGAGGGAGTCAAGTGAAAGACTGGCATGGCAGGCAATGCCAGTTCGAAGGGATCATTGGGGGCAGACATCCTTTTCATATCATGCTCCAACTTATTCATCTTGGCCAGGAGAGTCTGGGCGAGTTGATTAGTCGATTGCTGGGGAGCGCCTGAAGGAATGGCATAATGGGCGTCTGCCCGGGAGGGATATTGAGGAATGGCGCCGGCGTGCACGGGACCCTGGGTCGGAACCCGGGGTTGATAGGTGGGTCGTGCCATGTCAGCGGGCGCCCGATACCGGTCTTCGGGACTTTGATACCGGGATTGGATAACAGATCGGGCTCGTGAAGGGCCGGTGAAATTCGTCCACCCGGGTCACGGATGGACTCGAGGCGGACCCCCTGATTGGGGTAACTAAAGGGTCGGGATTAACAACAGATTTCCCCTTTAAAGCAGCTTGTACCTCTTGGATCTGAGGAGCTCGGAGGTTTTGGAGTATGTCCACAAGCTGAGAGAGATTAACCGAGGCAGAAGGATCATCCTGTCTCTGGGGAATTTGAGGAAACTGGGTCTGGGTGTCCACCACATTCACATGTGGGTTGGACAGGTCGGGTGGAAGGAATTGACCATAACTATAGACTCCCTCATACACATCATCTTGACCCGCATCCTCATATTCGGCCATTGAAAGAGAGCGGCTGGATCGTGGTTGCATGCAAGATGACTCGGAAGACAGTGCCAAACAACTACTCAAGAAATTGTGGGAGAAGGATATCCAATTTTAAGCACACAGTTAGCAAAGATTACGTCCACTTAATATGTTTGGAATGATTAAAGTGGATTAACTTAAGTGTGTCTCTCGTGAGATAAGAAATGAACCTAGACAATGGGTATGGTGATAACTCCAGGGTTTACTTCTAAGGCAATCTCTCCACACAAACAGGTACTCTATCCGGGTCGACGGTAACGGGTACAACCAGCTCGGTCCACCGTGAGGGAATCCACGGGGTACGAAGACTTACGGAGGTCTCGGTAGGAGTTCTCTAGCCTGATGGGACGGAATGCCCAAAAGGGAGATAATTCCCATCGAGAGGTGTGTGTGGATCCTAGGAAAATGAGGGAAGGAGGTCCCCCGACCAATGAAACAAAACGCCAATAACACAGAGGGCAAGCAACTGGGCACCTGCTTGAGTCGTGTCCCTTCTGTCAGTTGCGGATCTGACAGCCTATGACAGCTGTAAGAGCCGAGACGACTCCCTGAGGACTCTGTCTCAAATCGCACTAGTATATGCGCCACACAACAAGCACGTAGAAATCGCGTCGTCTGGGTTTAACGCGCGACAGCACAACAAAATATATTTTCAAAAAAGCTTCAGAGGACAATTTAACTACCACTAGGCTACAAATAGCATGCAGTCAACGGAAAGTAGCAAAAATCAAATAAAAGGACCCCGCATGGTGCCGATACAAGAAAGGCACGTGAGTGCCAAAAGAAAATACCGAGCTAAAATGTGAAGTGTCCCACCATGATCGCCAATTTGTAGACACTATTTTCCGCTCCCTTTTTAGGGGGGACAGAGAACGGTCTCCACTTAGATAACGTGTACGGATACACGTGGAAAAAGGCGGGGCGACGAAACAAACAGTGGCCCTTCGGGCGATAAAAAGACAATAAAAGCAATAAAGAGTGATCGCCAGGTACTTTTCCTAAAAAGCACCAAAAGTAGGGACAGGTGGGAAAGGAGGTGTACCTTCCACCCGTAGGGTGATCGCGTAGCGGAAAGATGTGCGTGGGCTCTTTCCTCCTCCTTCCATCGGCCGGCCGGCGAAGGAGATTTAGCTCGGTACCTGGGACAAAAGACAACAAGAGGACGAACGAACGGGTTAAACGGCGGTGTAGTAAACAAGAATAACGAAAGGGTGCAGAAAGGACATCAAAAGGGGGTGCGAACGCACCTTCCAAGAACTAAATACAAAACCCCTAGGTGGACAAGAAAAGACATGCATGTGTGTGCGCGTACTATCTAAAAAGGAACCCTAAAAGAGGGGAAAGAGAGGGGTGAGGCGAGGGCCGCTTCTAGATGGTCGAGACGATGGCGTCTCCACGTGGATGGATCATAACGGTGGATCGCCCGACGATCCGGAACATCGCGTATAGCACCACGGGATCTTCCAGACGATGGAGACGCAGGTCCGTGAGCGGAGACGTCGCACGCGTAGGGCTCCGCCGTCAGGGAGACGGAGACTCTCCCCCTCTCTCTCTCTCTCTCTAAGAAACCCTCTCTCTCTCTCTAAAACCCTCACTCTATCTCTCTCTAAAACCTTCCTTCAAAGCCAAAAAATGGCCGAGACCCTGGGAATGGGCTTCTGCGCGATGTTTTAACACTGTTTTAAATCGCGTCCAGAACAGCCGCCGCCTTCAAAGAGCTTAAATGCGTCGGCCTTCCTCGCCGCGATTAGCAACCCCTTAATGTCCCATCAGTCTGCCAAAACATGATGATTACGGCGCGCGACGATATTTTAAGAATCACGTCGGCTCTTATCACCGCGTTTTAGCAGGTCACATTGATTTGACAGGCATGGCCCGGTTCAGGTTTAAAAACGCGTCCACCTAGAGCGTCGCGATTAACCGCCACCTGGTGGTCTGTAAATCGCGGCGGTCCAGCTGGTCGCGATTTGCAACTCTGACACTGTCCTGCCATCTGACAGCGGCATGGTGTGTCAGGCGGCTAAGAATCCCGTCGAGTTTAGACGACGCGATTTCTTACTGCGACATGCCCCCCCTACCATCTGTCAGAACGTGGGTGCTCTGACACAGATGTGATGGTTTGACTTTTAATCGCGGCGGGTGGGGTGGACGCCATTAAATGTCGGTTATGCGCTGTCCTATGAAGGCGGTACCAAAATCGCGTCGGTCGCAACCGCCGCGTTAATGGCTCACAAAAGGCATCAGCTGTGTTGGACGCGATTTAAAACAGTGTTGATTCTCTCTTTTTTTGGTTTTTCTAGACTCTTTTGTAGACTTATCTAAAGGTCCTAAAAAAGCTTTTTAAAGACATGAAAATTCCGAAAAGTCTCAAAGTAAAATAGGAAATTCGGGGAAATCACTTAAAAAGGTAATTAAAGACAATCACATTGAGGCGTTACAGTGCAACTCGAGATTTTGTCCAATTTGGAAAAAATGGAGTGTCTACAACATCTTGTGTCGCCAAGATCCTGTGTTGGTGGCAGGAGACTGTGCCGTTGACACAGTCGGCGGCACACACTGTGCTGCCAAGTTCCTCAGAGTTTTGAGAAATTGTTGTTTTATTTCTTTAAGATGTTTATGTGACTTCCGGGTATGTGTGCATGCTGTAAATTTTATGTGTGGTCAAATGTGATCAGTAGGTCATGTCATGAGGTTGTACTGAATTTTCATGATTCGTGTTAATTGTTAAAATTATGGTAATTGGACTGTGAGCATAATATGACCATGTTTAATCTGTGTAAATAGGTCAGTTGTGAGTTAGGGTTTAATAATTTTTCTGTAATCATGTAATGACTGTTTTTAGGTATTGGCACTATTAGATTTGACCATTATATTGTAGTTTCCACTTGAGGGAAATTAGTGATGAATGCATCTGTAAATTGCTTTAAATTGTTATAATTATAATTATTGTTCGAAAAATTTGTAAAATTGAGTATGTGATATGGTTACTATTTGAAATCTGTTATAAAAATTTCATGATGTTTTAATAATAGTAGATATTGTTATGATTTTAAATGAGAAAATGACCATATCGAGCATGTTAGGTATAATTCTGTGTAAATGAACGGTTAACAACATGTTAATATCTTGTTTTAAGTTGTTTATCATTGATTAACAATAAGAGTGAATTCTGTAAACTGAAATGTAAATGTTATGCAAAATGCCTATAAAAAGGGATTAAATTGTGTATATAAGCATGAGTAAGATGTGACGAAGTATGATAATGTGATTAATGTAAAATTTGGCCGAGATTGACACTGCTACCATAGGGGTCTGAGAGCTGTACCATAGAAAAGTCCCTATGGGAGGCTCAACGTTGTGAAATATATCCTAGGGGCATTAGGACGAAATCTTGGAGGTAGACAAGTACCACTGGTTAGGGTGGAGAGGGCTTCTCCCGGTCTGCGTAGTAACGAAGATTCGTCGCTAGTTTGCCTAGGTGGCAAGTGTGTGGTATATGAAGTAATAAGCTATATGCTAATTACTAAATGATGAGAATGTGCGTTTTCCTCTAGATGGTAGTTAGGACTATGTGTCACGGAAAATTAAGTGTAAAAATGAATAATATATAAAATGATATGTGAATATAACATGTGGTAGGTGAAAATGATGTGACATGTGATAACTAAAAATACAAATGAAAAACTATGTGTAAAAGTGTGAATTCATGTATGAGTGAAAGTAGAAGTAAATGAGAAAGTAAATGCATGTGAACACCAAGGTAAAAATGTATATATTCATTCTATTTATGTGTTGAATTGTTGAATATAATGTCATATTTAATATCATGTTATTTAGATTAACAACATCCATATGGTGGAGTAAGTGAATATGTGTATGTGAATATGTAAAAGTATGTAATGTAAAAAATGAGCATGCGAGAATGTTAAATGAATGAGATAGTATGGAAGTAAATGTAAATCTATATAATTGTGTTTAATTCATGTCAAAACATCAAGCAAAGTGTGATTATGATTGTGATAAATGTATGAAAGAATGTTTAAATTCCATGATAGACATGCTATTCACTTAGTACGTAGTTCCATGCTTAAATTGTATAAAATTGCCAACCAACTTGAATATGTTTTAAACCTTAATTTCATGTTTGATAAAATGTGATCTCATGTGTAACTATGAATTATTTACATTAAAACAGCAAATTAAATGTGTAGTTAAATGTGAAAAGTGCAAGTGAAATTGGTTAGATATTCATGCTAGGAATGTTCATTATTTTGTACACAACTTCATGTTTTAAATTGGTAGAATTGTGCAATGATATGATTAGTACTTGAATCATGTATCATGGGACATGTTATGTGTAGAAAACATGTATAGGTGTATGTTTATTATCCATGATTTAATATGAGCATGTATTAGTTTAAAATTTGTTTAGGTGGTTTATGCTTGTAGCTAATTATATAAAACATGTGCCATGTAATTTATTTATGGTTTAAAAGATAGCTTATATTCCTTATTGTTTGATGGTTGTCATGTGTGTGATGTGTGTAAGATGATGTATTTAGATTGCTCGCTGGGTCTTTTAGACTCATACTTGCTTCGGCGTACAGGTGTGACAGGTGTTTCCGTACCTGAGGAGAGTGTAGTGAAGGTCGACGCCGCATACGAGGAGTAGTTGCTTGTGGAGACCTTTTAGTAGTTGCTTTATTTCATAGTAGGAATAATGTCATTCGTATGGACAATGTAATAGACAAATGTAGTTCTTTTGAAATTGTAATAATGTGGACCCTGTTATTTTCTTTTGCTATATAGACTGTGGAATGGTGTGATGATGATGGAATAAAGTGAGATATTTCTTTTATTTCCATTGTACTCATATGCTATTCATGTATATATCAACCTATAGTCTAGTGTTGGGTTACTGTCCCACTGTAACGACGTTCTTTGTACCGATGGGGATTGGTATAATCGTACCGGTATGAAGAGGGTCGTTACAGAGATAGTATCAGAGAACCAAGGTTGAGATTATACATGGATAAACCATCATCTTCACAATATTGCAAAGTCTTTATAGAAATTTGTCCATATACGTAGAAAGTAATAATAATGAATGAATGATAGTTAAGAAAATAAATAGAATTTAGTAACTTAGATTATAACTACATTAAATTATTTTGCAGGCAATAGCAAGTCATGGTAAGGGCGGTGATCGGGCTAGGGAGTATGCGCAGAGACGCAAGGTAGAGAAGTTCGTGATGAAGCTCAGACCATCCTTGAGAGCTAAACTTTTGGAGTTTGATCCCGACACTTTGGAAGAGGTTCTCAGTGCAGCGAGCAAGAAAAGGAGTAGGGTGGAAACGTGCCAGGAAGAAAAGCCCGAGTGTGAGCATTGTGGCAAGCGTCATGGTGGAGGAGTATGTTGGCTAAAGTCAAGAAGGTGTCTAAAGTGTGGCAGCAAGGATCATCGGATTAAAGAGTGTCCGAATTTGAAAGAGCTCGTTCCACGAGATGTTCCGGCAACTGCAACAACGGAATTACCAACACCACCCAAGGAGAATGAGGATTACATTTTATTTTCGGAGATGGCATCGACGACATTACCACAGGTACTCGATTCGATCTTCGAGGACAAAGATATTTTTCTAGGGGGGAGAGTGTGAGACCCCGGATTTTTGGTCATTTTATATTGTGCATGTGATACTTACTTGTTATGAATATAGTGCTTGTATTAAAATTTTGTATATTATAATTATTGAATTGTTCATGTGCATATGCATTTTATGTTATTTTCCGTGAACATGAGTAATTAGCTAATTTTGTATATGATGTACTTATTTAAATACTATACATGTTGTATTTAAGTAATGTTGTGCATATATATAAAGTACTAACATGCATCTTGTAAGCATATATAAGTTTACTTCTGTACATGTAATATATTTCAATGTGCATGCATTATCTAATGGTTGAGGTGCATATTATATTTATATATTTCATGCACATTGTATTTAGTATTCCAAGCATATTATATGTAACTATGATGAATATATATATATATATATATATATATATATATATGTTCATCTTGTGCAAATGATATTTATCTAGTCCGGGCATGTTAAATTGTTTATAGTGTATATGGTACTTAAATAATACTGTGCATAGGGTATATATATCAAAATATTATAAGCATGTTATATTTATTTAAATCCATGCATGATATATGTAATTATGTTGTGTATACGTATAGAGGTATATGTTTAACTTTGTGCATATGATATCTACTTATTTCAGTACCTATTAAATTGTTTATGACGTGTATGGTACCTAAATAATAATGTGTGTATTGTATTTATATGTTCATGCATAATGCATGTAACTATGTTGTGTATGTATATGTATATATATATATATATATGTATGTTATTTCATGCATATTATCTTTAACTAAGATTAGTACAAATTATATTTAAATAAATAGTGTGTAATGCATGTAGTTTATATGGTGAATGTATGTTTATTCATTTTGGTGCACATTTAGTTGGTGGTGATGTAATTGTATATTTATTTTAATGTATTACTATTTTCTGGTTGAAACCCACAGTTGGCGGCCACATACTGTGTCGCTGACTGCATGCCTGGTGTTGGCGTCCAGATCGATGGACGCCGACCACACTGTGGGCGGCACCAGGGGTGGACGCCAATCCCATGTTGGCGGCACCAGAGGTGGACGCCAAGTTCACTGCTTGCAGACGGTTTCAGATTTGGTAACGCATGCGTTCTTCCCGGTTCCAGTTTAGGAAACCCATCCCAAATCATAGGAGACCTACCCTAAAGCGTACCCAACCTACCCAGCTCTATAAAACGCCTAGGTTCGGTCGGATTAAGTCTTTTTGCCTTTGTGAAACCCTAGAGTTCTCTGTGAGAAAAGCTATTCTTTGGAGAGCTGGATCCAACGACTGGAGGAGTTTTCTGAAGATCTACACCGATTGGAGGATAGTCCAATCATTATCAAGGAAGCATTCCCAACTCCGAGGATCACCTACATCAACAGAAGAACTGGATCTGAAGAGGTTTTGAGCAACCTCTTGGCTTGGTCGAGGAGGGCTTCACCAGAAAGATTTGATCTTTTTAGATTTAATTAGAGGCAAGTAACCTGTATATATCATCCCTACACATGTCCCCTTAGGTCCTAGCATTTTTCTAGAATTTTCCTCATGTCCTGGAACCTCCAATTTCCCCTTATTATTGTGTTCTGCCTGCACTGCCTGCTGACAGGAAGTTGGCGGCCACATTTTGTGCCGCCAAGATCCTGTGTTGGCAGCAGGAGACTATGTCGTTGACACAGTAGGCGGCCCACACTGTGCCGCCAAGTTCCTTAGAGTTTTGAGAAATTGTAGTTTGATTTCTTTAAGATGTTTATGTGACTTCTGGGTATGTGTACATGCTGTAAATTTTATGTGTGGTCAAATGTGATCAGTAGGTCATGTCATGAGGTTGTACTGAATTTTCATGATTCATGTTAATTGTTAAAATTCTAGTAATTGAACTGTGAGCATAATATGACCCTGTTTAATCTGTGTAAATAGGTCAGTTGTGAGTTACGATTTCATAATTTTTCTGTAATCATGTAATGATTGTTTTTAGGTATTGGCACTGTTAGATTTGACCATTATACTGTAGTTTCTACTTAAGGGAAATTAGTGATGAATGCATCTGTAAATTGCTTTAAATTGTTATAATTATAATTATTGTTCGGAAAATCTGTAAAATTGAGCCTGTGATATGGTTACTATTTGAAATATGTTATAAAAAATTCATGATGTTTTAATAACAGTAGATACTATTATGATTTTAAATGAGAAAATGACCATATCGAGCATGTTAGGTATAATTCTGTGTAAATGAAGGGTTAACAGCATGTTAATATCTTGTTTTATGTTGTTATCATTGATTAATAGTAAGAGTGAATTCTATAAACTGAAATGTAAATGTTATGCAAAATGCCTGTAAAAGGGATTAAAGTGTGTATATAAGCATGACTAAGATGTGACGAAGTATGATAATGTGATTAATGTAAAATGTGGCCGAGATTGACACTGCTACCATATGGGTCTGAGAGCTGTACCATAGAAAAGTCCCTATGGGAGGCTCAACGTTGTGAAATATATCCTAAGGGCATTAGGATGAAATCCTGGAGGTGGTTAAGTACCACTGGTTAGGGTGAAGAGGGCTTCTCCGATCTGCGCAGTAACGAAGATTCATCGCTAGTTTGCCTAGGTGGCGAGTGTGTGGTATATGAAGTAATAAGCTATATGCAAGTTACTAAATGATGAGAATGTGTGTTTTCCTCTAGATGGTAGTTAGGACTATGTGTCACGGCAAATTAAGTGTAAAAGTGAATAATATATAAAGTGATATGTGAGTATAACATGTGGTAGGTGAAAATGATGTGACATGTGATAACTGAAAATACAAATGAAAAACTATGATTTTTATGAAAATGGAGAATGATCTGGGACTTGGATTTATGAAAATTGATGTATGCCCTAATCATTGTATGTTGTACTACAAAGATGATGCAGATAAGACATCATGTTGTGTCTATAAGCATGATAGATTCAAGCCTAAGAGAGGAGACAAGTCAAAGCAGAAGGATGTTTCATATAAGTCACTACGGTACTTTCCTCTCACACCCAGATTGCAGTGGCTATTCATGTCCCCAAAGACAGCTAGACATATGACTTGGCATGAGGAAAGAGTCTGTCATGATAATGGTAAAAGTAGTCATCCTGCTGATGGCGAAGCTTTGGCTTATTTTAGTCATACTCATCATTCCTTCTCAAGGGATCCACGCAACGTGTGGCTGAGTTATCATTCAGAGGCATGGTGGCATCTTACTCATGTTGGCTAGTATTCTTAACACCATACAACCTTTTGCCAGACATGTGCATGAAAAGTGAGAATCTCTTCCTATCATTGCTTATTCATGGTCCAAAAAGACCAGGAAAAAATTTAGACATATATCTCAGACCATTGATTGATGAGCTAAAATTGTTATGGTCAGATGGAGTTCTCACTTATGATGCATCCAGAAAAAAAATTTTCAATTTGAAGGCTGCATTAATGTGGACAATAAGTGACTTTCCAGGCATGTAACACCCCGAAAATTTAATTGGTTAAAAATTAAATAAAATAGTAAATGATTAAAAGTATTCAAATAAAGATAAAATAAAATTATGGTTAGGCTACCAATAAGCTGAATCAACTATTTAATTTGGTTTGGGTCAAACAACTCTTATTGGACTAAAGAATAAAGGCAAATGACATTAAATCCCCAAAATTTGTAGGTTTAATTGGACTTAAATTGGAAAGGTCAATTAGGGTTAAGCATATGGTTAATGGACCCCTCAAACTAACCTAAATTCATGCACAACCACAATGGGAGGTTTCCTAATACTTATACCACCTAGATTGGAAGGGGAATCACCAATTCTTGGAAGGGTCCAAGCTAAAACCGCAACCCCACTTTCCTAGTTACATTAGGACTTGAATTAACCCTAAATCTATAAATAATCATCATAACTCTCTTGGGAAAGGGTTACCATCGTGTTGGGGTCGTGAGAGGACGAGCTAGGACACCATAGGTGAAGGAGAACGACCACAAACCGAGCTTCTTCTCCAACGTTGCACTGCTTCGACCTAGAGAAAGTCCTCTCTTAGAACCAACCAAAGGTAGGTGTTCTCGGGCTTAAACTAAACGTAGTATATACCACAGGAAAAAGCATCGAGTCTAGTTTCATATGCATCTATTTTTTCCAATTTTCATGAAGCATGCTAGTCATATTAAGCATTTTCCAAGAGTCACGCACAATTAGGGATTTTGGTGTTCATACGGTGTTTCACGCTTACCGAGGTCAAATTGGGTCAAACCAAAGACAAAGTTCTCTTCTACTCGTTGTCCTCAACACTTTTCATGTTCATAGATTTGTCTAAGGATCCTGTATTTCGAGTTATAGGTCAATCATGAGGAACTGCACCGTTTTCACTATTTTTGGGCAAGATCCATGAACGCGACCACTCCAGACGTCACGTTCCTCACTGCATGAACGCGATGTATAACCCCGTCACGTTTACTTAAAAGGCGACCGAACACCCCCGTCGCGTTTAAGCGTTTGACTTGACAGTCTTTGCACATGAAACTGTATGCCGCGTGGAATTCAATGCTTGTGCAGAATGCGATCGGACATGTCGTCACAATTTTACTTGTTTTCTCACCCTCGGTTTTCGGGTCTATTTCATATTTAAGGAGTGTTGCATGAACGCATCGACCACATACGTCACATTTATGTTCAGTAATCGATTATCTTGAACGCATCTAACTTACCCGTCGCGATTTGAACGCAACAGGTAACCCCTTCGCGATTTAGTAATTTCACACAGAGTCGTATTTTGACTGTGTACGGTCTTTTAAATTGCGACGTCTGAACCCGTCACGATTCAGTGGCCAACCCGAGACTATTTTCATTAGTGGTACTATTAACTATGTGCATGTCTTACTGTTATATCATGTTATTTAGTTGTTCAATGACCTAAAAGTCATCAACCCACATAAAAGCTATAAGAACATGAGTCTCTATTCTAATTGTTCTTAATGATTACTTGACTCCATCTACCATGTGAATGCTATGTGCTATGTTCATAATCTTGCTTGATAACAATTGGAAGTGCTACATGTTAAAAGTACATAAATCATGTGATAGTCTTAATTGTTTATACTATGTCATGCCTTCTTGTTAATTACTTTCCGTTTGGTTTTAAACCGATGGATTGTGATATTGAGACACATTCTACAGGTCACATTGCACATATAGGCAGCCCTTTCTTGAGGGATTGGAAACTCTCTGTCGGTCATTCCGTATCGGCAGACTAGGGACCTTTCAACTAAAACCTCCGTAAATCTCCGTACTCCGTGGATTCCCTCATGGAGATTGATTGGTTGTACCATTGAAGTTCCTAGAAGATAGAAAGCACATCTATTCTCAACTACTTCTCGTGAGAGTGATTTTCTTACATGAAACCAAGCCAATAAATGTAAAGATTGAACTAATGAAATTAAGTTGTTATGCTGCTAAAATTTACTTCGGATCATGTCCACTTGCCTTGTCATTTTTATAATCATTGACATGATCCTTAGTACTTGACTATCTATTGCTCGAAAATCATGTTGGCCAAAAATGAAATGGAATTACCAGAAATTATTGGAACTTCGGTTCATGACTGATGTGATGATCAGTCCATCTCCTTATAAAATTTATTATGAATTATATATGTAATTTTTTGTGATTAACAAAACCTTAAAAAATATTTTCTAACAACTTTTTCTGAAGTTTATCCACAGGAAATTACTCAAGCAAAATCTGTAAGTTGTCCACACACACTGTTATTTGAAGTTCAAAGCATGAATTTTGTCTAAGTATACATCGACTTCCATATAATAGCTCACAACGATTTCATATCACTTAAACATCGATTTCATTGCTACAACGATTTCATATCACTTAAACATCGATTTCATTCCTACAACGATTTCAAATCACTTAAACATCGATTTCATTACTACAACGATTTCATATCACTTAAACATCGATTTCGTTGCTACATCGATTTTATTTCACTTGAACGTCGATTTTGGTAAAACAACGATTTCAATCTCGATTTAACTTAAACAACGATTTCATCATCGATTTCAGTAAAACAACGATTTCATCATAGAAACAACGAATTGGTCGCTACAACAATTTCCTTTCACTCAAATAACGATTTGGTCACTACAACAGTTTCCTTTCACTCAAACAACGACTTGATTGCTACAATGATTCTGTTTCACTTAAACAACGACTTGGTCGCTATAACGATTTGAGTATTGCTACAACGATTTCATCTCTACAATGACTTCCGATGAAACAACGATTTCACTTAAACAACGATTCCATATGCACATCAATTTCTGTTAAATAACGACTCTGTACAGAACATCGATTTCATTACATGGATTATGGTCTCATCAACTTTATTTCAACATCGATTTCACTTATACATGGATTATGTTTATGACATCGATTTCATGAATATATCAACTCTCTTCACAACGATTATGGTTTAAATAAGTTGACAAATACTATTATTATCTTCTCAGATAATCTTGAAAATATTTATCCTTCATGATATTCAAATGTCTTTTTTTTATCTTTGTGGATTTCCAAAACCTTCCCGTGCATCACACTGTATCCTCCAGTCTTTAACATTTATTGTGATGGTGCAATATTTCCACACGATATATCATTGCTTACCTCACCTGTCACATAAAGTCTTACCTTATATGATGACAGAATAACATTTCTTTTTTGGTGTATCTTCATACAGCACGACTACTAATATTGATTGATAGTCTAGACAAAGAGAAGTTGTCTATGTGTCAGCATTTATTATGTGCAGAATTTTGGTAGAAACGCACGTCAAAGATGAACCTGTCAACCTGACAAGAGGATAGAAGATTCAGACAATCTTTCCTTGAAGATGTATGTGCCAATCCAAGCATTAATGGATGCATGTTCACTTGGTCTTTGCTTCGGACTAGTCTTTCTAACGTGCATGGAGTTGTGAGACAACAGATATTTCAACGGATACTGCAACGGTAAAATTATTTCAAAGAAGATACAAGAAGACTGGTGACTCCAAGCATAAGCACTTTTAGAACCTTTGAGAAGTAAGAACATCTTAGTCACCTGAAGAACAACAAGAGCCAGTTCATCCACTCCAACTTTCCTTAGCTCTTAGCTCTCTGTGAAAACATTTCATTGCTTTTTTGAGAGCTAGCCTAGATCTGAGAGAGAAAGTTCATTCGAGATAATCTTGTGTCTCTCAAACTTCACCTCAGATCAAGCATTGTCTATAAGCTTGGTCTTGGGGTCTTTCCCCTTCAATTCATTTTCTGTGAGCTTTCCTCTTCGGGTGTGAAGAGAAGACTTGTTGTATCAGGTGGTGTAATCCCTCTTCTGGTAGAGAAGAGAAGGCTAGCTGCGGCTGGATGTGTAAGTGTCCTTAAGGGGGACTGTACCCTTGTTTAGTAGAATTCTAAGTGGTTGCTTGGGGACTGGACATAGGACTCCTTAGGATAGGAGATCCAAACCAGGATAAAATTTCCTATTATCTGTGTGCTTGCTTGTTTGTCTTTATTCTACACCAACTCTAACTGTCGAACTTAGTGTTTTCTGTCAAGCATTTTATTTACATGTATTATTCAAGTAAGAAGTTTTAGCAATCCATTCATCCCCCCTCTGGGCTTGCTATCTGGGCAACAAGTGGTATCAGAGCTAAGTTTATTCAAGAAAGAAAGATCTCACGATCTCAAGAGCCAAGATAAATGGCAGCTCAATGATATGCAGAAGGTCAGTCCGTCAACAAACCTCCTCTATTCGACGGTGAAGATTACAACTACTGGAAGACTAGAATGGAATTCTTCCTTCAAGGTCTCGATTTCCAGCTTTGGTCAATTATCGAAGAAGGAGACCTCTTGGTAACCAACAGTAGAGACAAATGGACATATGAAGACAAGAAGAAAATATCTCAAAATAGCAAAGCTGAGTATACTATGATGTGCGCTCAGTAAGAAAGAGTTCAACAGGATTTCAGCCTGCAAGTCAGCTATGGAAATGTGGGAAAAGCTCAGACTCACATATGAAGGAACTGACAAGGTAAAAGAAACAAGAATAGACATCTTGGTAGCTCAGTATGAAAGATTTCAAACGCAGTCAGGAGAGTCCATCTCTCAAATATACAGTAGATTTATAGATATTACCAATGGTTTGGCTGGGCTTGGAAAAACTTATGAAATTAGAGACATGGTGAGAAAAATATTAAGATCTGTACCAACCTCATGGACTCCAAAGGTGACAGCCATGAAAGAAGCCAATGATCTCAGGAGAAATATCACTTGAGAAACTCATTGGGTCTTTGATGGCTCATGACATAAATATGGAAAGGTTGGGGGGATCCTCCAGCAAGAAGAAGCACAGCAATGCTCTCAAGGCCACAGAAGACACATCTGATGTGGAATCAGAAAGTGACTAAAGCAATGAGAGCAGTGAAGATGAAGAAGCCTTTCTCTCTAGAAGACTGCAACGTATACTAGCTAAAAAGAAATACCAGTCAGGAAGAAGATATTTTAAGAAAGGTAAAGACTTCAAAAGATCTGAAGGCAAAGAAGTTAAGTGACCTGAACCTATATGCTACGAGTGCAAGAAGCCTGGACACATCAAAACCGAGTGTCCAAAATTAAAGAAAACTGAGTTCAAGAAGAAGGACAATGCAAAGAAATTCAAAAGATATAAGAAGAAAGCCATGGCCGCTGCATGGAACAACAAAAAGTGACTCAGACAGTGAGTCAAGCTCCAACGAAGAAGAAGAAGAAGAAAATGCCAACAAATGTTGATGATAAGGTAACTTCTGACTCATCCTTTACTTCTTGCAATGAATCAGATTTAGATAGTTTAGAAGATGCTTTTAACGAATTATATAGTAAATATAAAGATGTCTATAAATTGTTAAAAACAACCAAAAAAAACTATGCATGTCTCGAAATAACTAACTCAGATCTAAAATCTGAAACTAAACAGTTAGAAAAACAAAATTCTGAATTAAAAAGAAGAAATAAACTATTATGTGAAGATATAAAGAATAAAAATGAAAAGATATCAAACTTAGAAAGTCAAGAAACCATAATCAAATTTAAAAGTGAAATTAACACACTAACAAAAGATAACGAGTATTTGATGGCTACAGTTGAAAATTTTGCTAATGGAAAATCCTCTTTAATATTAAAAGGAGCAAGAAGATCAGGTAAAAAAAAGTATGGCTTAGGATACACTCCACCAGAAAATAAAGAAACTGTAATTCTTCCTAAAATTTATCCAACTCCAAAATTCGTAGCAGAACAAAACACTAATTATAAAACAAATAAAAACCATAAGCCAAATAGGATAATAAACAATATTCCTGGCTGCACACACTATAATAAATTAGGTCACACTAAAATAACGTGCACAACTAAACACTTAAAATGGATTCCCAAAAGAAACTGTGAACAAGCTAACCAACTAGGACCCAAAAAAACTTGGGTACCTAAAACTCATTGATTTACTACAGGGAAGCCTTAGAGTATCAAAGTGGTACCTAGACAGTGGTTGCTCAAGGCATATGACAGGTAATAAGAAATTGTTCTCTCATATCAAATATGAAGAAGGTACAATAACCTATGGCGATAATGGAAAAGGGTCAGTATTTGGTTGTGGATCTATTGGAAGTCAAGATAGAATCCTTATAAAAGATGTTCTATGCATCAAGGGACTCAAGCACAATCTAATTAGCATTAGTCAGTTTTGCGACAAGGGTCACCAGATCAAGTTTCAGGAATCTAAGTGTTTGATTATCAAGGATGGTGCAACTGTCTTCGAAGCCAGCAGAGAAAAGAATTTATATGTGCTACATCTAGAAGAACTAAAGGTTCAAGACATCTATCTAGCAGCGAGTAAAGATCAGAATGCTGAGTTATGGCACAAAAGATTAGGTCACTGCAGCTTGGACGAAATAAGAAAACTTATCAAACATAATCTAGTGGAAGGTCTGTCGAAGATAAACTTAAGACTATAAAGTATTTGTGAACCATGTGCAAAAGAGAAGCATGCAAAATCCTCTTTCAAATCAAAGACAATAGTCACTACTTCTAAACCACTAGAACTGCTACGTATGGATCTGTTTGGACTAATGGGAACTGCTAGCCTGGGAGGAAAGAATTTTAGATTTGTCGTAGTTGATGATTATTCAAGATTTATATGGGTATCTTTTTTAGAGCATAAGGATGACACATTTGAAAGTTTTGTGAAGTTCAGTAAAGTAGTTCAAAAGGATAAGAAGTTCAGCATCATCAGTATTCATTCAGATCATGGAGGAGAATTTCAGAACGACAGATTTGCAGAATTTTGTAATGATCAAGATATAGAACACAATTTCTCAGCACCTAGAACACCACAGCAAAATGGAGTAGCTGAGAGGAAGAATAGAACCTTATTGGATATGGCTAGGACAATGCTATCTGAATATAACCTTCCAAGATACTTCTGGGCAGAAGCTACAAATACATCATGTTATAATATAAATAGAGTCATGATCAAGCCAATCCTGAAGAAGACTGCATATGAGTTGTACAAGCAAAGGAAGCCCAAGATCAGCCATCTCAGAACATTTGGATGTCCATGCTTCATTCAAAATAATGGTAAGAGAGACATAGGTAAGTTGGATTCCAAATCCGATGAAGGGATCTATATGGGGTACAGTTTTAAACCCAAATCTGATGAAGGGATCAATATCGATTTCACTTAAACAACGATTTCATCATTGATTTCGATAAAACAACGATTTCTTCATTGAAACAATGATTTCATCATAGAAACAACGATTTGGTCGCTACAACGATTTTCTTTCATTCAAACAACGATTTGGTCGCTACAACGATTTCCTTTCACTCAAACAACGACTTGATCGCTACAATGATTTTGTTTCACTTAAACAACGACTTGGTCACTATAACGATTTGGGTATTGCTACAACAATTTCATCTCTACAACGACTTCCTATGAAACAACAATTTTACTTAAACAACGATTCCATCTGCACATCGATTTCTGTTAAATAACAACTCTGTACAGAACATCGATTTCATTACATAGATTATGGTCTCATCAACTTTATTTCAACATCGATTTCACTTATACATGGATTATGTTTATGACATCGATTTCATGAATATATCAACTCTCTTCACAACGATTATGGTTTAAATAAGTTGACAAATACTATCATTATCTTCTCAGATAATCTTGAAAATATTTATCCTTCATGATATTCAAATGTTTTTTTTAATCTCTGTGGATTTTAAAAACCTTCCCGTGCATCACATTGTATCCTCCAGACTTTAACATTTATTGTGATGGTGCAATATTTCCACACGATATATCCTTGCGTACCTCACCTATCACATAAAGTCTTGCCTTATATGATGACATAATAACATTTCCTGTTTGGTGTATCTTCATACAACACGACTACTAATGTTGACTGACAATCTAGACAAAGAGAAGTTGTCTATATGTCAGCATTTATTGTGTGCAGGATTTTGGTAGAAACGCACGTTAAAGATGGACATGTCAACCTGACAAGAGGATAGAAGATTCAAACAATCTTTCCTCGAAGATGTATGTGTCAATCCAAGCATTAATGGATGCAGGTTCACTTGGTCTTTGCGTCGGACCAGTCTTTCTAACATGCATGGAGTTGTGAGACAACAGATATTTCAACAGATACTGTAATGGTAAAATTATTTAAAGAAGATAAAAGAAGACTGGTGACTCCAAGCATAAGCACTTTTAGAACCTTTGAGAAGTAAGAACATCTTAGTCACTTGAAGAACAACAAGAGCCAGTTCATCCACTCCAACTTTCCTTAGCTCCTAACTCTCTGTGAAAACATTGCATTGCTTTTTTGAGAACTAGCGTAGATCTAAGAGAGAAAATTCATTCAAGATAATCTTGTGTCTCTCAGACTTCATGTAACGACCCGACCTCCCGGACCCCCACCAGGGACCCCGAAGGTCGCGCCACCACCCACGGATCCGAAGACCCGAAAGGGTTATAAGGAATAGTCTAGTGAGATATGTACTGAACTTAAATAACTATAACAATATGTACAATATACCACGATCTGTACAATGTGTCCCAAGCAAAAGCACAGGTACAAGAAGAAATGTGCAGTCCTTAAGGGGCATACCCCGAGGAGTTGCAAAACACAACTCTCAGCTCACTCGGGCTACAAGAGCTCACAACTCTCGCCCTCACTGCTGCTGACAACATACGACGCCTCGACTGCCTCCGCAACCCGTCCGACACTGAGCTCCCACAACGACAAGCCCCTAGCTGAAGAAAGTAGGGGGGTGAGCCTCGCGAACAAGGCCCAGTAGGGATTACTAGTCTCTCACCAGCCAGAGCAGCAGGAACTCCAAAAACAAGAAACAACATTAGAAAGTTGTAAAGCGAGTAACACCTTCAGCATAATACTACTAAGCAGCAGAAGAGAACAGCGCAACGCCATGACCACCAACCGAGGTCGGGCCACACACACGACTTCCGCAGAAACCAACGGAGTTGGGCACACAGCGGAAGCAACGCTCGCCACACCTTCTGAGACCACGGAACAACCAAGTGAGAACGACGTCTTACTGCAAGCACGGCCACCTAAAACCTCCACAAGGTCGAAGGCCCACAAGCAGAACCACCCCGGACCCTCGGCACACCACGAGGTCGGGTGACCATACGCGCCGGTGCCACCACGCACTGGCACCCAAGAACAGGACTACAGAACCGAGAGAACATCGAAACGAAAACCACCAGAAGCACGGGTCCATGCAAGGCCAGACCAACAATGCCAGTGGAAACTAGGCACGGCCAGGCTACAACCACCGTGCACGCTAGGGCAACGGATAACACTTGGAAACATCATGAGGAAACGTCGTCACAACAACAATAACCAAGCCACCGCCACTGGCAGTTAAGAGGGGCACGCGCCGTCCGCACCCTCTTCGCTCGCCAGCCGGCTCTCGCCTCTAACTTCCCTGGAAAAGAGAGACAGAACCGACAAGAACACACAACACACGCAACACCGCAGCCTGGCCAAGCTGCGGCCCCACGCCTGACCTCCCTACGTGGCTTTAAAACCAACGTAGAGCGAGGCAATGAGACAAAGGACTGTCTGGTCTGCGCTAGGAAAGCACTCCAAACCCCTCGGCGTCCTAGACCCAAACAAGAGAGCTCTACAAACGACTCGGTGCCGCTGTCCAACCTCGTTTTCCCCTCAGCTCCAGAGTCCGCTCTGTCGGCTGCCAACTCGAGCACGCTCATATCCGCGAACGCTCCCTCTAAGGCTCATAATAGGAAATGCAGACAACCTCTGAACGGGACAAGCCCTCAAGTGCCAAGCACCAGGCGAAAGGCGGGGCAACCACAACAGGAACCGCGCCGCACCGCTGGCTTGTAACACACGACAAGCCCAGCAAGCACGAGGCAAGCACAGACCCTCAAGAGGGCCGTCGGCCAAGAAAACTTGCACGAATGGCTAGAACCTTGGAACACTACCAGACAGTACAAAAACTCGTCGCTCTGCTAATAATCGAATGACTTCCGGTCAATAGATTATTAGACAGACGCGACCCTCTTGGCACCACTGCCATGACACAACCACGAAGGTGTCACCTTCAGTCGCTGAACGCAGGGAGGCAACCTGCCACATTCCCTACCAGAAGGTCCTAAGGGCAAGGCCTACCCTGGGGCACACACCGACACACAACCGGGCCCACGGAAACACCCAAGACAAACACAGGCACTGTCGCGACCCCCAAAGCCGTCGCGACACCATCGCGATGGGAAGGGCCACCGCGACAGCAACCCTGTTGTGACGGGCAACGGCGTCGCGACAGCACCTGTCGCAACCCGAAAATGCGTCGCGACAGCAACCCTGTCGCGACCGGGAAGCGCGACGCGACAGCCTTATTGCGACCACCAACGGCGTCGCGATAAGGTCGCGCCCGACGGGGCCGACGCCTCCTCTGATGTCGCGACGTGCCGAGCCATCGTGACACCAGCAGAGAGGTAGACCAACGGGATCCTCAATCCCGGGCTTCCCACAACCCATACAATCAAACCACAAGGGGGAGGGGAGCATGGGGAAAGCAGTAAAGCTATCTATAAACCCCAAGGGGCTCCCAATCCACTCGGATCGGGGAGGGCTCAAGAAATCCCTACTGATTACGACGAACTGAACCCACGAAGGGCCTTCACGACGCACAGCCACCACCTCCTCGCTCCACGACGCCGCTCCCACGCCCCGCCACGAGCCGCCGGCCGCTCCACGCCTAGATCGCCGGAGAGGAGCCTCCCCATCGCCGGAGAAGAGGAGAATGGAAAGAAAAGGAGAGAGAGGGGGAAGGGGTAGCCGGCCAGTGCCTTAATCCCCCAGCACCCAGAATGTGACGGCCCGCCCCGTCACGTTATCAACCTTAACGCGACAGGTCAACCGACCGTGACAATAACGCGCCCCCCAAGGGCGCCGCGACAACGCGACAGGCCGTACTGACACCCTGCCACTCTGACAGGTGTCAGATGACCGACAAGACAGAAAGCAGTCGCGACCCGTTGACCAGTCGCGACACCAAGATGCGACAGACACCCTGGGCGTGACAAGAACACGATGCACATGTGCATCGCGACATGGATGACTGTCACGTCGGACACCCCTGATGTGACACTAACACGTCGCCCATCCTGGACGTGTCAATGGCCCGTCACCCAGACACTGGACGGAAAGCCGAAAAGCCAGGTCTTACACTTCGCCTCAAATTAAGCATTGTCTATAAGCTTGGTCTTGGGGCCTTTCCCCTTAAATTCATTTTCTGTGAGCTTTCCTCTTCGGGTGTGAAGAGAAGACCTGTTGTATCAGGTGGTGTAATCCCTCTTCTAGTAGAGAAGAGAAGGCCAGCTGAGGCTGGATGTGTAAGTGTCCTTAAGGGGGACTGTACCCTTTTTTTTTATAACGAGGAAACCCCGCCCCGTGTGGCTTGGTGGGCTCAAGGATTGGTGTTCATGGACCCCAGGGTCAGAACCTGGCAGACCTTAATTTTCGTGTACCCGTATCGCCCTCACCCCACTTGACCAGGAAAACCCCGGGCCTACACCCCTCGAGGATTGAGTGCAAACCAGGTAAGCCCCCCCCCCCCCCCCCCCCCCCCCCCCCCCCCCCCCCCCGAGAGTCGAACCCAAGACCCCCCACCCGCAGGTGAGCGACCTTGACATTCGACCCACTCGGGGTCCTCAAGGGGGACTATATCCTTGTTTAGTGGAATCCCAAGTGGTTGCTTGGGGACTGAACATAGGACTCCTTGGGATAGGAGATCTGAACCAGGATAAAATTTCCTGTTGTCTGTGTGGTTGCTTGTTTGTCTTTATTCTACACCAACTCTAACTGTCAAACTTAGTGTTTTCTGTCAAGCGTTTTATTTACAGGTATTATTCAAGTAAGAAGTTTTACCAATCCATTCACCCCCCCTCTGGGGTTGCTATCTAGGCAACATGATGCCTGTGCATATAAGGGCCCAATCTAGTCCTAGGAGGAGCACCCGAAATACTTATAAATCGTGAGAGTATATGATCCAATGACCTAAATGAATGCAAGATTGATCTGGGTAATTTTCACATTGTTATTGATTGATTGATTGATTGATTGATTGAACTATTATATGTGAAATGGCCAAATCTATTATACATGTCATTGTTATTGAACCCATTACGTCATTGTCCATTAGAATTCTATGGAATTCAACTTGTGATATTCATTGTACATGCTATAGATTATTGAATCTTTTCTATTTGACGAATGATCGTACTGTCATCCATCCCATTGTTAATCGTTCCTTCTCACTTGATAAATGTCATTAGACTTTGCTTACTAAATCGTTCTCGTACATGTTATACATTTGGAGATTGTTCCACATTGTTATCATGACCATCTTGTCATTAGTATTGCATGTTAGTATCTTGCCTAATAAATTTCTAATTCATGTAAAGTATGCCCGCACCATGAGATATAAATCCTACTGGGCATTAGTGCACTCACACCTGCTTCTTTAACATTTTCAGGTGATGACTATGAGGAACTAGAGAATGATGGGACTGGGAGAGAGTGATGAGCTTCTCAGATTTGTACCTATCATGTCGGCCAATATGTTTAGAGTTAAAAGAGTCTGTAATAGTTAGTTTTATTTCAGCATGAGATGGATGTACTTGAATTGACAACAATGGGCCTTGTTATTGGCTCTGACTATGTAAGGTTGTAAGTTAGTATTGATGGAAATGAAATAAAGAATTATTTGGCTTGTACAATCATTGTCTCAAGTCTTTTGTTATGCTTAGTTGTCGCTCATAAATACTCGACTATGATACTCGTACTTGTATCGCTCATGCCCTCAATATTTAATTCGCTGCTAAATGTCAGGGCGTGACACGACATGCTATCTGGTTGGAGCACACATGAGAGGTTGGCATGTCCTTATTGTATGGAGGATTCAAAATCATTCGTGTTGAAATCTGGGGGAAAAGTATGTTGGTTCGACTGGTGTAAAGGGTTAGAACATGTAAGTCAGGGATCCAAAATCTGAAATAGGGATCTGATCGGCTTGCCGTTCACACCGACACGACTGATTGGGTGAGAGCGACGTGTGGGAACTTACGGAATCCTAATCGGATTTCCGGTTTGGGTTCAACGCTCAAACCATTAATCTTAAAAAAACTCAAGTGTAAAGGGTTAGAACATTCAAGTCGGGGTTCCAAAATATGAAATAGGGATTCGATCGACATGCTGTTCACACCGACACGACCGGGTGGGTGAGAGCGATGTGTGAGAACTGACGGAATCCTAATCAGATTTCCAGTTTGGGTTCGGCGCTCAAACCACTAATCTTAAAAAAACTCAAGTGTAAAGGGTTAGAACATGGAAGTCGGGGTCCAAAATCTGAAATACAGATCCGATCGGCGTGTCGTTACTCCGACATGACCGAGTGGGTGAGAGAGAAGTGTGAGAATTGACGGAATCCTGATCGGATTCCTGGTTTGGGTTCGGTGCTCAAACCACTAATCTTAAAAAAACTCAAGTGTAAAGGGTTAGAACATGCAAGTCGGGGGTCTAAAATTTGAAATAGGTATTCGATCGGCGTGCCATTCACACCGACACGACTGGGTGGGTGAGAACGACGTGTGGAAACTGAAGGAATCCTAATCGGATTTCCGGTTTGAGTTCGGTGCTCAAACCACTAATCTAAAAAAAAAACTCTAAATGTAAAGGGTTAGAAATATTCTCTAAATACACTTAGTGAATATTCATATATTCTAAATTTAAATTTATAAAAATAATTTAATTATATTATTTTTATTTATGTTTCTAATATTTATTTTTATAATATAGGATCCTCCAGCACATGACGATGATAAGGCGGGGAGAGAGGACGATCCCGCAGATTTCTCTTGATTTTTTATTTGTTATTATTGTGGACGTTCCTATAGAATTCATTATGATTTGATGATTTTATTTTATTTGTTATTTATTGTGGATGTTTCTATGAATATTATTTTTAACATGTTTTTTAATTTATCTTTGTTATTTTTTTGTATTTTAAAAAATCATAAAAAAAAATTCCGATGGATTTGCCGACGGTCTTTTTCCGTAAAAAAAAAAAACGTCGGTATACCTAACTTCTGATAGTTTTATCTGTCAACAAAATCGTCGAAATTTCCGACGGATACTTTCCGTCAGAAGTTTCCCACTTCTGATGTTTTTGTCTGTCAGTCAAAGTGTCAGAAATTTCGATGGACTTACTGACCAAATATTCAATTGAAATTTTCGATGACCTTTGTTCGTCGGTAAAAATGTCAAAAGATTTATTTTTCAACGGATATTTTCGACAGTTTCTTTAATCAGAAGTGCCAACAGATTTGTTGTCCATCGGGAATTTTTTATGCATTTTTTCCGACAGATTTTTGACATAATATTGCCGTCAGAAATCTCAATTTTTCTTGTTGTGGTGATAATCAATTTAAGGTATAACTATAATCATTACAGTAGATTAAAGATATTTTAGACAATTGATGTAGATCAAAAATATACATGCAAATAAGATGTTTGTAGGGGTATATGTGTAAAAATCCTAAAAAATAAACGTCTATAAAATGGTCGATCGCTACTAAACTGTTCCTTATTGTAGATATCCCCCTCAGTCAGCACCCTGAGTCTTCCTGACCATCTTCTTTTGTTCATCATGATTCTCAAAGAGGTGTTTAGTATGATGTTTCAAATTATTAGGTCACCCACCTCAAAATTATAAACCATGCACCCATGCATCATTCTATTGAACAAAACTTTATTTTAATCTAAAAAGTGGCGGCAAGGTGATCATATGGTGCACAATACTTAATGGAAGTGTGTAAGCTCCCATTCATAACACAAAAGGGCCAGGTTAAGTGTCTGAGAGGGAAAGAGTAATAGACAAAGAAGTTGTGTGGTGTCCATCAGTCCATGCATGAAGGATGGGTGGTTATGGGGGAGGGGGCTAGGCAGCTACGTACCCATGGACCTTCAACATTGGAGGAATAAAGGAGGAGGACTGCATAAAAAATTTGCTGGATGACAAAGGTATGTGGAGCTTGCCAATACTGGAGTCTTATCTTCTCGCATATATAGCCTAGTCAGAATAATCAAGGAAATTCCATCTTTAGGTGCACAATGCAGAGATAGAAGGCGTTGGTTGTCCAACCAATCTGACATGTTTACAACAAAATCAGCATATAGTTTGATCAGAGGGCACATCGAAGGAAGACAACGGATCAGGAGTGCTTCTGGAATACCATATGGAATTGGCCGACTATACCAAGGACAAAGATTATGCTTTGGAAGTTGGCTTGGGGAAGGCTACCTACTAAAATGTATCTACGGCACTATAACATTCAGGTAAGCTTGCTGTGAAGCACATGGTATAGGAGAAGAGGATGTAACGCATGCCTTTGGTGGGGTGTGTAAAAGTGCAGAGCCTGTGGATTAAGATTTCAGCCTAGCTTGGATGGGATACCCCTCCAAGAGATGTTAACGCTGAGCTGTGGGACAAATGTTTAGGCGAGGAGGAGCTAAACTTCGTGCATGGTAATATTTCGCAAAGCAACTGGACCACATTTGGAAAGTGAGGAACAGGATCGTATTTGAGGACAGAAATGCTAGTGTCCAAACTTCACCACTGCATGTTGTAGCTTCAGAGCTTGAGCACTTCATTAGAGCTGTATAAAAAAGCCCATGTAAGGGACTCCAGTCAAGCTATCCTTTGTTGCAAGTGGGGGTTCAAGATTAATGTGAAACAGAAGCCAATGACGAACCCAACAGTATGGATTGCGACTCCCATGGGATGGATAATTTGGTAAACTTTGATAGTAGTACTTTCTTAAATACAAGGGACAAAAAGGAAGCTGGAGCAAGTTTTGTCATTCGGAGCAGTCGGAGGACAATCATTAAAGCGGGGGCCATTTATCTGAGAGATGCTTCGGTTTTAAATGTTAAAGCAATATGTTATCCAGAATGCAGTAAATCCTCAAAGATTAGAAGACACATAGAGTGACCCACGTTAGTAGGGAGATATGGAAATGGAAAAATATTTCATCAAATTTATTTTAAAATTTATTTATCATGTTCTCATGTGTGTACCTACATATTACAAATTCAAGTCTTGTTTAGTGCTAAGCAAATCACTAAGACGAAAGATGAATTGATAATCACATAGCGCAAGCGTGTCAGTCACATATGTGACACCATGTTCTACCTCCGAGAATCAGAGGACTTTGGATCTATTTGCGCGCCATTTGACTTCATCAAACGAGGTCAGGACCAATATCCTGCAGTTGACTAAGCGCAACGACGTTAATTACATCTCTCTAAGAGAAAAGACCCTTGATTAATCGCCAGAATAAAGAGCCTCGTGACCTATAAGGGAAACATCCGATAAAAGGAATGCATAAAAGTGTAAAAATTCATTGCACCTAACGTGAGACGATAAGAAGATAACACTGGATGCATTTTAAGATTATTTCAGAATTATTAAAGAAGGGTTGAATTTATTTCAACATTATTTGATTTGATTTGGTTTTTTTTGTTTTTTGTTTTACATTTTTTGTCATGTTTGTTCTTTTATTGGGATTGTCTTTTTATTTATTGATCTTTTGATTTAATTTAATTTTGATTGTTTGATTTGATGTGGGGCTTTATTTGATTTCAAATTTCTTTTCATTTAACTTTGTTTCTCTTTAGTTTATTGATTTTGAAATTTATTTGAATTTTGTTCCAAGTTTAAAAATTTAACCCAGAATTATTTGGTTTGATTTCTTTTGTTTAAGATTGTTTATTTGATTTTCCTTAACTTTGGGTTTATTTGAAGTCATCATTCTTTTTATTGCATTTGTCTTATGTTGTTAGATTTAATTTGAAATTATTCATGTCTTTTAATTGTTTGATTTAAAATTTATTGTACCTCTTTTGTTCAAAAGTATCATATTTATTCATCTTTGGATAGTTTGATTTATTCACTTTTTTTAAAAATTGTTTCTTCTGTTGTTGTTTTTTTAATCAATATCCCATTGTTCCCATCCCTTTTTTTTAAATCATTGATTGAATGGGGAAGGGTGTGACCTGTGTGAGTTTGAAATGGGGATTTAACAATGGGGGGAAATTGGTTAGGAATGCATGGGAGTCGTTCGACAGGTAGCCTGCTGGGAGTTGATGTGGTGATTTGCATGGTGATTGGAGCTTGAAACGGTGGTGGAATTTAAAATTCTTGTGTGTGTGTGTATGTGTGCATTTGCATGGATTCGGTGGTGAATGTGTGGGAGCGTGTGCCCAGCTGTGCATGAGTATGTGTAGGTGGAGGGTTGAACGGTGGCGAAAGGGTGGTGAATCGGTGGCCCCTTTAGCTAGGAATCGGTGGAGGTAATGAGGTGATATGGCGGAGGTTTCATGTGGATATGGTGGATCGGTGGGGGTGGCCACCGATTCAGCTGAGCTGAGTGCATGGTGATGGAGAGATAAAGGGATGGATCGGTGGAGATGGCCACCGATTCAAATGGGATAAAATATGATAATTGAGGGAAATTGTCTTTTTATTGTTTCATTATTAATATTGTCATCGTTTCTTTTATTTTCCATGTTTCTTTTGCTGTCATTATTTTGTTTATTACTTTTTTGTCATTTTTTTATTTCTGTTGATATTTTCATTTGTTATTATTTATTTATTTATTTGTTAGTAATTTCTATTCAATCACTACTATTATTTCCACTCATTATTGCTATTATTATTCCTCTTATTTGCTTCATTTTTTTTATTTGTTCTCGTGTATGACGTGTTGAGCAAATGACGCACATCCCGCTAGTACTTGTTCGTCTCATTCATTCACGCATGTATATAATACAAACTAGTGAGATGACGGCCGGAGCATGAAACCACAAGCTATTAAACCGGCGGAAACTCGGCCATATCATACGACCCGTCCTAATGGCAATCGCCCCTGCCCACGGTATGTCGGGGTGCCCACGGTATGTCCATCTATAGATCCGAGATGGCGCCGACGGGACAATGTTCGCACCGGTGGCGACATGATATTTGCCTATGACACCAGATCATAATACCAGTTATCCGGCGGCCATGTTGGCAGAGATATATTCGGAAATCATCAATAAAAGCAAGTGAAACACGCAATTTGTGTCAAACCTCATGACAAACGGGACGGTCATTAGCTCACCGGGCCGCCGGATCACTGCACATCTCATGGAAGGAACCTCTTAAGGTCAAACGGTGCCATACAGGACAAAACAGTGGCCTCCGGGCTAAAATGGTGGCGCCCAGGTTGGTACGGTGGCAACATGATGCGGTGGCACCCTTGGTATGGTGACAGATCTGATTCGGTGGCACCGCACAGGGCCACCGATTCACTAATTCGGCGGCCTGTGTAGGTCACCGAATCAGGTTAATTCGGTGGCCTGCAGACCCACCGCGTTAGAGTGATGCGGCGGCCTGTAGACCCATCGGGTCATTGTCCAAGGGAGTCATCGGGTCAATTTGCTATGGGGCTGACAATTTTTATGTTTTTATTTTGAATTTATGTTAATTTATTAACGCCATCGATTCAAGGCAAAGAAATCATGTGAAAGCAAGGCCACCGATTCAAAGTGTGGGGGAAAAATTCGACAGCACATTCCCTTATTTTGCACGTTGGGGGGGGGGGGGTTGCACGGTATCTGCCCACCACGATGGAGACGGCACCAACAACGATGTGAGTGTCGGAAGCATCAACACTATGGCACACGGTACCGGTTCTCGAGGCACGCCTATGAGTCCAGTATATGCCCAAACTGAGAGACAGAGCAAAACCGACGAAAGATCACATTGCAACGAAACATCATCTTCTGTTTGAGCTCTTTCATAGTGCATGCTCATGGGTCAGTGGTTGTAATGGTCACCAGATCACATGCGCCTTATGAGGAGGGTATGGTAGTTGAATCAGTGGCACTGCGCAGGCAATGTGTAGGGCCACCGAATCAAGTTTGAACGGTGGGTTTTGTCAGCATAAAACAAACATGGTTCTGTTTGGGGCACTACAAGAAAAAGCGGCATTTCCGACGGACATAATCCGTCAGAAATCCGACGGTAATCTGTCGAAAAAAGCCCCTTCCGACAACTTTCCGTCGAACGGTCATCGAAAGATGTCCGTCGGCAAATTTTGGTCAGCAATTACCGACGGATTCGTAATCCGTCGGTATTCCGTCGGAATTTTTGACGGCTTATTCGGTCGGAAAAGCGGTCGGTAACTTCCGACGGAAATTTGTCGAAAACCTTTGTCGGAAAATTGGTCAGTGAATTCCGAACGAAAACTGTCAGAACGTTGGTCGGAATATTCGTCGGTAACTACCGACCGAACATATCCGTCGAAAACTATTCCATCGGAACTTCCGACAAAAATACCGACGGATATATTCCGTCGGCCAACTAAAGTTTCCGACGGACACATTCCGTCGGAAATAAGTAATATTTTTTAAAAAAATTATAGAAATTAACAATAATAAATTACAAAACCTGCTAAAATTTTCCACAATAAAAGGTACTCACAATGAAACATAAAATCATAAGACATAACTAATACAAAATCATACACAATCATAAAATGCTAAAAATCAAGACAAGTCTGCTGGATCGTCGGCCGTCCCCGTCTCCTGATCGTCAGGTGTCGGAGGATCCTATATTAAAAAAAATCAATATGAGAAACATTAATAAAAATTAATATATAAACATTATTTTCAAATTTTAAATTTAAAACATATAATTATTGCTCAAGTTTAATAAGAAAAATTTTAGATCCTTTAGATGGGTTTTTTTTTTTAGATCCGTCATTTCAACGCCCAACCCAATCTGGAAATCTAAATCGGATTCTGTCAGTTCGCACACGTCAATTTAACCCATCCGGTCGTGTCGGAGCGAACGGCACGCCGATCAAATCCCTATTTGGGATTTTAGACCCCCGGGTTGTGTATTTTGATCCTTTAGACTTGGATTTTTTTAGATCCGTCATTTTGACGCCCAACCCAATCTGGGAATGCAAATCGGATTCCGTCAGTTCACACATGTCAATTTAACCCACCCAGTCATGTCGGAGCGAACGACACGCCGATCAGATCCCTTTTTGGGATTTTGGACCCCTGGGTGGCGTGTGTTGATCTTTTAGACTCCGATTTTTTTAGATCCGTGATTTCAACACCCAACCCAATATGGGAATCCAAATCGGATTTCGTCAGTTCGCACACGTCAATTTAACCCACCCGATCGTGTCGGAGCAAACGGCACGCCGATCAGATCCCTATTTGGGATTTTGGACCCCTGGTTTGCGTGTTTTGATCTTTTAGACTCGGGTTTTTTTTAGATCCGTCATTTCAACGCCCAACCCAATCTGGGAATCCAAATCAGATTTTGTCAGTTCGCACACGTCAATTTAACCCACCCGGTTGTGTCGGAGTGAACGACACACTGATCAGATCCCTATTTGGGATTTTGGACCCTCGGGTTGTGTGTTTTGATCCATTATATGGGTTTTTTTAGATCCATCATTTCAACGCCCAACCCAATCCGGAAATCCAAATCGGATTCCGTCAGTTCGCACACGTCAATTTAACCCATCTGGTCATGTCGGAGTGAACGGCACGCCGATCAGATCCCTATTTGGGATTTTTAACCCCCGGGTTATGTGTTTTGATCCTTTAGACTTTGGTTTTTTTTAGATCCGTCATTTCAACGTCCAACCCAATCCAGGAATTCAAATCGGATTCCGTCAGTTCACACACATCAATTTAACCCACCTGGTCGTGTCGGAGTGAACGACATGCCGATCAGATCCCTATTTGGGATTTTGGACCTCCGGGTTGCGTGTTTTGATCTTTTAGACTCGGGTTTTTTTTAGATCCGCCATTTCAACGCCCAACCCAATCCGAGAATCCAAATCGGATTCCGTTAGTTCGCACACGTCAATTTAACCCACCCGGTTGTGTCAGAGCAAATGACACGTCGATCAGATCCCTATTTGGGATTTTGGACCCCCGGGTTGTGTATTTTGATCCTTTAGACTTGGGTTTTTTTAGATCCGTCATTTCAACGTCCAACCCAATCCGGGAATCCAAATCGGATTCCGTCAGTTCGCACACGTCAATTTAACCCACCCGGTCGTGTCGGAGTGAACGACACACTGACCAGATCCCTATTTGGGATTTTAGACCCCCGGGTTGTGTGTTTTGATCCTTTAGACTTGGGTTTTTTTAGATCTATCATTTCAACGCCCTTTACACTTCTGTTAGGTTAGTTAATTTAGATTTCTTTTTTTTTCCCCTTTTGACATTCTTTAGTGGTTTCATTTCATTCAAACTATATGAAATTAATAGTAATACTGACCTGAGGGGCTGGCTGTGAGGGGCGTACTCCCTGCATGGCTGAGATCAACTGCTCAACCATAATGCCAAAGTGCGTCTGTAGCTCTTCCCGAATGAGGGTTCTAATCTCCTCTACACCACTGACGGGCGGCGCAATAGATGAACTCGCGTATGCCGAAGGAGCGACCGAACTCGCATATGAGGACAACACTGGAGTAGTATCTAGGCTGTCCCCAAAGCCATACACTCGACCCTTCCTCGGCCCTCTCGCTGCGTCGACCCAAGCCTCCGGATCCAAGTTGTTGCCCAGTTGACGAGCCCAAAGGGGGGGTGAATGGGTCTTTAAAATTTATTTAGCTAATACCTGTACTTAAAACATGCACACAAAAATATTCTTCGATGAAGGTTAGTGTAAACAACAAACACACAAAAATCAACCACACAATGCAAGGAATTATCCTGGTTCAGACCTCCTCTCCTTAGGAGTCCTACGTCCAGTCCCTGAGCAACAACTCAGGATTTCACTATCTAGGGTACAGTCCCCCTATGGACTTTACAGCACCTAGCCACAGCTGGTCTTCATTCACAACCGAAGGGAACTACACACCCTAGATCCCACCAGGTCTTCCTTCACAACCGAAGGGAAACACACACCCTGGATCCTACCAGGTCTTCCTTCACAACCGAAGGGAAATAGGCACAACAAACAATGAAAGAGAGATCAAGCCCCTAGATCAAGGTTTAATCAAGCCAAGATCTGAAGCTAATAGAACTGAGAGCACAAGATCTAAACAATGCACACACTCTCAGAACTTCACAGGCTCTCTTAAGATTTGAATCACAGAGCAGTGAGCAAAGAGCTATGAACTGATGGGAATGAGGCTAGGCTCTTTTCTGGAGAACTCGCAGAGAACTTGAACACAGTTGCTTAGAAGTGATGTCTCTAAAAACTGTCTACTCTGGAGTTTCACTCTTGCTTATATATATCTTGTTTGAAATTCGAACGTTGAGAAGTCCATTGTCTCTACGCTTTGTTTACGTTAGACTGCTTGACACTTGGAAGCTTCCAGTTAACAATCTTTTATCCATTTGTGTACGCAAAGAGATAAGATCTTCTGAAGTGTACTTTGGCTTCTACAAAGTCCAACGTTGTATGACAGAATGTCTTCAGGGATCTGCACACATTAAATGCTAGAACAGTAGACAGCTAGGCTGTCTCTTGTTGTCAGTCAACGTTGATGTGAATATTCACCAAAATAGTAATGCCATTTCGTTGTATCTAAAAGATGCATACAGAGAAGCATGATAATGGATGATATCGTCTGCATGCATGCAGAGATATGTTCAGTCTTCATTAAATGCACAGATGTCAAAAAGATATGTGCGAAGACTTTGACTATTCAACGCTGTTAAATATCAAGTCGTTATAAACATAAAATCGATGCATTTATGACTTATGAAATCGTTATGCACTAACCTTCAAATCGTTGTAACTTATCATCAAATCGTTATGATTCTACAAAAGAATCGATATGATTACTAAAGAAGTCGATGCACAAAGCAAATCGTTATGATGACTTAAGGAATCGTTGTGATGAGCAAATCGTTATGATTACTAAAGAAGTCGATGCGCGAAGTAAATCGTTATGATGACTTAAGGGATCGTTGCGATGACCAAATCGTTGTGACAACTTAAGAAATCGTTGCGATGAGCAAATCGTTACGACAACTTAAGAAATAGTTGCGATGAGCAAATAGTTATGACAACTTAAGAAATCGTTGCGATGAGCAAATCGTTATGACAACTTAAGAAATCGTTGCGATGAGCAAATCGTTTTGACAACTTAAGAAATCGTTGCGATGAGCAAATCGTTACGATGACTAAAGTAATCGTTGCGATGACCAAATCATTATGACAACTTAAGAAATCGTTGCGATGACCAAATCGTTATGACAACTTAAGAAATCGTTGTGATGAGCAAATCGTTACGATAACTAAAGGAATCGTTACGAAAGCAAGTCGTTACGATGACTAAAGGAATCATTGCGATGACCAAATCGTTATGACAACTTAAGAAATCGTTGTGATGACCAAATCGTTATGACAACTTAAGAAATCATTGCGATGAGCAAATCGTTACGATAACTAAAGGAATCGTTACGAGAGCAAGTCGTTACGATGACTAAAGGAATCGTTACGAGAGCAAGTCGTTACGATAACGATTTCTGTTTAAATCTAAACGATGTTTGAGGTTATGAGGAAATCGTTGTAGCACAAGGAAAGTCGATGTGGACTTAGAGAAATTTCATGATGAACTTAATATTGCTTCAGAAAGGGTAATACTTACCAAATTTGCTTGATTTTTCTGTAGTATTTCTTGTGCTCAAGACTTATGGAATATGTGTTAGTAATCTTTGACATGGTTTTGTTAATCACCAAAATAAATATATAATTAATTAAAATTACATGGGGATAGACTGATCATCAATCTCCCCCTTTTGGTGATGACAAAACTTAACAAAAAAATACGAATAATTAAAAGTTTTTCGAAATGTATTTCAGAAAAACTAGGTATTTCTCCCCCTTTTGTCATTAAGCAAAAAGATAAACTGAGACAAAGAAGAGAAAGAAAGAAAAAAAAAATTAAGAGAGAAGCATCGAACCAAATATATTGGATTAAAGTTGAGGAGGTACAGGAAGATAGACCAGAGGAGAAAGAAAAGCGACATGCTTAGAAATAATGGCCCAAGCCTTAACCTCCTGGTCTTCAAAAAATTGTTGGAAAACCCCAAACTCTATACAAAAGGAGTCACCCATGGAGGGGATCATGCGCTTAATGTAAAGCTGCCGCTGATGTTTCAAGAAGAGCGTATAGTGGTCCTTGTCAAGAGTAAATCGAAAAAGACTGCTCTTCCCAAAACTGGCACGCTGAAGGAAACAATCAAGTGTGATAGGATAGAAGATCTGGTGATCATGCAGTTCCTTCTTCAAAGAGATGAAAGCTGAATACCTTGAAGCCCATTGAACATACAGTTCTTGAACTGGATTAATGGAATTCAGGTCCAAGAAGGCTTCAGCAGAGAGACTAGGCTTGCCGGCCTTGACCAAGGATCGATTGACTGATTCCAACTGGAGAGCGGATTGATGGTAGTGCTTTTCCCAGTCTGTGGGAGAAAGCCTTTCACATTCTGAGATTAAAGGAGCTAGAACTTCAGAGGAGAGGTGTCCCAAGTGATATTCTCTGAAGATAAATCTCTGAAATGAGGGGAGGCGACCCTGCTTAGCTGACAGTCGTCCCATTACTCGAGCAAATCTCTCAAAAGCATGAGAGCCAGCGAAGGAGTCAAACACTAAAGAGTGTAATTTGGGAAGGAAAACTATATCACGCATTTTGAGGGTTGCGAAATCCACTTTGAGGGGGCAGTTTACAGAGTGTTCTGTCCGGAGGAGAGCAAGAGCTCCATGGAATTGACGAAACTAAACCTCAGGGATCTTGTTAAGATAGCAGTAATCGCCATAAAGCTGAAAAAACCTTGCTATTCTGATTTCTTTAAGAATGACCGGGGCCCAGAGAGTCTGATGATGAAGAACAAACCACTCAGAGAGAGTGAGTGGGTGATCTTGACTAGAAATACTTTCTACTCTGGCAGCGAGGTATTTAGCGTAGAGAGACTTGTGCTTTTTTGCCCACTGATCTTCAGTCTTGCACTCAGCCAGATGGAAGATTTTTTATTGCTCGGCTTTGGACATATGGCAATAAAGAAGAATAATGTGTAGGTGATCAGATAGGTTGAGATGGGGAATGCCAAAAATGGTGGAAAGAATGCGTTTTTGAAGATATTCACAGTAGATTGGTCTCCTTCGTTTTTCAACAGTGAGGGAGAACCAAAGAGTAGGAAATTTGGGTGTAGAGAGTATAGCTACAGAAGTGGAGAGTTTCCTCCTTTTCTGAACAGGACTAGGGGGATTAGACCTGTGAACATGACTGGCAACTGCCAGGACTGAGGTGAGTGTTGAGCGTTCAAACTCATCCTCAACTTGGGTGAAAACATCGCTGGCAAGTTGTGGGTTTACAGGTATGAATGTAATGGATGAAGGTGGAGTAGGAGGATGAATAAATGATCTTGGAGTAAGGGTGGAAGAAGGTCTTGAGGAAGAAGAACCGGATGAGGAGGAGGCTCCAGATGATGAGAAAGCTGGAGGATTTTCAATGACAGTTGGAGGTGGAGGAATGATTGGGGAAGAGGTAGAAGAGAAGGGAGATTGAGATGGAAAAGGAGTTGGTGAGGATATGGTGCGGGGCATAGGTTGTTTAAAACTGAGTGGTGCTTGAGGTACTGTGGATGAGGATGGTGGTGAAGGAGGGGCTGGTGTTGCAAGGGATGAAGGCTCAGGGGCTTCAGGAGCAACTTCTGGCTCTACTACACCATACTGCACATCCTTGGAGATCACTGGCCCTGTTGATTCCTTCTGAACTGCCTGAGGCATGGATGGACCTGCTAGATCAACCACAATGAGCCTAGATGGCTCGACCTCTTCTACTTGCTGCCTGGCCTGATAAGACTCTTGCTCATTGACCTCAGCTGGAGGAACTGCTTCTGCCGGCCCTGGTGGCCCTGTCTCTTGCTCACTTGGCCCTGATGGCCTTGAAACATCTACCTTCAAAATCTCAAAAAGCATTGCTTTCATATTGCCCATTTCCTTATTAAACCACTTCATGGCATTTCTTATCTGAGATATTTCTTTGGAGGTTGAGGCCTGGCTCATAAGAATGGAATTCACGTTTGACTGTACGGAGCACAGGATCTCACCTTGAGCATCCAATCGTTTAATGACAGGCTTAAAATTTACCTTCTTCTCTATCTTCCCTAGACTTTTGAGTGCTATTCTCTTTCTTTTGCTTGCCTTGTCAATGGGCTCCTCAAGGTTAGCATGGTCTGCATCTGATCTTTCATTCACAGGAATGCCTTCAGTGTGCTCCCCTTGAGTCTCATCATCATTCAAAAGCACATCTTCAGTTTCTATTCTTTGCTCCCCCTGAATGCGAGCTTCTTCCAAGACAATCGAACCAATATGGCCTAATGCCACAGACTTTGCTACAGCTTGCTCACTTGCAACTGGCTCTCCTTGGGAGATGGAATCCAGTGCATCCCTAAGTAGACTGCCTACTTGGGAAGAAGGAAGAGGAGCCTCTTAGAATTGCCCAACAGACTCAAGGTGCTCAGGAGGAAATTCCTCAATTCTTGTACTACCTGCTTCCACTGCTGCTGCTGGCACTGCTGTTGTTTCTGCTAAATCTTCTGCTGCTGCTGCTATTTCTGATGGTATTTCTGGTGCTACAACCCCTGGTTCTGAAGCTTCTACTGCTACTGCTGGTGGTTCGGCTATATCTGCTACTGCCTCTTGCTAGACTTCTTGGGCTTCGCCAATTATGGCCTCACCCTCAGCCACAGAGGTCTTGGACCATACACCATTTACTATTGAAAAACCACTCTTTCTCAAATTTCTGGACCTAATTGCTTGGCCCATCTTCTCAACTACTGCTCCAGACAGATGTATGCCATAATGCTTGAAAATCTTGGTGAGCAGGTGGGCATAGGGTAAGGATACATTTAACTTGCTCTTAGTATCCCAAATTTGAGCATGAGCGAACTTCATTCTTTCAATAATCACTGCAGCCATATTCACCTCCTGGTTCTGAATTGTCCAAAACATCATATCGGAATCTGCTTTAGTACATGTTGAAAAGGTAGCACTTCTAGGAACCAAAATCTGACAGACGATAAAGTATAGAAGGCGATTGAATGCATTCAATTGATTGATATCCAATTTTCCATCTTTCAACTTAAATCCTGGGCCAACAATTCCTAAACCCTTTGCCTGGATGTGCACAGAGTGGATCCCACTGTGACCAGACGTGCTCACACCAAACAGAGTCTTCAGAAGCTCATGGTCAAACTTGATCTGAACTCCCTTGACAGAGGATGTCAAGGACCCATCTGCCTCTGATCGCAAACACGCATAAAAGGCCTTCACGAGGTCTGGATAGCTTACCTCTGAGAAGGTTGCGATTTCCGCCCACTGCATCCTGTTCATAGCGGCCACTATGCTGAGCATACCATTCTTCTCAAGATCTGCAACATCTACTGCCTTATTTCCACAAAGCTTAGTTTTCACAAAACTGAACCTCTCCTGCTGCTCGGCTGTGAGAAACTCAGAGTTGTAGCCTCCAAGACTGTCGGAAACAACTGACGCGACCATGGATTCGGGTGGAGAAGGGTTTCTAGAGGGTGGAGATGGAAGTAGAAACGAAATCCCTTAAGAAATTCTTCGCGGGAAGAAGAGAGAGACTTCAAACTTGCAAAGAGTCAATGTTGGAGTCGTTAGGGTATCGGCTCGGGCAAGCGAACGAAAAGGGGGGAAAAGGGTAAAGGTAGGAGGTGAATTGTCTCTTCATCGATTTCGGAGTAATTGAATGCTTTATCGAAAAGAGAGGCGCCAAACGGGGAGGCAGAAAAAGACAAAAGTATTTGACCAGTTTGAAAGACTTTTATAAAAGAGAACCGCCAAAGGGAGTGTGGACACCCCATTTCACTAATGGGCCCAAACCGTTGGCCCATTACCCAACCTGCCAATACCGGTTTTTAGCCCCTCATGGGCTGTGCAAAAGAGAGCCAAAAGGCCCACTTAAAAGGCCACCAAGGCCCATATGAAGCAAGCTTATCTCATCCCATAAAGTGGGGGGGGGGGGGGGGGTGAGATTAAGCATTTGTAACTCCTCCCAAAGAGGAGTGCCAAAAGTGGAAAAAGGTGGTCTGCCACCTTTTCTGCGCAGGAACCAGATTGGGGCCATTTTTGGCTTCTCTTCCCTTCTAGAAGGCTTGGGCAAGGGGCCAGCAAGGGGGGTTACGCAAGAAGGGCCAAGAGAAGGAGAAGAAGGAGGGGTCTCTCTATGGTTTTCTGAAGCAAGCAAGCAACCAGTAGAAGCAAGAGCCCCCTGCGTTTCCTGCTCAAGAGAGTCTTCCACCCGTGAAGAAGAAAAAGAAGCAAAAGGGGAGAGAAGAGAAAGGTGAGAAGAGAAAGCAAGAGAGAGAGGAGCCCTTCCTTGAGACTTCTTGTCTTGTCACATCAAGAGAGAAGAGAGAGCAAGAGGGTTCCCACGTTGCTCTCCCCCCCTCCTTTCCTCTTGGTTTTGCAAACCTTGTACTCTCTTACATTTCTTTAATGGAATAGACCATGCTCTTGTGCATTTAATGCATGCTTTCTTCCCATTTTATCTGGGTTTTTCTATGTCCCTTCTCTCTTCACCATGGGGTTACGGGTTGGGGATGGCCTCTCTATAGAGGTACACCTCTCTCCCTTCTAACACCCTATGTGGGGTCAAAAAGCCTCCCATACCTCAATAAATGAGGTCATGGGAGCATGAGACTTCATGCTTCATTTGATGCATGCAAATCATGCTAAATTGCTCCCTTCAACAAGCTATACCCTCTTGTTGTTTTGGGCCTGAAGAGATCGGTTTTTCCACAGCCCAAACCGCCCCCTCAAAGCCTCATTGCGGTCAGCCCACACCCATGGCCATGGCCAAGGGAATTGAGCAAACAATGCTCATGTCCCTTTGCTTAAATGCCATTTCCAAAAGCCCATTCAAAAGATATCATCAAGCATAGTTCGCCCCTCTCAATAGACTATCCCATTGCGGTTTTCAGCCTCCCCTTGGTGTGTATTTCAAATTAGCATCAAAAGCCCTTCAAGAGCCCCATTCCGCTACTCAAAGGGGGTTGGGCAAATAATGCCTAAATCCCTTTGTTTGGCCCATCCAAGCAATGGGTTGTAATGCCATCTCAATATCCAAAATCACCCCGGCCATGAGCAAGGGCGTTCTTGGAGAGAGGCGTTGTCACTCCTTGCACAGGTGACTGGCTGCGCCGATTCAGCCTGGTTCTGGTTCTGGCAGTCCTGTAAGACCAGAGCAGAGCTGCGCCGATTCGACGTCCTGGCCATCACGTTGGCCGAAATCACGTGAGCAAAACCATTGCTCTATGTGACACCGACTGACAAACAGTCAAAAGACATAATATTAGACCCATCCACATCCTCGGATCGGACAATATAATGTTCGTGTCCGAATGGGTGGGTTTGCATGTGATTCATCGTCCCGCGGGTTGTTTGGCCATAACATTGCCCGAATCTCCGTAGGCATGCCTGGGGGATCGAGGTCATGGGCCGTCGGAGTTACGCCGTTTTACGACGTACACTCTCCCTTTTGGTGCCAACTCCGCTTGTGGTGGATGAGCATCGCGCTTTCCCCTCTATCACCACGATAAGGGGAAATGCTGCCGAATTTTCCCCGCGAAGTTCGAATTGGCGCAAAACTCCTAAAAAGGGTCATTAGCTTCTAATTGAGTTGGCAGCGTTGCGAACGGAAGCCAATTCGATGATGTCTATGATTTCAGCCGGGTTGCACCAAGTCGCCTTATCTCGTCAGCTGCGCCGATTCGAGGACGTCCGCGTAGTGCGTTGAGCCGTCGAGCTCCGCCGAACGAATAGAACTCCGTTCCAAATGCTCAAAAGACCCGAACGGCAAATTAAAATCGTTTAATGATAAAAAAAGAATTGTAAAAGCAAATTGACCTCTTTTCAAACAAAAAGGGAAGAAGAAAGTAAAAGGCCATTCCATGTTGTTAAATGACTAAGTTCAACCCTTTTCAAATGACAAAATCACCTCGGGTTTTACAAAGGATCAAAGGGTCAAGTCAAACCTTCTTTTAAAAGAGCAAAAGACCGTCTCATATTTTGCAAAAGAACAAAGGACCAATTTGAACTATTTTCAAACAAATCAAAAGGTCATCCTATGTTTTAAATTGAACCTTTTCTTAAAGTAACAAGAGATTACATTATGTTGAACAAAAGACTCAGACCAAACCCTTTTTTAAGCAAATGAAAGATTGCCACATGTTTTGCAACAAAAAAAAGAAATCAAATTGAAATGATTTTCAATAAAAAGACCAAATTGTATTTATTTTTAACAAAAAGTCAAAGAGACCACCCCTTTCCAGAATTGTCTTTCTCAAATAGATTTAAAAGACCGAATTGAACATTTTCGTGGTAAAGAGGACCAATAAATAAATAGACGAAGAGATTGGGTAGCGGGTTGAGTGAAAGGTCTAATGGGTTCGATTAGGCGTTCGTCTTGCTCCCTAGTATTTCAGTTCAATTATGCTTCGCACCCTTTATCGGATGTCCCGTTCTAAGGTTACGAGGCTTTCTAATCTGGCGATTAATCAAGGGTTTTCTCTTTCTAAAAGAGATGTAATTAACGTCGTTGCGCTTAGGCAACGACGGGATTTTGGTCCAGGACCCGACCACTCACTTTCGTTTGATGAAGTCAAACGGCGCGCACAAAAGACTTAAAGCCCTCCGACTCTCGGAGGCAAACCATTCGATTGTCACTTCGGTGACTGGCACGCCCGCGCTGTGCGAATTGTGGATTCATCTCACGTCGCCATTGCTCGTGTAGCATTCGACGGGACTTGGATTTGCAATATGCATGCATCCATGAGAACATGAGACAACATGATAAAAAGAACTTTTAAAAGATTTTTTTAAGGGAAATTTCAATATTTTTCCATTTCCACAGCGTGGCACGCCCGGTGGGACCAAACTTCCCTTCATCTCTTTGCCAGAATAGAAAGTCTTATGGCCTTCATACTCAGTACTAATTGTCACTTTGAATTGACTAACAGGTACTAACAAATTGATGGCGGGAGTACGCTTCGGACCCCTCGTCGTCCAAGATCATGCCCGGTACGGCTACCTTGCCGTGCCGACTCGCTTCGGGAGCTTCCCGCCGGTCGTGGAATTCCCCAACTTCTTGGGGGTCGCATTCGTCGACATCCTCCACCCAGAAGCTGAAGCAGAAGCAAAAGCCAAGGTTAAAGTGGCACCAGAAGCTGAAGCCAAGCAGGTCGCCAAGAAGCTGAGCTGCCACGTTCATCACGTGGGGCATGGGAACCACATCAAAAGCAAAGGAAAGAAAATCAATGAATGTCCTCAATGGATAATAGAAGCTGAAAACATCGTCACCCGCCGAGCGCGTGTATCTGCCTCGGGGAAAAGCGTGCAGATCAAAGACCTCAGAATCCATCTGCAGGCCAAAAAGATTGAAGCCATACCAGAACGGGTCACAACGGCAGTACCCGTAAAGAACTCATTCCAAGCCCTGGAAGGGAAAAGAGAAATGGCTAACACCTTTAAAGGCAAAATGGCCCCTAAACCGGTTAAGTTCAAACAAGTTTGGAGGCCTAAAAGGATCCAAAAGAGCATAATAGAAGAAACTGAGCCAAGAGAAGAAAAGACACCAAAAGGAGCAATTGCGGCGGGAATCCCAAACCGCCAGAGGCCACCTAGAGGCTTCAAAATAAGAGTCCAACAAGGGGGGGCATGTGCTTATGCCCGCTTTCATGACAAGAGAATGGAGCTGCGTCGGTCTGCTCATATCCCGGCTGTTCGAGGGGGTCGACTGGCACCTGCTGTCGTGGCTACACGCCACTGCCGTCGAGAAGAGATCCATAGGTCACGTGACCACATACTCGGCCTCACCACCTCTCCTCTGTAGAGGTCGAGACCACCAAGAGCCATAAAAGATCCACAGGCTGAAGCTGAGAGCAGTTCAGGTGAAAATGACGTTCCTTGCGGACATAGACATGAGCAGCCCGGGGAAGCCAAACCCCGGATATCAGTTTTTGAAAGATTGACTTTCCCTGCCCGGAGGGTTGAAAGAGACCGGCATGGGAATCTTAAAGTCTTCTCTTGCCACATGGCCGGCATATGGGGCCGACATGGGGCATTGCCCACTGAAAATGAAGAATTGATGGAATTGGCGGAAAGACCTGCTGCCCTCACCAGGAGAAGAGCGGCGGCAGCAGCCTTGGCAGCCGCATATGGATATGAGGGTCCACCTACAGCAGAAATGATGGCGGTTAGCGCCAATGTGGTCACCGCCCAAAGTGCTGGGGGCAGTGACGATATTCCCCCGCCGCCACCACCGCCAGGTGCAGTTGCTGGCGGCACCTCACAATAGATCCCTCTTGCTGCACCCATAGATCCAGACATCATGCAACTGTTGCAGCAATATCAAGCCGAGATCGCAGACCTCAAGCGCCAGATCAAGGGCAAAGAGACCGAGGGACATGCATCCCGGGCAGTGGAGGGCTCAGGAGAGACTCCCCAAGGGACCACAGGGTCAATTGAAGCTTCGGCCCAGCGTGCTGTTGTACGACCAACAAATGAACAACCACAACAATCCCCTGTGGCTACGGCTCAACAGCCACTCTCACAGGCTCAACATCAGCTGTTGCAGCCGCAATTCTTCCAGCAGCAGCAACAACCACACCAGCCGCAGCAAGCTTATCCTGCGCAACAGCAGTCATTGCCGGCTCACGATCCTGAGCAGCAATTTGACAATCAAGAGCCACCCCCAGTGCCACCGGTGGCTACCATCAACACCCCGAACAATCAGCCGACCCACTTCTACCCTCAGCAAGTGGATCCAGCCACTATCAACAAGCTCATGGTGGAGTAGCTAATTGACATGAAGCTCGCTGAACGGGTGGACGGAGAACAGATGGATTTTGATGCATATAGGGTACCTTACCCTGCATACCACGCCGTGAAGAGATTGCCTCCGGGTGTCACCAAGCCCCCAAAGTTTGACAAGTTCAATGGGCGAGGATCTCCAAAGGAACACATTGCTTATTACATCAATGTGATGGGAGATTTGGCTACCGACGAGTCATACTTGTTGAAGTTCTTCGGCTCCTCCCTGACTAGCCTGGCATTTGAATGGTATTCCAGTCTCCCAGCAGGGTCCATATCTGACTGGACCGACATGCAAAAGAAATTTAGAGAGAGGTTCTATATTGCTGAGAGGGAGGTAACAGTTGCCGAGCTCTATGCAACCAGGCAAAAGAATGATGAGTCCGCATTGGACTATATCCAAAGGTGGAGGAACCTCAGCATGAGGTGCAAACGCCCCCCTCACCAAGAAGATGCAGTTCAGATCTGCAAGCAAAATCTGAAAAGAGAGCTGCTTGAAAGAATGATCGGGGTGGAGATCCGATCATTTGACAGGCTGAACAACGTGGTGGCGGAAATAGAGGCCTTCTTGGTCAAGTACCCCACCAACTCATTCGCCAATCAAAAGACCAAGCCAGCCGATAAGAAGCCTGCGGGGAAGGAGGTTCATGCAGTGGACCTCAAAACATTTGAAAAGCAAAGAGATGAAGGCGAGGCGGCAGCCGGAACCTCCAGTAACAAAACTAAACCAAAAAGAAAGGTCATTCCTTTCCAAGATAAAATGAGGAAGTTGTACTCCTTCCCCAAGGAAAAGACAAAAGCGTTGTTTGATTGGGGTCTCAAGTACAACAAGATTACCCTGCCAACACCAAAAAGGCCCGATCAAGCGACGAAGAAGGATGATCCCAGGTACTGTCTGTACCACCAGATCTTGGGGCACCCTCTAGAAGACTGCCATGTGTTCAAAGACATCATGGAGTCTTTGATCAAGAAAGGAGAATTGCAGATGGGGGACTACAAAGTCGATCCACCCCAGCCGCACGAGTTGCCTTCCCGGCAAGCTGCAGCTAACATGATCTCCATATATCAGCAGTTGCCGGAAGAGATCTCCGAGGCTAGCACGGAGAAAACCTATGAAAGTCTTATCCTCACCCCAATCAGGGAGCATGAGGAGTGGCAGAAAGTACCCAGCAAGACAAGAAAGAAGAGACCCGAGGAGAAGCCAGCTCCGGAAATGTACATTCGGGGAGTAACACCCCAGCCACCTGTGCCAACTGTCATCCCGGTGTGGCACCCAATAGAGCCCCGGATCGTCATCCAGAAGAGTCCCGGCAACAGAAGGCGTCAAACGCCCCTCCCGTTATACAGAGGGGGCAGCCCTTCACTTGAGCACTTACAAGCATTAATTGATGAATTGGATGAATATGAACAGTCGGACAGACACCCTGTCCGACTACAAGAGTATGTGCCGTGGGAGGAGCTCGAGAAGTTGACCCTAAAGGCACCCGCCGAGCAAGAGACCCCTCAACCTCAAGAAGATCTATTCTGGGGGCAAGAGCCGATAAAGCAAAAGAAGAAGAAGAAAAGGTCCAAGAAAAAGAAAGTGGTGGCAACCCTCTCATGCAACACTATCTCCTCCCTGATAAGCTTGGGGGAGCACTATGAAGAAGAGGAATTCTACCCCTCCCCAAATGATGTCAATCAGGTCGGGGCTTCGGGTCAAGAATTCACAACAAGATCTGGAAGAAAATGGGGACGTCTCCCTCCAGCAAACCAAAACATCATCTTCCGGGGAGAACCCTCTTATGAGATACCAGAACCTGAGGTTCGAGGGGAACAAGTTCCACCACCTCCGGGGCTCTATGTCAGTGAAGAGACTGGGGGCACGGTCCCGTCTTTTGCTGAATTCCTGGCAGCAGAAGAGAAGGCAAAAGCATTGCCCAAACCCTTAATAGCACAAAAGAAGTCCGATAATGAGAATAATGGGCCGGTCAGCAGACCCCAGGTCAAGAATAGTGAAAATGACAAAGGGAAGTCAAAGCTAGATGATGTCGGGGCGGAAGACCGAATCATCAAACTGCTAAAGAAGATCCCCACATGGTTCAGTGTTTGGGAGATCTTGTCGTTGAGCGAAGAGACCAGGAAGGCATTGATCACAGCCCTACAAACTCCAGCACAATATGAGACCTGCCTAGCAGAGGTACAAGAAGAGGCTACCATGGCTGATGCAACATCCATCACGTTTGCTCCGAAGGACATGCTCCTCCCCATGACAACTCACAACAGACCACTCTACATGAGGGGGCAGTTGAATGGACTACCCCTGAATAGAATTCTGGTAGATCCCGGGGCAGCGGTCAATATTTTGCCGTACAAGATCTACCAAAAGTATCACTTCAATGTGCACCTCACCTCCGTGCATGATGTCAGAATAGCTGGTTTCAACCAGAAGTTCGAAGTGCCACTCGGGGTCGTGGAGCTCGACTTGGTTCTGGCGGACTTCAGAACAAAGGTCCAATTCCACGTGATCAACGCAAGCACGTCTTACAAGGCTTTGCTGGGTCGGCCTTGGCTCCACCAAAATGGAGTCATCCCATCAACTTTGCATCAGTGCATCAAATACGTAAAAGAAGGGCAGGAGCAAAGGGTTTTTGCCGATGCCCACCCATTTGAAGTATATGAGTGCCACCTCCTTGATGCTGATCTGTATCAAGAACAATCGAAAAGCTGAACTCCTTATGAGTGGTTTCCACTGGAACACTCAGAAATTCAAGCCCCTCAAGGGAGCAAAGCAAAAGAAGTCACCCCTGCTGATGAGTGGTTCCCACCACCGCCGCCAGGGATCACTGGTGAGCAGCATACATCAACAGAAGAGGTGGAGGTGCAGTTATGTGACGCCTCAGATTGCAGGCGTGATTCTACTCCACAAATAAATGAAAAGGAGTCAGAATTCATTCTGGTCCCAGAGGGCCTCACCAAGCCGGCCGCCGAAATAGATTGTCAAATAGTAAGAGCATTGAAGACCATGGTGATAGCTCACCCAGGAGGTCGCTTCACAGTCTTCTACGCGGCTGAAGAACAACCAATGAGGAGGGATGATGATTGCAAAATCCCTGAAGAGACTGGAGATCTCTGGGTTCCAATCATAGGATTCCCAGAAATGTCCGATACAGTCACTAGACTGGCCAAAAGTCAACGAATCCCTCTTCGACAACAGCTTAGTCAGAGGGAGATGTTCAAAAAGCTATGGTACCCGCCGAACATGGATAGGGACCTATTAAAAATCACCCAGCACCCAGGACTCGGCTGGTCACTGGGAAAAAGCTACACCGTTGGCATGATCAGCATAGCCAACCAAACAAGAAAGAACCCTTCAGGGGTAGTTTATGATGACTACCCCGAGGAAAGAAACATGGTAGAGATGGCTGCAAATGCAAATGACAAACCTACCCAGGGGGCAGCAGCGTTCCCCACCTGCACTCCCGTGGAGTCTCTTGCTACCCAAGTACCCCTGACAGCTAGCGAAAATAGACACAATGGAGCAACGCTGTTAGGCCCTGGAAGCTCAGAAGAGATAAGAGAGCAGGAAGCGATAATAGACGTTCCCTCGAATCCGAGTCAAGGCGTCCAGCAAACCAAAGAACCCGAAAAGAATATGTCGACTGAGGCTCAGCAAAGAGAATGTGTGGAGGTGCTAGAAGCAGAAGCTGATGAAGAGGGCTTCGTAGACCTCCAGCCAGCACCAGAAGAGCTTGAAGATGGTGGCCAAGCCATAGTGGATGAGCTAGTGGAAGTAAACCTTGGCACAGAAAGTGACTACAGGCCAACCTTCCTAAGTGCCCTCATCCCAGAAGAAGAGAAGCAGCAATATATCATGCTGTTAAAAGAGTTCCGGGATTGCTTCGCCTGGACTTATAAAGAGATGCCAAGACTCAGCCCCGATGTGGCACAACATATCCTGGCAATTGACCCGAAAACCGAACCGGTCAAGCAAGCTCCTAGAAGGATGAGACCGGAATTGATCAACAAAGTATGCGCTGAAGTGGACAAGTTAATAGATGTGGACTTTGTTGAAGAGAACCAGTACACCACCTGGTTGGCAAACATCGTCCCCGTCAAAAAGAAGAATGGACAGATCCGAATCTGTGTGGATTTTCGAGATATGAACAAGGCTTGCCCAAAAGACGACTTTCCAGTGCCGATCACTGAAGTGATGATAGATGGGACCACCGGGCATGAAGCCTTGTCATTCATGGACAGGTCATCCGGCTACAATCAGATATGGATAGCCGAACAAGACAGGGTGCACACCGCCTTCAGGTCACCGAAAGGGATCTTTCACTACAAGAGAATGCCCTTCGGTCTCAGAAATGCCGGGGCAACCTACCAAAGAGCGATGACAAAAATCTTCGATGAGCTGCTCTATAAAAAAGTAGAGTGCTACATTGACGACCTGGTGGTCAAAACCAGAAAAAGAAAGGACCATTTGGCCGACCTCAGAGTCGTCTTCGAAAGGCTAAGGCGATATGAGCTGAAAATGAACCCGATGAAGTGTGCCTTCGGGGTATCCAGCGGCAAATTCCTGGGCTTCATCGTCCGATACAGAGGAATAGAAATAGACCCTGTCAAAATCAAAGCCATCCAAGAGTTGCCACCACCAAAGAATCTGACCGAGCTCAGGTCATTGTAGGGACGGCTGGCCTACATTCGTAGGTTTGTCTCAAATTTGTCGGGGCGATGTCACCCCTTTCACAAATTGATAGGAAAAGATGTTCCTTTCCAATGGAACCAGGAGTGTCAGCATGCCCTGGATCAACTAAAAATGTACCTGAATACTCCACCAGTGTTGGGTGCTCTAGTAAAAGGCCGTCCTCTCATCCTATATATAGCAACTACAGAACACTCCTTGGGTGCCATGCTGGCACAAGAGAATGATGAGGGAAAAGAGCAAGCACTCTACTATCTCAATCGAAGGTTAGTGGGGGCAGAAGAGAGATATTCTCCAATTGAGAGAGTATGCCTAGCCTTGGTGTTCGCAGCCAAGAAGATGAGACATTATATGCTGTCACACGAGGTTAGGCTGATCTCCAGGGCCGACCCCGTCAAATACATACTCTCCCAACTAGCGTTGAAGGGAAGAATAGGCAAATGGGCTGTCATCTTGATGGAATTTGACATCAAATACATCCCTCAAAAGGCAATCAAAGGGCAGGCGGTAGCTGACTTCTTTGCAGCTCATCCCGTACCAGAAAATTCTCCTCTCATCACAGAGCTACCGGAGGATGAGACCCTCGAAGTAAACCAATTGCAAACAGCCACCTGGCAGCTTTACTTTGATGGAGCATCCAGAATAGAACCGACTGCATATGGCAGCGCCAGAGTTCGAGCGGGGGCAAGTATCGTCTTGAAGTCGCCTGAAGGGGAAGTCACGCACACCTCCTGCTCAATTAACAAGCCATGCACTAATAACGAGGCCGAATATGAGGCCTTGATTATCGGCTTGCAAGTGGCCCTCTTCATGAATATAAAGGTGCTGCAAGTCTTCGGCGACTCAATGCTAATCGTCAAACAAGTGCAAGGGGAGTTTGATGTCAAAAAGCCAGAGTTGCCGCCATACCACCGAAAGGTGAAAAGACTACTGTCAAAATTCTATCGAACAGAAATAGAGCATGTCGGCAGAAGCAGAAATGCACAAGCTGACGCCCTAGCAAAATTGGCTAGCTCTTTGGCGGTGCCACCAAATGAGAAGCTAGAAGTCATTGTCATGAATCGGCGGCAAGTCCCCAGCATGATAGAAGAAGAGTCTGAAAATGAAGAGAGCGGTCAAGAAGAAGTAGCCGCGGCCGAAGAGATCATGCAAAAAGACTGGAGAGAACCCTTGCTGCAATGGTTCGAACACCAGCGATTGCCCTCGCAAAGAGAAGAAAGGATCAAGTTGGTTCGAATAAAGGACTCGTATGAATTAAGAGGCGGAGTTCTGTTCAGAATCATGGCGGACTCCAAGAAAAATTCTTGCTAAGGTGCCTGTCACCTGAAGAGGCCGGGAAGGTCATGAAAGAGGTGCACGCCGGGACCGCTGGCGCCCATCAGGCCGGGCCGAAGATGAAAATAGAAATCAAGAAGCTCGGCTATTACTGGCCAACCATGTTTGAAGACTGTGGCAATTTTTCCAAGTCATGTCAAAAATGTCAAGAGCACGCGGTCATCCCAAGGAGACCTCCCGTACATCTGCATCCAACTATTCCAAGTTGGCCATTTACACAATGGGGCACGGATGTTGTAGGCCCTCTGCCACCCTCTTCATCGGGATGTAAATACATCCTGGCTATCACCGATTACTTCTCAAGGTGGGCCGAAGCCGTGGCATTAAGAGAAGTGACAGGGGAGTTGGTGGCACGCTTCATTCAGCGCAACATCATCTTCAGATTCGGCAATCCGGACCGAATCATATCAGACAACGGAACACACTTCAAAAATCAGAAGGTGTTTAAAATGGCCACAAAATACAGAATAGACTGGAGGACCTCCACTCCCTACAATCCGCAAGCCAACGGCCTGGCGGAAGCCTTCAATAAGACATTGTGCACACTATTGTCCAAGACGGTCAGTGCCAACAAAAGAGACTGGGAGGACCGGATGTATGAAGCCTTATGGGCCTACCGGACCGTCTATAAAACACCAACGGGCTGCTCACCTTTCTCCCTGGTGTACGGTTCAGAAGCCGTGGTCCCGGTAGAATTGGAAGTGCCATCTCTCAGGGTGGCCATCCAGCATGGGCTGGCTCCTGAGAATCAGACCAATATTGAAAGAAGGCTTGAAGAACTTTCTGATTTGGAAGGGAAAAGACTGCGAGCTCAACAGAATATCCAAGTCTACCAGGCCCGTATTGCACGCGCCTTCGACAAGCTAGTCAAAGGTTGCGAATTCAAGAAAGGGGACCTGGTAATGGTCAAGAAAAGAGAAGTCATGGCCGGCAACCCAAAAGGGAAGTTGAACGTGAATTGGACCGGGCCATACGCTGTACAAAGAGTTTATGAAGGCGGCGCCTACGTCCTGGTCAACCATCGGGGTGAAATACAGTTCCCACCCCTCAACGGAAGACATCTGAAGCTGTATCACGCATGCCGTCCAGATTTCAGTGGCCAGCACTATGAGCAGCAAGAGGTTGAACAAGAAATAGACCCGATCGACTTGTTCGATGAATGAAGAGCTCGGCTGCAAAAGAACTGTTGCATTTGCAACAGCAGGGAGTTTCTACCCTTAGTTCTCCCATCATATAAAAAAAAAAAAAACAACAAACAAAAAAAAAAAACAAAAGAACACAAAACAAAACAACAAAAATGGTGACAAAACAATAAGCTCTTGAACCCTCCGGACATTAGTCGCCAATGACGAAGAGCCAAAAAATGCAAAAAAAAGGGATGGCATGCAATGCATGGCAAAAAAAATAGAAAAGAGGCAGCCATACCGCTAGCCGGACCATGGCTCTGAGGCGACGAATGTCCCAACCAAATTTATGACACTTTTGTGATTTTCGCTGATTTCTGAGGGGAGGACAATGAAAGGAGTCTTCCGTTTCAATTAGCGTATCGCATATTCATGAGCCGTGCGAAGTTTGTTCGGATTTTCCGCATCTCCCCTCGCATGAAAAAGATCTCTTAAGAAAAATAGGGATAAGAAATTTGTGTTTCTTAAACACACATAAAAAAAAAATAATAATAATAATAATAAAGAAACTTAAATGAGAACTATATGCTTTAGCATGCATGAATAGTTGTCATTTAATTAACCTGACTCGTACCATCTTCTATGGGCAGGGACCTCTAAAGCTGATGACAGTGACAAGTTTAAGAGATCGACGCCATGAAGTCCCACCGGCGTCGCGCCAATCCAACACGAAGCCGCATCGGCAATCGGGTTGCAAAGAGGAAAAGCGTCAACAAGCTCGAGCAGCCGACGTTAGCCAAGACGTTGGCAGACTACGCCACCGTCCTCACATTATTAAAAAAAAAAAGAGAGAAGAGAGGCTAAAAATAGAGATGCCTCGTCAGACTTGTCCACTGGGCAAGGGCAAAAAGGACCAAAACCCGGCTATGGTGAAAACCCGCAAAGGGCGCCATGAGCAAAATCGGGTACCCCGCTACGTGAAAACCCGAGAGGGCGCGTAGGCAAAAGTAAGAGGGGGTCGAACAGGGTGAAAACCCGAAAGGGCGCCCAACTCGATAATGAGAAAAAATAATAATAATAAAGGATGAAGACAAACATCAAATTCCAACAGATATAAAAGTAAAGTCAAATAGAAGGCCGTCACTCCGGCGGTAGAATAGAAGGCCGTCACTCCGACGGTGGAATAGAAGGCCGTCATCTCGGCGGTAGAATAGAAGGCCGTCATCTCGACGGTGGAATAGAAGGCCGTCACTCCGGAGGTAGAATAGAAGGCCGTCACTCCGACGGTGGAATAGAAGGCCGTCATTCCGGCGGTAGAATAGAAGGCCGTCATCCCGACGGTGGAATAGAAGGCCGTCACCCCGACGGTGGAATAGAAGGCCGTCACTCCGACGGTGGAATAGAAGGCCGTCATTCCGGCGGTAGAATAGAAGGCTGTCATCCCGACGGTGGAATAGAAGGTCGTCACCCCGACGGTGGAATAGAAGGCCGTCACTCCGACGGTGGAATAGAAGGCTGTCATCTCGACGGTGGAATAGAAGGCCGTCACTCCGGCGGTAGAATAGAAGGTCGTCATCTCCGACGGTGGAATAGAAGGCCGTCACTCCGGCGGTAGAATAGAAGGCCGTCACTCTGGCGGTAGAATAGAAGGTCGTCATCCCGGCGGTAGAATAGAAGGCCGTCATCTCGACGGTGGAATAGAAGGCCGTCACTCCGACGGTGGAATAGAAGGCCGTCACTCCGGCGATAGAATAGAAGGCCGTCATCTCGACGGTAGAATAGAAGGCCGTCATTCCGACGGTGGAATAGAAGGCCGTCACTCCGACGGTGGAATAGAAGGCCGTCATCTCGACGGTGGAATAGAAGGCCGTCACTCCGGAGGTAGAATAGAAGGCCGTCACTCCGACGGTGGAATAGAAGGCCGTCATTCCGGCGGTAGAATAGAAGGCCGTCATCCCGACGGTGGAATAGAAGGCCGTCATCCCGACGGTGGAATAGAAGGCCGTCACTCCAACGGTGGAATAGAAGGCCGTCATTCCGGCGGTAGAATAGAAGGCTGTCATCCCGACGGTGGAATAGAAGGTCGTCACCCCGACGGTGGAATAGAAGGCCGTCACTCCGACGGTGGAATAGAAGGCTGTCATCTCGACGGTGGAATAGAAGGCCGTCATCTCGGCGGTAGAATAGAAGGCCGTCACTCCGGCGGTAGAATAGAAGGTCGTCATCTCCGACGGTGGAATAGAAGGCCGTCACTCCGGCGGTAGAATAGAAGGCCGTCACTCTGGCGGTAGAATAGAAGGTCGTCATCCCGGCGGTAGAATAGAAGGCCGTCATCTCGACGGTGGAATAGAAGGCCGTCACTCCGACGGTGGAATAGAAGGCCGTCACTCCGGCGGTAGAATAGAAGGCCGTCATCTCGACGGTAGAATAGAAGGCCGTCATTCCGACGGTGGAATAAAAGGCCGTCACTCCAACGGTGGAATAGAAGGCCATCACTCCGGCGGTAGAATAGAAGGCCATCATCTCCGACGGTGAAATAGAAGGTCGTCATCTCCGACGGTGAAATAGAAGGCCGTTACTTCTGACAGCAAAAGTCCCTGTCAAGTTAACGGCCGATAGACGGCAAAGGATCCCATCACCTCAAAAAAAAAAAAATAGGCTAAAAATAGAGATGCCTCGTTGGACTCACTCGAACCACCTGTCGAGTGAGGGTAAAAAGAACTAAAACCCGGCCATGGCGAAAACCCGCAAAGGGCGCCATGGGCAGAATAGGGTACCCCGCTACACGAAAACCGGAAAAGGCGCGTAGGCAAAAGCAAGAGGGGGTCGAGTTGGGCGAAAACCCGGAAGGGCGCTCTGCTCGATAATGTGAACCAAAAAAAGAAAAAAAGACAACAAATAAAGATGTACGCACCATAGCAGGACATCAAGAAGGAACGTCTGTGTCCAAAATAAAATGCCTTTCATTAGTAGTGAAATAGAGCTACATAAGCATAGAGGCGAGGCCCTCGGGAATAAAAAAAGGGGATATAAAAGCACAGAAATAAAATGGGTCATATGCCTCATGGTAAGTCCCGGAACAGCTCTTCCAGCGACAAGATACCCACATGGGGGGAAGATATTCTTTCTTTCAGGCTCGCCCTCCTGGATTGGACCTCCGACAATGTCTGCTTCGCCGAAGTCAACCGGTCTTCATCCACCGCAATGGCCAGCTCCTGTTCAGCTTTCAAGTCGGCAAGGGTGTCTCGTCTGGCCTTGGCGGCGTGCAATTTAGCTTCCAAAAGATGTATCTTGGAGTCTAAAGCCGTTGACTCTTCATCATATCCTCTGATAAGAGACCGACGATGCTCCAGGTTGTCGGCCAATGGGTTCAACACCGCTTTGCAGTCCGACTGTTGAATTTCCAAAGCGTTCATCTGGTCGGACAGTTCACGTTGAAGGTAGTCGCGGCGCTTCAAGAGTTTAAGCAACAGAGTGACTCTGTTCGCCCAATCATCCAACGAGCAACCCATGATGACTAGAACCCCTGTCATTTGATCCGCGGCGGCTTTCACCCTCTCGAAGGGGATGGTAGGGTTCTGGCGAACTAGCATGCGCAAAGAGGACAACTGTCCTTGGACCATGGCGTCTGAAGAGCAAAAGTCTCCAGATGGTCCAACACCCGGAACCTAAAATTCTACCTGGGCATCCACCTCTGCCCATAGGCTGGCGTTCACCACGGTAGAGCATGAGGCGAGCCCTGCTAAAGAGAGGCTGGCCCCGGTTGAAGAGACGTTAAGAGCCCCACCGGAGGTAGCAGGAGTTACTGCTGCTTCAGAGATAGCCACCTCCTTGCCGGAAATAGTATCGACAAGTTGGGTAGTCGGCGCCTGGAGGGGACTCATGTTGTCACCAGAAAGAGCCAGTGGCGGACTCACTTCGACCTCAGGGGCGGATTCCTTGGCCACGCCCTGCACTTCGTCAATTGATAATGGATCTAATGCGGGTTCCTCGATATTTGATAAGTCAACGCCAACTGTCGGCGAAGACTCGGGGGTATTGGTATCTTGGACCCCCTCGAAATCCTAAAAAAAAAGAAGAAAGAGGAAATTAGAAACAAACGCCTTAAGCCTTTCGCCAACAGAAGCCTACGCTCTAAGGCATGGGTATAAACACTCACAAGCACATGCTCTGGAGGAATGGTGGCCTCCGGCCTTGAAGTGACCACAGGAGACTTCTCCCCACTACTGGAGGAATCCCCTGTGATTCCATTAAGAGCAGAGATTCTCTCTCTCTTCTGCACCCTAAAGAGGCTCCCATCATCAGATAAGCTTCCGCTTGGCGAGGGGGAGCCGTAGACTGTTTCGACGCCTGAAGATTCATCTGAAGAAATGGCGACGGGCTTCTGTAGCTCCTTCAATGCAATAGCTCGACCGCCTTGGCGGATCTTTAACAAGGCTGCCCTACCCGCGGCTCGCTGACTCGTCCTGAAAGGGACGGGAGGTTTCTTCACTCTCCGAGCTACGGCTTTCTTGGTCGGACGTTCATCTACGGTCCGAACAACGGGAGAGTCCACAGCCATGTCTGGCAAAAGATTGACAAGTAAACATCAAAAGGAAGAGAACCCAAAAGACGCATCTTAGAAGCTGGTGTACAAATGAAGCCATGCTGCAACCCTCACCTGCTGGTAGGGGAGAAGGTGCGTCAGATGGTGCGACGGTTGGCGTCGACTGGCTTTGCTCCGTAGCTGGGGTATCAACTGTTGATGGTATGTCATCTGTGATCCATCGAAAAAATAGACAAAGTCAGCAGGCAACCTCAGGAGTAGAATAGACATACAAGCAAAGAGACGCCACTAAGCACCTGTACAGGCAGCGTCTTCACGCTGGTTGCAGAATTCTTCGAACGAGGGGATCGAGGGACCCTCAGTGGAGATTGATGGCGAGGGGGATGCCTCCCTCTTCCTCTTAGAAGCCCTCTGGGCTCTTGCTATACTACTGGCTATGCTCGACTCTTTAGCTGACAACTTCTCGGTCAAAGGCTTATAAAGGATTTTCTCTTCGGCAAAATACGACGGCCTCTTCACTTTCATGATAAGTCCATGATATCTCCGCCGCCGGTCCTTTGCGGAAGGGTCTGAAAAGGAGAAGAGTAGAAGAGAGTTAAAGAAGCATAAAGTAATAGAAAAGTAGAAGAAGTGCCACAAGCAACATTCTTCCAAGGGAAGTAGACCTGCTATGCCTGTATAAAAGCGACTGAGAGGCCAAAAGGTATGTGCGCTCTTCTTGGCTCTGGACGCCGCCTCTTGGATCAGCCAGCATACGTCATTTATGTGGCAGCAATCCTCTGCGAAGATGGCCAAGTCCGCCTGACCAACGGAGGACAGAAAATAGTAGAGGCTGAGGTAGTCCATGCCCCAGCCATCTGCATACTGAAAAGACACATGAAGCTCATGTGCCAGAATTGACTCATAATCTGCCTCCACGGTCAGGTTGTGGACGTGTAGCAGCACAAACAACCAAGAAGTGTAGGCATAGCGGTCTCGACCTGGATCTCCCCGTACTGATAAGGCCCGGTATGGATATTCCCTGTCTACTTCTCAGCGTTGCAATACAATAGTGGGAGCTTCCTCCTCAATAGGCCACGGCTGTGCGACGGCCAGCCGATCTGAGCTGATGTTGCAAAGGTGCTCAAGAGTTGCGGGGAAGGTGTCTTCTTCTACCTTGGACAAAACCAAAGTGGGAGGAGGATTCTGCTTCTTGGCGGCTTCTCTCGCCTTCAAATATCGGTCGACAGCTCTCCGGTCACCAGACTTCAGGCGCAGCAAATGCTCTGAATCAATGTCAAGAACAGGCTGTGGTTGCAGTTGTAGAAGTTTACGCTCAGCAGCATCCCAGCAATCTGTCTTGCACTCTCTGTAAAAGCTGGTTCGAGCATTCCACCACTTGATGTATTCAGGTGTAACCCGTGGTGTGCGGCTAGGCATAGGCACCCGGAAGGTGCATGAGTCAAATCGGTGGAAAAAATCCCACCACTTGCGAGCCTGGTCCAGAAGCTGCCCTCCTCCCACCGCCCGGCTAGTCAAATTAAAATTGGTCGATGACGGCGGGATATGCTGATCATACCCGAAATTTCGGGCGAATCTGAAAGGGTAGTAAGGCTCAAAATAAACGACGCTCCCCCGTCGGAACGTCAACACACTGGGCTGAATGGATAAAGCCCAATCTCTCAACTCTGGCTCCAGCGCGGACCTGGTCAATCTTTGGCGGCTTGTCGGGTGCACGAAATCTTCAATCACATCGTCGCGGCATTCCCGATAGCGATTGGCTAGTGGACTGCTGTGGCTGGCCAGGTGCCAGAAGTAGATGGTGCCCGGAGAATCAGTCGGGATGCTTGTCAGTTTACCCCGAATCTCAAACAGTTGCTTGGAAAGAGGATGCGGCTCTACACTGTCAAATTCCAGCATTCTTGGAAATAGCCAGGTCGACTGAAGAGATCTAGGGGCAAACTCTGGGAAAAGACTGCATGCCCAGACACTTAGGAAATGCCAGGGCCCAATCACCCGATGCTGCCTCGGGGCTGAACGGCGACTCAGATCGCCAAGAGACTGGTATATTAGACAAAGTGCCGCAGGGCACAAAGACAGCTTGATACCCCAAGCCATTTGACAGGCTGGGTAGATAACATCTGGGCGGAGGAGGGAGTCATCACCCACTGGCAAAGCAAACGAACAGATCCAATAAGCCAAATACGTCGCACAATGGGTGTGCGGGTCGGCTCCAACAGGGTTCGGACCAGAGAGACGGCCCTTCAGTAGAGAGTCCGGATGGTCACCTTCTGGCGACCAGGGTTCTTCTTCGCGGCAATCCCGCCGGCGCTAACAAAATCCTCATAGCGCCGCTCGTGGGAAAAGAAGTAGGCCAGCCACATATGCAGGCTGACCTTGCTTCTGTCCCTCTTATCTCTAGAGCGGCCGGTATTGCGAGCGAGGCTGAGTTAGCGGTAAACTTTCATGAGGTACCTGTACGAGTACCCCATGCAATATTCTTGCCCCCCGCCGGTCCTATCTTTGATGATGTCCGGGAGACACACCTCCTCGTAGGGTTCTCCATCAATCGGCAGGCCAGACAACTGATGCAGACTCCAAAGGTCAAGAGACGTGTCCCCTTCAGCAGTATAAAACGTGTTGTACTCGGGGACAAAGACTTCTGCAAGACCGCAGCAGAGACCTTTGGACAAGTGATACCGGTACCGGGCCGCAAAAACACTGTGGTAGACCCCGACGGTCATCAAAAGGGGTGCATAGTTGTGAAGTACAAAATTAGCTGCTTCCACTACAAAAGTGCGAAAATGATGGGCATCTGTCGCCCGCAAATCTCCAAACCAGCCCGCTGCCAACTGGTGCTTGAATCGGATTGCTAGACAGTCCAAAAGAAAAGGCTCATCTCTGTACCCCCACTGTGTTGGGCAGAGAAATAGTCCAAATGACGACCGCTCCTTGTGAACGCGGCCAGATGAGTTGTCCCACCTTGCAGAGACGAAGGTGGGAGCACGGGTCAGCTTGTTGTTCGCTGGGACCAAATCTCCCAGACCCAGAACTGGAGCATGACGCCGCTGCCCGCCGATCCGATAAAGAGGCTCGGCACGGGGGACGCAGGCAGCCAAACTGTCCCTTCCGATCAAAATAGCCGCCTCTACCTCCTGGGTTAGAATAGAGTCCTTCTTGCCTTCTGGAGCATAATAATGAAGGAACTGTAATAGATGCTTGTCCTTCGGGTGATCCATGCGATAGTCCTCGTCGCGAGCAAAAGTGGGCGGCGTCGAGCTAACATCAAGCCTCGATATGTCCATCGTGTCCGCCTCGTCATCTGAAGAGTCGGCCAGCACAGCAACCTGGTCGTAGCCAAGAGTCAACCGTGGGAAATCAGCCCACGAAAGAAGCGGTACATCCTTCCGAGGGCCTGCACTGCTGGAGGAAGATTTGGGAGCCATGGTTCCTGCAAAAGAAATTAAAGCCACGTCAGCGGGCCAAATGAACGCTCAAATCTGACAAAATTTCGGCAGCATCTCCCCTTGTCATACGTGCAAGTGGGGGGTTTCAGCGGGTACTCGTCCACGCACTAAGGCGAGACGGCCCCAAAACAGAGACATGCAAGCATGTCTAAAAGCTCTCTGGGAACCACTGTTACCCCGAGGACGAGCAGATGGGGAGTGAAGCGGCCCAGTGCCTGGCTGCAGTCAAAAGACCCGCCATTTAAAGCGATATGCAAGAGATAGGCGGACCGACGGGAACCCCGCCAAACTAAATGGGCCCCCGCCAACAGAAGTAAAAAGAAAAGCCTGGGACTTAGCGCGTCCTCTCCGTCTCCTAAGGGCTCCGGGCCCCTCTAAAGCTACCTACAGTCGCCGCTACTCTCTCGTGGCGCGCGAAGTGGAAGCTAGACCTAATCGGACCCGCCATTCGGGGAGGCAACGGGCGGACGAGGACCGCACTGGTGGAAGCCCCACCGACTTGAAGTGGGCCCCACAGACGAAGAGACAAAAAAAAGGCGAAACCTCGGACTGGGGATGTTCCCCTGCAGTCCCCTAGTGGTTAGCAGCCCTGGGACCTACCTGATCTCCCCTTTGCTTTGTTTATAGGGGGGGGAGATCCCAACGGACCCGGACACATATGTTGGCGTTCGGTACAAAAGGCCCTATGGCCCAGGCACATTCCCTTTGCCTGCCCAAATCCCCAGGCGCCCCTCGGCCCTGTTCACCCATGCAACCAAAAAATAAATCATCAACACAGGGGCATGCAAGCCCTGTCTTCCCGGTTCCCGGGCATGGAGGTCCTCGGCGCGACCGGAACACCCTCCGGCGTCGCCTCAAAATACAGAAAAGGCCACAAGCAGCCGACCCCCCAATCCGCCGCAGTCGGACCCATCGCCGACGCCACTGTGCCCCCGCGCCGCCGCAGACCTGCAGAGAGAGGGGCCTTCGCCCCCACACGCCCTCCACCGGCGTTATGATGAAGCACAGAGAGGGGGAAGAGGGAACCCCATGGGGGAACACCCTCTCGTCCGGCCTATCGCTGCCGGTGCCCTAATAGGACCCACACCCACGAAAAGGGGGGAGGGGAAAACACCACGCGAAAGGGCCGGTGCTCCCTGCGCCCTACCCTCGCCGAGAAGAGCTGGGAAACAGTCATCACCGCGCCTCTGGTGTCCTCGCCGCTGTCGCCGCTTGCCCTCGCGCGCGCCGCTGCGAACCTTCGCCGCCCTGGGCCGACCCTCGCGGTCACGCCTCACCCGCAGCCACACCTCGCCGCCGCAGCCCCGCTAGCACCTCGTCGCCGGCACGTCCGCCTCGCGCCGTCGCACCTCCCCGCTGCGTCTGCTGACCGTCGCCGCTGCACCTCGTCCTGCTGCCGGAGAAGAAGAGAGGAAGGCGAGTGAGGGGGAGACGAAGCGAAGGAGAGAGAAGAGGAAGACGAGTCGCGCTCGCGGAGGGAAGAGAGAAGAGAAAGAGAAGGGGAAGAGAGAGGCGGCGCCCCGCGCGCCTTTTGAGGTGCGATTTGAAAAGGGGCGGTGAAGTGACCGCCCTCGGGAGATGCGAACCGCCGGTTCACGCCCCCAAGCAGCCCGCGGACCAAGCCCGGTCGACCGCGCCAGCCCGCCACATGCCCCGCGCCGTATCGACGCTGCGCCGATTCGGCGAGGTCAACAGACCCTGCTCCAAATTGCCTGAGCGAGCCCAAGCCCCAGCGGCCCAAAAGAAATGGAAATAGGGGGAGCCATCCCCAAATTGCCCGTACGGAGCAACATGCAGCCATCATCCGCGGATCACATCACCAAATAGAAGCAGAGGTAGAAGAGAAGGGAGATTGAGATGGAAAAGGAGTTGGTGAGGATATGGTGCGGGGCATAGGTTGTTTAAAACTGAGTGGTGCTTGAGGTGCTGTGGATGAGGATGGTGGTGAAGGAGGGGCTGGTGTTGCAAGGGATGAAGGCTCAGGGGCTTCAGGAGCAACCGCTGGCTCTACTACACCATACTGCACATCCTTGGAGATCACTGGCCCTGTTGATTCCTTCTGAACTGCCTGAGGCATGGATGGACTTGCTAGATCAACCACAATGAGCCTAGATGGCTCGACCTCTTCTACTTGCTGCCTGGCCTGATAAGACTCTTGCTCATTGACCTCAGCTGGAGGAACTGCTTCTGCCGGCCCTGGTGGCCCTGTCTCTTGCTCACTTGGCCCTGATGGCCTTGAAACATCTACCTTCAAAATCTCAGAAAGCATTGCTTTTATATTGCCCATTTCCTTATTAAACCACTTCATGGCATTTCTTATCTGAGATATTTCTTTGGAGGTTGAGGCCTGGCTCATAAGAATGGAATTCACGTTTGACTGTACGGAGCACAGGATCTCAACTTGAGCATCCAATCGTTTAATGACAGGCTTCAAATTTACCTTCTTCTCTATCTTCCTTAGCTTTTTGAGTGCTATTCTCTTTCTTTTGCTTGCCTTGTCAATGGGCTCCTCAAGGTTAGCATGGTCTGCATCTGATCTTTCATTCACATGAATGCCTTCAGTGTGCTCCCCCTGAGTCTCATCATCATTCAAAAGCACATCTTCAGTTTCCATTCTTTGCTCCCCCTGAATGGGAGCTTCTTCCAAGACAATCGAACCAATATGGCCTAATGCCACAGACTTTGCTACAGCTTGCTCACTTGCAACTGGCTCTCCTTGGGAGATGGAATCCAGTGCATCCCTAAGTAGACTGCCTACTTGGGAAGAAGGAAGAGGAGCCTCTTAGAATTGCCCAACGGACTCAAGGTGCTCAGGAGGAAATTCCTCAATTCTTGTACTACCTGCTTCCACTGCTGCTGCTGGCACTGCTGTTGTTTCTGCTAAATCTTCTGCTGCTGCTGCTATTTCTGATGGTATTTCTGGTGCGACAACCCCTGGTTCTGAAGCTTCTACTGCTACTGCTGGTGGTTCGGCTATATCTACTACTGCCTCTTGCTAGACTTCTTGGGCTTCGCCAATTATGGCCTCACCCTCAGCCACAGAGGTCTTGGACCATACACCATTTACTATTGAAAAACCACTCTTTCTCAAATTTCTGAACCTAATTGCTTGGCCCATCTTCTCAACTACTACTCCAGACAGATGTATGCCATAATGCTTGAAAATCTTGGTGAGCAGGTGGGCATAGGGTAAGGATACATTTAACTTGCTCTTAGTATCCCAAATTTGATCATGAGCGAACTTCATTCTTTCAATAATCACTGCAGCCATATTCACCTCCTGGTTCTGAATTGTCCAAAACATCATATCGGAATCTGCTTTAGTACATGTTGAAAAGGTAGCACTTCTAGGAACCAAAATCTGACAGACGATAAAGTGTAGAAGGCGATTGAATGCATTCAATTGATTGATATCCAATTTTCCATCTTTCAACTTAAATCCTGGGCCAACAATTCCTAGAACCTTTGCCTGGATGTGCACAGAGTGGATCCCACTGTGACCAGACGTGCTCACACCAAACAGAGTCTTCAGAAGCTCATGGTCAAACTTGATCTGAACTCCCTTGACAGAGGATGTCAAGGACCCATCTGCCTCTGATCGCAAACACACATAAAAGGCCTTCACGAGGTCTGGATAGCTTACCTCTGAGAAGGTTGCGATTTCCGCCCACTGCATCCTGTTCATAGTGGCCACTATGCTGAGCATACCATTCTTCTCAAGATCTGCAACATCTACTGCCTTATTTCCACAAAGCTTAGTTTTCACAAAACTGAACCTCTCCTGCTGCTCGGCTGTGAGAAACTCAGAGTTGTAGCCTCCAAGACTGTCGGAAACAACTGACGCGACCATGGATTCGGGTGGAGAAGGGTTTCTAGAGGGTGGAGATGGAAGTAGAAACGAAATCCCTTAAGAAATTCTTCGCGGGAAGAAGAGAGAGACTTCAAACTTGCAAAGAGTCAATGTTGGAGTCGTTAGGGTATCGGCTCGGGCAAGCGAACGAAAAGGGGGGGAAAGGGTAAAGGTAGGAGGTGAATTGTCTCTTCATCGATTTCAGAGTAATTGAATGCTTTATCGAAAAGAGAGGCGCCAAACGGGGAGGCAGAAAAAGACAAAAGTATTTGACCAGTTTGAAAGACTTTTATAAAAGAGAACCGCCAAAGGGAGTGTGGACACCCCATTTCACTAATGGGCCCAAACCGTTGGCCCATTACCCAACCTGCCAGTACCGGTTTTTAGCCCCTCATGGGCTGTGCAAAAGAGAGCCAAAAGGCCCACATAAAAGGCCACCAAGGCCCATATGAAGCAAGCTTATCTCATCCCATAAAGTGGGGGGGGGGGTGAGATTAAGCATTTGTAACTCCTCCCAAAGAGGAGTTCCAAAAGTGGAAAAAGGTGGTCTGCCACCTTTTCTGCGCAGGAACCAGATTGGGGCCATTTTTGGCTTCTCTTCCCTTCTAGAAGGCTTGGGCAAGGGGCCAGCAAGGGGGGTTACGCAAGAAGGGCCAAGAGAAGGAGAAGAAGGAGGGGTCTCTCTATGGTTTTCTGAAGCAAGCAAGCACCCAGCAGAAGCAAGAGCCCCCTGCGTTTCTTGCTCAAGAGAGTCTTCCACCCGTGAAGAAGAAAAAGAAACAAAAGGGGAGAGAAGAGAAAGGTGAGAAGAGAAAGCAAGAGAGAGAGGAGCCCTTCCTTGAGACTTCTTGTCTTGTCACATCAAGAGAGAAGAGAGAGCAAGAGGGTTCCCACGTTGGTCTCCCCCCCTCCTTTCCTCTTGGTTTTGCAAACCTTGTACTCTCTTACATTTCTTTAATGGAATAGACCATGCTCTTGTGCATTTAATGCATGCTTTCTTCCCATTTTATCTGGGTTTTTCTATGTCCCTTCTCTCTTCACCATGGGGTTACGGGTTGGGGATGGCCTCTCTATAGAGGTACACCTCTCTCCTTTCTAACACCCTATGTGGGGTCAAAAAGCCTCCCATACCTCAATAAATGAGGTCATGGGAGCATGAGACTTCATGCTTCATTTGATGCATGCAAATCATGCTAAATTGCTCCCTTCAACAAGCTAAACCCTCTTGTTGTTTTGGGCCTGAAGAGATCGGTTTTTCCATAGCCCAAACCGCCCCCTCAAAGCCTCATTGCGGTCAGCCCACACCCATGGCCATGGCCAAGGGAATTGAGCAAACAATGCTCATGTCCCTTTGCTTAAATGCCATTTCCAAAAGCCCATTCAAAAGATATCATCAAGCATAGTTCGCCCCTCTCAATAGACTATCCCATTGCGGTTTTCAGCCTCCCCTTGGTGTGTATTTCAAATTAGCATCAAAAGCCCTTCAAGAGCCCCATTCCGCTACTCAAAGGGGGTTGGGCAAATAATGCCTAAATCCCTTTGTTTGGCCCATCCAAGCAATGGGTTGTAATGCCATCTCAATATCCAAAATCACCCCGGCCATGAGCAAGGGCGTTCTTGGAGAGAGGCGTTGTCACTCCTTGCACAGGTGACTGGCTGCGCCGATTCAGCCTGGTTCTGGTTCTGGCAGTCCTGTAAGACCAGAGTAGAGCTGCGCCGATTCGACGTCCTGGCCATCACGTTGGCCGAAATCACGTGAGCAAAACCATTGCTCTATGTGACACCGGCTGACAAACAGTCAAAAGACATAATATTAGACCCATCCACATCCTCGGATCGGACAATATAATGTTCGTGTCCGGACGGGTGGGTTTGCATGTGATTCATCATCCCGCGGGTTGTTTGGCCATAACATTGCCCGAATCTCCGTAGGCATGCCTGGGGGATCGAGGTCATGGGCCGTCGGAGTTACGCCGTTTTACGACGTACACTCTCCCTTTTGGTGCCATCTCCGCTTGTGGTGGATGAGCATCGCGCTTTCCCCTCTATCACCACAATAAGGGGAAATGCTGCCGAATTTTCCCCGCGAAGTTCGAGTTGGCGCAAAACTCCTAAAAAGGGTCATTAGCTTCTAATTGAGTTGGCAGCGTTGCGAACGGAAGCCAATTCGATGATGTCTATGATTTCAGCCGGGTTGCGCCAATTCGCCTTATCTCGTCAGCTGCGCCGATTCGAGGACGTCCGTGAAGTGCGTTGAGCCGTCGAGCTCCGCCGAACGAATAGAACTCCGTTCCAAATGCTCAAAAGACCCGAACGGCAAATTAAAATCGTTTAATAATAAAAAAGAATTGTAAAAGCAAATTGACCTCTTTTCAAACAAAAAGGGAAGAAGAAAGTAAAAGGCCATTCCATGTTGTTAAATGACTAAGTTCAACCCTTTTCAAATGACAAAATCACCTCGGGTTTTACAAAGGATCAAAGGGTCAAGTCAAACCTTCTTTTAAAAGAGCAAAAGACCGTCTCATATTTTGCAAAAGAACAATGGACCAATTTGAACTATTTTCAAACAAATCAAAAGGTCATCCTATGTTTTAAATTGGACCTTTTCTTAAAGTAACAAGAGATTACATTATGTTGAACAAAAGACTCAGACCAAACCCTTTTTTAAGCAAATGAAAGATTGCCACATGTTTTGCAACAAAAAAAAAGAAATCAAATTGAAATGATTTTCAATAAAAAGACCAAATTGTATTTATTTTTAACAAAAAGTCAAAGAGACCACCCCTTTTCAGAATTGTCTTTCTCAAATAGATTTAAAAGACCGAATTGAACTTTTTCGTGGTAAAGAGGACCAATAAATAAATAAACGAAGAGATTGGGTAGCGGGTTGAGTGAAAGGTCTAATGGGTTCGATTAGGCGTTCGTCTTGCTCCCTAGTATTTCAGTTCAATTATGCTTCGCACCCTTTATCGGATGTCCCGTTCTAAGGTCACGAGGCTTTCTAATCTGGCGATTAATCAAGGGTTTTCTCTTTCTAAAAGAGATGTAATTAACGTCGTTGCGCTTAGGCAACGACGGGATTTTGGTACAGGACCCGACCACTCACTTTCATTTGACGAAGTCAAACGGCGCGCACAAAAGACTTAAAGCCCTCCGACTCTCGGAGGCAAACCATTCGATTGTCACTTCCGTGACTGGCACGCCCGCGCTGTGAGAATTGTGGATTCATCTCACGTCGCCATTGCTTGTGTAGCATTCAACGGGACTTGGATTGGCAATATGCATGCATCCATGAGAACATGAGACAACATGATAAAAAAAACTTTTAAAAGATTTTTTTAAGGGAAATTTCAATATTTTTCCATTTCCACAGGGAGATAATAGCATTTTCTTTTGATTAACACCAATGAGAGAGAACTTACTTAAATCTGAAAAATTATGTTTCAGTTCTAGACAGGAATCTTTTCACAAATTACACATGCCCAATTCCCTTCTAAGAGAGGTGAATCTCTCTTTAGGTAAGGCTTTTGTGAAGATATCTTCTAACTGACCGTTTGTATCAATAAAAGTAATTTCTAAATTACCATTTGCTACATGATCCCGAATGAAATGATATCTAACCTCAATATGCTTGGTCCTTGAATGCTGCACTGGATTTTGGTAAGGTTTATTGCACTGGTGTTGTCGCATAATAACGGAATTATCTTGATGTATAATCCATAATCCTCAAGTTGTTGCTTGATCCACAGGAGTTGTGTACAACAACTTCCAACAGCTACGTACTCAGCTTCAGCTGTTGACAGTACTACTGAATTTTGTTTCCTGGAGGACCATGATATCAATCAACCTGCAAGAAATTGACAACAACCACTGGTGCTTTTTCTATCTATTTTGCATCCAGCATAATCAGCATCTGAGTATCCAACTAAGTTAATTTCACATGATTTTGGATACCACAGACCTAAATCATGAGTTCTAGATAGGTATCTAAAGATTCTTTTAACTGAAATCAGATGTGATTCTCTAGGATCTGCTTGGTATCTAGCACACATACATACACTAAACAGAATATCAGGTCTGCTAGCTGTTAAGTAAAGTAAAGAACCTATCATACCTCTGTAGTTCTTTTGATCTACTTTCTTACCATTCTTGTCACTATCCATCCTTGTTGTTGTGCTCATGGGTGTTGACAGTGGCTTGGCATTTTTGAATCCAAACTTCTTTAGGAGTTTCTTGGTGTATTTGGCTTGACAGATGTGGGTCCCATCTTTTCCTTGCTTGATTTGTAGTCCAAGGAAATAGTTGAGCTCCCCCATCATGCTCATCTCGAATTCTCTCTGCATCAACATTTCAAAATACTTGCAAAGGGATTCATCAGTAGATCCAAAGATTATGTCATCTACATAAATTTGAACAAGTAGTATATGGTTGACCTTTGACTTTATAAAAAGAGTGTTATCTACTTGACCTCTACTAAATCCGTGGTTTAAAAGAAAAGAGCTAAGCCTTTCATACCAGGCTCTAGGTGCTTGCTTTAAACCATACAATGCCTTATGAAGTTTAAAAACATGATTAGGAAATTCTGTGTCATCAAAACCCGGGGGTTGTTCCACATAAACTTCCTCCTAGATAAAACCATTTAAAAAAAAAGAAGATTTGACATCTATTTGAAATAGTTTTAAATTCAAAGCTGAAGCATAAGCAAGTAAAATTCTGATAGCCTCAAGTCTAGCTACAGGTGCATAAGTTTCATCGAAATCTATGCCTTCCTCTTGGGAATAGCCTTGAGCTACCAGTCTGGCCTTATTTCTTAAGATCACACCAGTCTCATCCAATTTGTTTCTGAACACCCATTTGGTGCCAATTACTGGATGATCTGATGGTCTAGGAACAAATGACCATACTTGGTTTCTCTTGAATTGATTAAGTTCATCTTGCATGGCTATAATCCAAGATTCATCAGTGAGAGCTTCATTGACTGTCTTAGGCTCAATTTGAGAAACAAATGCTAGATAATCACAAGGTATTACATTACCTCTTGTTTTTACCCCTATAGATGGATCACCAATGATGTTCTCAGGTGGGTGGTCTTTCTTGTATCTTCATTCATTTGGAAGATTTTCATGAGTAATGTCCTTTTATTGCAGGTCTTCCAGAGATGGGTCATCCTTGCCCTCAAGTGATGTGTTCTTTAATTCTTTGGACAATTTATCTGTATCATCCATATCACTATCTTCTTCCTTTCTCAAGGAGGGGTTAGTTTCATCAAAAATAATATGCACAGATTGTTCAATTAATAAAGTGTGTTTTTTAAATACTCTATAGCATTTGGGTTTAGAAGTGTACCCCATGAAGATGCCTTCATCAGATTTAGCATCTAATTTACCAATATCTATTTTCCCGTTGTTATGGATGAAGTATGGACATCCAAAAATTCTGAAGTGACTGACCTTTGGCTTCTTTCTCTTGTACAGCTCATAGGCAGTCTTCTTTAGGATTGGCCTGATCATTACCCTGTTAATGATGTAACTTGCTGTATTTATTGCTTCAGCCCAAAAATATCTTGGCAGGTCGTATTCTAATAGCATTGTTCTTGCCATGTCCAATAAGGTTCTATTCTTTCTCTCAGCAACTCCATTCTGCTGTGGTATCCTTGGTGCTGAGAAGTTGTGCTCAATGCCTTTATCATCACAGAATTTTGCAAATTTTTCATTTTGAAATTCTCCTCCATGATCTGACCAAATTCCAACAATGCAGTACTTGTTATCTTTTTGCACCTTTCTGCTGAATCTTACAAAACTTTCGAATGTGTCATCTTTGTGTTCCAAGAATGACACCCATGTGAATCTGGAGTAATCATCCACTATTACGAAACCAAAATTCTTTCCTCCAAGACTTGTGGTCCTCATTGGCCCAAATAAATCCATATGAAGGAGTTCTAAGGGTTTTGAGGTAGTTACCACAGTTTTTGACTTGAAAGAGCTCTTAGTGTGATTTCCCTTTGCACAAGGTCTACACATACCTTCCATCTTTGAGCTGACCTTTGGTAGACCTTCCACTAGGCTTCTCTTTCTGAGCTTATTCATGCCATCCAAACTGCAGTGGCCCAATCTTCTGTGCCATAGCTCAGTTGACTGCTCTTTGCTGGCTGCTAAACAGATGTCTTGGTCCTTGAGTTCTTCAAGGTAGAGCACATACAGATTCTTTTCTCTGTTGTCTTCTAAGATTACTACTCCATTCTTCAAGATACTGCACTTGGATTCTTGAAACTTAATCTGATGGCCTTTGTCACAAAGCTGGATGATGCTTATAAGATTGTGCTTCAGACCCTTTACACAAAGAACATCTTCAATTATTGGTTTTCCTTTACTGCCAACAGATCCAGTACCAATAACAGTCCCTTTGCCATTGTCTCCATATGTTACTGTTCCTTCTTCGGCTTCTAGATGAGAAAATAATCTTCTATTCCCTGACATATGCCTTGAGCACCCACTGTCCAAATACCATTTGGATGCTTTAAGGCTTCCCTGAAATGAAAACACTAAGCTTTAGGTACCCAAGTTCTTTTGGGTCCTGATTGGTTAGTATCATTGGTTTCCCTTTTTATTATCCATTTCTTATGTCTAGTTTGGCAGGTTGATATAATATGTCCTAACTTGTTGCAGTGACTGCAGCATGAAAATTTAGTTACTTTTTCTATATATTTAAAATCTGTTTTATATGCAATGTCTTGTTCAGGTACAAATTTTGGAGTTGGGTATACGTTAGGATAAACTATGGTTTCTTCATTATCTGGGGGTGTATAACCTAATCCATTCTTCTTCTTACCTGATCTTCTGGCACCTTTTAATATTAAGGAATTTTTACCATTTGTGAATTTTTCTAATGTGCTAGACAACTTTTTATTCTCTTCTATTAATATCTTAATTTCTATTTGCAATTCATTTGAGTTTGCTTGTTTTTCCATTTTAACTATTTGTTCATTCTTATCTTTTAGATCTTCACATAATAGTTCATTTCTTCTTTTAAGTTCAATTATTTGTTTTTCTAATTTTTCACTTTCTGTTTTTAGAACCGAATTAGTGTTTTCTAGGTAAGTAATATTTTTCTTACTAGTTTTTAGTAATTTAGATATTTCTCGATATTTTTCATATAATTCATTAAAAGTTATCTGAATCAGAATCATTGCAGGAATCAAAGGATGAGTCAGAGGTTACCTTTTATGTGATGTCTGCCATGAAGGCTAGGTTAGCCTTTTCTTCTTCCTCGCTGGTTGAGCTTGACTCGCTGTCCGAGTCACTGCCGTTGTCCCAAGCTGTTGCCATGGCTTTCTTTTTATGTCTTCTGAACTTTCTTGAACTGTCCTTCTTTCTGAATTCAGTTTTCTTAAGTTTTGGACACTCTGCCCTGATGTGTCCTGGCCTTTTGCACTCATAACAAATTGGCTCATTCTTTTTGATGTCGTTTCCTTCAATTTTCTTGAAATCTTTCCCCTTTTTAAAATATCGTCTGCCAGATGGATATTTCTTTTTCCTAGCCAAAATCCTCTGCAGTTTCCTAGACAACATTGCTTCTTCGTCTTCACTATTTTCACTGTTGTCTTCATCTTCTGATGGTTCCTCAGAGCTGCCTTCTGCTGCTTTGAGAGCATTGGTGTGTTTCTTCTTGCTTGATGACTCTCCTAATCTTTCCATGTTTATTTCATGGGCCATGAGAGACCTAATGAGTTTCTCCAATGACATCTTCTTTAGGTCATTGGCCTCTTCTATAGCTGTTACCTTAGGAGTCCATACTGCTGGTAAAGATCTTAAAATCTTTCTTACCATTTCTCCAATTTCATATGTCTTACCAAGACCAGCTAACCCATTTGTTATATCTGTGAATCGACTGAACATCTGGGTTATAGATTCTCCCGGCTGCATCTAACCCATTTGAGCCACTAGTATATCTATTCTTGTTTCTGTGACTTTATCAGTCCCTTCATAGGTGATTCTCAGCTTCTCCCACATTTCCATTGCAGATTTGCAAGCTGAGACTCTGTTGAACTCTTTCTTGCTAAGATCACAACACAGGATACTCTTAGCTATGCAATTGAGGGAGATCTTTTTCATATCATCGTCTGTCCAATTCTGCCTTGAGTTTAGGACAACGAGATCTCCTTATTCTATGATTGACCATATCTGAAAGTCGAATCCTTGTAAGAAGTACTCCATTTTGGTCTTCCAGTAAGTGTAGTCTTCACCATCGAACAATGGTGGTCGGTTGACAGACTGACCTTCAATGTTTCCTTGGGCTGCCATGGATCTTTACTCATCAGATCGTTGGATCTTCTTCTTTATCGAAAAGACTTGCTCTGATACCACTTGTTGCCTAGTTGACGAGCCCAGAGGGGGGGTGAATGGGTCTTTAAAATTTATTTAGCAAATACCTGTACTTAAAACATGCACACAAAAATATTCTTCGATGAAGGTTAGCGAAGGTTAGTGTAAACAACAAACACACAAAAATCAACCACACAACGCAAGGAATTATCCTGGTTCAGACCTCCTCTCCTTAGGAGTCCTACGTCCAGTCCCTGAGCAACAACTCAGGATTTCACTATCTAGGGTACAGTCCCCCTATGGATTTTACACACCCAGCCATAGCTGGTCTTCCTTCACAACCGAAGGGAACTACACACCCTGGATCCCACCAGGTCTTCCTTCACAACCGAAGGGAAACACACACCCTGGATCCTACCAGGTCTTCCTTCACAACCGAAGGGAAACATGCACAGCAAACAATGAAAGAGAGATCAAGCCCCTAGATCAAGGTTTAATCAAGCCAAGATCTGAAGCTAACAGAACTGAGAGCACAAGATCTAAACAATGCACACACTCACAGAACTTCACAGGCTCTCTTAGGATTTGAATCACAGCACAGAGAGCAAAGAGCTATGAACTGATGGGAATGAGGCTAGGATCTTTTCTGGAGAACTCGCAGAGAACTTGAACACAGTTGCTTGGAAGCGATGTCTCTAAAAACTGTATACTCTGGAGTTTCACTCTTGCTTATATATATCTTGTTTGAAATTCGAACGTTGAGAAGTCCGTTGTCTCTACGCTTTGTTTACATTAGACTGCTTCACACTTGGAAGCTTCTAGTTAACAGTCTTTTATCCATTTGTGTACGCAAAGAGATAAGATCTTCTGAAGTGTACTTTGGCTTCTACAAAGTCCAACGTTGTATGACATAATGTCTTCAGGGATCTACACACATTAAATGCTAGAATAGTAGACAGCTAGGCTGTCTCTTGTTGTCAGTCAACGTTGATGTGAATATTCACCAAAATAGTAATGTCATTTTGCTGTATCTAAAAGATGCATACAGAGAAGCACAATAATGGATGATATCGTCTGCATGCATGAAGAGATATGTTCAATCTTCATTAAATGCACAAATGTCAGAAAGATATGTGCGAAGACTTTGACTATTCAACGCTGTTAAATATCAAGTCGTTATAAACATAAAATCGATGCATTTATGACTTATGAAATCGTTATGCACTAACCTTCAAATCGTTGTAACTTATCATCAAATCGTTATGATTCTACAAAAGAATTGATATGATTACTAAAGAAGTCGATGCGCAAAGTAAATCGTTATGATGACTTAAGGAATCATTGTGATGAGCAAATCGTTATGATTACTAAAGAAGTCGATGCGCGAAGCAAATCGTTATGATGACTAAAGGAATCGTTATGAGAGCAAATCGTTACGATGACTTAAGGGATCGTTGTGATGACCAAATCGTTATGACAACTTAAGAAATCGTTGCGATGAGCAAATCGTTATGACAACTTAAGAAATCGTTGCGATGAGCAAATCGTTATGACAACTTAAGAAATCGTTGCGATGAGCAAATCGTTACGATGACTAAAGGAATCGTTGCGATGACCAAATCATTATAACAACTTAAGAAATCGTTGTGATGACCAAATCGTTATGACAACTTAAGAAATCGTTGCGATGAGCAAATCGTTACGATAACTAAAGGAATCATTACGAGAGCAAGTCGTTACGATGACTAAAGGAATCGTTGCGATGACCAAATCGTTATGACAACTTAAGAAATCGTTGTGGTGACCAAATCATTATGACAACTTAAGAAATCGTTGCGATGAGCAAATCGTTACGATAACTAAAGGAATCGTTACGAGAGCAAGTCGTTACGATGACTAAAGTAATCGTTACAAGAGCAAGTCGTTACGATAACGATTTCTGTTTAAATCTAAACGATGTTTGAGGTTATGAGGAAATCATTGTAGCATAAGGAAAGTCGATGTGGACTTAGAGAAATTTCATGCTGAACTTAATATTGCTTCAGAAAGGGTAATACTTACCAAATTTGCTTGATTTTCCTGTAGTATTTCCTGTGCTCAAGACTTATGAAATATGTGTTAGTAATCTTTGACATGGTTTTGTTAATCACTAAAATAAATATATAATTAATTAAAAGTACATGAGGACAGACTGATCATCACAAGTATGGTTAGGGAGTGCCCTCTGCATAGCATTCCGCCATCGTCCTGTCATAGGTCTCCTACAGAACAAATTAAAACTAAATTATTGAAAATAAATTATTTTAATATCTTAATTGAATTCAAAATTTATAGCTTGACTTACAGTAATCGTGCGAGCACTCTCGCTGGCATAGTCATCCGTCCCCTTTCGCTTATGAGTCCGATCAAATAACTCGCGAAAAGTAGGGGCACGCTCGAGCTCGTGATGCTTACAATTCAACAAAATTAGTTAGTTTCACAATAATAATCAATGTATTAAGCAATTGAACAATAATATGCTTACCAATTTTTGGCTGTGGGTCGCATAAGATACGGGCCCACTAGTATGCACATTCTTCTCCGGATGAGTTGATCGGTTGCATTTTGCCGCCTGTGACCGCTCCTGCCATGGTCCAGTAGCCCAATGCTCACAAAGGGACTCCCAATAGTCCCTCCTCAGCCAAACAGGGTCGTAATCTAGCCAATCCATAGGATCCCAGTTGCCTATGGTCTTCATTGCCTTGTCTCGGGCCTCCCACATCGACTTTCTTAAATTAGTCTGGGCAGTAAACTCCCAGATGACTCGAGCTCGAGGGAGATCCTCGAGTCTCGTGAACGCATACCTCCGCTGTAAAGAAATAAAATTAGTCAACTTTCTGCACTAACAGAGATAGTAATTAAATAAATGACTTCAAATCAGTAAAAATTAATAATACTGTGAACATGTCAAATAATAAATCCCGGACGGGCACCGGGAACTCTCTCCATGCATCTACTGGTCCTGGAATATGTGCGTGGACCAATGTCGTAATATAGAGGGAAGCAGAACCGGGATCTATCTTCCCCCTGCAATTGCACATTAATTTTGTGGCTGCCGTCCAGGTAGCTGAGGCCCCTCCTCATCCGCTGCTGGATTATATAGACATTAGAAAATATGAATTTAAATTGAACAATAATATATAGAGTTTTGTGTTTACATATACATATACCGGTCGCCGGGACGACCGGCGTGGATAGGGAGGTAGTCCTTGCAAAATTGTATGTACGTTAGATCTCGTGAATTTAATATGAACAATAATATATAGAGTTTTATGTGTACATATGCATATACCTGTCGCCGAGACGACCGGCGTGGACGGGGAGGCAGTCCCTGCAAATTGTATGTACATTAGAAAATATGAATTTAATATGAACAATAATATAAAAATTTTGTGTTTACATATACATATACCTGTCGACGGGAGGACCGACGTGGACGGGGAGGCAGCCCCTGAAAAATTGTATGTACGTTAGATCTCGTGAATTTAATATGAACAATAATATATAGAGTTTTGTGTTTACATATACATATACCTGTCGTGGACGAGGACGCGGACCCTCGGCCTACGGAGGTGGAAACCGTCCGACTCCATCCTCCACGTACCATATCTCTATTGAGATAAATAAAGATATAACATGTCATCAGCACTCAAATTTGAAGTAGCTATTGAATAACATATAATTAGCAACAACATGAAGTTCTTACAAAATATAGGGTATATTATCTATATTCATCATCAGATGCTGAAGATATGTTTAATTCAGCGTCATCTTCGTCATCCTCTTCAAATTCGTCCTCATCATGCCGGGACTCTTCCTCCACATCAGACTCCACCTCCCGCTCAAGGGCATTTGGGTCAACTTCTTCCTGTTCGTTATCCTTATATAAGCAAATTGTTTCAATTATATCATCAACACTGAACTGCGTAGAAGCCGCCAACTCTCGTGCGTCACTCTGATCTGATTGGAAAAAATTGTCATTAACACCTTCGAGCTCATCATCAGCCGGGACAAGCTCATACTCAGGGAATAGCGTTGATTTCACTCTACATGCAGCCCACCAATCTCTCAATTTGAGGGACGAATAATTTGAATAATAAACTTGTTGGACTTGTGCCGCCAGAATGAATGGCTCATACGTACTCAACTTGGACTTATGCTTGACATCGACAATCCCATATGTTGTGTCATTACGAATAGAGGTCGGATCAAACCAACGACACTTGAAGAGAAATATATTGTTGTCTTGTCCCAAAAATTGCAGTTCAATGACTTCTTCGAGAATGCCATAATAGTCTATTTCATTTTCATTGTAGGCACTTCCCTTCACACATACACTGTTGTTCATCGTAGATTTATTCCGTCCATAATCTCTCGTGTGAAATTGGTATCCATTCACAATGTAGCCTGTATAGAGACGTACAATCTTCGAGGGCCCATAACTGATCTCTTGTATTCTTGAATCAGTAATCTAACCTTGTTCAACCTATTATTAAAAAAAGGGACAGACAATGACAAATTACAACAACTAAGTATGCATAAGATCATAACACTTATGGTTTAAAATATTTAGACACTTACTCGAGATCTTAACCAAGTAGGAAAATACTTCTCCCGTTCCTTTTCAACCTGCACGTCAGCCAAACATGGATTCCATTGTAATATGACCGAGTCAAACTCTCTACAATGTAAATGTCACACAACCTCTAAGCTCTGCAGTATTGCTTGCAAATGATGTACATCATTAGTGTTGAGAGCTTACTCAATGTAGGGTTCTAGTTCTGTGCAATTCATAAATACGTAGATCTCCGCAGCTACCAACTCTCTGTCATCGAGTACGCGAGTAGAAGAATATCCAAACGCTCGCTCGGGACACTTGAACACAGAGAGTCGGTCAGACACATTAGAATCTCCACCATCATTATTACGTGAAGATTGAGTGCGTCGGGTTCGGATCTCCGTGTCAAAGTACATCGAACAAAAGTTCGATATCTCTTCAATAAGGTACGCCTGGGTAATGGAGCCCTCAACTTGTGCTTTGTTGCGGACTTTCATCTTAAGATCGTGCATGCACCTATGACAATAATTCAAATGAATACATATGAAATATAAAAGATCGTCGTAATGTGAATAAATTGAGACATAGGAATATACCTCTCAAACGGATACATCCATCGAAATTGTACTGGTCCTCCGACCCTAGCCTCATATGGTAAATGGATGATCAGGTGCTCCATTGAATCAAAGAATGCTGGAGGAAATATCTTCACTAATTTGCAGACTGTCTGTATTATATTTTACTCCATATTTTGCAAGTCATGAAGTCTGAGTTCTGATGCAGATAAAATCCTGAAGAATTAACTCAGCTCAGTCATTGCTCCCCATATTTGCTTCGGCAACAACTCACGAAAAGCAAGTGGCATCAGTCTTTGCATGAAAACATGGCAGTCATGACTCTTCATTCCGTATATTTTCCCCTCGTTGACATTTACACAACGGGCAATATTCGAGACATATCCATCCGAAAATCTCAATTGCTTCAACCATTGCAACACTTCCTTAATCTGTCTGGCCCCAAGCACATATGAAGCTTTAGGTTGTACCACTTTTCCATTAACATGCTGCAGCTCTAGTTCTAGACGTCTACAAAGTACTTTCAAATCCATTCATGCCTTGACGTTATCCTTCGTTTTGCTTTTGACATTTATAACTGTGTTGAACACATTATCAAAGACATTCTTCTCTATATGCATGACGTCTTGGTTATGTCGTATCAAAAGTGTTGACCAATAAGGCAATTCCCAAAAGATGCTTTACTTCACCCAATTGTGATCCTTCCTAAAGCCAGAGTTTTGTTGGGTACTACCAGCCAGTTGTGATACAGTCGGTAAGTTCTGGACCCGCCTCGCCATGTTTCCACCAGACACCCGTTCCATATCTACCTCCTCCATCACAATTGTATTTTTCATAAAAGAATCCTTTTGCTTTCGGAAAGGATGGTCACTCGGTAGAAACCGACGATGACAATCGAACCAACATGATTTTCCCCCAGATTTCAATACGAATGATTTAGAATCCTCCATGCAATAAGGACATGCCAACCTCCCATGTGTGCTCTAGCCAGATAACATGTCGTACGCTGGAAAGTCACTTATTGTCCACATTAATGCAACCTTCAAATTGAAATTCTGTTTTCTTGATGCATCATAAGAGAGAACCCCATCTGACCATAACAATTTCAGCTCATCAATCAACGGTCTGAGATATATGTCTATATTTTTTCCTGGACTTTTTGGACCTGGAATCAGCAATGAAAGGAACAGATTCTCACGCTTCATGCACATGCCTGGCGGAAGGTTGTACTATGTTAGGAATACTGTCCAACATGAGTAAGATGCCACTGAGCCTCCGAATGGATTGAAACTGTCTGTACATAAACCCAGCCGCACGTTGCGTGGATCCCTTGAAAAATAAGGATGAGTATGGCTAAAATGAGCCCAAGCTTCACCATCAGCAAGATGACTGATTTCACCATCATCATGACGGACTCTTTCCGCATGCCAAGTCATATGTCCAGGTGTCTTCGGAGACATGAACAACCGCTGCAAATCTGAGTGTGATCGGAAAGTACCGCAATGACTTATATGGAACATCCTTCTGCTTTGACTTGTCCCCTCTCTTAGGCTTGAATCTATCATGCTTACAAATACAACATGATGTCTTATCTACATCATCTTTGTAGTACAACATAGTGTGATTTGGACATGCATCAATTTTCATAAAACCAAGCCCCAAATCATTCACCATCTTCTTCGCGCGGTAAAAATCATCAGGCAACCTCTCTGATTGAGGAAGCATGCTCTTGACGAGAGAGAGAAGCCGATCAAAAGAACTCTCGCTCATATGAAATTCAGACTTCAAATTCAATAGCTGTGACACTACAGACAACCGTGTATGCTTCTCACAACCATCCCATAATGGCTCATCAGCATCTCGAAGTAACTGATAAAATCTATGAGCTATATCATTTGGCACTTCTTCATTTCTATGGTCATCATGAATATTGAACTCCGGACCAGCAGCATCGACAACCATGTCTACATACGTACTTGTGGAGACAAAGTTGGCTGGTTTAGATGACTGAATATTCAACTCACCATGAGACGACCATAACTCATAATGGGCAACAAATCCTCTCGTATACAAATGATGCTGCACATCCCATGTCGATATCCACTTTCTGTTCTTACAAGCTGAACACGGACATCGGATGTTACCCATCGGATCAACTGCTACTGATGAATTACTCAATGCAAACTAAATGAAACTGTCAACTCCGTCTTTAAACTCCTCTGTCACAACTTCATTAACTATTCCATAGTACATCCATGACCGATTCTCATAAGACATTTTTCCTACACAGATTAAATGTCATGTCATGAGTTAAAATCCAACACACCGTCACATCATTCAAGTACCATACATATGATACATACGTTATTTCGAGAGTCCCAGAGCTAATGGGTGAAACAAAGCGTTGACGTAAAGATAAATGAAGAGTAAGCATACATGAATACTTAATGGTATTGAACATTAAAAAGAACACAAAGACTATTTGTTCATACAAACCGTGATGTCTTCATATTAGGCCACCACCACTTGATCGGCTCTTTACTCACCAGCTTCTCATTAGATTTCCTAAGTTTTGAACTAACCACTGATATCCCTAAATATAGTTTGCCAAATACATCTCTTCGTACATAATGGGAAAACATAACTTTCAGAATGTCAAGTTCTTTGACACAATTATTTTCCAAAAATTTTGACCATTCTTTTCCACTAAACATGTACATACTACCACACCAACTGCATCGTAAGATTACAGAATATCACAGTCCTTTTTCATCTTGAACAATAACAGATAATCCACTTTTGTTTTCTAAACTTTGTCTTTCTTCTTTCCGAATAATCTTTATGATTTTCTTCTTCTCTTTCACCAAACGTAAACCATCATACAATCTTCGAATATCCATCGGTAATATCTTTCGTTCAAACAAACACGTACTTTGATACGTTGGACATTTGTTCTTCTTTGAGTCTAATTTTCAATCGCAAACTCTCATCACTAATTACAAAAAAATTGATAACAATTTATTCATGAGTAATTTAAAATATGAAATTAAATCATAATATGGTAAATATGAAAGAATCAATCAAATGGCTACAAATAAACATACAAATGTTGAAGGATTAACTTGCAGTGTGAAATTAAACAAATATGTGAAAGTAAACAATATGTTTAACAAAGAAAATCATTACATTGTTTATTTTTATGTAAAGCGTAACTTTATAGTTGATCCATAGCATAACTTTATAGTTGTTTCATGTGAGTTTAACATCTTTATGAGTAGGGAGATACTGTCGAAATTTTAAGACAATCATAAGCACATATAATGGAGAACATCAGATGATCAAAATATCCACAGACTGTCCAATAGGACAATTCAAGAGTTTATGCCGGATATATGTCATTACCATCAAAAGACGGTAAAAATATATATCCTAACAAAAGTCTTAAACGGGCAAAAAAGAAAAAAAAAGGTCCATACATTCACACACCGCATCCACACATTCATATCTACACGCTTGCATCATGTATTAAAATAGATGAAGACAATCACATCCTGTAAAAAATCACACATACATATCCATATACTTGCATCCTACAAAAAATCACACATTCATATCCATATACATGTATCTTGCAAAAAATCACACATTCATATCTATATACTTGCATTCTGCAAAAAAAAACACATTCATATCCATACATTTTGGGTATCATAAGACATTACAAAAGTAAGTGGAAAATCATAGTACATGAGAGGAATTTACTACAAAGAATTTGAAAATTAATAAGGCTCTACTTGCAGCTTATAATAGCGAATAAATTTATAATAGGGTAATTAGCATGTTGCCTAATGATATTGCAAATCAGACTAAGAGTTCTAAGATGTTGACTGTGAAATCCCAGCCTTGGGCTTTGTCTATTGCACCTTATAGGATTAGATTAACTGAAACAATAGAGAATTTAAAGCTATGATGTGAAGAAGCAGGCAACTTGAATAGCTGTGATGTGAAGAATTTAAAAATTCAATAGGCGTCCATGGAGGAGCCGAATGAAGAATATTTCCTGCACTTATTGCCAGACCATGGAGATGATGGGATAGGGTTGATGTTAATGAGATGTGAACAAGTAAGTTTCTTTTTAATATTTCATATCAGTTGACTACACTCATCAGACAGAAACCAATACAGGTCTTAGATATTGATTTTGATAAAACACAGATGATTGTTGCTGATGAAGATGGCATGGATGATGGATCCACATCTTATACTGTTCATAATCTTCATAAGGATAACCTTATCACACTTTTTAACATTTTTTGTATAAATCATTTTTGACATTCATGAGTTCTTATTTTATGTTCCACGTGATGCTGTTATCAATTATAAACCAAAGCAAGCGGATAGCTACATATTTATGTGTAAACCAAAATTTCTCTAAGTAGTGAAGATACTGCATGTTGAACAAAAGGTGTCTGCTGAAATAGTTGCTTCGGCCTTCCCTCTCTTACGATTGGAACATCTAATATACAAAAACGCTAGAAGCAGCTACTTCCCTTTTTATAGGATGATGCAAAACATGTGAAAAGATCATGGGGTATAAACATAAAAATCCCTACTCGTAAGTAGTTTTCAGAAGGATACAGATTGCAAGAAAATGATTTGCCAAATGGTGATTATAGATCTTAAACTCTTGAAGAAACCAATGGAGGTAGCCGTATTCTTTGTCACGCTATCATGATGTACTGAACTTGTTCTGTTGAGTGTGAACTGGTTAATGGATAAGAACTCTATTATGTACTGATTTCACACACTGGTCAAGACTTTAATCTTTCATCCTATTCAAGGTTAGATAAATCGGCCAACTAGGTTGTACCAATTTTTTGTTGGGTACAGTACAAATTAGAGGATATCGCATCGGTACATTCTTGTTTGGTTCAGTTCACTTTTAAATGTAATAATAGAAAATTAAAAAAATAAAATCATGAATACCAAATTGATAGTGTTGAAGAACTGGACTCCCCCAAGTATATTACAATATGGGCGTACCATAATAATCAGTGTAGTATGCCCGATCGTGATCCTATTCTCCTTATGGGAGAGTAGAAACTTTTGGCAAAAAAATTTAGTGTCTATTACACACGCAAACACTTAATGAATGTGCCTGCCCTACCCTTACCATAAAATAGATCCTGCAACATAGCATCAAGTAACATATATGGGGCTGCAACGGGTCAGGGTTGAAAACATAAATGATATTTTATGTATCAATCAAAGGGCAGCCAAAACAAAAGACAGACGCACAGAGGAGATCGGAACCTATATGGAACATAGGCTATGATGAAGGAGACGAGGCTGGCGTCTACAGCCAGAAGCGCAGAAGCAAAGGCCCATTTTGGGATTCTGAGCAGGGGCCTCAAGGGAGGGGATGAGCAGCGTCGAGGCCGAAGCCTTCCCCTTCGGCATGCCAGAATTGGGCGGAATGAGGGTGAGGGAGTGACGTTACTGCAGGGGACTCAAGGGAGGGGATTCACAAGCCATTCGAAGAGGGAGGGGGTGTCGGAGGGCCGAAATAGAGAAATAGAGAGAGAGAGAGAGAGAGAGAGAGAGAGAGGAGGGGGGGAGCGCGGGACGGAGGGGGGAGGGGGGGACAATCACGAAGTGGGGGGAGCGCGGGACGGAGGGGGAGGGGGGGATGGAGGCAGGGGGAGGAGACATACCGGTAGGGCAGCGAGCCAGAGGCGGTGGCAGGGTGGCGATTCTGGAGGCGGCCGGAGGTGGTGGCAGGGCGGCTCGCTCGGGGCGACGGCGGTAGACGTCGCGGCGACCAGAGAGAGAGACGCCAGAGATGAGAGAGATATATATATATATATATATATATATATATATAGAGAGAGAGAGAGAGAGAGAGAGAGAGAGAGAGAGAGAGAGCGCGGGGGCGTGGGAAGGGCGCATAAAGGAGGGAATTGCGGGTTTCCGACGGCATCTGTTCCGTCGGAAAATCCGTCGGTATCCGTCGATATTTCCGACAGATTTTCAGACGGACTTTTTCCGTCGGAAAGCCCGACGGTTTTTCCGACGAATTAAGGTCCATCGGAAAAACACGACTAATATTTTCAAGGAACATAATATTGTCAGACATACCGACGGTTTTCCGACGGCAACATTTCCGTCGGAAAATTTCGTCGGTAAACCCACTTTCCCTTGTAGTGAAGATTGAACTGGTGGGGAAGAAGGGTGATTCGGTGGCACTATGCAGGGCCACCGGATCACTGCATTCAACACCCAACAGAGGAGAAAAGGGCCAGAAAATTCGGTGGTTTGTTCTATATGAAATCACTGGCGCTTCCTGAAGCATTTCTTGGGGCAAAGGGTGATTTGGTGGCACTACACAAGCACTGTGCAGGGCCACCGGATCAGTCCCAAAGAGTGGCGAAATGGGAGAGGAGAAAGAAAATTGCCAAGGTCACTTAAGCGATGGAAACATCTGTGGCATGTGGTTATGCAGGCTCAGCAAATGGCGTGAAGTCAAACCAGATCAACATGAACAATGGTAGATGGAAACCTGGTGATGAATGAGCTATTTTAATCCCAGGACGTGAGGCACAAATATTATATTATCGGACCTGAAAACATCTGGGATATCAATTGTAAAGTAAATGCAATTCATATAAACTGTGGGATGATAGGCTGGACCACTCAACGGTATCACCTAGAGACGGCCTGAGCATATGGCTTCCCCGTGAGATTTCCCCAAACTAAACCGTAAAGTGCAAAGAAAGGGAACTAGCAGTAGCCACATAACGTGAGAAACCAGAGAGAGGGCCCCCAAATTTCATGCTCACCTCCTCTGCAAATGAGACTGGGTATAGAGCCACCAGCTCACTGCTACAGAGAAAAGGGGGGGGGGGGGGGGGGGGGGGGTTGTAACGTTCCGACCGTTCGGATCGTCCTTGTATGGTCGTGGAGGCCAGTGTATGGCCAATGATGCGAGTGACAGGTGTTTTCTGTGAGTTGGGAGATTTTGCCCATTTGTGTTCTCTGTTTTTCGGTTCCTAACGCGGTCGTTTGGAGGGTCGCGATCAGCACGTGACAGTTTAGGGCGACGCGTTCATGTCACCGCCGGTTTAAGTGAGCGTGTGCATGTCTGCCGCGTGTCAACGGCTGGGTGCTCGGGTGACGTCAGTAGGCTGATCGCGACAGCCTAAAGTGTCGCGTTCAGGTCGTGGTTCTGAAGAGCATCGCGTTCTTATCTGCGATATGTTTTTAAGTAACCCTAGCAGAACAGAGCTGATGAAGGCTCTGCTCGGCCAGGGGACATTTGCTGTGGGATTTTCGGGCGATTCAGCTTGTTAGCAGTCGATTTGACGAGTTCCTACTGCAAGGACGTTACGTGGAGAGGAGGGAACCTCGTGCGGGCTTTGTTCTTCGCGTTCTTCGTGAAGGTAGGGAGATTTCCTATCGTTTGATCCGTGGAATGTTCGTGTGGCGTGGATAATGCGTTTATTGCTTTCTAAACAATAGATGGCATGTGTAGGAACACATTAAAGCATGAAAATGGACTGAAACTACATGTTTTTAATGAGTTTGGGTGATCCGGATGATGGATTCCGGAGCAGGGTTCGCACCTAGTATCGCGGTTGCTCTGAGAGCCGCGACCAGGTCGCGACACCTCGAGTTGTCGCATTCTGAAGGCAGTCTATCGTGCCGCCGCGACAACAGCCGAATGTTGTCATTCGAGCATAGATGTAAGTGTGTGATTATCTATTCAGCGTGGTTTATGTTATGTGATGATAGTAGGAGGTGCATTGGCACTCTCTCTACGCTCGGGAAGCATGTGGTGTGTGTTTTACCTGGTGTTAATGTGGTTTACGTGGAGGTTTCACGTGGCTTGTGCGTTGTGCACGTGGTTTCTGTGTACGTGGTGTGTAGTTTGACGCCTTCCGTGGATGCCTCTTCAGTTGGGAGCCCCAGGTTTTTTGTAAGCCAGGCACGTGAGTGCTCGGGGCTTGTCCTGGTACTGGGTACGGATGAGGTCTTGTCGTCTTCGTGGACACCCTCACTCTTGTGTTGAGTAGTACGTCCGGCTGAGGGAAAGACGGCAGTGGGACAGCGACTAGAGAGAGTTTTTTGTGTTGTCGCTTGTAGCGCGCTCGTAGTTGGGGGAGACGGACACCAGTAGACGTACTGGACCCCAGCTAGTCCTGTTTTCCAGTGTCTCACTTTAGGGAGCTCGGGCCAGAGTCTCTAAAGGTGCCAGACATGGGCCTGCGAGGTGTGTGACTTGCAGGTTGTGGTGGTTTAGTTGGACTCCACAATTCTTTGTACTTGTTAGTGGAGCGGTAGCTGGACCTTTCGTCCGTGGCTGCGAGACTGAGAGGTAGTCCTGTGTTGTTTTTCCGGGTCAGTAACTGGTGTCGCAAACCAGTTGATGTGACTCGAGTGTGGCGTTTCTCTACAGTAGCTCGTGCACCTGTTTGGTTTTGCTGTTTATTTATTTATGTTGATTCCTGTTAAGCAGCAAAGGGTAAGTGGTACTTACAGTTTTATATCCTGCTAGATAATATTGTAAATTGTTAGTGTAGCATTTCCTGCTTTGCTACTTGTGTATGTTTGCTCGGTTTCTAGGGAGTTTCCCTACTAAGCCAGTGACTCGAGAGTCTCACCCCTACCTCCTACTAGGTGAGGGAGATCTGGAGATTTCGCGCCCATCGTCCAGTGGAGGGTCAGCACCACCAGCAGTGTAATATTACTTTTCTGTTGTTCACCTCGGGGTATGCCCCAGGTTCTCTTGTAGTTTGGTTACAGTTGTGCTATGGCTATGTATATTCATGTAAATATTTGTGAGATTGGTGGATCTTATGAATACTTGAGTTGATTTCTTTATGTTTATTTATGGACTAGTGGTTTGATATCCCTTGCGAGGCTTCGGCCCGTTCGCGGGAGGCGGACTCATGATAGGCTCGTTGTTGGGTTAACGGGTCTGTTCAGTGAGGACCGTCACAGTTGGTATCAGAGAAAAGTCCGTAAGAATATAAAGGAATTAGAAATTACATAGCTATGTCATTACTGTAACTCACTGCTGGTAGTGACCCTGGTTTTGTATTGATTTCTTGTGTATTATGTTGTTGGAATAATGTTTGTGCAGGAGTAATAATGGATGAAAGGGGAAATGTGGGAGGTGAAGGAGAAGGAGCAGAAGAGGATCCTACGCAGAGAATGATAGAGAGAATCTGGGAGAGTCTGACAGAGATTCGGGTAAGACTGGATCAGCAACCACCGGTGCAGCCAGCGGCAGTAGTACCACCACTTCCAGAAGAGGCAGTACCAATAGCTCCAGTTCCACCCCTGCCCGGAGTAGAGGTACCTCCTGTAGTACCTGTCCAACCGGTAGTTCCAGTGAGACCAGTTACTGGAGAGGAGACTACGGTAATTGTGGAGCGATTTCTGAGATTGCAACCCCTTACATATTCAGGAGGCCCCAACCCAGATACAGTCGAACATTGGATACATGAGATCGAGAGGGTATTTGCGATAATGAGGTGCCCCGAGGGAGATAAAGTGATTCTAACCCGCATACCAGCTACGAGGGTTTGCGCAGGAATGGTTGCGATTAAAGATGCAGACAGTGTTTACAGGCAAGACGGAGGACACTATTCCATGGACGGAATTTTTGTCAGTCTTTAATGATTCTTTTTTCCCAATTCAGATTCAGCAGATGAAGAGAGAGCCGTTTAGGACACTTCAACAAGGGAACCTCTCGGTGCTTGAATATCAGATGAGGTTTATAGCCTTGAGCAGGTACGCCCCATATGTGGTAACTGATAATACCATGATGGTGGAATATTTTATTCGAGGTTTGAGGCCAGAATTGCAAGATGCAGTGATTCCATTGATGTGTAGAACAGTGGAAGAGGCAGCTCAGAGAGCAGCAATTCTTGAGAGGACCGTTTGAGCCAGGTAGGGGCAGACTCAGTCGGGTGGTTTAGGCTCAGGTAGTTTTCGACATCCTCAACCGTCATGAGGAATTGGTAAAGGGAAAGCACCTTCCGGAGCTTCTTCATCATCGGGAATAGGAAAATGGGGCAAGCAGATCAAGAGATTGTTTCAAGGAGGTCGCGGTAGAGGAAGGTAGCAGGGTTTTCAGCAGGGAGGTTTTCAGCAAGGCCGTGGTTACAGACCGCCGGTTCCAGAAGAATCACATCAGAGTACGGCAGGGCAGCCTACAACTTATCCAACTTTTAGATGTTATAATTGTCGGCAGCCAGGACATTTAGCAAGGAATTGTCCGTATCCTCGAGAGCAGACTTATGGTAGAGGAACTCAGCAGCAACAGCAACCTTTCCAGCGGCCAGCAGAACAAAGCAGAGGTGCACCATATCAAAGAGGAGGACGGGGTCGAGTGATGGCTGTTACCAGAGCTCAGGCGGAAGCATCCAATCTTATTGAAGGTATTTTACCTTTCTTTGATTATACTGCTAGAATATTAATTGATCTGGGTGCTTCCCATTCATTTATTTCCGAAGATTTCCTGGATAGTATGGTATTTCCTTTAGAAGAAAGATCTTGTGAGTTGGTGGTGGAAATTCCTTCAGGAGGATATTTGCTGACTTCCTGCTTTTTAGAAGATGTTCTGATAGTGATTCATGAGAATCAAATGCCAGCAAGATTATGTGCCTTAACATTGAAAGAATATGATGTGATTCTGGGAATGGATTGGTTAGAGGCCTTCGGGGCATTGGTTGATTGTAGAAAGAAAAGAGTCAGATTTTGCAGATCTGGTGGTGAGGTGTTTGAATTTCAAGGTATGCCTTTTTACACTCCCAAGTTTATTATTTCTGCACTTAGAGCTAGAAAATTAATTAATGCGGGATGTGTAGCGTACCTTGCTTCTGTTAGTCTGGTTGAATCTAGTAAGTCTATAGATTCAGTGCATGTGATTAGAGAATTTGCAGATGTGTTCCCAGATGAGTTGCCAGGGTTAGCTCCGTGCAGAGAGGTAGACTTTACCGTTGAATTGCAACCAGGCAGTTTACCTATCTCTAAAGCACCATATAGAATGGCCCCAGCAGAATTGAAAGAGTTGAAAAAGCAGTTGCAAGAATTAGTAGAAAAAGGTTTTATCAGACCTAGTCAGTCACCTTGGGGAGCGCCAGTGTTATTTGTCAGAAAGAAAGATGGCAGTTTAAGAATGTGTATAGATTACAGGTAGCTGAATAAAGTTACAATTAAGAATAAGTATCCACTTCCTCGGATTGATGATTTATTTGATCAACTGCAGTCAGCTAAAGTATTTTCCAAGATAGATTTGAGATCAGGATATCATCAATTGCGGATCAGAGAAGAAGACATTGAGAAGACAGCTTTCCGGACTAGATATGGACATTATGAGTTTGTTGTGATGCCTTTTGGATTGACAAATGCACCTGCAGCATTTATGAATTTGATGAACAGAATATTTCATCAATATTTGGATCAGTTTATAGTGGTCTTTATTGATGATATATTGGTTTATTCAGCATCAGAAGAAGAACATGCAGCGCATTTGCGGATTATTTGCAGATATTGAGGGATCATCACCTATTTGCTAAGTTTAGTAAATGTGAGTTCTGGTTGAAGGAGATTCAGTTTCTGGGTCATGTGATATCAGGTGAAGGCATTGCAGTGGATCCAGCCAAAGTTGAGGCAGTAATGAAGTGGGAAGAGTCGAAGACTATGTTTGAGATTAGGAGTTTCCTGGGTTTAGCAGGTTATTACAGAAGATTTATCCAGGATTTCTCCAAGATAGCAGCACCAATGACAAGGTTAACAAAAAAGGGTGTTCCTTTTGTGTGGTCCCCGGAGTGCAGACGCAGTTTTGTAGAGCTGAAAAAGAGATTGACATCAGCACCAGTTTTAGAGATTCCATCGGGCAGTGGTGGATTTGTTTTGTTTACAGATGCATTCAAGAGAGGTTTGGGTGCAGTTTTGATGCAGCATAGTAAGGTGGTAGCTTATGCCTCCAGGCAATTGAAGAAGCATAAGGAGAATTACCCTACTCATGATTTAGAGCTGGCAGCAGTTGTTTTGCATTAAAAATTTGGCGGCATTACTTGTACGGTGAAAGATTTGAGATTTTTACTGACCATAAAAGCTTGAAATATATTTTCTCTCAGAAAGATCTGAATTTAAGGCAGCGTCGATGGATGGAATATTTGAAAGAATATGACTTCAACTTGGCATATCATCTAGGCAGAGCAAATGTGGTGGCAGATGCACTGAGCAGAAAAGCGGTTATAAATCAACTTATGATCAGAGAATGGAAACTTTATGAGAATGTGCCAGAGAATTCTTTTCATGTGCCAAGCAGTCAACGTAGAGCAATATTAGTAACTAGTGCAGTAGAGCCTTCTCTTTACTGGCAGATAATAGAGGCACAAAGAGCAGATGCCAATTTAGCAGATATTCTCAGAATGGATGAAGTAAATTTGGGATATGATAATGTGGTCAGGTTAAATGGACGATTGTATGTCCCAGAAGATTCAGAAATTAGACAAAAGGTTTTAGAAGAAGCTCACAGATCGAGGTACACCATTCACCCGGGTAGCACTAAAATGTATCAAGACATGAAGATGCATTTTTGGTGGCCAAATATGAAGAGAGAAATTACAGAGTATATAACCAAATGTGCAGTATGTCAGCAAATTAAAGCAGAGCATCAGAAGCCAGGAGGATTGTTGCAATCATTTCCTATTCCGCAGTGGAAATGGGATGATATAGCAATGGATTTTATAGTTGGTTTGCCCAGTTCATCAGGTCATAATGCAATATGGGTTTTTGTGGATAGATTGACCAAGGTTTGCAGATTATTGCCAGTTAGCATGCCATGGTCAGTTGATAGATTAGCTAAATTGTATGTAGAAAGGATTGTACCTTTGCATGGAATACCAGTTACTATAGTTTCAGATCGAGATCCTCGATTTACTTCAGGCTTTTGGAGGAGTTTGCAAAGAGTAATTGGCACGGAATTAAGGTACAATTCAGCATATCATCCTCAAACAGATGGGTAGACAGAAAGAACAATTCAAACTATTGAAGATATGTTGAGAGCTTGTTGTCTTGTATGGGGAGGCATTTGAGAGCGTCATTTGGGTTTGGTTGAGTTTGCTTATAACAATAGTTATCATTCAAGTATTGAAATGGCACCCTATGAAGCATTGTATGGCAGACCATGCAGATCACCATTAGATTGACATGAAGTAGGAGAGAGGCAGGTTTTGGGCCCAGAAATGGTTCGTCAGTGTGCAGAAACAGTGAAATTCATTCAAGAAAAGTTGAAAACAGCCCAGAGTCGCCATAAGAGTTATGCAGATGTTAGACATAGACCATTACAATTTGAAGTTGGTGATTACGTATTTTTAAAGGTGTCTCCTACTAAAGGTGTATTAAGGTTCAGTAAGAAAGGCAAATTGAGCCCGAGATATGTTGGGCCATTTCAAATAAAAGAAAGGATGGGTGAAGCAACTTATAAATTGGATTTGCCAGTGAATTTCACTGATGCACATGATGTGTTTCATGTATCAATGTTAAGAAAATATATCAAGAATCCAACTCAAGTTGTCAGCTATCAAAGAGATGATTTGAAGCCCGACATGTCAATGCCAGAATATCCAATGCAAATTTCAGGCTACCGAACCCAAAAGCTCAGAAACAAAGAAATTGAATTGGTAAAAGTTAGATGGGAGAACAGACAAGGTGGTGAAGATACCTGGGAATTAGCAGAAGAAATGAGAAAGGCGTATCCATACTTGTTTGAGTAAGTCTTTAATTCTTTTTAGGTGATAGTACCATATGGATTGAATTGAAATTTTGATAGTTGGCTTTTATTTTAAATTTCGAGGATGAAATTTCTTTTTAGGTGATAGTAATGTAACGTTCCGACCGTTCGGATCGTCCTTGTATGGTCGTGGAGGCCAGTGTATGGCCGATGATGCGAGTGACAGGTGTTTTCTGTGAGTTGGGAGATTTTGCCCATTTCTGTTCTCTATTTTTCGGTTGCTAACGCGGTCGTTTGGAGGGTCGCGATCAGCACGCGACAGTTTAGGGCGACGCGTTCATGTCACCGCCGGTTTAAGTGAGTGTGTGCATGTCTGCCGCGTGTCACCGGCTGGGTGCTCGGGTGACGTCAGCAGGCTGATCGCGACAGCCTAAAGTGTCGCGTTTAGGTCGCGATTTGAAGAGCGTCACGTTCTTATCTGCAATATGTTTTTAAGTAACCCTAGCAGAACAGAGCTGATGAAGGCTCTGCTCGGCCAGGGGGCATTTGCTGTGGGATTTTCGGGCGATTCAGCTTGTTAGCGATCGGCTTGACGAGTTCCTACTGCAAGGACGTTACGTGGAGCGGAGGAAACCTCGTGTGGGATTTGTTCTTCGCGTTCTTCGTGAAGGTAGGGAGATTTCCTTTCGTTTGATCCGTGGAATGTTCGTGTGGCGTGGATAATGCGTTTATTGCTTTCTAAACAATAGATGGCATATGTAGGAACACATTAAAGCATGAAAATGGACTGAAACTACAGGTTTTTAATGAGTTTGGGTGATCCGGATGATGGATTCTGGAGCAGGGTTCGCGGTTGCTCTGAGAGCCGCGACCAGGTCACGACACCTCGATCTGTCGCGTTCTGAAGGCGGTCTATCGTGCCGCCACGACAATAGCCGAATGTTGTCGTTCGAGCATAGACGTAAGTGTGTGATTATCTGTTCAACGTGGTTTATGTTATGTGATGATAGTAGGAGGTGCATTGGCACTCTCTCTACGCTCGGGAAGCATGTGGTGTGTGGTTTACCTGATGTTAATGTGGTTTACGTGGAGGTTTCACGTGGCTTGTGCGTTGTGCACGTGGTTTCTGTGTACGTGGTGTGTAGTTTGACGCCTTCCGTGGATACCTCTTCAGTTGGGAGCCCCAGGTTTTGTGTGAGCCAGGCACGTGAGTGCTCGGGGCTTGTCTCGGTACTGGGTACCGATGAGGTCTTGTCATCTTTCTGGACACCCTCACTCTTGTGTTGAGTAGTACGTCCGGCTGAGGGAAAGACGACAGTGGGACAGCGACTAGAGAGAGTTTGTTGTGTTGTCGCTTGTAGCACGCTCGTAGTTTGGGGAGACGGACACCAGTAGACGTACTGGACCCCAGCTAGTCCTGTTTTCCAGTGTCTCACCTTAGGGAGCTCGAGCCAGAGTCCCTAAAGGTGCCAGACATGGGCCTGCGAGGTGTGTGACTTGCAGGTTGTGGTGGTTTAGTTGGACTCCACAGTTCTTTGTACTTGTTAGTGGAGCGGCAGTTGGACCTTTCGTCCGTGGCTGCGAGACTGAGAGGTAGTCCTGTATTGTTTTTCCGGGTCAGTAACTGGTGTCGCGAACCAGTTGACGTGACTCGAGTGTGGTGTTTCTCTACAGTAGCTCGTGCACCTGTTTGGTTTTGCTGTTTATTTATTTACGTTGATTCCTGTTAAGCAGCAAAGGGTAAGTGGTACTTACAGTTTTATATCCTGCTAGATAATATTGTAAATTATTAGTGTAGCATTTCCTGCTTTGCTACTTGTGTATGTTTGCTCGGTTTCTAGGGAGTTTCCCTATTGAGCCAGTGACTCGAGAGGCTCACCCCTACCTCCTACCAGGTGAGGGAGATCTGGAGATTTCGCGCCCATCGTCCAGTGGAGGGTCAGCACCACCAGCAGTGTAATATTACTTTTCTGTTGTTCACCTCGAGGTATGTCCCAGGTTCTGGTGTAGTTTGGTTACAATTGTGCTATGGCTATGTATATTCATGTAAATATTTGTGAGATTGGTGGATCTTATGAATACTTGAGTTGATTTCTTTATATTTTTTTACGGACTAGTGGTTCGATATCCCTTGCGAGGTTTCGGCCCGTTCGCGGGAGGCTGACTCATGATATGCTCGTTGTTGGGTTAACGGGTCTGTTCAGTGAGGACCGTCACAGGGGTCATCCACTCTTCTCTTGTTATCCAAAACCAATAAAGGAAGAGGCAAGGAGTTGAATAAATCGCTATAGACTGGAGGATGGGGGTAGAAAAGCATGCACATAAGAGGTATTATCCATTGATTTCATGTGGGCGCCAAGGCCCTTACATCTCATTCCAAGCTATGAACTCCATTGGGAGTACATTCTGGAAAGATGGGTCTCATCAGAAAGCACATGAAAAAGTAGAAGATTCTCAGGAGGGAGAAGGCAAAAATAAATAAAAGAAAATATTGAATCTGCTGCCTCCTGTTCTGCCCTCACCTTTCCCCACCCTCTCACCGAGCATAGTACACACACAATCCCAGAGAAACCAAAGCCAGACCCCCTCTTACTTTCTCTCTGCTACTTTCTTCTTGCCCAGGGGAGAGCTGCTGCCGCCAGGAAACTTCTTCTCCCTTCTGCTGCTGCGTACTAGGGCTGTAAACGGATCCGGATAATATCCGGATCCGATTCGAATTCGTATCTGATTATTCAGATATTATTCGATTAACAAATATCCAGCGGAGCGGATTTCAGATACGGATATTATCCGGATAATAAACGGAGCGGATTCGGAAACAGGTGATCCGCTCCGTTTAAGATCCGCTCCGAAATAAAATTATTTTTTACCATTATATTTTAGATCTAATGATTCATATATAATATATATAATATATAAATATATAAATCTATAATATATCTAATACTAATTTTTTGTTTAGAAAATATTTTTGACATTTATATTTTAAAAAACATATATATTTTTAAATTTTTATAATTTTTAGACCACTTAATATTTTTTATTAAATTTATATTTCCGAAGCGGATAATATCCGTATCCGCTCCGAATCCGAAAATTATCCGATTAAATTATCCGTTCCGTATTCGAATTATATTCGGAGCGGATATGAATTATCCGATTAACTATTCGGATCGGAACCGAAAAATCCATATCCGCTCCGTATCCGCTCCGTTTACAGCCCTACTGCGTACTGTCTCTTTTTGCATGGGAAGAGGGGGCTTTTAAAGCCCAACTTTTGAGGGCTGAGGTGGCAAAGTCCCCAGCCCAAGACAGCCCTTTCTTTTCTCAGAAATTACCTTGTATGCCATTTGTTGTTACAGCCGCTTGGTACTTCTCATTCTTGGGCCGCCGGCCCATCTGTGGCCCATTAGCCGAAACAGGTGCAAACAGGAGATGAATCAAATCGTCGATTGGCTGGCAGTGGAAGCTAGAAAAGCGAAGGTCGGTATGGAATGGGACACATTTTTTCCTGCCGAACTAATGAGTATTGCAGGAGTAGGCTATCAGGAGAAGGGACAAGGCAGCAGTTAAGCAAGGATTAGTCAGTAAGGTTGGGGCAAGAATGGCACAAGTTACTCAAGCTGTGACAGTGCCCCCACTCATAAAGATGAGTCTAAGGCCAACAAAGACGAAGGGGATAGTAGTTATAGAGGGGCAACAACGGTGCTGGAGGTACCCATTAGCAGGAGGCTTACAATGGAACAGGAAGGAGATTGACTCATGGAATTGGCAACCACCGTGAGAAGCTTTCTAAATGGGCGGTCAATAGTGGCGTACCAGTTCGATATGGTGGTTCGTAATAAGGGCTATTCTTCAGGTTTGTTTTTGATTTTTTGAGTTTTTAGTTGTAGACTTGTTCTGTGGCTACCTCTTGATAGACATCAACCCACCAAAAAACCAAAAATGTCATGCCTCCTTGGTCCTTCGTCTGACGCAGCATTTGTTGCTAAAAGGAAGAAGGTAGTTCTAATTCATGCATCGTCACGAGGGTACTCCTCTCCATACTTCTACTAGGCTGATGTCTTACGCTTGTTAATGATCTAACATATCTAGTTAGCTAGGATCGATCTGATATTCACCAAAAGGAATCAGATGATCAAGAGAGAGAGATAAAACGCAGACAGTTACTCGTCATCAGAATCACTTCGTTATCTTTCCTTAAGAGTAATGGATTAGTGTCCAGCACCCCAGATACTAATATCTTATTGGAATGTCTAGGCATGTCATCTGGACATGTCACGCAGGTGCCACCGTGGCGATAGGGTGGCGGCCGGTGGCCGGCAGGCGTCGGACGTCCGGCGGGTGGCGGTCGGCGGCAACCGACCACTTAGTATGTCTATTTATCACTATTAGGTAGCTATTTGTTATCCTTATATAGTTATTTATCACGGTAAATAGTTACTTGTCAACAGTAGATAGCTATTTTTGTCACTATTTGATAATTATTTATCATCGATAAGTAGTTATTTGTCATTGGTAAATAACTGTTGTCACCATTTGATAGTTATTTGTCACTAGTAGATATCCTTTTGTCACGAGTATATAGTTATTTGTCACCGATATATATCTAGTTGTCATGGATAGATAGCTCTTGTCACCAATAGGGTAGTTGTTTGTCATCAACAGATAGTTATTTGTCACCACTAGATAGATATTGTTACGGATAAATAACTATTTGTCACTGTTGGATAGTTATTTGTCACTGATATATATCTAGTTGTCATGGATAGATGGCTCTTGTCACCAATAGAGTAGTTGTTTGTCATCAATAGATAGTTATTTGTCACCACTAGATAGATATTGTCACGGATAAATAACTATTTGTCACTGTTGGTCGTCAGTCACCAATCTTCGCCGGTGGCCGATCGTCGACAGCCGCCACCGCGATGGCCACCGCCACTAGCCGTCGGCAACTGCCACCACAACGACCGCCGCAACCGTCGGTTGTCGCCTACCGTCCTGTCGCCACGGTGGCGTCGCGTGGCATGCCTGGGGGTGGCATGTCTGGATATTCTAACAAAAAATTAATGTCCGGGGTGCCAAAGAGTAATCATTTCTCCTTTCCTTAATGTACATAAATCTTCTTCACTGACAAAAATGATCAAAAATTTGGAGATGTTTCAAATCTTTTGAGGTTACAAACCGCAGTAGAGTGAGACATGTCAAATTAAGACACAGCCAAATTAATATATAGAAGATCCGCTTCCTTTATCGTGGAGGGGTTTACCGGAAAGAGGGAATGGAATTTTTTCTTTTTCTTTTGGCCCTTTCGTTAGAGAAAGAGCATCTTTTCAGTCGTCTACATCAGAGGCATGTGTAGGCCACAAATTGAAACACACCACACCTTCCAAAACCCCACATCAGAGGAATGTGTAGGCCACAAAACACACCACAAGAATCAAAGTCCCTGAACCAAGATGAGGATAAGATTTCCTCTCTTTCCTACTTTCTCCGACAATGGAATCAAACTAAAGTTTTAGTGGGCACAAGTAAGAAAACTCCTCACTCCCCATTAATCTCTTTCTTTAACGACTTTTTTTTGTGCTAAGTTAGTTGATCTAGTTTTTGAATTTGTAGAGACGGGTTTTGGATATTGACCAACACTTAAATTTTAAATATATATAAATTTTGGAAAAAAAATTCAAACTTGAGTATTGAATTTTTTATCTCTTAATGTACGACCAAACGTTCAACAAATCGTATCACTCTTAATGCACTCTTTCTTAAGCAACATGTTTATACGGCATATAACTAATGGGAGAGAAAGACACACACATAGAAAGAGGCCACACTCTTTCGTTGCCACATCACTTGGTTTGGGTACTAAACAATTGGCAAGACCTATGTTTCCAAAGCTGAAAATTTTCTATATATAGTTGATGAAAACGATTTGGGAAATTGGCTCAATTATATTGCTCATAATATAATAGTCCAAAGTGGAGCAAGACCAATAAACTAAATACTATAAACAAGAAAAACTAATTAATATGGTAGCTATGATGTACATTAGGAGTGAGGGTGAGGAGTGAGAAGCTCTGGGGATTTAGGGTTTGCCGCCTCGTCCTCACCGTTCGTGTCTCTTGGAGGGGAGGGGGTTCTCCGACCTCGTCGGAGCCCCCTCCCCCTCCACCTCCATCTCCATCTCCGGTGACCGTGGTCTGTGGATGTGGGTTCTCTCATCTTGCTCTCGTGTTTTGTGTTTCCTCTTGGAGGTGAGGGAGTCCCCCGATCTCATCGGAGCCCACTCCCCTTCCGCCTCCGTCTCCGACGATCGTAGCTTGTGGGTGTCCGTCCTTCCTGGTGGGGACGGTTTTTGTTTCTTCTACGCGTTATGAGAGTTTTGGTTCTCCTCCGTCAAGGGTCTTCCTTCTCGATGGAGAGTTTCTCTCTCTGTACGGCTGGCGGGTGTGCTCGTCGGCGGTGCGGAGGTCTGACAACGACTTTCATATAGGTTATGTTTCCTTAACTTTACTATGTTTCATGCTCCTCTTGTTATATATCCTCTTGTCTGGTTCATGGTTGGCGAAGACACTTTCGGTGTCCGTCCGTGCTCAGCTCCGGCCAACCTCTCCAGTGGTCGGCTTGGTGCCCCATCCTTCATGGCAGAGGTCTATACTGGAAGATTTTCTACCTCCTCGTCGAGCTCTCCCTTAGTGATGATGTGGACCGAGGGTGCGGTATCCCCGCTATGAAGGCGTCGGTGAAGACCGAAGGTTGCTCATGGCGTTCTGTGCATCAGGAAGGGTTTTTGCTGTGGTTATTTGGGTTTACCCTTTGTATTGGGACCCTCGGTCCCTGTTGCTTCATGGCCTTTACAGTTGCCATGCTTTGTTGTACCTGTCATATGGCATTTGCGTGGATCGCCATCGGTGGCCAGCGCTGCCCTTCACTGGCTCTGATCATTACTCTGTGTTGTTACCTGCGTGAATGAATGATCCATCTTTTATTGTCGGAAAAAAAAAAACTATGATGTACATTAACTGTTGATAGATAGGGTGCTCCGCTTTAATCCAAAGTTGAATATATATGTCAAGAGAAATTCTAGTTATCGATAGTTGAGGAGAAACAGTTTTGTAACACCATTTGATAACATCATAATTAAAATTGTGCCACATCAATAATTGACGTAAAAAAAGTTAAAAACACTTCATAAATAATGAGATTGTGATGTATTTTGATTGATGTGTTATTTTAATGTGTTACCAAATAATATTACTAAACTATTTTCCATAGTTGAGTACTCGCCACGTTACTCGATTGGTCGCGCGCCAAATTTGAGCGGTGCGACCAATCAAATAACGTGTTGAGCACTCAACTTAGACTTTGTGTTTAATCGGCTAAGCACAAAATATTTCTCATATTCTAAACAATAGATTTCTTTAACCATGCATGTATCACCACAGATTCTGTAAGGAAAACGGGGGGCTAATTTCTTGTACGTGAGAATCCAATTAATATATAGAGACAGTAAGTGTACGTACGTAATTCGACTAATGATCAGCACTCGGTGTGCGTGCTCAGCATCGTGGCCACCGTGTAATAAAACAAGTAATTAAACGTCATAATTAATATTGGTGCATCTTGATAGGCCTCTAATGTGTGCGCAATATGTATAGAGAGAGAGTACTATAGAGGAAGAAGTTACCTATAATTAGTGCCTCTGCATGGAGTATTAAGCAGATAAAGACGCGAGAGCTTCAGAAATAACAGCGTGGAATCCATCACGACCCAATGCCCAGTCAGCCACCACGCAGGTCTTTAACTCCTATTTCACAGTTATACAAAAAATCGAATTCTTTTATTGGGTTAAGCTTTACACATAATTTAATGGTCCATTTAATTTAGGGTTTCATTTATTTAAGTCGATTTATTAATAAGTTTTTTAACATTACTAACGATCGCGAAGAATCCGTTCCGACCACAGAGACCTCACAACCCTCTCGAATGGAATGTTGTCAACGCAAAATACACAGTCCACACGGTTGTTAATGTGGCCAATACATCATCCAATAGTCGAAAATTTACAACAAATTCGAATCGAAAAAGGGGTATTTGAATTTATTGATCAATCTCACGTATCCATTCTCCTAATCTGTTGCGGCGCCAGGTTATACTCTTCCACTTGTTGCAGTAAACAAATCATGCGTAATTTGGTTGCGAATTTTGTTAAAGCTGAAAATATATTAATATTTGAAGTAAAATTAAGATTTGAGGAGTCTGACAACAAAATAGATGGGTTACTAGCTAGTGAAATCTGAATTTACGCTCTCAAATTATTCTTCAACATATTTATTCGTGGGATCGATCATCTACGGACTTCTAAATTAATATTACTTTTCTTGGTCAGAAGTTGAATGTTCTATGATTTGATCTTTTATCTTAATTTTCCTCTTTGTGTTGGTTGATCTTCACGTTTGATCCATGCCACCCAGTTGTACTTGGCTATAGTCTCCTTTTTTTCAGCTTTATGTTATTAATAAAATGGGCAGTCTCACGCCCTTCATTTAAAAAAAGAGCTTTTGAACATTATGAATTTACAGATTATTTTAAAAAAAACATTCATCCATATTTTAAAAATCTTAATTATTATACAAATAGATGTAGATCAAGAAGACGATGAGATCTATGTTTCCCACCCCAAAACCCTTCTTTCATGCTTTTTTGACGGAGACAAAATGTATTAAATTGGAGAGAGAGAGAGAGAGAGAGAGGGTGTTTATAGGGAGAGCGCATCTTTCCGTCAAGGGATGCGCATTTATCATAATATTTAAAATAAATAGTTAAACATCCTTGTTAATATCTAATGGACTATACATAACGAGTCTAAATCTTCTAAGTGCAAAGGAGAATTGAACTCTAGTAGTCATCAATAGAAGGACATCAAGTGTTTCAAGTTTTTTTTAAAATATATTTTTATTTAAAAATCAGTTCTTCAGATTAAAATACACTCATAAATATTAAGATACATCCATACACTTTACAATATACCCATAAATATTTAAATACAACGTTATATTTACGGGTGTATTCTAATATTATGATTGTATTCTGGTAAAGTTCACCAGAATATAATTATAAGTACTAGAATATAACCATAGAATATCACCATAACACCGTAATATAACAGTAAATATAATATTATATTTAAGTATTTATGATTATATTTTGATGCTAATATTTTAAATAATTTATAATTATATTTTGATGTATATGATTGTATTCTAATATTTATGGATATATTTTAATTTAAAAAACTGATTTTCAGGTAAAAAAAAATTTGAAAAAAGAGCTCGAGACTTTTGATGTCTCTTATTAGTGAATACTGGAGTCCAATCCTCTTTTGCATTTAGTGAATCTAGACTCCTACATTAATATGCTTACAAAATGTCTATAAGTTATCAGGTTAGATTTCAAACTTTTATAAAGCGTCCGGGCGCACCTGTGCCACCCCACGCCACTCCAGCACGGCGACCGTGCGACCTGGGCGCCCCGCCAATAAACTTTTTCCTTTTTGAAGCTGTTGTTTAAAAAGGGAACAATTCTTCAAAATATGAATCCCTGAATATTATCTGTTAAAACTTCAAACTTTCTTCTTTCTGAAAAGCGAACAATTGGGAATAATAAAAAAAACCGATAAATGGTTATAAATTATTCGTTTAGGGGTTCAAATTTTACTTTATAAGGTGTTTGGTTGTATTTTTTATCAATTTTTTCTTAAATTTAAAAAAAAAAAACATACATACATACACGTTTGATAAATAATTTTTTATTTTATGAAAAAAAATTATCTTATATAAATCTCTTCAAAAAAGTACGGAATAAATTTAAAAAATATATCTTATATAAATTTCAATATGATGTAAGACCTGTCTTTTTGTGTTTGAGATGAGGGTTTGAGAGAGACCCTGCGTTGGATCTCAAAGTGGGAAGGATTTGATCAGTGGATAAAAGCCACTGAGGGGAAAAAATAAAATAAAACTTGTTCTGGAGCAACGTTGGATAAGCTTGTGTCATGGCTTACGCATGCCAATTAAGCTTGTGTAAGGGCTTATCGCCACAAGATGGGAGGATCCCCACAAGTGCGTGCACCACCACAAGTTTAAGGCCCATCTTTTCCCACAACATCGTGGTGTTCGTTCCCAATTCCGATGGCATGTCGCCCCACATTATGTCACGTACTTATTGCAGTACTCTTATTATTACCATCTTTGAAATCAGACAATAGAAATAGATTCAACCCAAGTTTGATGAGTTTAGAGAATTGGGGGCCCCATTTTAACCGTCTATTATACAAAATCAAACGAGTAAATTAAGTGACAACATATAATGTAATTTCAGAAAATTTTAATACATTTGAATTTTATATTTTGTACTTATACTTCTTCTTTTTCATTAGTCAATAAAAAAAAGACACAATATATATATCCATCCAACAAGAAGTAAAAAATATAAGTACAAAATGTAGAACTTAAGTACACTAAATTTTTCTCATGTAACAATATATAGAGCGGCGAAAAGATCAACATCAGTTCAACATTCGGCGGCCTTTCCATTTTTCTACTTTCCATTAAAAACTTTGTTTTTTTCGAACATTATTTCATCAGTTTCAAACAGTCTCTTAGGAAATGTTTGATATTAGGATAGATTAGAGATAGAATGAGGATATTTTCAAAATTTTAAGATTCTTCGGTCTATCATTCTCAAAATTTTGAGATTATTTTTTAAATTTTTAGATATCATCATTCTATCCCGGCCCAATCTATTTTAATATCAAACATACTCTTAAGATATGTCATTTAAATGGAGAACTTTTATGTACAATTTTCACGCCAAATTTTCCACTATATACCTATATCCTACCGTAGATTTGATTGTTTGTTATAAGATATAATTTTTCTTTAAGTATCCTCACAGCTCTCAAAAATCGATAAACTAAATTAACAGATGGGTTTGATCATTCACAGTGTCCAAAATGGAGGAAAAGAAAAAGAGAAATATTTGTTATCAGTCTTGTTTGGTAATAAATTTAATGTAAATTATTTATTAAATAATTTTATTGATTAGAAAAAAGAGAGAAAAAAAAAAGATCTGACAAGATCCTTAATCACTAAAATTATTTGACAAATAATTCATATGAGACTTGTTAATGGATCAAATTAGTAATAAATACTTCTCTTATTATTTATGTCTGATAAATAAAAATTATCAATAAGACATGCACAAAGGTCGAAAGCAACACGTGCATGGGACGGGTGTTGGTTGCGTGGTTCTTGTCCTCTTGGCTTCAGAGGTGCGCGCGGCCGGCCACGCTGTGGCGGATCTGGAGATGAAAGGGGTTGGTGCGTATGGACGATCGAGGACGAGCCGCACCGCCGGCGGGAAACTGCGACGGCGAAGTGGCTGCGCTCGCTTGGACCGAAACGACCCAATGGGGTCTGTTTTTTCGCGTCCAGCGGCCGACGCACCACCGCCACCAATCCATCCTCCGATGTGAACCTTCAGGGGGAAAAGTTTACGGTACATGAGAATTATATTTTTTTTATACACTTTAATCTTCTCATTAACTAATATATTAGGATTTAGGAGTAACATTGTGTTTATAAATCCATTTGATACAAAGTAAGAAAATAATATAATCCGCGGGGAAAAATAGGTCTGAACATTTTTACCAACCAATATGTCCAGATTAATTAGTGCCACGAGCCGTTGGGCACGTGCGGGCACCGCCACGAATTCATGTCGTCCGGCCCTCGTTCTAAAGAACTGTATGTTCCAAAAGAGAAGCATTTATTTTGTAAATTATTTAATAACTAATTTTATTATGTGAAAGGGATATATATAGAAAAAGATCTTGTTAGATTCTTAATCAATAAAACTATTTTTAAATAATCACTTTATATGACGTCACACGCAAAGATTAATCCCACTTGTTGTATTGGTAAGTAAAGTAAACTTTTATCTAAACTATAAAATGCATTAGAAACGTCACCAAATGTGTCACATCCGATTTTTATCAATGCTCGTTGAGAAATGATTGCTGTTTATAAGAGTTTTAAACGTACGCACGTAAAGATAGATAGATGCGATGCGAGCCTCACAACTCCCGCTACTAGTCAAAAAGTCGTCCTCATTAGTTAGCTTTGTACGGTTTATGTTGCCGCAAACAAAGCTATATATGGCGGGTGATGCTGTGATTTTTCAGAGTCCCGATCCCAGCAGTCTATATTACGCAGCGGCGGAGTAGAGCTTATTCCTCGAGTTCTAAGTGCGCAGGCCGTGTGATTCCGAGAGAGGGAGAAGTTGCCCCCGCGAACGAGGCCATGGGAGATACGGGGGCCGCCGCCGCTACCTCCCCGGAGGAGCAGCACCCGCAGAAGGCGTTCGGATGGGCGGCCAGGGACTCCTCTGGTGTTCTCTCCCCTTTTCCCTTCTCCAGAAGGCAAGGTCCTCCTTATTACCCCGTATCGCGCATTTCTATCTTGCTCTGCCCTGTCTACTCTCAATGTACAGCACTCCTCGCAGGCCTTCTGCGATCATCATCTCATCTTCTTTTACCTGGTTTTGGTGTGCCTCCCTCCGCAAGATTGTTTCTCCAGAAACGCTGTCTTTCCAGCGACGTCGTGTCTCCGCTGTTATTTTCTTTTCTTCCTCTTTTTTGGTTGTTGTTATGTTGGGGTGGATCGCTCTTGTTTTGGAACCTTTCCGAAGACCTGTGGATCTATTATATTGACAAAGGCGTCATGATGTGCTTGCCGGCCGGGCATGATGTGTTTTTCCCGCTGCCAACGCTGCTTTTATTTCTCTCTCTCTCTCTCTCTCTCTCTCTCTTTTTCCATCGGTGAAGGCATCTCTTTTTGCCAAGTCAGGCTTCCCTGTGATACATCGAATCGATCTCGTTAATATGCTCCCGGGATTCCTTTTTTTTGTTTTACTCTATCTATACTGTGGCAGCATGACTGCATGCGGCCCTCTTGCTCGATCGGGATAATCTGCTCCCTGCAGTCAGTGTTTTTCTTTTGCTCGATTGCCACTTTGTTCTTGGCTGGTAATGGGTTTTTCTCCTGACTTTTGGCATCTTGCTGGCTACTCGTTTAATATTGATAACGTGATATGCAGGGTGTTCTTGTTGTTTTTATCCAGTCCGCTTTTGTTTCCTTTCTCCATTTGGTATTTCCCTTAAAATATCTCTTTAGGCCCAACCAATGTCCAGTAGCTTGAAGAAAATTCCTTGTGCTTAGCACTCTTGCAGAAAATTGTTTACATCTTCAGTAGCCATCGAAAATCCAAGAATAATCAGCTCTTGGAACTAATCCCAATTTGCAGATCACGGAGATCCGTAAATGCGCGATGAAGTGTGGTCTGTAAATTCCTCTTTTTATGGCGTTATTCGAGTGGACCAAGCTGAACTTTTTACCTTGTTAAAAAAAATTGCTGAAACTTTTTCGGATTTGAGCAGACCATTTCTTTTTAAAATTTTCCACATCTTGACATCTTGTAGGAGATGAACTTACTCTCTGACAAATTTGTCCGCCCTTATACCCACCTCAAGTACAAGAGGACAGGCTTGTGCTTGGGACGAGCACAAGGGCAGACTAGTCGGCCGGACAACAATACTTTCTCATCTTTGTAGATGTGTTTTGCTGATTTGCCCCTGTTTCAACTGTATGATTCTTTCTTCAGGGCCACTGGGGATGATGACGTCAAGATGAAGATACTATACTGCGGAATCTGTCACTCTGACCTGCACTCCATTAAGAACGAGTGGCAGAACGCCATGTACCCGATTGTCCCTGGGTATAAAGGACCCCTTACAGAATTTCATTTAAAAATTAAACATCTTCACTGTTAAATTTTCGGGTAAATATCTTACTGTTTGCTGCTCCTCTTGAAATTGGTCGATCACTTAGTAGACTCAGGACAGTAAATGCAGTTGTAAGTACTACTCATTCCCTTGCCTCTTTGAGAAGTTTGCAGCAAAATTTTGTCTCTGCTGCCGGCGGTTACATTAGATTACATATATAAGCTCTGAAAGGTAACTAGTTTTTTTATGGACCTTTGTCTATATATATGTAGAATTCATGGTTGAAGCAATCATTTGCATCCCTTATGTAATATATAACTGAAGCATGTGCCTAGAGTTACCGTGCAAAATCTGGAGGTTTTATGTGGTGTGGTTTTCTTGGATGAGATACTGGGCATAGTCATTTCACTTGGAAGTGTCACTCAATTTCTCTTTGTTGCCAGGGGTGATTGTATGCTTGAGAGTAGTATTTTGAATGAAAAAAAAAAATACTAACAGATGTACTTCACTAAATTGAACTTTGCACACTTTACTAAGTTCCTCTTTCATTGTTTCTTCAAACATACATATGATGATATGATAAAGGCAGTTGATGAACTTTATATAGCTGGAAGTTTTGCTTGCTTCTTTGGCTGATAAAGCTCTCTTTTAACTCTTTCCTGCAGACATGAGATTGTAGGTGTTGTGACTGAAGTTGGTCGTAATGTTGATAATTTCAAAGTTGGGGACAATGCTGGTGTGGGATGCATGGTCGATTCATGCCGCACTTGCGACTCCTGCGAGCAGGGATTCGAGAACTACTGCTCCAAATCGGTGCTCACGTACAACTCAATCCACTCTGATGGAACAGTGACCTATGGGGGTTACTCGGACATGATGGTCGTGAACAAGGACTTTGTGATTCGGTTGCCTCACAACCTGCCCTTGGACAAGGCTGCACCGTTGCTCTGTGCTGGAATTACCGTATACAGCCCCATGAAGTATTTTGGCCTGAATGAACCGGGGAAGCATCTCGGCGTAGCTGGTCTTGGCGGGCTTGGGCATGTGGCTGTCAAGTTTGGCAAGGCACTTGGACTGAAAGTTACGGTGATCAGCACATCTCCCAACAAGAAGAAGGAAGCGATAGAAAGGCTTGGAGCCGATGCTTTCCTGGTCAGCCGCGACCCAGAGCAGATGAAGGTTTTAAAAAAATAAACTGTCATTTGGCCGAGGCGGCAATACTGCATCCTCATTTTTCTCTAGTAATGCTTTCAGATCCTCCTGAAACTTGACGATGACTTCTGCTCTCTTGTCTCAGGCTGCAGCTGGTACCATGGATGGTATCATTGACACAGTGTCTGCTACGCACCCTGTGGCTCCCCTGTTATCCTTGTTAAAGGTCCAGGGGAAGATGATCTTGGTAGGAGCGCCTGAGAAGCCATTGGAAGTGCCGGCATTCTGTTTAATTGGAGGTAAGTATGTGGGTCATCAAGACTTGATTCCACGATCGCGATCCCATTGTTGCTTTCCATATTGTGCATTTGCCATGGGTTGTTGACCTTAATTGGGTGTTCCTGTGAAAACCATCAGGGGGGAAGAGTCTGGCAGGGAGCAACATCGGAGGAATCAGAGACACCCAGGAGATGATAGACTTGGCTGGAAAGCACAACATAACTGCGGAAATCGAAATCATCTCATTTGACTACCTGAACAAAGCCATGGAACGACTTGCGAAAAATGATGTTAAATACAGATTTGTCATTGATGTTGCAAACAGCTCCAGTGCGGCCTGATCAGGTGATGTTGTTGTTGCGCATTTGCTAGGATGTGACTAGCTACCACCCGCTGCCCATCACGTCATCCGTTCCTGGTGTGCTGCTCGGGGCCTTTAGTCTTGCACGTATGAAGAAGAGTCCGTCTGTTTGCTTGGGTTGTTTCACATATGATTGGGTTCCGAATGCTTGGACTATAATATTTTGGATATATTATTATTATTATTATTATGGAGCATTCTGTGGCTTTCTGATCTCCATTTCTATGATTCTTTTTATTTGTCCACCATGGGCTGTGGTTCCTAAGCGGGAGGGGAGGGTCCCGTCTTATCACACATTCACCTGATGGGCTGTGAAACATCCAACACTGCTATTGGAAACCTGGTATCTCTCTCCTGGATTCCGCATGTGGGTACATTAATTAAACGTAGTATGTTGGATCTGGTCGAACAAGATTTTTGAGGGCATCTTCTGTTCTATTCTGACCCTAACTAAAAGACATGATACAGAAAGTAATGAAATGATGATTGATCTTAAAGGAATATGAAACGATTGCCGTGCACATGCAGCTTGTATCTGCATATGGTAGAAAACTACTTGTCTACATGAACAACAAACATTTCTCTTTATGGAATTGGTAAGGTTTAAGTTAAAACAACTTGTCAATCAAATCTTGTCTAAGTTGGGTCATTTTTTTGGCCAAATCAAACCAAGTCGAATGAAGTTCTCGAATCGAATTGAACAGGATTTATTTCAATTCAATTCGATTCAAATCAAAATTTAATTAAATATAAATAGATTTATTAATATTACTATATTTAAAATAAAGATAAAAATTAAATATATATATATTGTGGAAATGGGAAATTTAACCTTTAAAAATCTCTATTTATCATGTTGTCTCATATTCTCATGGATGCATGCGTATTGCCAATCCAAGTCCCGCCGAACGCTACTTGAGCGACGATGACGTGAGGTGAATCGACAATTCGCGCAGCGCGGGCGTGCCAGTCACCGAAGTGACAACCGATTGGTTTGCCTTCGAGAGTCGGAGGGCTTCAAGTCTATTGTGCGCGCCGTCTGACTTCGTCAGACGAAAGTGAGTGGTCGGGTCCTGGACCAAAAACCCGTCGTTGCCTGAGCGCAACGACGTTAATTACATCTCTTTTAGAAAGAGAAAATCCTTGATTAATCGCCAGATTAGAAAGCCTCGTGACCTTAAAACGGGACATCCGATAAAGGGTGTGAAGCACAATTGAACTGAAATATTAGGGAGCGAGACGAACGCCTAATCGAACCCATTAGACCTTTCGCTCAGCCCGCTACCTAATTTCTTTGTCTATTTACTTATTGGTCCTCTTTACCATGAAAAGGTTCAATTTGGTCTTTTAAGTCTATTTGAGAAAGACAATTTTGAAAAGGGTGGTCTCTTTTACTTTTGTTGAAAATGAATACAATTTGGTCTTTTTATTGAAAATCATTTCAATTTGATTTCTTTTTTTTGTTGCAAAACATGCGATGATCATTTATTTGCTTAGAAAAGTTTGGTTTGACTCTTTTGCACATGGTGATGCGATCTTTTATTACTTGAGAAAAGGTCCTATTTTGATCTCTTACTCTTTTGGAAAATATAGGATGACCTTTTGATTTGTTTGAAAATAGTTGAAATTGGTCCTTTGTTCTTTTGCAAAATATGAGACGGTGTTTTGCTCTTTTAAAAGAAGGTTTGATTTGACCCTTTGATCTTTTGTAAAACCCGAGGGGATTTTGTCATTTGAAAAGGGTTGAACTTGGTCATTTAACAGCATGGAATGGCCTTTTACTTTCTTCTTCTCTTTTGCTTGAAAAGGGTTCAATTTGTCTTTGCAATTCTTTTTTTTATCATTAAACGATTTTAATTTTCCGTTTGGGCCCCTTGAGCATTTGAAACGGAGTTCTATTCGTTCGGCAGAGCTTGATGGCTCAACGCGCTTCGCAAACGTCCTCGAATCGGCGCAGCTGACGAGATAAGGCGAATCGGCGCAGCCCGGCTGAAATCATAGACATCATCGAATTGGCTTTCGTTTGCAACGTTGCCAACTCAATTAGAAGCTAATGACCTCTTTTAGAAGTTTTGCGCCAACTCAACCCTCGCGGGGAAATTTCGGCAGCATTTCCCCTTATCGCGGTGATAGAGGGGAAAGCGCGATGCTCATCCACCACAGGCGGAGATGGCACCAAAAGGGAGAGTGTACGTCGTAAAACGACGTAACTCCGACGGCCTAAGACCTCGATCCCCCAGGCATGCCTACGGAGATTCGGGCAATGTTATGGCCAAACAACCCACGGGACGATGAATCACATGTGAACCCACCTGTTCGAACACGAACATTATGTTGTCCGATCCGAGGATGTGGATGGGTCTCATATTATGTCTTTTGACTGTTTATCAGCCGGTATCACATAGAGCAATGGTTTTGCTCACGTGATTTCGGCCAACGTGATGGCCAGCGTCGAATCGGCGCAGCTCTATTCTGGTTTTACATGACTGCCAGAAATCAGAACCAGGCTGAATCGGCGCAGCCAGTCACCTGTGCAAAGGGGTGACCATGCCTCTCTCCAAGAACGCCCTTGCTCATGGCCGGGGTGATTTTGGATATTGAGATGGCGTTACAACCCATTGCTAGGTGGGCTAAACAAAGAGATTTAGGCATCATTTGCCCAACCTCCTTGATTAGCAAAGATGAGACTCTTTGGAGACTATTCGGTGTTGGTTTGAAACACACGTCAGTGGGGGGCTGAAAACCGCAATGGGATGATCTATTGAGAGGGGCGGACCAAGGCTTGATGATCTCTTTTGGATGGGTCTTTTGGAGATGGTGTTTAGACAAGAAAACATGAGCATTGCTTGCTCATTCTCTTGGCTATTACCAAAGGGCATGCATTAACCACTATGGGGGCTCTTGGGGGTCTGTTAGAACAGTGGGAAAGCTGTCCTTTGGAGGACCAAAACAGCAAGGGAACCGTGGCCTATTGAGGGGGATTTTAGCATGCTATACATGCATTAAATATGAGAAAGGGGTCCCATGCACCCATGACCTCATTTATTGAGGTATGGGAGGTATGGAATGATCTCATATAGAGGTGCTAAAGGGGGAGAAGACATGCCTCTAAGAAGAGGATATCCCATCCCGTAGCCCCCTTTGCAAAGAGAAAGAACCTTTTAAAACCCAAGATGGGATGAGAGGAGAGCATGCAATAAATGCTAAGGACAAGCTATTCTCATAAAAAAAAGGGAGGATATGCACAAGAGCATGATCTATTTCAATAAAGAAAGGGATGAGGAGGTACAAGGTTTGCCAAAATCAAGAGAAAAGAGGGGGGAAGAACCCAACGTGGGAGCTCTCTTGCTCTCTTGCTCTCTTGATGTGACAAGACAAGGAGACCCCTCCCCAAAGAAGAACCCCTCTCTCTCTCTTGCCTTCTCTTCTCACCTTTCTCTTCTCCCCTTTTTGCTTCTTTTTCTTCACGGGTGGAACCTCCCTTGAGCAGAAAACGCAGGCCTCTCCCTCTTCTTCTTGGCTTCTTGCTGCTGGTTCCTTCAGAAAACCAGAGAGGAAGACTCTCCTTTCATGCAAGAACAACCCCCCTTCAAGCCCTCTTGCGTATGGCCCCTTGCCCAAGCCTTCTAGAAGGGAGGAGAAGGTCAAAACAGGCCCAAACAGCTCCCTGCGCAGCAGAAATGGCAGACTTGCCTTTTTCCATTTGTGGCACTCCCTTTTGGGAGGTGTCACAAATGCTTAGTCTCACCTCCCCACTTTATGGAGTGAGATGAAGGTTGATTTCAGATGGGCCTTGATGGCCTTTTGAGTGGGCCTTTTGCCCTTTTTTGCACAGCCCATGAGGGGCTAAAACCGGTGCTAGCGGCTTGGATAATGGGCCGGCGGTTCGGGCCCATTAATAAAAGGGGTGCCCACAAATGCCCCCCACCCGTGGGTGGTGCGAAGAGGCACGCAGAGCGGCATCCGCGGGTGAATTTTAGTCCTTTGACTATTGACACTAGCGCCGACAGGTGTTTGACTTGTTGCCGGGCTAATGGTCAAGTGGTCTATTCGTAGCCTTTTGCTTCTTTTTGGTAATGTGATCCGCGGATGACGGCTGCACGTTGCTCTGAATGGGCAATTTGGGGATGGCCTCCCCTATTCTCATTTCTCTGGGGCCACTGGGGCTCGGGCTCGCTCAGGCAATTTGGAGCAGGGTCTGTTGACCTCGCCGAATCGGCGCAGGGTCGAATTGGCGCAGGTTGCGCCTGGTGATCTGGCGCGTGGCGAACCGGCTCGGTCTGGGCGGTCTGGGCGGCCTGGGCGGAATGGGTCCGGCGCGGTCTGGGCGGACTCGGTCCGCGGGCCGCTTGGGAGTGCGAACCGACGGTTCGCGCCTCCCGAGGCCGGTCGCTTCGGCCTTTTCAAATTCGCCTCAAAAGGCGTGCGCGGCCGCCCTTCTCTTTCCCCCTTCTCTTTCTCTCCTCTTTCCCTCCGCGGGCACGATTCGCCTTCCTCTTCTTTCTCCTTCGCTTCGTCTTCCCCCCGATCGCCTCTTCCCCTCCTTCTTCTTCTCCGGCGGCGAGGAGCGGTGCAGCGGCGACGGTCAGCGGGCGTAGCATCGGCGGCGCGGTGCAGACACCGGCGACGGCGAGGTGCGAACGCGGCGGCGGCACGAGGTGTGGCCGCGGGCGAGGTGCGACTGCGAGGGTTGGCCCAGGGCGGCAAAGGTCCGCAGCGGCGCGCGGCGGCGACTGCTCCCCGGCTCTTCTCGGCGAGGGTAGGGCGCAGGGAGCAACGACCCCTTTCACGCGGTGTTTTCCCCTCCCCTCTTTTCGTGGGCGTGGGTCCTGTTAGGGCGCCGGCGACGATAGGCCGGATGAGAGGGTGTTCCTCCATGGGGTTCCCTCTTCCCCCCCTCTGTGCTTCACCATAACGCCGGTGGAGGGCCCGTGGGGGTGGAGGACCCTCTCTCTGCAGGTCTGCGGCGGCGCGGGGCACAGCGGCGGCGGCGATGGATCCGACGGCGGCGGATTGGGGATCGGCCGCTTGTGGCCCTTTTCTGTATTCTGGGGCGACGCCGGAGGGTGTTCCGGTCGCGCCAAGGACTTCCATGCCCGGGGACCAGGAAGACGAGGCTTGCATGCCCCTGTGTTGATGTTGTTGTGTTCTCTTTTTTTGGGTGCATGGGTGAGCAGGGCCGAGGGGCGCCTGGGGATCTGGGCAGGCAAAGGGAATGTGCCTGGGCCATGGGGCCTTTTGTACCGAACGCTCGCATGAGTGTCCGGGTCCGTTGGGATCTCCCCCCCTTAAACAAAGCAATGGGGAGATCAGGTAGGTCCCAGGGCTTCTAACCGCTAGGGGGACCGCGGGGGAACATCCCGCATCCGAGGTTTCGCCTTTTCGTCCCTTTGCTCGTAGGGCCCACTTTGAGTCGGCGGGGCTTCCACCGGTGCGGTCCTCGTCCGCCCGTTACCGCCCCGAATGGCGGGTCCGATTAGGTCTAGCTTCCACTTCGCGCGCCACGAGAGAGTAGCGGCGGCCGTCGATGGCTTTTAGTGGGGCCCGGAGCCCCTTAGGAGACGGTGAGGACGCGTCAGGTCCCAGGTCTTTTACTTTTCAGCTTCAATGGCGGGGGCCCATTTTAGATCGGCGGGGCTCCCGTCGGTCCGCCTATCTCTTGCATATCGTATTAAATGGCGGGTCTTTTCTGACTGCAGCCAGGCACTGGGCCGCTTCACTCCCCATCGGCTTGTCCTCGGGGTAACAGTGGTTCCCGGAGAGCTTTTAGACATGCTTGCATGTCTCTGTTTTGGGGCCGTCTCGCCTTAGTGCGTGGACGTGTACCCGCTGAAACCCCCACTCGCACGTGCGATAAGGGGAGATGCTGCCGAAATTTTGTCAGATTTGAGCGTTCATTTGGCTTGCTGACGTGGCTTTAGTTTCCTTTGCAGGAACCATGGCTCCCAAATCTTCCTCCAGCAATACAAGCCTTCGGAAGGATGAAGACCGGTTGACTTTGGCGAAGCAGACATTGTCGGAGGTCCAATCCAGGAAGGCGAGCCTGAAAGAGAGAATATCCTCCCCTCATGTGGGTATCTTGTCGCTTGAGGAACTATTCCGGGACTTGCCATGAGGCACAGGGCTCGTTCCATTTCTATGCTCTTTTTATATTGCCCCTTTTTTATTTCCGAGGCCTTGCCTCTATGCTCATGTAGCTCTACTACTAATGAACGACATTTTATTTTGGACACAGATGTTCCTTCTTGATGCCTTGGTATGGTGTGCACATCTTTACTTGTCGGCTTTTTTTTTTTTTGGTTCACATTATCGAGTTGAGCGCCCTTTCGGGTTTTCGCCCAACCCGACCCCCTCTTGCTTTTGCCTACACGCCCTTTCGGGTTTTCATGTAGCGGGGTACCCTATTTTGCCCATGGCGCCCTTTCGGGTTTTCACCATGGCCGGGTTTTAGTTCTTTTTGCCCTCACTCGACAGGTGGTTCAAGTGAGTCCAACGAGGCATCTCTATTTTTAGCCTCTCCTTCTTTTTTTTTCTTTTTTTGAGGTGACGGGATCCTTTGCCGTCTATCGGCCGTTAACTCGACAGGGACTTTTGCTGTCAGAAGTAACGGCCTTCCATTTCACCGTCGGAGAGGACGGCCTTCTATTCTACCGCCAGAGTGACGGCCTTCTATTCTACCGTTGAAATGACGGCCTTCTATTCTACCGCCGGAGTGACGGCCTTCTATTTCACCGTCGAGATGACGGCCTTCTATTCCACCGTCGAGATGACGGCCTTCTATTCCACCGTCGGAGTGACGACCTTCTATTCTACCATCGGAGTGACGGCCTTCTATTCCACCGCCGGAGTGACGGCCTTCTATTCTACCGCCGGAGTGACGGCCTTCTATTTCACCGTCGAGATGACGGCCTTCTATTCCACCGTCGAGATGACGGCCTTCTATTCCACCGTCGGAGTGACGGCCTTCTATTCTACCGTCGGAGTGACGGCCTTCTATTCCACCGTCGGAGTGACGGCCTTCTATTCCACCGTCGGGGTGACGGCCTTCTATTCCACCGTCGAGATGACGGCCCTCTATTCTACCGTCGGAGTGACGGCCTTCTATTCCACCGTCGAGATGATGGCCTTCTATTCTACCGTCGGAGTGACGGCCTTCTATTACACCGTCGAGATGACGGCCTTCTATTCTACCGTCGAGATGACGGCCTTCTATTCTACCGTCGAGATGACGGCCTTCTATTCCACCGCCGGAACGACGGCCTTCTATTCCACCGTCGGAGTGACGGCCTTCTATTCCACCGTCGGAGTGACAGCCTTCTATTCCACCGTCGGGATGACGGCCTTCTATTCTACCGCCGGAGTGACGGCCTTCTATTCTACCGCCGGAGTGACGGCCTTCTATTTCACCGTCGAGATGACGGCCCTCTATTCTACCGTCGGAGTGACGGCCTTCTATTCTACCGTCGGAGTGACGGCCTTCTATTCCACCGTCGAGATGACGGCCTTCTGTTCCACCGTCGGAGTGATGGCCTTCTATTCTACCGTCGGAGTGACGGCCTTCTATTCCACCGTCGAGATGACGGCCTTCTATTCTACCGTCGAGATGACGGCCTTCTATTCTACCGTCGAGACGACGGCCTTCTATTCCACCGTCGAGATGACGGCCTTCTATTCTACCGTCGGAGTGACGGCCTTCTATTACACCGTCGGAGTGACGGCCTTCTATTCCACCGTCGGAGTGACGGCCTTCTATTCCACCGTCGGGGTGACGGCCTTCTATTCCACCGTCGGGGTGACGGCCTTCTATTCCACCGTCGAGATGACGGCCCTCTATTCTACCGTCGGAGTGACGGCCTTCTATTCTACCGTCGGAGTGACGGCCTTCTATTCCACCGTCGAGATGACGGCCTTCTGTTCCACCGTCGGAGTGACGGCCTTCTATTCTACCGTCGGAGTGACGGCCTTCTATTCCACCGTCGAGATGACGGCCTTCTATTCCACCGTCGGAGTGACGGCCTTCTATTCCACCGTCGGAGTGACGGCCTTCTATTTGACTTTTACCGTCAGGGCGACGGCCTTCTATTCGACTTTTACCGTCAGGGCGACGGCCTTCTGTTTGACTTTTACCGTCAGGGCGACGGCCTTCTATTTGACTTTTACGGTCAGGGCGACGGCCTTCTGTTTGACTTTTACCGTCAGGGCGACGGCCTTCTATTTGACTTTTACCGTCAGGGCGACGGCCTTCTATTTGACTTTACTTTTATATCTGCTGGAATTTGATGTTTGTCTTCATCCTTTATTATTATTTTTTTCTCATTATCGAGTTGGGCGCCCTTTCGGGTTTTCACCCAATTCGACCCCCTCTTGCTTTTGCCTACGCGCCCTTTCGGGTTTTCACGTAGCGGGGTACCCGATTTTGCCCATGGCGCCCTTTGCGGGTTTTCACCATAGCCGGGTTTTGGTCCTTTTTGCCCTTGCCCAGTGGACAAGTCTGACGAGGCATCTCTATTTTTAGCCTCTTCTTTTTTTTTTTTTTTTAATAAGGCGAGGACGGTGGCATAGTCTGCCAACGTCTTAGCCAACGTCGGCTGCTCGAGATTGTCGATGCTTTTCCTCTTTGCAACCCGATTGCTGATGCAGCTTCGTGCTGCCTCGACGTTACCGCCGGTGGGACTTGATCATCTGAATGACGCCAATCTCTTAGATTCGTCGCCGTCGTCGGCTTTCGTTGTGACTTCGGCGCCAACCGTACAGGTTCCCTGCCCACAAAAGATGGTAGGGGTTATGCCAGTTAGATAGCAATTGGTTATGCATGCTAAAGCACAAAGTTCTCATTTAAGTCTTTTATTACTCTTTTCATATATATGTATGTCTCTTTTTTTTATATTCAAGGAAACATGCACTTCTTGTCTTTTAGGAAATCTTTTCATGCGAGGAAAGGCACGGAAAACTCGAACTATCCTCACATAACTCATTAAAAGGCATGATGCCAATTATAAATGGGGGGACTCTTTTCATTGTCCACCCCCTAGAATCAGCATGAATCACGTAGGTCTCATAAATTTTGTTGGGACATTCGTCGCCTCAGAGCCATAGTCCGGCTAGCGGTATGGCGGCCTCTTCTATCTTTTTTTGCCATGCAAAGCATGCCATTTTTTCATTTTCTTTTTTGGCTCTTCGTCATCGGCGACTAATGTCCCGGGGGTTTGAGAGCTTAATGTTTTATTATTATTATTTTTATTTTTTTGTCGTTTTGCTTTGTTTCGTTTTTTTTGTTTGTTTTTTTTTGCTGTTTTTTTGCTATTTGTCCTTTGTCTATTTCTTATACATATGGGGGAGTAGAGGGTAGGAACTCCCTGCTGTTGCGGATGCAACAGTTCTTTTGTGGCAACCGAAACTCTTCGCTGTTGCGGGTACAACAGTTCTTTTGTGGCAGCCGAGCTCCTCATTCGTCGAACAAGTCGATCAGATCCACTTCTTGTTCAGCCTCTTGTTGCTCACGACTCTGACCATTGAAGTCTGGATGGCAGGCGTGATACAGCTTCAGATGTCTTCCATTGAGGGGTGGGAATTGTATTTCACCCCGATGGTTGACCAGGACGTAGGCGCCGCCTTCATAGACTCTTTGGACCACGTATGGCCCAGTCCAATTCACGTTCAACTTCCCTTTTGGGTTGCCGGCCATGACTTCTCTTTTCTTGACCATTACCAGGTCTCCTTTCTTGAACTCACGACCCTTGACGAGCTTGTCGAAGGCACGTGCTATGCGGGCCTGGTACACTTGAATGTTCTGTTGGGCTCGTAATCTTTTCCCTTCCAAATCGGAGAGTTCTTCGAGCCTCCTTTCGATATTGGTTTGATTCTCAGGAGCTAGCCCATGCTGCATGGCTACCCTGAGGGATGGCACTTCCAATTCTACCGGGACCACGGCTTCCGAACCGTACACCAGGGAGAAAGGTGAGCAGCCCATTGGTGTTTTATAGACGGTCCGGTAGGCCCATAAGGCTTCATACATCCGGTCCTCCCAGTCTCTTTTGTTGGCACTGACCGTCTTGGACAAAAGTGTGCACAATGTCTTATTGAAGGCTTCCGCCAGGCCGTTGGCCTGCGGATTGTAGGGAGTGGAAGTCCTCCAGTCTATTCTGTATTTTGCGGCCATTCTGAACACCTTCTGATTCTTGAAGTGTGTTCCATTGTCTGATATGATTCGGTCCGGACTGCCGAATCTGAAGATGATGTTCCGCTGGATGAAGCGTGCCACCAACTCCCCCGTTACTTCTCTTAATGCCACAGCCTCGGCCCACCTTGAGAAGTAATCGGTGATATCCAGGATGTATTTACACCCCGATGAGGAAGGTGGCAGAGGGCCCACAACATCTGTTCCCCATTGTGCAAACGGCCAACTTGGAATGGTCGGATGCAGATGTATGGGAGGTCTCCTTGAGATGACCGCATGCTCTTGACATTTTTGACATGTCTTGGCAAAATTGCCACAATCTTCAAACATAGTTGGCCAGTAATAGCCGAGCTTTTTGATTTCTATTTTCATCTTCGGCCCGGCCTGATGGGCGCCAGCGATCCCGGCGTGCACCTCTTTCATGACCTTCCCGGCCTCTTCAGGTGACAGGCACCTTAGCAAGATCTTTTTCTTGGAGTCCGCCATGATTCTGAACAGGGCTCCACCTCTTAACTCGTATGAGTCTTTTATTCTGACCAGTTTGATCCTTTCTTCTCTTTGGGAGGGCAATCGCTGGTGTTCGAACCATTGCAGCAAGGGCTCTCTCCAGTCTTTTTGCACGATCTCTTCGGCCGCAGATACTTCTTCTTGGCCGCTCTCTTCATTTTCAGACTCTTCTTCTATCATGCTGGGGACTTGCCGCCGATTCATGACAATGACTTCTAGCTTCTCATTTGGTGGCACCGCCAAAGAGCTAGCCAATTTTGCTAGGGCGTCAGCTTGTGCATTCCTGCTTCTGCCGACATGCTCTATTTCTATTCGATAGAATTTTGACAGGAGTCTCTTCACCTTTCGGTGGTATGGCAACAACTCCGGCTTTTTGACATCAAACTCCCCTTGCACTTGTTTGACGATTAGCATTGAGTCGCCGAAGACTTGCAACACCTTTATATTCATAAAGAGAGCCACTTGCAAGCCGATGATCAAGGCCTCATATTCAGCCTCATTATTAGTGCATGGCTTGTTAATTGAGCAGGAGGTGTGCGTGACTTCTCCTTCAGGCGACTTCAGAACGATACCTGCCCCCGCTCGGACTCTGGCACTGCCATATGCGGTTGGTTCTATTCTTGACGCTCCATCGAAGTAGAGTTGCCAAGTGGCTGTTTGTAGTTGGTTTACTTCGAGGGTCTCATCTTCTGGTAGCTCCGTAACGAGCGGAGAATTTTCTGGTACAGGGTGAGCTGCAAAGAAGTCAGCCACCGCCTGCCCTTTGATTGCCTTTTGAGGGATGTATTTGATATCAAACTCCATCAAGATGACAGCCCATTTGCCTATTCTCCCCTTCAACGCTGGTTGGGAGAGGATGTATTTGACGGGGTCGGCCCTGGAGATCAGCCTAACCTCGTGTGACAGCATATAATGTCTCATCTTCTTGGCCGCAAACACCAAGGCTAGGCATACCCTCTCAATTGGAGAATATCTCTCTTCTGCCCCCACTAACCTTCGACTGAGGTAGTAGAGTGCTTGCTCTTTCCCTTCCTCATTCTCTTGTGCTAGCATAGCCCCCAAGGAGTGCTCTGTAGTTGCTATGTACAGGATGAGAGGACGGCCTTTTACAGGAGCACCTAACACAGGTGGAGTGTTCAGGTATGCTTTCAATTGATCCAGGGCGTGCTGACACTCCTGGTTCCATTTGAAAGGGACGTCTTTCCCCATTAACTTGTGAAAGGGATGACATCGTCCCGACAAATTTGAGACAAACCTACGAATGTAGGCCAGTCGTCCTTGTAGTGACCTGAGCTCGGTCAGATTCTTTGGTGGCGGCAGCTCTTGGATGGCTTTGATTTTGACAGGGTCTATTTCTATTCCCCTGTATCGGACGATGAAGCCCAGAAATTTGCCGCTGGATACCCCGAAGGCACACTTCATCGGGTTCATTTTCAGCTCATACCGTCTCAGCCTTTCAAAGACAGCCCTGAGGTCGGCCAAATGATCTTCTCTTCTTCTTGTTTTGACCACGAGGTCATCGATGTAGCACTCTACCTTTTTATAGAGCAGCTCATCAAAGATTTTCGTCATGGCTCTTTGGTAGGTTGCCCCGACATTTCTGAGGCCGAAGGGCATTCTCTTGTAGTGGAAGATCCCCTTGGGTGACCTAAAGGCGGTATGCACCCTGTCTTGTTCGGCTATCCATATCTGGTTGTAGCCAGACGACCCGTCCATAAATGACAAGGCTTCATGTCCGGTGGTGGCGTCTATCATCACTTCAGTGATTGGCACCGGAAAATCATCTTTTGGGCATGCCTTGTTCAGATCTCTGAAATCTACGCAGATCCGGATCTGTCCATTCTTCTTTTTGACAGGGACGATGTTTGCTAACCAGGTTGTATACTGGTTCTCTCCAACGAAGTCCACGTCTATCAATTTGTCCACTTCAGCACACACTTTGTTGATCAATTCCGGCCTCATTCTCCTGGGAGCTTGCTTGACCGGTTCTATTTTCGGGTCGATTGCCAGGATGTGCTGTGCCACATCGAGGCTGAGTCCCGGCATCTCCTTGTAATTCCAGGCAAAGCAGTCCCGGAACTCTTTTAACAGCATGATGTATCGCTGCTTCTCTTCCTCTGGGATGAGGGCGCTTAGGAAGGTTGGCCTGTAGTCACTTTCCGTGCCAAGGTTCACCTCCACTAGCTCATCCACCGTGGCCTGGCCACCATCTTCAAGCTCTTCTGGTGCTGGCTGGAGGTCTACAAAGCCTTCTTCATCAGCTTCTGCTTCCAGCACTTCCAGGTATTCTCTTTGCTGAGCCGCAATCGGCATATTCTTTTCAGCTTCTTCGGTTTGCGGACCCCTCGACCTGGATTTGCAGGAACATCTGTTATTGCTTCCTGCTCCTTATCTCTTCTGAGCTTGCAGCCTAGCAGCGTTGCTCCATTGTGTCTATTTTCTCTAGCTGTCAAGAGTACTTGGGTAGCAAGAGACTCCACAGGAGTGCAGGCGGGAACGCGCTGCCCCTGGGGAGGTTTATCATTTGCATTTGCAGCCATTCTACCATGCTTCTTTCTTCAGGGTAGTCATCATAAACTACCCTGAAAGGTTTTTTCTGTTTGATTGGCTATGCTGATCATGCCAACCGTATAGCTTTCTCCCAGTGACAAGCCGAGTCTGGGTGCTGGGTGATTTTTAACAGGTCCCTGTCCATATTCGGCGGGTACCATAGCTTTCCGAATATCTCCCTCTGACTGAGGCGTTGCCGAAGAGGGATTTGTTGACTTTTGGCCAGCCTGGCGACTGTATCGGACATGTCTGGGAGTCCTATGATTGGAACCAAGGGATCTCCAGTCTCTTCAGGGATTTTGCAATCATCATCCCTTCTCATTGGTTGCTCCTCCGCTGCGTAGAAGACTGTGAAGCGCCTCCGGGTGAGCTATCACCATGGTCTTCAATGCTCTTACTATTTGACAGTCTATTCCGGCGGCTGGCTTGGTAAGGCCCTCTGGGACCAGAATGAATTCTGGCTCTTTTTCGTTTATTTGTGGAGTAGAATCACACCTACGATCTGGGGCGTCACACGATTGCACCTCCACCTCTTCTGTTGATATGGGCTCTTCAGCAGTGGTCCCTGGCGGTGGTGGCGGGAACCACTCATCATCAGGGATGACTTCTATTGCTTTACCCTCTTGAGGGGCTTTGGTTTCTGAGTGTTCCGGTGGAAACCACTCATGAGCAATGATGCTTTCTTTTTTGTCGCCCTTCTGGGGATTTGGCTTTCTGAGCGCCCCTGATACAGATCAGCATCAAGGAGGTGACTCATACACTTCGAATGGGTGAGCATCGGCAAAGACCCTTTGCTCCTCCCCTCCTTTCACATATTTGATACACTGGTGCAGCGTTGACGGGATTACTCCGTTTTGATGGAGCCAGGGCCGACCCAGCAAAGCCTTGTAGGACGTGCTTGCATTGATCACATGGAACTGCACCTTTGTTGTGAAGTCCCCCAGGACCAAGTCGAGTTCTACGACTCCCAGAGGTACCTCGAACTTTTGGTTGAACCCGGCTATTCTCACGTCGTGCACTGAGGCCAGGTGCACATTAAAGTGATATTTCTGGTAGATCTTGTACGCCAGGATGTTTACCGCTGCTCCGGGATCCACCAGGATTCTGCTTAGGGGTTGTCCATTCAACTGCCCCCTCATGTACAGAGGTCTGTTATGAGTGGCCATAGGGAGGAGCATGTCCTCCGGGGTGAATGTGATAGACGCCGAGTTGATGGCGGCGGCCTCCACCTGAACTTCAGTCAGACAAGTCTCATATTGCGCTGGAGCCTGCAAGGCTGCGATCAACGCTTTTCTGGTCTCTTCACTTAATGAGAGGATTTCCCAAACGCTGAACCGTGTGGGAATCTTCTTCAGCAGCTTGATGATTCGGTCTTCTGCCCCGACATTATCTAGCTTTGACTTTCCTCTGTCATTTTCACTATTCTTGGCTTGAGGTTTGGTGACCGGGCTGTCTTCCTCACCATCGGCCTTCTTTTGTAATACTGGGGGTTTGGGGAGTGCCCTGGTCTTCTCTTCTGCCGCCAGGAACTCAGCAAAGGATGGGACCGTGCCCCCAGTCTGTTCATTGGGATAGAACCCCGGAGGAGGTGGAATTTCCGCCCTTCGAACTTCAGGCTCCGGGATCTTATAAGAGGGTTCACCTCGGAAGACGATATTTTGATTGGCCGGAGGCACTCGTCCCCATTTCCTTCCGGACCTCGTTGTGAATTCTTGATCCGAAGCCCCGACCTGATTGACATCATTCGGGGAAGGGTAGAACTCCTCTTCTTCATAGTGCTCCCCCAAATTTAGCAGGGAGGAGATAGTATTGCATGAGAGGGTTGCCACCACCTTCTTTTTCTTGGATCTTCTCTTTTTCTTTTTCTTCATCGGCTCTTGCCCCCAGAATAGATCTTCTTGAGGTTGAGGGGTCTCTTGCTCGGCGAGTGCCTCCAGGGTCAACTTCTCGAGTTCTTCCCACGGGACAAACTCTTGCAACTGAACAGGGTATCTGTTCGGTTGCTCATATTCGTCTAATTCATCAATTAGCGCCTGCAGACGCTCGAGTGAAGGGCTGCCCCCTCTGTATAATGGAAGAGGCGTTTGACGCCTTCTGTTGCCGGGATTCCTCTGAATGACGACCCGGGGCTCTATTGGGTGCCACACCGGGGTGACCACTGGTGCCGGCGGCTGAGGTGTCACACCCCGGATATGTACTTTTGGAGCTGATTTCTTTTCTGGCTGCTTCTTTGCTTTAGTGGGCACCTTTTGCCACTCCTCCTGCTCTCTGCTTGGGGCGAGGATAAGATTCTTATAGGTGTTCTCCGTGCTGGCCTCGGAGATCTCTTCTGGTAGCTGTTGATATATAGAGATCATGTTAGCTCCAGCTTGCCGGGCAGGCAACTCATGTGGCTGCGGAGGATCAACCCTGTAATCCCCCATCTGCAGTTCTCCTTTCTTGATCAGAGACTCTGCGATGTCTTTGAACACATAGCAGTCCTCTAGAGGGTGCCCTAGGATCTGGTGGTACAGACAGTACCGGGGATCATCTTTCTTTGCAGCTTGATCTGGTCTTTTTGGTGTTGGGAGGGTGATCTTGTTATATCTGATCCCCCAATCAAATAGCACCTTAGTCTTTTCCCTGGGGAAGGAGTATGGCTTCCTCATTTTGTCTTGGAAAGGAATGACCTTTCTCTTTGGTTCAGTTTTGTTGCTGGAGGTTCCGGCCGCCGCCTCGCCTCCGTCTCTTTGCTTTTCAAATGTTTTGAGATCCACTGTGTGGACCTCCTTCCCCGCAGGCTTCTTGTCGGCCGGCTTGGTCTTTTGACTGGCGAACGAGTTGGTGGGATACTTGACCAGAAAGGCCTCTATTTCCGCCACCATGTTGTTCAGCCTGTCAAATGACCGGATCTCTACTCCGATCATCCTTTCAAGCAGCTCTCTTTTCAAATTTTGCTTGCAGATCTGAACTGCATCTTCTTGGTGAGGAGGACGCTTGCATCTCATGCTAAGGTTCCTCCACCTTTGGATATAGTCCAGTGCGGACTCATCACTCTTTTGCTTGGTTGCATAGAGTTCGGCAACTGTCACCTCCCTCTCAGCAATATAGAACCTTTCTCTAAATTTCTTTTGCATATCGGTCCAATCAGATATGGACCCTGCTGGCAGACTGGAGTACCATTCGAACGCCAGGCTTGTCAGGGAGGAGCCAAAGAACTTCAACAAGTATGATTCATCGGCCGCTAAATCTCCCATCACATTGATATAATAAGCAATGTGTTCTTTTGGAGATCCTCGCCCATTGAACTTGTCAAATTTTGGGGGCTTGGTGACACCTGGAGGCAATTTCTTCACGGCGTGGTATGCAGGGTAGGGTACCCTATATGCATCAAAAGCCATTTGCTCTCCGTCTCCCCGTTCAGCGAGCTTCATGTCAATTAGCTGTTCCACCATGAGCTTGTTGATACGGCTGGGTCCACTTGCTGAGGATAGAAGTGGGCCTGCTGATTGCTCGGGGTATTGATAATGGCCGCCGGTGGCACCGGAGGCGGCTCTTGGTCGTCTAATTGCTGCTCGGGATCGTGAGCGGGCAATGACTGCGGTTGCGCAGAATAAGCTTGCTGCGACTGGTGTGGTTGCTGTTGCTGCTGAAAGAACTGCGGCTGCAACAGCTGGTATTGAGCCTGTGAGCGTGGCTGCTGAGCCGTAGCCGCAGGGGATTGTTGTGGTCGCTCATTCGCTGTCCGTACGACAGCACGCTGGGCCGAAGCTTCAATTGACCTCCGCTGCTCGGGATGCATGTCCCTCAGTCTCTTTTCCTTTGATCTGGCGCTTGAGATCAGCGATCTCGGCTTGATATTGCTGCAACAGCTCCATGATAGCTGGATCTATGGGTGCAGCAAAAGGAATCTGTTGCGAAGTGCCCCCAGAAGCTTCTGGTGGCGGTGGAGGAATATCATCACTGCCCCCACTGCCCTGGGCGGTGACCACGTTGGCACTGACCGCCGTCATTTGTGCTGTCGGCAGTTCTTCGAGCCCATATGCGGCCGCCAAGGCTGCTGCCGCTGCTCTTCTTCTGGTGAGGGCACCAGGCCTTTCTGCCAATTCTGCTAGCTCTTCATCATTGGCTGGAAGTGCCCCATATCGGCCCCATATGCCGGCCATGTGGCAGGAGAAGATTGTGAGGTTCCCATGCCGACCTCTTTCAACCCTCCGGGAAGGGAAGGTCAATCTCTTGAAAACTGATACTCGGGGTTTGGGACCCCCAGACTGCTCATGGCCAGTTTTGCAAGGGACGTCATTTTCGCCCGAACTGCTTTCAGCTTCAGCTTGTGGATCTCTTCTGGCTCTTGGTGGTCTCGATCTCTGCAGAGGAGAGGTGGTGAGACCGAGTATATGGTCATGTGACCCATGGATCTTTTCTCGGCGGCACTGGCGTGCGGCCAGAACAGCAGGCGTCGATCGACTCCCTCGAACAGTTGGGATGTGGGCAGACCGTCGCAGCTCCCTTCTCTTGTCATGAAAGTGGGCATAAGCACATGCCCCCCCTTGACGAACCCCAGCCCTGAAGCCTCCGGGCGGCCGGCGGTAGCCGTGGGTCTTTTTATCAGCTACATTTGTTGGGAATTGCTTTTTTGATACAGGCTCTTCCGGCCTGGGCTTTTGCACTCTCTTAGGCCGCCAGACCTGCTTGAATTTGATTGGTTTTGGGGGCAGCTTGCCCTTGAATGTGTTGCACATCTCTTCTCTATTCGACAAAGCTTGGAAGGGGTTTCCTACGGGTACTGTCGGCACGACCCGCTTGGCTATAGCTTCAGTTTTCTTCTCTTGCAGATGGATTCTTAGGTCTCCGATCCGCACAGTTTTCCCCGAAGCAGACACCCGCGCACGACAGGTGACGATATTTTCAGCTTGAGTGATATGTTGGTTGCAGGTCTCTTTTCCCTTGAGTTTGTTGTTGTTGCCGCGCTCCACGTGGTGCACGTGGCAGCTTAGCTCTTTAATGGTCCCTTTGAGCTCAGCTCCATGATTGGCTTCAGCTCCATCTTGCCTTTTGGTCTCTGGGTGGAGGATGTCGACAAAAGCAACCCCCAGAAAGTTGGGGAACTCCACAACATGAGGGAAGCTCCCAAAGCGGGTGGGCACAGCGAGGTACCCATGCCGAGCATGGTCTTGAACTACGAGAGGCCCAAAACGTACTCCCACCATCAGTCAATTAGTACCTGTTAGTCAATTCAAAAGATAATCAGTATCAATTGTGCAAGGCCACATGGCTTTCTATTTTGGCGAAGAGATGAAGGGAAGCTTGGTCCCACCGGGCGTGCCACGCTGTGGAAATGGGAAATTTAACCTTTAAAAATCTCTATTTATCATGTTGTCTCATATTCTCATGGATGCAAGCGTATTGCCAATCCAAGTCCCGCCGAACGCTACTTGAGCGACGATGGCGTGAGGTGAATCGACAATTCGCGCAGCGCGGGCATGCCAGTCACCGAAGTGACAACCGATTGGTTTGCCTCCGAGAGTCGAAGGGCTTCAAGTCTATTGTGCGCGCCGTCTGACTTCGTCAGACGAAAGTGAGTGGTCGGGTCCTGGACCAAAAACCCGTCGTTGCCTGAGCGCAATGACGTTAATTACATCTCTTTTAGAAAGAGAAAACCCTTGATTAATCGCCAGATTAGAAAGCCTCGTGACCTTAAAACGGGACATCCGATAAAGGGTGTGAAGCACAATTGAACTGAAATATTAGGGAGCGAGACGAACGCCTAATCGAACCCATTAGACCTTTCTCTCAGCCCGCTACCTAATTTCTTTGTCTATTTACTTATTGGTCCTCTTTACCATGAAAAGGCTCAATTTGGTCTTTTAAGTCTATTTGAGAAAGACAATTTTGAAAAGGGTGGTCTCTTTTACTTTTGTTGAAAATGAATACAATTTGGTCTTTTTATTGAAAATCATTTCAATTTGATTTCTTTTTTTGTTGCAAAACATGCGATGATCATTTATTTGCTTAGAAAAGTTTGGTTTGACTCTTTTGCACATGGTGATGCGATCTTTTATTACTTGAGAAAAGGTCCTATTTTGATCTCTTACTCTTTTGGAAAATATAGGATGACCTTTTGATTTGTTTGAAAATAGTTGAAATTGGTCCTTTGTTCTTTTGCAAAATATGAGACGGTCTTTTGCTCTTTTAAAAGAAGGTTTGATTTGACCCTTTGATCTTTTGTAAAACCCGAGGGGATTTTGTCATTTGAAAAGGGTTGAACTTGGTCATTTAACAGCATGGAATGGCCTTTTACTTTCTTCTTCTCTTTTGCTTGAAAAGGGTTCAATTTTGTCTTTGCAATTCTTTTTTTTATCATTAAACGATTTTAATTTTCCGTTTGGGCCCCTTGAGCATTTGAAACGGAGTTCTATTCGTTCGGCAGAGCTTGATGGCTCAACGCGCTTCGCAAACGTCCTCGAATCGGCGCAGCTGACGAGATAAGGCGAATCGGCGCAGCCCGGCTGAAATCATAGACATCATCGAATTGGCTTTCGTTTGCAACGTTGCCAACTCAATTAGAAGCTAATGACCTCTTTTAGAAGTTTTGCGCCAACTCAACCCTCGCGGGGAAATTTCGGCAGCATTTCCCCTTATCGCGGTGATAGAGGGGAAAGCGCGATGCTCATCCACCACAGGCGGAGATGGCACCAAAAGGGAGAGTGTACGTCGTAAAACGACGTAACTCCGACGGCCTAAGACCTCGATCCCCCAGGCAGGCCTACGGAGATTCGGGCAATGTTATGGCCAAACAACCCACGGGACGATGAATCACATGTGAACCCACCTGTTCGAACACGAACATTATGTTGTCCGATCCGAGGATGTGGATGGGTCTCATATTATGTCTTTTGACTGTTTATCAGCCGGTATCACATAGAGCAATGGTTTTGCTCACGTGATTTCGGCCAACGTGATGGCCAGCGTCGAATCGGCGCAGCTATGTTCTGGTTTTACATGACTGCCAGAAATCAGAACCAGGCTGAATCGGCGTAGCCAGTCACCTGTGCAAAGGGGTGACCATGCCTCTCTCCAAGAACGCCCTTGCTCATGGCCGGGGTGATTTTGGATATTGAGATGGCGTTACAACCCATTGCTAGGTGGGCTAAACAAAGAGATTTAGGCATCATTTGCCCAACCTCCTTGATTAGCAAAGATGAGACTCTTTGGAGACTATTCGGTGTTGGTTTGAAACACACGTCAGTGGGGGGCTGAAAACCACAATGGGATGATCTATTGAGAGGGGCGGACCAAGGCTTGATGATCTCTTTTGGATGGGTCTTTTGGAGATGGTGTTTAGACAAGAAAACATGAGCATTGCTTGCTCATTCTCTTGGCTATTACCAAAGGGGCATGCATTAACCACTATGGGGGCTCTTGGGGGTCTGTTAGAACAGTGGGAAAGCTGTCCTTTGGAGGACCAAAATAGCAAGGGAACCGTGTCCTATTGAGGGGGATTTTAGCATGCTATACATGCATTAAATATGAGAAAGGGGTCCCATGCACCCATGACCTCATTTATTGAGGTATGGGAGGTATGGAATGATCTCATATAGAGGTGCTAAAGGGGGAGAAGACATGCCTCTAAGAAGAGGATATCCCATCCCGTAGCCCCCTTTGCAAAGAGAAAGAACCTTTTAAAACCCAAGATGGGATGAGAGGAGAGCATGCAATAAATGCTAAGGACAAGCTATTCTCATAAAAAAAAGGGAGGATATGCACAAGAGCATGATCTATTTCAATAAAGAAAGGGATGAGGAGGTACAAGGTTTGCCAAAATCAAGAGAAAAGAGGGGGGAAGAACCCAACGTGGGAGCCCTCTTGCTCTCTTGCTCTCTTGATGTGACAAGACAAGGAGACCCCTCCCCAAAGAAGAACCCCTCTCTCTCTCTTGCCTTCTCTTCTCACCTTTCTCTTCTCCCCTTTTTGCTTCTTTTTCTTCACGGGTGGAACCTCCCTTGAGCAGAAAACGCAGGCCTCTCCCTCTTCTTCTTGGCTTCTTGCTGCTGGTTCCTTCAGAAAACCAGAGAGGAAGACTCTCCTTTCATGCAAGAACAGCCCCCCTTCAAGCCCTCTTGCGTATGGCCCCTTGCCCAAGCCTTCTAGAAGGGAGGAGAAGGTCAAAACAGGCCCAAACAGCTCCCTGCGCAGCAGAAATGGCAGACTTGCCTTTTTCCATTTGTGGCACTCCCTTTTGGGAGGTGTCACAAATGCTTAGTCTCACCTCCCCACTTTATGGAGTGAGATGAAGGTTGATTTCAGATGGGCCTTGATGGCCTTTTGAGTGGGCCTTTTGCCCTTTTTTGCACAGCCCATGAGGGGCTAAAACCGGTGCTAGCGGCTTGGATAATGGGCCGGCGGTTCGGGCCCATTAATAAAAGGGGTGCCCACAAATGCCCCCCACCCGTGGGTGGTGCGAAGAGGCACGCAGAGCGGCATCCGCGGGTGAATTTTAGTCCTTTGACTATTGACACTAGCGCCGACAGGTGTTTGACTTGTTGCCGGGCTAATGGTCAAGTGGTCTATTCGTAGCCTTTTGCTTCTTTTTGGTGATGTGATCCGCGGATGACGGCTGCACGTTGGTCTGAATGGGCAATTTGGGGATGGCCTCCCCTATTCTCATTTCTCTGGGGCCACTGGGGCTCGGGCTCGCTCAGGCAATTTGGAGCAGGGTCTGTTGACCTCGCCGAATCGGCGCAGGGTCGAATTGGCGCGGGTTGCGCCTGGTGAGCTGGCGCGTGGCGAACCGGCTCGGTCTGGGCGGTCTGGGCGGCCTGGGCGGAATGGGTCCGGCGCGGTCTGGGCGGACTCGGTCCGCGGGCCGCTTGGGAGTGCGAACCGGCGGTTCGCGCCTCCCGAGGCCGGTCGCTTCGGCCTTTTCAAATTCGCCTCAAAAGGCGTGCGCGGCCGCCCTTCTCTTTCCCCCTTCTCTTTCTCTCCTCTTTCCCTCCGCGGGCACGATTCGCCTTCCTCTTCTTTCTCCTTCGCTTCGTCTTCCCCCCGATCGCCTCTTCCCCTCCTTCTTCTTCTCCGGCGGCGAGGAGCGGTGCAGCGGCGACGGTCAGCGGGCGTAGCATCAGCGGCGCGGTGCAGACACCGGCGACGGCGAGGTGCGAACGCGGCGGCGGCACGAGGTGTGGCCGCGGGCGAGGTGCGACTGCGAGGGTTGGCCCAGGGCGGCAAAGGTCCGCAGCGGCGCACGCGAGGGCGAGCGGCGACAGCGGCGAGGACACCGGAGGCGCGCGGCGGCGACTGCTCCCCGGCTCTTCTCGGCGAGGGTAGGGCGCAGGGAGCACCGACCCCTTTCACGCGGTGTTTTCCCCTCCCCTCTTTTCGTGGGCGTGGGTCCTGTTAGGGCGCCGGCGACGATAGGCCGGATGAGAGGGTGTTCCTCCATGGGGTTCCCTCTTCCCCCCCTCTGTGCTTTACCATAACGCCGGTGGAGGGCCCGTGGGGGCGGAGGACCCTCTCTCTGCAGGTCTGCGGCGGCGCGGGGCACAGCGGCGGCGGCGATGGATCCGACGGCGGCGGATTGGGGATCGGCCGCTTGTGGCCCTTTTCTGTATTCTGGGGCGACGCCGGAGGGTGTTCCGGTCGCGCCAAGGACTTCCATGCCCGGGGACCAGGAAGACGAGGCTTGCATGCCCCTGTGTTGATGTTGTTGTGTTCTCTTTTTTTTGGGTGCATGGGTGAGCAGGGCCGAGGGGCGCCTGGGGATCTGGGCAGGCAAAGGGAATGTGCCTGGGCCATGGGGCCTTTTGTACCGAACGCCCGCATGAGTGTCCGGGTCCGTTGGGATCCCCCCCTTAAACAAAGCAATGGGGAGATCAGGTAGGTCCCAGGGCTTCTAACCGCTAGGGGGACCGCGGGGGAACATCCCGCGTCCGAGGTTTCGCCTTTTCGTCCCTTTGCTCGTAGGGCCCACTTTGAGTCGGCGGGGCTTCCACCGGTGCGGTCCTCGTCCGCCCGTTACCGCCCCGAATGGCGGGTCCGATTAGGTCTAGCTTCCACTTCGCGCGCCACGAGAGAGTAGCGGCGGCCGTCGATGGCTTTTAGTGGGGCCCGGAGCCCCTTAGGAGACGGTGAGGACGCGTCAGGTCCCAGGTCTTTTACTTTTCAGCTTCAATGGCGGGGGCCCATTTTAGATCGGCGGGGCTCCCGTCGGTCCGCCTATCTCTTGCATATCGTATTAAATGGCGGGTCTTTTCTGACTGCAGCCAGGCACTGGGCCGCTTCACTCCCCATCGGCTTGTCCTCGGGGTAACAGTGGTTCCCGGAGAGCTTTTAGACATGCTTGCATGTCTCTGTTTTGGGGCCGTCTCGCCTTAGTGCGTGGACGAGTACCCGCTGAAACCCCCACTCGCACGTGCGATAAGGGGAGATGCTGCCGAAATTTTGTCAGATTTGAGCGTTCATTTGGCTTGCTGACGTGGCTTTAGTTTCCTTTGCAGGAACCATGGCTCCCAAATCTTCCTCCAGCAATACAAGCCTTCGGAAGGATGAAGACCGGTTGACTTTGGCGAAGCAGACATTGTCGGAGGTCCAATCCAGGAAGGCGAGCCTGAAAGAGAGAATATCCTCCCCTCATGTGGGTATCTTGTCGCTTGAGGAACTATTCCGGGACTTGCCATGAGGCACAGGGCCCGTTCCATTTCTATGCTCTTTTTATATTGCCCCTTTTTTATTTCCGAGGCCTTGCCTCTATGCTCATGTAGCTCTACTACTAATGAACGACATTTTATTTTGGACACAGATGTTCCTTCTTGATGCCTTGGTATGGTGTGCACATCTTTACTTGTCGGTTTTTTTTTTTTTTTTTTTGGTTCACATTATCGAGTTGAGCGCCCTTTCGGGTTTTCGCCCAACCCGACCCCCTCTTGCTTTTGCCTACACGCCCTTTCGGGTTTTCGTGTAGCGGGGTACCCTATTTTGCCCATGGCGCCCTTTCGGGTTTTCACCATGGCCGGGTTTAGTTCTTTTTGCCCTCACTCGACAGGTGGTTCAAGTGAGTCCAACGAGGCATCTCTATTTTTAGCCTCTCCTTCTTTTTTTTCTTTTTTGAGGTGACGGGATCCTTTGCCGTCTATCGGCCGTTAACTCGACAGGGACTTTATAATTTCATCTAACAACGAAAGACCAAAACAAGAAGAAACATATGGGACATGTGTGATAATTAATTTAAATATGAAGTTTATACATACAAATGTTAATTATCTGAGATAGATTTCCAAGAAAGTTTCACTTTATAAGAAGTTCCTAATGTAGAAAAAGACGTTTAAAGTTATTGGGTAACTCAATTTAAAATCTCATGGCACCTAGTAAAACAGGTCGAGGGACCATCATGAACAAGCCAAGACAAGAATTTCAGTTGTAGAACAAAGAATTATGTATGGATGATATGAATTTGCCAAAACAAGAATTCTTGAATCATAAGACCAAAAGTCTAATGCTCACTACATCAAAGAACTTCCATTAGAGTGCCTCGAGGGGTAGCCCAGTGATGGGGCTACCCTGTTGCACACCGAAGGCTAGGGCTCAAACCCTTCTTGGCTCGCTTTGGCGCATTTAAGGGATTTTTCTGAGTGAAAAAATGGATGGCTGATGCACTCTCGTGAGGGTTTTTAGGCGAAAGATTTCGCGCGCGAGATTTTGGGTTGGGTGGTAGGGGCTCCGAGTCTCGAATTCGGGATAGGATTATATGCTCCCAATGACTTTGCCACTGGGCTATCCAAAAAAAAAAGAACTTTCATTAGAGCGATGATAAAAAATTCACGTCCTATGAAATGGTCGCTGCTAATTAAATTGTTCCTTATAATTATAGGTGTTAAGAGGCTATTACCCATGAGCAACACCCAGCTGAGTCTTCCTAACCATCATGCTTTGTTTGTAATTGAAGTTTGGATGTCTCTATTCTCAAAGAGGTGCTAGGGTATGATGTTCAAATTTTTAGTCCATCCACCTCAAAATTCTAAGAGTTTAAATCCTTTGGTGCCCTTTTTTCAAAACACTTTTTTACCTAATTTTTATGGTTGCATTTTAACATGAAGAAGAGGTTTTTAGGGAAAAAAAAATATTTTTAAAAAGAGGTTTAGGACACATGGCACACAGCTATTCGGGGTTATTAGAGTCCAATCTTCCTCTGTACTAAAAAGATCCCGACTCAAATTATTAACCACCTATACATCATTCTATTAAACAAAACTTTATTTTAATCTAAAAAGTGGCAGCAAAGAGATCATAGTGCATGTGGACCTTAAGAAAGGAAACAAAACAAAACAAAACACACAGCAAATGGGGCCCAAAAACCAAGCCATATGCAAGCCCAAAAATCAGGCCATGTGCAGGCCTAAAAACACAGGCCCACCATCGGATGTCCCCAAAAGAAAAAAGGGAAAAAGGCAAAGGGCAAAGTGGGAAGAGGCCTTTCCAAAGCCTCTTAAAAAGAGCTTGCTTGCGCAGCAAGCAAAGGGGGCTAGCAAAAAAAAAGGGGGAGCAGAGCCAACAAAAGGGGTCCTCGGTTCTGGGTTTCCGGAAAAAGAGAAGAAGAGAGAAGGAAAAAAAAGAGAGAAGAGAAGGGGCTGGTTCGCTGGTTTGCTGCAAGGTGAAGAGAAGAAGAGGGAAAGAGAAGAAGAGAAGAAGAGGAAAAGGAGGAAAGATGTTGGTCCCTCTTCCCAAGAGAACAAGAAAGGAGGGTGAGGAAGAGAGAGAGGAGAGAGTTCAAGGAAAGGGGGGGCATCGCCCCTTCCTCTTTGGTTTTTCTTTTATGTTTTCTTTATTCCCTTTCTCCTCTCTTGTCAAATCAGAACAACTCTTTATCTTATTGTCTTTTCCCCCTCCCCCCATGTGATATGTGATGGATATTTGTTGCCCCTTTTAAATATTATATGAACTCCATGAGACATGATAGCATGTTTGTCTTTTTCCTTTATGCAATGTGGTATGAATATCCTTTTTTTAAGGTTTGTTCTTGTTGCACAAACATGTGTTCCCTCTCCCCATGTGTTTTCTATTCAACCACCCATTGGTTTTCCCCCAACAAGAGCCATTTTTTCTGATGTGCTGCATTCTGCCCCTTCTTTGAAGGCAAGCTGCCGACTCACTGCCATGTGAGTCTTTGGGCATCCAAGAGTGGGTAAATCGATATCCATATCTTGCTTGGGCCCTACACTGGGACTGACAGACCTCAAACCCCTCTTGAGAGTGTTGTTTTCCCTTTGGCAGTGGAAATCCCCCACCATTTGTGAGTTTTGTGCTTGAATGTTCCTTGCCGACTCACTACGATTTCAAGTCTAAACGTCAAAGAGTTGGATAATATGATATCCATGCTCTATCTAGGACTTGAATAGGATCTAATTAGTTCCAAAATCATGAGTATGGTATGTTTATCCCATTTTCTGGGGCGAAAAACATGCAAATCAATGTTTCCATGTTGAAGGCTTGCTGCCGACTCACTATGGCAGTGAGCTTTACACATCTTAAAATCGGTTGGCATGGTATTCCGACCCATCTAAGAGTTTAGAATCGATCGGGTTCTGTTTCAGTCTCATATGTGAACTTATCCCGCATGTTTGCCATAAGTACGCCCTCAAATTGAGTGTCATCCCTTACAAATGGGTGCTGCCAACTCACGTAAGCAGAAGTATGTCTGCTACTGACTCACCTAAAAATGAGACATCTATGAGACTTCGGGTTAGATAATATGATATCTATGCCTGATTATCTAGATGCAAATATTATTAGATCACCAACCGGGTTATTTTTGGTCTCGGTGCTCATCGGTTCCCTCGTAGGCATGCCTCAGGAATCGGTACTGTGTGCCGTTTGGGTGACGCCATATGTGGCAAACACTCTGTTTTGGTACCGTCTCCTCCGTGGTGGATGGGTATCGCGAACTCCCTCATGTTTTATGAGTCTGGGGGAGATGCTGTCAAAATTTTCTATGAGTTTAAACCATTAAATGTTTCTGGCTGGTTAGTCGACAAGGATTCAACAGGCTGCCGACTCACTGATCTAGTGAAGAGATTTGGACTAATGAGTCGGCAAGCCACATGAACGATGAGCCGGAAAGCCTCGGTTGATGAGAACATCCATTTTTGGTCTCGGTACTTGTCGATTCACTCGTAGGAAAACCTCGGGAATTGGTACCGTGTGTCATTTGGGTAACGCCGTATATGGCAAACACCTCGTTTTTAGTGTCGTCTCCATCATGGTGGACGAGTACCGTGACCTTCCCCTTTTGCTATGAATAAGGGGAGGTGCCACCGAACTTTTCTCGTGCATTTTTATGCGATTAAAAGCCTTTAAAACCACACTGATTAGGTGATTCGGCAACATTGCGATAGTCTGCCGACTCACTGATTCAGAAGGAGTCTGCCGACTCAACAGTCTTTCCGACTCACTGATTCAGCTAGATCCAGCCAACTCAGTCATGTGCTGACTCAGTGGTCTTGCCAGCTCACTGACTCAGCAGGGTTCTGCCGACTCACTGACCCAGCAGGGTTCTGCCAACTCAGTCATGCTCTGATTCAGCAGTCAGCCGACTCATTGTTACAGCAAGGTTCTGCCAACTCCTCTGACTCAACAGTCTACCGACTCAGCTAAACTCTGTCGACTCACCAACATAACTATGACTATCACGTTTCAAATGAAACAAAGAGAACATATTGGCATTAATTTATAAATATCAAATGAATAAATGAATAAAAGATCCAACAATTATACATGAAGATGATAATGATCACGATGAGTCAAATGCTATTAAATAGACATCTTTCCTGTTGCCATTTTTGGCTTAACTTCATGACGCACTTTGCACCTTTATCGGATGTTTCCGTCTCAGGCCTTAAGACTTTCTAATCTTGTAATTAATCAAGGGTTTTCTCTCTCAGAGAGATGTAATTAACGTCGTTGCGCTCAGGCAATGGCGGGATCTTGGTCCCGACCCGATCTCCACTATCGTTTGACAAAGTCAAACGGTGCGCAAATAGACCTAAAGTCCTTCAAGTCTCGGAGGCAAAACATGTTGTCACTTCGGTGACTGGCACGCCTGCGCTATGCGATTGTTGATTCATCTCTCATCACCGCCGCTCGAGTAGCACTCGACGTGACTTGAATTTGCAATATGCATCCATACACATGAGAACATAATAAAAGAGACCTTAAAAGATTTTAAAATAATTTGTGATGGATTATCCATAAATCCATTTCCACAGTTCACAAGAATGGTGGTGACGTAAGCTCTCTTTTTTTTTTAGGTAAGTAAGTTGGCAAGGGGAGGGGATCCCCCACCCTCCCGCTTCCTCCCCTCCTTTTGGCAGGGAAAGAAGCCCTCAAAGAGGAAGCTAATTAGGTTAAGTGTACTCTTAAGGGGCAGTGAGAAAGAAGCTGCATGGTGTCCATCAGTCCATGCATATTTTTAGCCTGATGAAACTTGCCGTAGTTGAGAACCAGGACATGATGCAACGGGAGACAAGGGCATTGCTAGAACAAATTAACTAAGGCACCGTTTGGAAGTGAGTGAATCAAAAAAATTATTTTTTACCAAAATTGGCTTTTCCTGTAAAACCCACATATAGGCGCGTTTTCACGCCATATTTGCAGCCCGTACCCATCCTACGAGAAGAAGGGGCAGAATATCAACAGATCCAACAGATCCAATACGAGCTTTCACAGCCGCAACTCTCGCAACAACAATATCAACCACAACAAGGCTATTCTATGCAACAGCCATTGCCTGCCCACGCTCCTGAGCAGCAATTTGAAAATCAAGAGCCACTCCCGGTACCACCGGTGGCCATTATAAACACTCCAATAAATCAGCCGGCCCACTTCTAACCTCAGCAAGTGGACCCTACCACCATCAACAAGCTAATGGTGGAGCAAATGATTGAAATGAAGCTCGCCGAACGGGGTGACAGAGAGCACATTGCTTTTGATTTGTATAGGGTACCTTACCCTGCACACCATGCCATGAAGAAGTTTCCCCCGGGCATCACAAAGCCTTCGAAGTTTGACAAGTTCAACGGGCGAGGATCCCCAAAAGAACATATAGCATATTACATCAATGTGATGGGGGACTTAGCAGCCGATGAGTCGTACTTGTTGAAATTCTTCGGCTCCTCCTTAACAGAACTGGCATTTGAATGGTACTCCAGTCTGCCGACAGGGTCCATATCTGACTGGACCGACATGCAGAAAAAATTTAGGGAAAGATTCTACATTGCGGAGAGGGAGGTCACAATAGTTGAACTCTATGAAACCAAGCAAAAGAATGATGAGTCAGCACTGGATTACATCTAGTCGTGGAGGAACCTTAGTATGAGGTGCAAATGTCTCCTCACCAAGAAGATGCAGTTCAAATCTGCAAGCAAAATATGAAGAGAGAACTACTGGAAAGAATGATTGGAATGGAAATCTGATCATTCGGCAAACTAAACAATGTAGTGGCGGAAATAGAAGCCTTTTAGGCGAAATACTCCACCAATTCATTTACAAGACAAAAGAGCAAACCGAATGATAAGAAGCCAGTTGGCAAAGAGGTGCATGTGGTAGATCTCAAAACCTTTGAGAAGCAAAGAGACGGGGGCAAGGCAGTGGCCAGATCCTCTAACAGCAAGACTGAAGCACAGAGAAAGGTCATCCCTTTCCAAGACAAAGTAAGGAAGCCATATTCCTTCCCCAAGGAGAAGACCAAGACGCTGTTTGATTGGGGTATTAGATACAACAAAATCACCCTCCCAACACCTAAGAGACCTGACGAGGCTACAAAGAAGGATGACCCCCGGTATTGTCCATACCATCAGATCTTGGGGCATCCTCTAGAAGACTGTTATGTTTTCAAGGATATCATGGAGGGCCTGATTAAGAAGGGAAAGCTGCAAATGGGGGATTACAAGGTCGATCCGCCCCAGCCACATGAGCTGCTTGGCAAGCTACGATCAATATGATCTCTCTATATCAGCAATTGCTAGAAGAGATCTCTGAAGCCAGCACGGAGAAAACATATGAAATTCATATCCTCACCCCAATTAAGGAGCAGGAGGACTGGCAAAGAATATCCAACAAGGCAAAGAAGAGATCAGATAAGAAGCCAACTCTAAAAGTACATATTCGGTGAGTGACACCTCCGCCGCCTGTGCCAATTGTCACCCCGATATGGCATTCAATAGAACCCAGGGTTGTCATCCAAAGGAACTCCGGCAATAGAAGGTGGCAGATGCCTCTACCACTATATAGATGGGGCATCCTTTCACTTAAACGCTTGCAAGCGCTGATCGATGAGCTAGATGAATACGAGCAGCCTGAAAGGCACCCCGTTCAATTACAAGAATATGCCCCATGGGAGGAGCTCGAGAAGCTGACGCTGGAAGCACCTACTGGGCAAGAGACACCTCAGCCTCAAGAAGACTTATTCTAGGGGCAAGAGCCAACAAAGTGGAAGAAAAAGAACAGAAGATCCAAGAAGAAGAAGGTAGTTGCGTCTCTTTCATGCAACACCATTTCATCTTTGCTGGGATTAGTTGACCATCACGATGAGGAAGTAATCTACTCCCCATCTAATGACGTCAACCAAATCGGATCTTCAGGACTTGAATTCACAACAAGAACTGGAAGGAAGTGGGGATGCCCTCTTCCAGCCAATCAAAATATCATCTTCAGGGGGAGCCTTCCTATCAAATCCCAGAACCAGAGATTCGGGGGGTGCAAGTTTCACCTCCTCCGGGGCTTTATAAAAATGAAGAGGCTGGGGGCACGGTCCCGTCTTTTGCTGAGTTTCTGGTAGCAGAAGAGAAGACCAAAGCACTGTCTGCACCCCCAATGGTACAAGAGAAGGCTAGCAACAAGCAAAGCAGTCTGATCATTGGATTCCAGGCCAAGAATGGCACAAATGACAAAGAAGAGTTGAAGCTGGATGATGTCAGAGCAAAAGATAGAATCATCAAGCTACTCAATAAAATCCCTACACGGTTTAGTGTTTGGGAAATTTTATCACTGAGTGAAGAGACTAGAAAGGCGCTGATCACAGCCTTGCAGACTCCGACGCAATATGAGGCCTGCCTGGAAAAGATGCAGGTAGAGGCTGTCGTCTCCAATGCAGAGTCTATCACATTCACCCCGGAGGACGTGCTCCTCCCCATGACCACTCACAATAGACCACTGTACATGAGGGGGCAATTGAATGGGCTGCCCCTAAACAGAATCTTGGTAGATCCTGGGGTAGCAGTCAACATCCTACCATATAAGATCTATCAGAAATATCATTTTAATGTACACCTCACTTCCGTCCACGATGTGAGGATAGCGGGCTTCAACCAAAAGTTCAAGGTTCTCCTGGGGGTCGCAGAGTTTGACTTGATTTTGAGGGACTTCAAGACAAAGGTCCAATTTCATGTGATCAATGTAAATACATCCTATAAGGCTTTGTTTGGTCGACCTTGGCTCCATCAAAATGGAGTAATCCCATCAACATTGTACCAGTGCATTAAATACATCAAAGAAGGGGAGGAACAGAGGGCTTTTGCCAATGCACACCCATTTGAACTATATGAGTGTCATCTCCTAGATGCCAGTTTGTATCTGGAGCACTCGGAAAGTCAAGTCCCTCAAAAGGGCAAAGAGAAAGAGATCTTCGTCGCTGATGAGTGGTTTCCACCACCACCGCCAGGGATCGCCACTGTAGAGCCTGCACCAACAAAGAAGGTGGATGTGCAGTCATGTGATGCCTCAGTTTGCAAACATGGTCCAACTGTGCAAATAGAAGATGAAGAACCAGAACTCATTCTAGTTCCAGAGGGCCTCGCAAAGCCAGCTGTCGAAATAGACTGTCAAACTGTGAGGGCGTTGAAAACCATGGTGATATCTCATCCATGCAGCCGCTTCACGGTCTTCTATGCGGCTAAAGAGCAGCCAATGATAAGGGATGATGATTGTAAATCCCCGAAGAGACTGGAGATCCCTTGGTACCAATCATGGGGTTCTCAGACATGTCCAATACAGTCACCAAACTGGATGAAAGACAACAAATCCCTCTCTGCCAACGTCTCAGTCAGAGGGAGATGTTCAGAAAACTATGGTACCCTCTGAATATGGACAGAGAATTGTTGAAAATTACACAGCACCCAGGACTCGGCTTGTCATTGGGAGGAAGCTATACCGTTGGCATGATCAACATAGCTAACCAAATAGAGAAGAGCCCATCGGGGGTGGTTTATGATGACTACCCTGAAGAAAGAGACACAGCTAAAGTAGCTATAGACACAAGTGATGAACCTCCCGAGGGGGCAACGATGCCTCCCACATGTGCTCCCATGGAGCTCCCTGCCACCCAAGTACTCCCAACAGTTGGAGAAAACAAAAATGATGAGATAGCACCGCTAATCTCTATAAGCTCAGAAGAGATAAGAGACCAAGAAGTGACAACAAACATCTCACCGAATCCAAGGCGAGAGGCCCAACAAATAGAAGAGACCGAAGAAAGTATGCCAGCTGAAGACCAGCAAAGAGAATACATGGAGGTGCTAGAGGCAGAAGCTGATGAAGAAGGTTTTGTGGACCTTCAACCAGCACCAGAAGAGCTTGAAAATGGCGGTCAAGCCACAGTTGATGAGTTGGTGGAAGTAAACCTTGGCACGAAGGATGATTACAAACCAACCTTCTTAAGTGCCCTCATCCCAGAAGAAGAGAAGCAGTAGTATGTCCAGCTGCTACAAGAATTCTGGGCTTGTTTTGCCTGGAACTACAAGGAAATGCCGGGACTCAACCCTCACGTGGCACAACACATCTTGGCAATTGACCTAAAAATTGAGCCGGTCAAGCAATCTCCTAGAAGAATGAGACCAGAATTGATAAACAAAGTATGTGCAGAAGTGGATAAATTGATAGATGTGGACTTTGTCAAGGAGAACCAATATACTACTTGGTTAGCAAACATCGTCCTCATCAAAAAAAAGAATGGACAGATCAACATCTATGTGGATTTTCGAGATCTGAACAAGGCTTGCCCAAAAGATGATTTTCCGGTGCCAATCACTAAAGTGATGATCGATGTGACCACCGGACATGAGGCCTTGTCATTCATGGATGGGTTATCCGGCTACAACCAGATCTGGATAGCAGAACAAGACATAGTACACACTGCTTTCAGATCACCTAAAGGGATTTTTCACTACAAAAGGATGCCCTTCGGTCTCAAAAATGCTAGGGCTACCAACCAAAGAGCAATGACGAAGATCTTTGATGAGCTGCTTTACAAGAAGGTAGAGTGCTACATTGATGATCTAGTAGTCAAAACTAGAAAAAGAGAAGACCACCTGACTAATCTCAGGGTCATATTTGAAAGGTTGAGACAGTATGAAGTAAAAATGAACTCGATGAAGTGTGCATTCGGAGTATCTAGCGGAAAATTCTTGGGCCATCCAAGAGATGCCACCACCAAATAATCAGACTGAGCTCAGATCACTACAAGGGCGACTGGCCTACATCTGAAGGTTTGTCTCAAATCTATCTGGGCGATGTCAGCCTTTCCACAAGCTAATGGGGAAGGAAGTCCCTTTCCAATGGAACCAGGAGTGCCAGAATACCCTAGACCACCGAAAGACATATCTGAACACTCCACCAGTGTTGGGTGCTCCAATAAAAAGCCGCCCTCTAATCTTATACATAGCAACCACAGAACACTCTTTGGGAGCTATGCTGGCACAAGAGAATGAGGAAGGAAAAGAACAAGCTCTCTACTACCTCAGTCAAAGGTTAGTAGGTGCAGAAGAGAGGTATTCTCCAATCGAGAGAGTTTGCCTAGCCTTGGTTTTTGCAGCCAAGAAAATGAGACACTACATGCTATCACATGAGGTGAGGCTGATCTCCAAGGCCGACCCCATCAAATACATACTCTCCCAACCGGCGTTGAGGGGAAGAATTGGAAAATGGGCTGTTATACTGATGGAATTTGACATCAAGTACATCCCTCAAAAATAATCAAGGGGCAGGCAGTAGCTGATTTCTTCACAGCTCATCCCGTGCCAGAAAATTCCCCGCTCATCACAGAGCTACCAGAAGATGAGACCCTCTAAGTGAACCAGTTGCAAATAGCTACCTGGCAGCTATACTTTGATGGGGCCTCAAGAATAGAAGCGACTGCATATGGCAGTGCAAGAGTCCGAGCAGGGGTAGGCATTGTCCTGAAATCACTCGAAGGAGAAGTCACGCACACTTCCTACTCTATTAACAAACCATGCACAAACAATGAAGCTGAATATGAGGCCCTGATCATTGGCTTGTAGGTGGCCCTTTTTATGAATATCAGGGTGCTGCAAGTATTTGGTGACTCGATGCTGATTGTCATACAAGTGCAAGATGAGTTTGACGTCAAAAATCTGGAGTTACTACCATACCACTGAAAAGTCAAGAGACTACTGTCAAAATTCTATCAAATAAAAATAGAGCACATCAGCAGGAGCAGAAATGCACAAGCAGATGCTCTAGCAAAATTGGCTAGCTCCTTGGCAGTGCCACCAGATGAGAAGCTGGAAGTTGTCGTCATGAATCGGCGACAAGTTCCCAGCGTGATAGAAAATGAGTCTAAAGATGAAGAGAACGGCCAAGAGGAAGTCTCTGTGGTGGAAGAGAACAACCAAGAAGACTGGAGAGAGCCCTTTCTACAATGGTTCGAGCACCAGCAATTTCCAAAACAAAGAGAAGAAAGGATTAAATTGGTCAGAACAAAGGACTCACACGAGCTAAGAGGTGGAGTCTTGTTCAGGATTATGGCAAGTGCCAACAAAAAGATCTTGCTAAGGTGTTTGTCACCTGAAGAGGCTTGGAGGGTCATGAAAGAGGTGCACGCAGGAACTGCTGGCGCCCATCAGGCCGGGCCAAAAATGAAAATAGAAATTAAAAGGCTCGACTATTATTGGCCGACTATGTTCGAAGAGTGTGGCAATTTTGCCAAAACATGCCAAAAATGTCAAGAACATGTAGTTATACCAAGAAGACCTCCTATACACTTGCATCCGACCATTCCAAACTGGCCATTTGCACAATGGGGCACAGATGTTGTAGGCCCTTTGCCACCTTCCTCTTCGGGATGCAAGTACATCGTGGCAATCACTGACTATTTTTCAAGATGGGCCGAAGCCGTGGCATTAAGAGAAGTAACAGGGGAGTTGGTGACGCGCTTTATCCAGCGAAACATCATCTTCAGATTCGAAAGTCCATACCGGATCATATCAGACAATGGAACACACTTCAAAAATCAAAAGGTCTCCAAAATGGCCGCCAAATACAAAATAGACTAGAGAATTTCCACTCCCTACAATCCGCAGGCCAATGGCCTAGCAGAAGCTTTTAACAAGACATTGTGCACCCTACTGGCCAAAACAGTAAGTGCCAACAAAAGAGACTGGGAGGACAGGATGTACAAAGCCTTATGGGCCTACCGGACCATCTACAAGACACCAACAGGCTGTTCACCTTTCTCCCTGGTGTACGATTCAGAAGCTGTGGTCCCGGTAGAACTTGAAGTGCCATCTCTCAGGGTAGCCATTCAGCATGGGTTAGCTCCTGAGAACCAGACTAATGTTGAAAGAAGACTTGAAAAACTCTCCGATTTGGAGGGAAAGAGACTACAAGCTCAACAGAACATTCAAGTATACCAGGCCCGCATAGCACGTGTCTTCGACAAGCTCGTCAAGGGTCGTGAATTCAATAAAGGAGACCTGGTAATGGTCAAAAAAAGAGAAGTTATGGCTAGTAACCCAAAAGGGAAGCTAAATGTGAACTGGACTAAGCCATACGTAGTGCAGAGGGTCTACGAGAGCGGTGCCTATGTCCTAGTTAATCATCGGGGTGAGGTACAATTCCCACCCCTCAATGGAAGACATTTGAAGTTGTACCATGTGTGTCACCCACACTTCGGCGGCCAGCGTCATGAGCAGCAAGAGAATGAACGAGAACCAGACCCGAGTAGCTTATTCGACGAATGAGGAGCTCGGCTACCAAAATGCTGCAGTTGCAACAATAGGGAGTTTCTACACTCAATCTCCCACATTTAAAAGCAAAAGAACAATGAAATAGACAAAAAATGTGAAAATACTAAATCCTTAAACCTCCGGGACGTTGGTCACTGATGACGAAGAGCCAAAAGAAAGACACAAAAAATAGCATGCAAAAGTATGGCAAAAAAAGAAAGAAAGAAGAGGGAGCCATACCGCTAGCTGGACCATGGCTCTGAGGCGACGAACGTCCCAACAAAATTTATGAGATTCCCGTGATTTCTGCTAATTTCGAGAGGGGGGGGGGGACAATGAAAGGAGTCCCCCGTTTTAGTTAGTATATCACTTCTTTTATGGGGTGTGTGGACATTGTTCGAGTTTTTCATACCTCTCCCCATATGAAAAAGATCTTTTAAAGGACAAGAACTTCATGTTTTCCTAAGACAAAAAATAAATAGACTTAAATGGGAATTTTGTGCCCTAACGTGCAGGATGTGTCGTCATCTAATCGATCTAACCCTTATCATCTTTTGTGGGCAGGGACCTATAAAGTTGGTGTCAACAAGTCCGGGTGACCGACATCATTGTCAATATGCCAAAGTTGCGATGAAAGCTGACGATGGTGACAAGTCTAAGAAATCAACATCATTCAACAGTGAAGTTTTGCCGGCAGTCACGCCAGCGCAACACAAGGCCAAATCAGCAATGTGGTCGTAGGACAAAGAGGCGTCAACAAGCTCAAGTAGACGACGATGTCAACGTTACAACCCAAAAAAAAATGGCTCAAAATATAGATGCCCTGTCAGACTTATTCGGACTATCCCACCAAATAAGGGCAAAAAGGACTTGAAACCTGGTTACAGTGAAAACCCGCAAAGGGCGCCGTAAGCAAAACAGGGTACCCCGCTACACGAAAACCCGAAAGGACGTGTAAGCAAAAGCAGGAGGGGGTCGAGTTGGGTGAAAACCCAAAAGGGCGCCCAATTCGATAAAGAGAAAATTAAAAAAAAAGAATGAAAATGAAGACAAAGATCAGTCAAGCGCTGAGATTCCAACAGGCACAAGAAACAGACAACACTAGACCCCGTCACCCTAATGGCCAACAGACAACACAAGACCCCGTCATCCTGACGAACAACAGACAACACTAGACCCCGTCATCCTGACGGCTAACAGACAACACAAGACCCTGTCATCCTGACGGCCAACAGACAACATAAGACCCCGTCACCCTGACGACCAACAGACAACACTAGACCCCATCACCCTAATGGCCAACAGACAGCACAAGACCCCGTCATCCTGACGGCCAATAGACAACACAAGACCCTGTCACCCTGACGGCCAGCAGACAACACTAGACCCCGTCACCCTGACGGCCAATAGACAGCGCAAGACTCTGTCACTCTGACGGCCAACAGACAACACTAGACCCCGTCACCCTGACGGTCAACAGACAGCACTAGACCCCGTCATCCTAACGGTCAACAGACAACACTAGACCCCGTCACCCTGACGGCCAACAGACAACACTAGACCCCGTCATCTTGATGGTCAACAGACAACACTAGATCCCGTCATCCTGACGGTCAACAGACAACATAAGATGTAACGTCGCACGTTTTTTTGGATCCTCGTGGATCCTTGTTTAGTGGGTTTGCTGGCATGTGCGTGGCCCATTAGCTTGTGTTTCAGGTGTTTGTGTGGGTTGTGAGGCTTTGTGGGCTGGCAGATTGGGCCCAAAGCGCTCACACGTTCTCTGCCTGTGAATGCGACAGGGGTATGTGTCGCGTTCTAAATGCGATGGCCCTAGGGGTCAGGTTCACGTTGCCACTGTTTGGCGGTCTTCATCTGCATGGCTGCTACATGTCGCACACTAGGCAGTCAGCTGACGTCGGCCTTGGGAAGGCGAGGACCCATGAGGTCGCGTTCAGGTCGCGACAGAGGTGCACGTCACGATCCCAACCGCTGGATGTTTTTAAGAAGTTTCGATTGAACAGAGCTTCCACAAGCTCTGCTCGACCAGGAGGAGTTGCTGCGGAGCTCCCTCGGGTGATTCGGACTTCTAGAGGTGTTTTTGGCGCGCTCTCGTCGCGAGGACGTCGCGTGGAGCGGGGGAGATGTCGTGTCGTGGATAGTTTTCGCGTTCTTCGTAAAGGTAGGGAATTCTACCTTGATTTGTGATGTGGATTGCAAGTTAGCTTGTTTATCACTTTACAAACCATAGATACCATGTCTAGGAGGTGAATTAAGCATGAAAACCGGGTTGGTTTACTGTTTTGGGTTGTTTGCATGGGAGATCTGGAGAGAGGATCCGGATTAGGGTTGTCGCCTATGAAGGCGACAGACCCTGCTGTCGCGACCAGGTCGCGACAGGCCGACTCGTCGCGTTAGGATTCTCTAACGCGACATATCGGGGTGTCGCGATCTGAAGGCGACGTTACCCCATGTCGCGACCACAGCCGTGAGGTCCAGTTGTGCATGGTTTTAACGATGGAATTATCTGATTATTGTTATTCCTTGTGCATGGCATCAGTAGGTGGTACGTTAGTATTTATAGCCGCTCATGGAGCATGTCGCTCACAAGGTGAGCGTGTTTTTAAGTGGTTAACGTGTATTTATGTAGAGGTGTGAGTGTGTGCATGGCGTGCATGGCACACACACTGTTATGGTGTAACTTTTATGATTCATCATAGTAGCTGGGCAGTGAGGTTCCTGCGTGAACCTAGCCACAGTCTTGTAGTGTCTTTCATAAATTATTTAAGATGGTTTAATTTGAATAGCATGTGTGGAATTAAGTATTAATGTATGGTTATGGTATATTATGTTTATATGGTATGGAGGTCATGGTATGACCAATGACAGGCCGAGTTGTTAATGTTTAATGTGATTCGTGGATATATCTATGTAGGGTGGTTTGTGGGTCACTGAGTGACCAGGTCAAGCTATTCCTTACACTTGCACTGTGGTTTGTAATAAAGATTATATATTAAATATCGTGATTTGTGCGTTGCCGAGTTTTGTGGTCCGGCGCCTATTCTGGAACACCTCTGTAGTCGGGTACCCCAGGTTCTGTGTGAGCTAGGCACGTGTGTTTGTTGTGCTCGGAGTTTGTCCCGGTACTTATGTTGTACCGTCGAGGTCTGTGTCGTCTGTCTTGGACACCCTCACTCTTATGTTTGAGTTGTACGTCCGGCTGAGGGAAAGATGACAGAGGACAGCGACTTGTGTTGAGCTGGTTTTACGTTTGGTCACTTGTAGCGCACTTGTAGTTGGGGGTACGGACACCAGTAGACGTACTGGGCCCCAGCTAGTCCTGTTACCAGTGCCTCACTTTAGGGAGCTCAGGCCTGAGTCCCTAAAGGTGCCAGGCATGGGCCTGCAGTGTGTGTAAGGCTGCAGGTGGTGGTGGTGTTTGTTAGTCTCCACAGTTAGTTGCTTGACTTGTGAGTTTGTGGAGCCGTAGCTGGACTGAGGGTCCGTGGCTACGAGACTGAGAGGTAGTTCTTGTGTTGTGTTGTACGGGTTAGATACTAGTTTGATCAGCAAGTAGTCTGTTCCCGTGTAGTGGCGTCGATCCTTTCCGACTCGTGCTTTGCCAGTGGTTGTGCTTTGTGAGCAGTGGCTCATTGATTATGGTTTTACCCGTTGAGGTGTGCCCTGGTGTTGGCACGGTACTAGTTGTGGTTGGTGAGCAGAGACTCACTGGTTGTGGTTTGACTCTCGTGGTGTGCCTTGTTGTTGGCACAGTTGTGTTAAGAGTTTTCCCGTGGTGGAGTGCCTTGTGGTGGCACTGGTTTGGTTGTGGTCTTTGTGGTGGTACCTCGTGGTGGTAGGTACATGTACCCTGTGTGGGTACCTATTTCTTGTAGTACGTTGTGTATCAGTCTTTTCAGGTGTTGTGGTGGAGCTGTGCTCCATGGAGGTCATGTGGTGAGACCTTCCACTTGTTGTATTTTACCCTTCCTTGGGTAAACTTTCGAATAAGGTTATAATGTGTGATGGATTGGCATTATGGTAGCCAGTCCTATTACTTAAGTGTGATATTTGATATATCGTGGTTTAGGGGTATAAAGGACTAGTTCTTGGTTAGCAGTCCTGTTACCCATGTATTTGAGGTTCGCTTGTGAAGCTTGTAGCCGAGGCAGTGGTTTGCCTGTGAGGCTCGTAGCTTAGGCGACCAGTTGTTGAGGTAGTGTGCCTATGAGGCTTGTGGCTTAGGCATTGCTGTGGTTGAGCAGACTAGTGGTGTTGTGCTAGTCCCGTGGTTTTTCTTTCTTTCTGAGGAATATGTGGTTGGTTATGAATCTCTGTTAAATTGTTATTTGTTATAAATACTGTGAGCATGAAATGGTTTGACTATCGGTGTTGAGGTTCTTCAGTGTTGTGTGTTGTTTTGGGGTGGTCCCCTACTGAGCCAGTGACTTGTTGAGGCTCACTTCCCTACAGTTCTTTTCAGGGCTTGTTGTTTGTGTGGCTTGCAGAGACGTTGTGGCAGACTTGTACTACCAGCAGTTGAGTTGTAGTTGTGTTGTGTGAGCAGTCCTGTTACCCATGTATTTGAGGTTCGCTTGTGAAGCTTGTAGCCGAGGCAGTGGTTTGCCTGTGAGGCTCGTAGCTTAGGCGACCAGTTGTTGAGGTAGTGTGCCTATGAGGCTTGTGGCCTAAGCATTGCTGTGGTTGAGCAGACTAGTGGTGTTGTGCTAGTCCCGTGGTTTTTCTTTCTTTCTGAGGAATATGTGGTTGGTTATGAATCTCTGTTAAATTGTTATTTGTTATAAATACTGTGAGCATGAAATGGTTTGACTATCGGTGTTTCCGGTGAGACCCTTTAGGGGTTGAGGTTCTTCAGTGTTGTGTGTTGTTTTGGGGTGGTCCCCTACTGAGCCAGTGACTTGTTGAGGCTCACTTCCCTACAGTTCTTTTCAGGGCTTGTTGTTTGTGTGGCTTGCAGAGACGTTGTGGCAGACTTGTACCACCAGCAGTTGAGTTGTAGTTGTGTTGTGTGAGCAGTCCTGTTACCCATGTATTTGAGGTTCGCTTGTGAAGCTTGTAGCCGAGGCAGTGGTTTGCCTGTGAGGCTCGTAGCTTAGGCGACCAGTTGTTGAGGTAGTGTGCCTATGAGGCTTGTGGCCTAGGCATTGCTGTGGTTGAGCAGACTAGTGGTGTTGTGCTAGTCCCGTGGTTTTTCTTTCTTTCTGAGGAATATGTGGTTGGTTATGAATCTCTGTTAAATTGTTATTTGTTATAAATACTGTGAGCATGAAATGGTTTGACTATCAGTGTTTCCGGTGAGACCCTTTAGGGGTTGAGGTTCTTCAGTGTTGTGTGTTGTTTTGGGGTGGTCCCCTACTGAGCCAGTGACTTGTTGAGGCTCACTTCCCTACAGTTTTTTTCAGGGCTTGCCGTTTGTGTGGCTTGCAGAGACGTTGTGGCAGACTTGTACCACCAGCAGTTGAGTTGTAGTTGTGTTGTGTGAGCTTGTGCTCCCTCGGGATATGCCCCAGGTAGTTGTACTTTTTAATTGGACATGTAATAATGTATTGAGACAGTTGTACAATGTGGTTTACAGATGTGAGCACATGTAATTTCTTGTGTCTTATACTGTAGTTGTTGTCTTTTATATTCTTATTGGACACTTGTGTGAGATATCCCTTGTGAGACTTTGGTCGTTCGCGGGAGGCAGATCTGGATATGGAGCCTTATTGGACATAAATATCCTGGGCCGTTATAGTTGGTATCAGAGCATGGTCCAGTTAGAATACGAAAAGACATTGAGGTTACAATGTCCCAAGACATGGTTTAATGTCCACTGCTGGTAGTAAGTCTGCAGTTTTGTGTAGTTTTTAGTATGGTTTTCACGAGAGCTTTTGGTATAAGAATTGCGTGTTTTTGTTTGTTAAACTGGCAGTTGTTAGAAAAGGCAGAGAGATGACATGGTTAAAGGTATAGTGAGTGTGGTCACATTAGAATGCCAGTTTGTAATTAAAATATAATTGTTTAAAAGGTTCTCAGTTATAGAAATTGAAGAGATTGATGAATTCAGTTATGGAAATTAGTGAGAGTATTTTAATGAGGACCAGAGTTGGCAGAGACATGTATAGGGTAATGATATGATGGAATGGCAAAGAGAAAATGCTATGGTAGGGGAATTGTGCAATGTGATTAGGGTTGTTAAATGTATGAATTGCGGCTGAGAACTTTAGCAGAAGTAGTTAATATATTTGAGATTTGTGTGGATAGATATTAAGAAGCGGCACGATTAGTGATGTGTCAAGTTTGAAATGATTAAGTGAGGAAGTTCAGTTTAAGATGTGGTATTAGTAAATAGAGGAGCAACAATATGTGGTAGTTAAATTAAGTGTATTTGAGACTAGAAATGGGTGCAGTAAAGAGTTACATGATAGTGCTGTTATGAATAATGATGATAATGGAAAGTTTGATACAAAGATTTGTGTAAGTATGTACAGAGATGACCAGCTGGGTAAAGAAAGAATAAAGAAAGAACAGCATGTAGTCAAATTTTCCTGAGAATTTCATAAGGAAGATGTTCACTTGGTAAGTGGCAGTGAGTAAGGATTTCGCAGAAATATTTACACAGGATTACACTGTTAAAGATAAGAGCAGTAATGCCAGTATTTGTATGCAATTTGTGGGCACATAAAAGTAAAGTTTGTGTCAGAGGTAGATTAAGGTCAAGGCAAGGTAAATTGTGAATGGACATTTGTGAGTGAGCTGTGATAGTGGAATTGTTTGTATTCGGTAGTGGATCAGTAATGTAAAATAGAGGGGTTAGGTAGAATCAGACATTGTGTTTGAAGGAAATAGTTCCAGTGTATGGCTATGGCAGTATTTTAATAAGAAAGATTGTAGTGAAAGTGGCACAGTGAGATTAATCAGTTAGCAGAATAGTTAAGAGAAATACTTTGTAGAAATGAAATTATGTTGTTGGCTGTAAAATTAAAGTTCAGTATTATTAAATATATGAAGAATATGGTAGATTATAGAGCAACGATAGTCAAATGGATCAAGGAATGTGTAGTAGAAATTTGTATAATAGCAAGCAGCAAAGTGATTCAGATGAATGAATGAGTGTTGTTATAAAAATGTTTTCAGAATTTAATATGAAGGTCACAGCAGAACAATTAAAGAATAATGAGCAAATTAAAGTATGTCAAAGCGAAACAGAAAGAATAAGGAAAAGCATGATCAGTTTAGCAGGAAAGAATTCTGAATTAGATATCATTGAGTAGGTTTTGTTTCTCGTTGAGGAAATACAGTGTCACAGTAGTGACAATGGAAATTGTAAAGAGATATGGGTTTGGTTTGCTGGATTAGTCGAAGAATGATGTTTGAAATGAGGAAAGTGTATAAAGGAGCAAGTTATGTCAATAATAATATGGCAAGATTCAGAATTCAATGTGGCGCAGTAATAATTGAAGACAGAATCCGAGTAGGGACAGTTAAGTAATGTAATTATGAGATAAGAAAAATGCAACGTCGGCCTGGAAATATGAATTAAGGTAAGATGTGTTGACAGTGGTATGCCAGAATTCAGAATTTAAGCAGGTGGTTTGATTAAAATAAGAAAAGTAGACCAGAAATATTAGTGTTTTCTTCCCGGGTTAAGGAATAAATAAGAGAATTTGGGAAGTTAGTAAAGTTAGAATTGAAATCAGAGTTTATGAAGCATTTTGCTAAATGTTCGATATAATCAGAGTAACGCAGTGGAATCGTGGTGGGTCCATAACCCACAGGTCAGACAGTTAAGTATGTGAATACAGATAAAGCAGAGTACCGACTAACAGTGACAAGTGGATAATGGAATGACACCGAGGAATTCGAGAATTTAGGTAAGGTTTAGCACGACAGAACATCCAAAGGTAGCGGAATAAAGTGAAAGGATTTGAGCAGGGAAAAACGGCCCGGAAAGAAATGTTGCAAACACAGCCCAGAAAATGTGGAAGCAGGTCAAGTCCAAGGAGATAAAGTGCCACCATCAAGGTAGAATCGCATGCAGTCAAAGGGTAAGAATGTTAGATTGAATCCACAGAATAGAGTAGTAATGAAATGAATTGAAAAGAGAATAAAAGGCAGAACAAGCGTGAAAATAAACAAATGGATCAGTCAGCACAGGTGGTTTAAAAGAAAGATATAGAGGAAGTGTATCCTACTTGTTCTGTATATGGTTTCATTTTTTTTTAGATGATAATTCGGTTTATTATGGTTTGTTTTGAATGTCGAGGACAACATTTCTTTTTAGGTGATAATAATGTAACGTCGCGCATTTTTTTCGGATCCTCATGGATCCTTGTTTAGTGGGTTTGGTGGCCAGTGTGTGGCCCATTAGCTTGTGTTTCAGGTGTCCGTGTGGGTTTTGAGGCTTTGTGGGCCGGCAGGTTGGGCCCAAAGCGCTCACAGGTTCTCAACCTATGAACGCGACAGGGGTATGCGTCGCGTTCTGAACGCGACGGCCCAGGGGGTAGCGTTCACGTTGCCGCTGTTTGGCAGTCTTCGTCTGCATGGATGCCGCGTGTCGCACGCTGGGCAGTCAACTGATGTTGGCCTTGGGAAGGCGATGGCCCATGAGGTCGCGTTCAGGTTGCGACGGAGGTGCACGTCGCGATCCCAACTGCTTGATGTTTTTAAGAAGTTTCGGCCGAACAGAGCTTCTACAAGCTCTGCTCGACCAGGAGGAGCTGCTACAGAGCTCCCTCGGGCGATTCGGACTTCTGGAGGTGTTTTTGGAGCACTTTCGTCGCGAGGACGTCGCGTGGAGCGGAGGAGACACCGTGCCGTGGATAGTTTTCGCATTCTTCGTAAAGGTAGGGAATTCTACCTTGATTTGTGATGTGGATTGCAAGTTAGCATGTTTATCACTTTACAAACCATAGATACCATGTCTAGGAGGTGAATTAAGCATGAAAACCAGGTTGGTTTACTATTTTGGGTGGTTTGCATGGTAGATCCAGAGAGAGGATCCGGATTAGGGTTGTCGCCTGTGAAGGCGACAGACCCTGCTGTCGTGACCAGGTCACGACAGGCCGACTCGTCGCATTAGGATTCTCTAACGCGACATATCGGGGTCTCACGATCTGAAGGCGACGTTACCCCATGTCGCGACCTCAGCCGTGAGGTCCAGTTGTGCATGGTTTTAACGATGGAATTATCTTATTATTGTTATTCCTTGTGCATGGCACCGGTAGGTGGTACGTTGGTATTTGTAGCGCTCATGGAGCGTGTCGCTCACAAGGTGAGCATGTTTAAGTTGTTAACATGTATTTATGTAGATGGTGTGAGTGTGTGCATGGCACACACACTGTTATGGTGTAACTTTTATGATTCATCATAGTAGCTGGGCAGTGAGGTTCCTGCGTGAACCAAGCCGCGGTCTTGTGGTGTCTTTCATAAATTATTTAAGATGGTTTAATTTGAATAGCATGTGTGGAATTAAGTATTAATGTATGATTATGGTATATTATGTTTATATGGTATGGAGGTCATGGTATGACCAATGACAGGCCGAGTTGTTAATGTTTAATAAGATTCGTAGATATATCTATGTAGGGTGGTTTGTGGGTCACGGAGTGACCAAGTCAATCTATTCCTTACACTTGCACCGTGGTTTGTAATAAAGATTATATATTAAATATCTTGGTTTGTGCATTCCGAGTTTGGTGGTCCGGCGCCTATTCCGGAATACCTCTACAGTCGGGTACCCCAGGTTCTATGTGAGCCAGGCACGTGTGTTTGTTGTGCTCGAGGTTTGTCCCGGTACTTGTGTTGTACCATCGAGGTCTGTGTCATCTGTCCTGGACACCCTCACTCATGTGTTTGAGTTGTACGTCCGGCTGAGGAAAAGACGACAAAGGACAGCGACTTGTGTTGAGCTGGTTTTACGTTTGGTCGCTTGTAGCACGCTCGTGGTTAGGGGTACAGACACCAGTAGACGTACTGGGCCCCAGCTAGTCCTGTAACCAATGCCTCACTTTAAGGAGCTCGGGCCTGAGTCCCTAAAGGTGCCAGGCATGGGCCTGCAGAGTGTGTGAGGCTGCAGGTGGTGGTGGTGTTTGTTAGTCTCCACAGTTAGTTGCTTGACTTGTGAGTTTGTGGTGTCGTAGTTGGACTGAGGGTCCATGGCTACAAGACTGAGAGATAGTTCTTGTGCTGTGTTGTTCGGGTTGGATACTGGTTTGATCAGTCAGTAGTCTATTCCTGTGTAGTGGCGTCGATCATTTCCGACTCGTGCTTTGCCAGTGGTCGTGGCTTGTGAGAAGTGGCTCATTGATTGTGGTTTTACCCATTGAGGTGTGCCCTGGTGTTGGCACGGTACTAGTTGTGGTTGGTGAGCGGAGACTCACTGGTTGTGTTTTGACTCTCGTGGTGTACCCTGTTGTTGGCACAGTTGTGTTAAGGTTTTGCCCGTGGTGGAGTGCCTTGTGGTGGCACTAGTTTGGTTATGGTCTTTGTGGTGGTACCTCGTGGTGGTAGGTACATGTACCCTATGTGGGTACCTGTTTCTCGTAGTACGTTGTGTACTAGCCTTTTCAAGTGTTATGGTGGAGCTGTGCTCCGCGGAGGTCGTGTGGTGAGACCTTCCACTTGTTGTATTTTACCCTTCCTTGGGTAAACTTCCGAATAAGGTTATAATGTGTGATGGATTGGCATCGTGGTAGCCAGTCTTGTTACTTAATTGTGATATTCGATATATCGTGGCTTAAGGGTATAAAGGACTAGTTCTTGGTTAGCAGTCCTGTTACCCATGTATTTGAGATTTGCTTGTGAAGCTTGTGGCCGAGGCAATGGTTTGCCTGTGAGGCTCGTAGCTTAGGCGACCAGTTGTTGAGGTAGTGTGCCTATGAGGCTTGTGGCCTAGGCATTGATGTGGTTGAGTAGACTAGTGGTGTAGTGCTAGTCCCATGGTTTTTCTTTCTTTCTGAGGAATATGTGGTTGGTTATGAATCTCTGTTAAATTGTTATTTGTTATAAATGTTGTGAGCATGAAATGGTTTGACTATCGGTGTTGCCGGTGAGACCCTTTAGGGGTTGAGGTTCTTCAGTGTTGTGTGTTGTTTTTGGGTGGTCCCCTACTGAGTCAGTGACTTGTTGAGGTTCACTTCCCTACGGTTATTTTTAGGGCTTGCCATTTGTGTGGTTTGCAGAGACGTTGTGGCAGACTTGTAGCACCAGCACTTGAGTTGTAGTTGTGTTGTGTGAGCTTGTGCTCCCTCGGGGTATGCCCCAGATAGTTGTACTTTTTAATTAGACATGTAATAATGTATTGAGACAGTTGTACAATGTGGTTTACAGATATGAGCATATGTACTTTCTTGTGTCTTATACTGTAGTTGTTGTCTTTTATATTCTTACTGGACACTTGTGTGAGATATCCCTTGAGAGAGTTCAGTCCATTCGCGGGAGGTGAATCTGGATATGGAGCCTTATTGGGCATAAATATCCAGAGCTGTTACATAAGACCCCGTCATCCTGACGGCCAACAGACAGCACTAGACCACGTCATCATGACGACCAACAGACAACACTAGACCCCGTCGGCCACAAGAGTGTGGACGATGCGTTTCCCGTGGCTCCCGTCGAACTGTGAGATCCTCCGATAGTTCACGAACGTCGTCGCTCCCTTGTTGGCGATGGAGGGTTGTTGGTTGACCTCGTTGACTCCTTGGTTGACTGAGTTGACTGGGGAGAAAACCAAGAAACCAGCAAGGGAAAGGGAGATGTTGTGATCGTCAGGGCCTTACCTGTGCCCAAGGAATTGTTGTGACCATGTTGGTGATGTTGCCTCACGTAACGGATGGAGATGGGGCCTCAACTTCTCCTTCTTCGGCCGGCCAAAGAAGGGGAGCTCCACGGTCTCGTACAAGTGTTCCTTCCATAGAAAGAAGACTCTATTAGACTTTAAGAAGTGCAGTGAATGTTCAAAACGAAAAGAGAAAGGCCCAAAAGGAGAGTCCCGTACCGATTACGGGCTTGAGAAGAGGGGTGGCCAAGTGCTATGACCACCCTTCTTCCCTCTGTTTTTTGGTTAGGAAACCCCTTTATAGGTGTATAGGAGGGTGCCCTACGTGCCTAGGGTGTGTGTGAGGGTGTGTGTGACATGCAAAATTAAAGGGAAAGAGAGAGGAGGAGAGGGAGAAAATGGAGGTGATGATCCTCGTTTGGCGTTGTTGACTCCTTGCTGAGCTCCTCCAGCTCGGGATGAAACCTTCTCCACGTCCCAAATGATGAGAGAAAGAAGAAGAAGGTGATGGAAAGTAGGGTGCACTTTTTTTCTCTCTTCTCTCAAGGTGATAGCATGTGGACGTCCAGCCTCTCTCCCCTTTGCTTAGAAGGCCTAAGGGTGAGTTATATAGACAGTAGGGTCAGAGTTTAGAAGCTTTGGATGCCCAAGTGTGAAGAAACACACTTGTATAAGTGGCAATCCATGTATTAAAGCTCCAACCAATGAGGAGAGGCCAAGTAGGATTTTTACTGGGTCAATGGGGTGCCAAGGTGGCCCATATGCCCGTTGGGAACGGCTACATGCGTTGCATGGCCGAGAGAATGGCACTAGTGGGCTGGAATCTCGGGGTAGTTGCGCAGACCAAGTAAACCAAGTTGACATCCAACGATGTCGCCGCCAACCCCATGCAGACGTCCACATCTGTGGATGCCAACAACAGTCAACGTCTAGGGGGCTTGCCGCCAACATGAAGTCAGCGGCAATCGATGCTGCCGTCTACATGGCATCCGAGGCAAGTCAACAAATGGTCAAATGGGCCTTATTGGGCCATGGAATCACGCGGGGATGGGCCAAATCTTGCATCTACAAATGCCCCTCTGAGACATCCGGTCTTGCAAGGGAGCAGAGCGGACTGAAAGGTTGGTGTCTCGGTAAACAAAGGACGCGGAAATTTAATGGAAGGGCCATCTCCGAGGATAGGAAATCTAGCAAGCCATACGAAAAATTTAGGCTAGAAACAAATGACGAATCGTCTGAGAGACAAATGTGGATAAGAGGGAGGGTGATCTACCCGTGTAATTACAACTGCAACCCAACGGTAGGGTCCCTAGCATTGCCGTGTTGGACTTTGACTAGTTTCTGGTGTGTCTGAGTCAAAGGAGTTGTAATATGATGGTTGAATCAAGAGAGTCTAATAACCGGAGCTCGTGGGCTCACTGGCCTAATTAGGACGTCTATCCCAAATTTAGGGGGTTGTGGAGACAAGGAGTTGGTTGATCTCTCAATGGATTATCAAAAGATTCTAACTGGAATAAATGTTTGGAAAGCCTGAAGTCTGGAGTTAAGCTCGTGACTGGCGAAGGTTCAAGTGAACTCAACAAGGCTGGAATGGTTATTTGTGATATGCACGGTGGGACAAGTTCCCGAAAGGGGGACAACAAAGGCCCGAAATTGGCTTAAATATAAAGAGGGTACTGACCCGGTAGGCCACCTGAACTAGGGAGCCATAGAATGATCGAGGAAAATCACCATTTTTTTTTTGAGTTAGTAAGAGAATGTTAGCAGTGAAGACCTAAATGCATACTGGTGTGGGTTGCCTATCTAAAATGCAAGTCAGAACCAGAGGAAAATTCTAAAGGCCAACAAATAACTGAGAGATCGCAAACCCATCATTTTTTTTGGTAAAGGGGAACTCGGGGTTCACGGCAGCCAGGTTATTCGCCTCTGGTGGGGTCCTATGTTAGACATACCTGTGCAACACTCACAGTCGCATGAGTGTTCCGAATCTGAAGCGCTGCTTGTGCTTAAATATCTGCAAGACAACTTGAACCACAAGATAAAATATAATGGCCATATTAAATAGTTAAACTTTGAAAACTTCCGAGTAGTAAACGTCCACCCCGATGGCCGCCAATATGCAGTTAACGTCAACATATGCTGTCGTTAACCATGCACTAGCGTCAAACGATATGGAGGTCTAAGGGCCAGTGGATCAGGCCAAAAATATAGGTGTTGGGAGTCCATAAGGACTCTTCTTTCTACTTCCTCCACCCCTCCCTTTCCCAACTGCGAACTAGAGATCTTGGGGACGAATTGCAGCTGAAAACATGGCCTCTACGTCGACCGAAAAACTCACGAGCATGAACCCGGGGATTCTGAGCGAGGTTCCAGGTCATCTGAGCACCAGACTGGCCAAAGGGGAGGTAAGTACTGCTCATTTCTGCTTCTTCTTAGGCTGAAAACGCCCCAAATTCTCTCTTATGGTGCTCCATGAATATGCAGGAGGTACCTGCCTTCCCGAGCCAAGGCCAAGTGCGGGCTTTCTCTTGGCTTGTGAATTTGGTGAATGCCATCACCCTGGACATGAGAGGCTTTATCGGGATGTGGAATTTGAGCTTCATGGTGGTGCTGGCGAAGAATATGAAGGAGATGTGGTGGGGCATCGACGCCCTGGGAGCACTCATGGAACGGTGGCATCCGCACAGGCACACGTTCGTGTTCCAGGGGTTCGAGGCGAGCGTACTACTGGAAGAGGTGGAATGGTTCTTGGGCTGGAGGCGGTGTTTGGAGTACGATGTGACGACCCCTCTCCTCCCGTGGGAAGAGATCCTGGCAGACATCGTACGGGACAAGAAAGAAGTGTTGAGGATGATGAACAAGAATGGGATCTTCCCAGACCGGCTGGCCTGGTGGTTGATCCGGCACGCGAAGGACATTGGCGGTGAGAGGGCGACCCGTGGACTGACGCTCTACTTAGCTGGAGTTTTCTTGTTCCCTACCAGTGGTGATTTCCTCCTCTATGAGCACGTGGGAATCCTATCTCTGTTCTAGCGCAAGTAGTCAATTGCCCCTGCAGTGCTGGCACACCTGTACAAGTCGCTCACTACGATGAGTTTAGGCGGACACACATGCGAGAGCTTGTTCCTGCTTCAGGTATGGATGGAGGCTCATTTGAAATTCGATTTTTCTGAAAAGCAACCCACCCCCTCCAGAATCTTCCTTCGGAGTTTGGTGTACTGCATCCGGGCATGGTACGAGCCAGAGGATGACATCAAGTGTGTGACAGCACACTTGAAGAGCAGAGATGCATGACGGGACTACCTGGGCTACTTCCCTGTGGAGGACTTCATAGTCAGGCCGTTGTTCATGAGGGCAATTGAATTCAGAGTTCGCACCAGGGAGGACAGAGACTTGTGGTTGATTGGGGCAGATCAGATGGTGGTATACCAGCCACATCGGTGCCATTGTCAGCTTGGAATTCCACAGGTCATCCCAACTTCATCAAACTGCACCGACATGATCATCCCGGGGAGAAATGAGAAGCTGATGAAGAAGGTGAGGAAGACCTGGGAAAGGCATACAGTGAGCAAGAGGGTGGGACAGGCTGTGCAGGAGAGTTGGGAGGACATCTGGAAATATGAGGAATTCATTGACACTATTCGTCTTATTTCTTGTGATTTTTACATGGCCCGTAGGGCAAAGTGATGTACTTTCCTCATTTCCAAAAAGTGTAACACAAATTAGATGAATAAAGAGTGATTTGCATTGTGTTCAATGGTATTGAATGGCTTGAATTGTGTGGAATTGAGCAATGGAGTTTTGAAAATGTGTTCGTTGGAGTGTTCTGTGAGGACTGAGTGCGCATGATTGGCGTCCACATCGATTGACACCAAGAATAGGTAGACGTCCAGCGTATGGCCGCCAACATCTAGAGAGAAGCTAGACGTCAATGGATATGGACGGCCAAGTCAAACTAGACGTCCACCATCGGGCCGTTGACCTGATTTCGAGGTCTGATAGAGATGAGACATTGGTGTCGACCACATGGACGTTTACAATATGTCAACGGCCACACTATTGACGTCACAAAAAGTTGAACGGCAGGCCCTTGACGTCAACTTCAAAAAATAGCTTTTTTGAACCGACGCCTCATTCCGACGCCATTTCGTTGCTCAAACCGTCGGAGAGCGCCATCTTCCACACCCACCTTTCAAACCCACTCCCCAATCCTTGCTTCTTCTTTCCTCTTCTAATTGCTTCGATCTTCTTGAGACCTTGGACCCCTTCAGATGAGGACGAGAGGGAAAAGAGCGATTCTCCAGACTCATCGCCAAACGGGAGAGGAGGAGGAGGAGATGACGAGCGAGGAGGGAATGGTGGAGGAAGAGGAGGCCACGGTGGTCGGTGCCGACGGCGATAGCACACAGGAAGGGGAGGGAACCGCCAGAGACGACGGAGGGGGAGAAGAGACGGAGGTGGAGGCACCTCGACGACCCAAGGTAGGTCACACTAACCCTAAAAACCTTGTGGGTGTGTTTGTACACAGTGAAAAAGAGAGGGGAAACAAAGGGGACGCCGGTGGTTTTGACAGGAATTTGACGTCCACATCAGTGGACGTCGGTTCCTCTTGACGTCTAACCTCATGCCGTCCATGTGAACATGACGGCAAGGGGTGGACGCTAACTATTGAACTAGATGGCAATACCCTGGACGCCTATTTCTTGTAAACGGCATACTCCTTGCCGTCAATGTCTCTTTAACGGCAACCGATACTGACATTTACTTTTCTGTGAGCTACAGGGCAAAGGCTGAATGAGGAGCAGAGCATGGGATCTGTGCTGGGCATGGTACTGGGCGCTGCCAGAGGCCCAGTAGACCCGGATTGCCCGGATGGGGTTTGGGCACCTCTTGTCAGTGCGGCCCTTCCATGTAGATGTGCCGTACCTGGAGGCAGTGAGGGAGAGGTGGGAGGAGGACTGCAAGGCATTCATCATGCCTTGGGGTCACATGATACCCACGTTGGAGGACGTGGCGTATCTGACGGGACTGTCGGTTCAGGGAGAGCCGGTGGTAGGACATGAGCGGAGTGACTACTATGAGGACATAGTAGAGCTGTTGGGGGCGGAGTTCGTAGCCGAGAGGAGGAGACCGATCCGGAGCATCCTACTCAGATCGTTGTTTGAGGCTGTAGGACTGAGAGGCCGAAGGATAGGACCTCTAGAGACTCTCGAGGAGTTCTACACTGGGGTGCGGGGGGCACTCCAGCTAGGAGACAGGAGCGAGGAGCAATCTGTGCGGATTTTCGTCTCCTACCTCTTCGAGCGGCTCCTCTTCGCGACGCAGTCATCTCAGATGAACTGCAAGTTCGTGCTGCTCCTCCGAGACCTAGAGCAGGCAAGGCGGTACGCGTGGGGCGCCAGGATGCTGGGGCACCTCTTCTCTCTCCTCCCCAGTACCTCGCGGCGGTCTCAGAGCACTGGGGGCTTCACCCCCTTTCTACAGGCACGCCACTTTCTTTCTTTTAATGGTCGTCATTGAATTAAACTGCTTGAATTGCCTGACTAACATTCTTGTTCTTGCCGCCTTGCAGATTTGGGGATATACCCGCTTCCCCATGGGACGCGGGGTATGGAGAGAGGGGAACCAGGCCATGATTCCCATCATGGCCCGGTGGGAGGTGGCGCCGGATCCGAGGGTGGCGGATCGGTGTGCGGAGGATGTGCGCGCTGCACTAGACCACTACCCCCACGACCAGGTATACAACTTTCAGCTAACACCCCTTCTTGCTTTCAATTGTTCTTTAATGTGACTGACCAATGCTTTTTTCCTTGCAGGTGGTGTGGACCCCGTATCGGGGGGAGGTGGATGCTTCCCACCCAGCGGTAGCGGCGGGTCGCCCTCTCTTCGACCGCCACCTGCTCCTGCTGTGCCTGGGGACGTGCGAGGTCCTCTACCTGGAGTTGGTGGTGCGGACTCTGGGCTGGCATCAGCCGGCCATAGAGGTACCCTCTCTAGGTAGAGAGGGGTACTCTCTCCGACGGTTCTTCACCGAGGACCGAGACTGGGGCGAGGAGCATGGGAGCACAGTCACCTACTGGCGAGATGGCGGGGAGCAGGTGCTGCAGCAGACGGACCTTGAGGACAGCGTGGCGTACCTGGAGGGTTACCGAGCACGCTACACCAGACGACTCCGGCTTGACCGGCGAGTGGTGAGTGAATTTCTGATTCTAAGCCTTTGTCATTTGAATTGCTTGACCTGATTCTAACCTTGAAGCATGAATGACAGCTGTCGGAGTCGCAGGCGGTACGCCTCCTGGAGGGGCGACTGGAGGAGCAGGAGGTGGAGCTGGAGAGGCTCCGCGCTGAGATCCGTACATTGGTAAGTAACATCTCACCCTTAACCATATCTTGAATTTGATTTAAGATTGATTTGACTTGATAACTGACCAAGGTATGTGGATGCAGAAGGGGGAGCTAGCGCGAGTGCGGGCGAGCCAGGGCGCCGGGGCGAGCTCATCCGCACAGCCGGCCAGAGGGGATCTGGCGGTCCGCCTACAGGAGGCGCTGGACCGGGCACAGGCGCGGGTTCAGGAGCTCGAGACGAGGACCCAGGAGTTGGAGGCTGAGGTAAGACACTGAACCAAAACCTTTCTGCACATGATTTGATTTGATTGACTTGACATGTTTGCCCCTCTGTATGCAGCGGCAGGGAGGAGGAGTGGCGACCCTTCAGGCACAGATGGACGGTCTGCGGCTGGAGTTGGTGAGGACGGAAGGTCGCCTGCTCGAGGTGAGAGAGAGAGAGACAGAGCCAGGCGGAGGCCGACCAGGCGCGGGCGATCGAGGAACGGGCGCGGGCTGTCGCAGATTTGGAGTTCTTGAAGGACCGAGTGCTGAAGAAGCGCCGGGAGCAGCAGGGACAGGCCCAGCAGGAGGCAGGAGGTCGGAGCGGGTCGGTGTTCGAATCTCTCGATGATATCGTGTCACTGGGAGATCCGTCCATAGGGCGAGGAGGAGCACGACCAGAGGCTTCTACAGCGACGAGACCCCCTCTCCCGGACCGGCGTCGAGAGAGAGAGGAGGAGGAGGTGAGCAGCTCGCGTAGGCAGAGGCCTAGTGAGGGGGAGAGGAGAGAGGAGTGAGACTCTTAGTTGTACCATCATGGGTATGCCCCTGTCATGATATGTACAAACTTTTATCCTACATAGTGGACTTTTGTGGACTTTGTCGTTTGTGTGCTTGAATGGTTTGCCTTTATACTTTGGTTCCTGCATCCACAACACTTAAGGGAAAAAAAGTTAATGTAGATCTGTCTTTAGCCCCTTGCCTAAATGATGTACCTTTCTTGAGATCTGGTCAAGGGGCTAATGTCTAATTAAAGATAGGGACATAAATGAAATAACTGAAGGGAAATATGTATATACGTTTTTTGTCTTTTTGTCTTCTTTTTTATTTTTTTGTTGTTTTGAATAGGAAAATAAGTAACATGTTAGTATATGTACATGGTACCACTATTTTTTTTGGATTTTGGATTTCCTGATTTTTTTTTTGAGTTAAAATAAGGGGAAAATATGTACATGGTGAAAATATATACAACGAGAGAATCTCTTTTTTGTTCTTTTGCTCATTTTCTATTTTTTTTTGGATTTTTGGACTCTAAGACACATACTCATCACACGTCAAAGCATAGGGTCCGCATGATCTACTTAACCACGGAGGTCATGAATAAGGAGGATCGTGCATGAAATCTTTTGACGTCGGAAACTGCCCCTAGCCTTCTTAATATTTTCCACCACGGAAGGTCTTACAAGGTCAAATTTGCCCCTAGAGGGAGGAGTTGGAAGAAATAATTAGGAAGTCATGCAAGGATTTGGTTCAAACCATTTTCTGTTTCCAAACCAACATCTCACACTAAAAGACTTGGTCAACAATTATTTCCAGGGGAATTTTTCATTTTATTTATTTTTTGGGGTGGAGGCATGTACTTTTTACTACCTCCTTGATTTGGCCAGCCTTTTTCTGGGTACGTACTTTTTGCTACCCTTTTTTGACTTTTTGGCTTTTCTTTTGCCCTTTAGGCTTGATTTAGCATTTTGCCCCTTACTTTTTCCTTGATTGCCCCTGTTTATGGTGACCTTGTCCTTTTGATGGGAGTGGATGGTCCCCTACTCGTAGTTTGCTCTACTTCCAGACGCGACAGAGTGGGAAGAGAATAGGGGAAGCACATTGACCAGATTAGACCGCCCGAGTGTACTTGTGATTTTCCAGCTAAAGGACAGTATTTCAACATCGTGTGGTATGTGAAGAGACCCTATCTTACTAATGACCAAGTGGAGAAGTAGAATCCTAAACCTACACCATTGACAAGTGATGAATGACAGACCTGACTGACTGACTGACTAAGAGTATAACTTCTTGAGGTAGACTTCATTTCAAGGATGTGACAACTCAACTCCTTCTAAGTCTACTAACCTATAAGCATTCCCCGAATACACCTCTTTGACAACGAACGGACCTTCCCAATTTTCTTGCAATTTGCTCCTGGGACCTGATGCCTTTATGATTTTACGCTTTAGGACCATTTCACCCACTTCAAATTTCTCTCAAGCACTCTTTTAGCATAAAAACGTGCAATTCTTTGGCGATAGACTTGAGCGTGGTCAGCCGCTATCATCCGCCTTTCGTCTAAGAGTTCAAGTTGTGCTAATAAAGCCTCCCATCGTTGACCGGGGTCAAGATCGGAATCCAATTGAACCCTTAGTGAAGGAACGAAGATCTCATATGGGAGTATCGCATCTGATCCGTATGTCTAAGCATAGGGGGTTTGCCCCGTAGGAGTTTGGACTGAGGTGCGATAAGCCCAAAGAGCCTCAACCAAGCGGTCTGGCCAGTCAGCATTGTTATGAGATTTACAAGTTTTCTTTATAATTTTGATGAGAGTTTTATTAGTGGCTTCCGCTTGTCCATTACCTTGTGGATAATATGGGAATGAATGATGCAAATTAATACCATATTTACCACACATGTCGCGAAGCTCCTGCGAAGTGAATTGAGGTCCATTGTCGGTGACGATGTCCCGAGGCACGCCGAACCTTGCAAGAATGTTGCGCTTGATGAACTTGACCACTGTTGAGGCTTTGACCTCTATGAACGCTTCTACTTCAGCCCACTTTGTGAAGTACTCTGTGGCGGTTAAGATGAAGGACTTCTTACAGATTTCTCTGGTTCTGTCCGCGAGTGGACCGACCACATCAAATGCCCACATGGAGAAAGGCCATGGAGCAATGAGAGGGTGAAGAGAAGAGGAAGGAGCATGGATTTTGTCACCGTGTAATTGGCATTTAGCACAATGACGAACAAAGTGACGGCAATCTTCTTCCATGGTAGGCCAGCAATAGTGTCTTAGCAATTTCTGAGCGATTGCTCTACCATTGACGTGGCCACCACATTCACTGGAGTGAGCGGCTTCAACGACATTTTGGGATTCAATTTCATCAAGACAACGGAGATAAACCCCACTGAGAGATTTCTTGTAAAGAACACCACCTATGATCTTGTAACATTCTGAGACGCGGCGAATAGCCCGTCTATCAGAAGAGGTAGCATAATCGGGGAAAGATCTATCCTTGAGATAGTTCTCGATGTCAAAGTACCAAGAATGGCCATCTTCGAGGTCAATTTTGGGCTCTTTTGAGAGTGTGTGGACCCGAAGGGAGGGAGACTTGAGTTGAGAGAACCAAGGATCGATATGGGAAGGGACTCTTAACCTTTGAACAGAGACGGTTCTGGAAGATTTTCCCAAAGGAATAGGAATAGAAGAAGCCAGGGAAGCGAGTGAATCTGCTAAAATATTTTGAGCCCTAGGAGTGTGGACTAGAGTGAGCTTCCTAAACTGCCGGACTACTTTCCCTACCAACTCTTGGTATGGTTTCAACTTGGGATCCCAGGTCTGGTACTTGCTAAGAGACTACCAGAGTATCAACTGCGAATCACCAATAATCCTTAATTCCTTTACTTCGAGCAATAAATCCATTTTCAGCCCAACTAAGAGCGCCTCATACTCGGCCACATTGTTCGTGGCACGAAAGGTTAATTGGTAGGCATGCGGAATGACTACCCCTTCCAGTGAGAGGAGGACTGCCCCTACTCCACACCCTTTGGAGTTGAGGTCTTCGTCAAAGTAAAGTATCCATGAAGGTTCACCATCGATAATGGCTTCTAACTCTTCATCCAGAAAACTTTCGTCGACAGGAGAATACGAAGGTAAGGGGTGGTGGGCCAAATGGTCGGCAATAGCATGCCCCTTGATTGACTTTTGGCTGACATAGGTGATATCAAATTGATTGATGAAACTTTGCCACCTCATCAACCGCTCGGTCAAGACGGACTTCTCAAGCAAGTACCGAATTGGATCCATATGCGCCAGAAGTTTCACCTCATGAGCTAGGAAATAGTGTTTAAACTTATGGGCAACCCAGACGACAGCCGCACATGTCCTTTCCATGGCAGTGTACTTTTTCTCAGCCTCATTGAACAACTTTGATAGATAGTACACTGCTCTCTCCTTCTTCTCATCATCATATTGGGCCAAAACTGCTCCAGTTGAATCTTCAGTGGTTGATACATAGAGCAATAAAGGCCGACCCGGGACCGGAGGAGCGAGAACAGAGGGATTGGATAAATAACTCTTCAACTCTTCAAAGGCCTTTTGACATTTATTATTCCAATCAAATTTAGCCTCTCCTCTAAGCATCTCATAGAAGGGCTTGCAATGAATTGAATGCTGAGAGATGAACCTCCTAATGAACTGCAGTCTGCCAATTAGCCCTCTAACTTCTCTGATATTCCTAGGAGGAGGCATGTCGATTATTGCTTTGGCCTTATTGGGATCAATCTCAATTCCCTGCTTGCTTACTATGAATCCAAGCTATTTCCCCGAAGAGACTCCAAAGACACACTTCTTGGGGTTCATTTTGAGCTTATGTTCTCTAGACCGTTAGAGAACTGCCCAGAGGACCTCAGCATGGCCATGTCGAGTCTTTGATTTAACCAAGACATCGTCCACATAGACCTCCATGTGCACATGCATCATGTCATGAAAAATTGCCATCATTGCCCTTTGATAAGTTGCTCCCGCATTCTTTAATCTGAAGGGCATGACAACATAACAGTAGGTCCCCCAAGGCGTTGTGAAAGAAGTTTTCTCCTGGTCTTCCTCCGCCAGACGAATTTGGTTATACCTAGAGAAACCATCCATGAAAGATAACATCTCAAAGCCGGCAGTGTTTTCTACTAGGACATCTATGTGTGGAAGAGGAAAATCGTCCTATGGGCAAGCACGATTAAGGTCATGGAAATCTATGCAAATCCTAACCTTACCGTCCTTCTTCATCACAGGGACGATATTAGCTACCCATTGTGGATAAAGCACAACCCGAATGAATTTGGCTTTGTGCAATTTGTCAATCTCCTCTTTGATCTTGAGTGCAAGCTTGGGATGTAGCCTCCTTAGCTTTTGTTTGATGGCCTTTACGTCGGCTTTTAGGACTAACTGGTGTTCAACCAAAGAGGTGTCAAGTCCCGGCATGTCCTCATAGGACCAAGCAAATCCGTCGGAGAATTCTTTAAGGATAGCTACAAGGGCTTCTTCTTCTTCTCCACTCAAGTTGGCACTAACCAAGACTATCTTCAGGGATTCTTCAGTGCCAAGATTGACCTTGTAACGACCCGAGAATCCGACCCCCGGCCCACGCCGAGGACCCAATTTTCGCGGTCGCCGCCCACAGACCAGGGAGACCCGAAAGGGCTATAACACGCGTCTGACAGGATATGTAACGGAAGTAAATGTCAACTGCTAAGCTAGAAGCGTACAAGCGGAAACAGGAAAGTAAAGCGAGACCGCTGCGTACCGCTCTAAGTACAGTCCCAACGCACGCACACTAGTACAAGTAAGGAAAGGGGAGAGACAAGTCCCTTAGGGGCATACCCCGAGGGTGACGTACACTGAGAGGGGGAACCACTGCTAGCTACGGGGACCAAGACTACCGCCCCGTCTCCTCCGCTCGACGCGCACCCTGCCGCTGCTGGGAAGACTCACCTGGAAAACAGAGGGATGAGCTTCACAACAGAAGCTCAGTAGGGACTACCAATCTCCTACTGGCTCTAAATAGACAGAGGAACATATATAACTATTAATAAAGGAAAGACGGCAGTTGATATCTTTCTACCTACAAAAGGAAGTGCGGAAGCGAAGCTAAAGCTAACACAGTACGGAAAGTACTCTCGGTCGGAAACCTCGTAGGACTGCTCGTCGTGACCACCACACGGCTAGTAAAACACAGACGGAGGGAACTCCGCCTAGACAAGGAACACTAGCTACAGGAACAACACCACTAGTCAGATGGTCAGGTGCGTCCACAGACGTCTTATCCTCGACCTAGGTCCTGGCCCTCGCGTCTCGTCAGAGCGAGGTAGGACACAAGTACAACAACAGTGACCGCCGTAGTATGGCCGGACTACGGTCCCACGCCTGACCTCTCCAAACGGTTCCGGGGCCGTAAGGAGCGAGGTAGTGAGAAGAAGGACTGGCTGGCCTGCGCCGGGTAGAACTCCAAACTGTCCTCGGCGTCCCAGACCAACCACGAGAGCTCTGCAAGCGACTCACACGCCACTGTCCTAACCACCGTTTTCCCCTCAGCTCCAGAGTCCGCCTAGTGGCTGCCAACTCGAACACACTCGTAGCCCGGAGTACTCCCTCAACAGGCTCCCGAGGACGGGGGTCCCAGGTAACGGTAACAACCTCTCGCACGGGACAAGCCCTCAAGTGCCGCGCACTGGGCGAACGACTAGTGTGAGACCGTACTAGGGAACTAGCACAGGGGCCACGGGTACAGTAAAGTGAAAAGGGAAGCGGCGGAAGCACAACCTGCCTCTGGGCTGAGAAGGCGACATAGGCCCTGTCGCCTTCTCAATGCAACATAGGCCCTGTCGCATCCTGAATGAGACATAGGCCCTGTCGCAACCCTGGTTGCGACACCCAAGGTGTCGCCTTACCAGTCAGGTAGCGACATGGCCTATGTCGCCTTCAGGCCAGATGGGGGATCCGGGAGCACTCTCTCCGGGAACCTCCCCGAAACGGGAGAAACACTACACGGCGAGGGAGGGGAGCATGCTTATCATGCTAGAAAGCCATTAAACACACAAACCACCCTCGAACACCCCAAGAACATGGTTTCTATGCTTGGAGGAAAACCTCACTCACACGAGCATGGAGTTCTCACACTCCCAAACCACAAGGAAAACACGCTTTAGAGGGGAAAGGGAGCATGCTTAGGGCGAGAGGATCAAAAGTCCCTACCTCCACGCGAAGAACGAACCCGTCGGGGCCTTCTCGTAGGTAGAAACGTCTCCTCCTTGCACCGCACGGCACGAATACGACCCCTGCACGAACGGAGCGACACCCTCCTCAGCACGGCCGCCTCAACACGAGGGAGGCACCCCGAAATCGCCGGAAAACTCCGAGAGGGCCAGAGAAAGAGAGGGGGAAAGAGAGGTGAGAAAGAGGGGGAAGGGGCTCGGGCGCCCGGGCTTTAAGCCCGCGGTCCTGAGAAGGCGACATACCTTGTGTCGCCTTGGGAACCAGAAGGCGACACACCCCCGTCGCAACCCACTGACAACGATCAAATCTCGTAATTCGAAAAAGTGAAGGCGACAGCCATCTTGTCGCATTCACCCGACACCGCCAGAGCCGTACTGACACAAAGGACACCTGTCATGTCTGTCAGACTGGGTCTGGGGCGACACGATGGGAAGGCGACATAGGCCATGTCGCCTTCAAGAAGGCGACATACCCCATGGCGCCATCCATCAAACCAGAAGGCGACAGTGGGTATGTCGTCTTCAAGAAGGTGACATACCCCCTGTCGCAATCCCAAACAGAACCAGAACTTGACGCGATCGGAACCACGTCGCGACAGTCGCCCTGCCGCGACCCAGAGGACGGGGTCAAGGGCCCAAGGGGGCAGGGGTGTTACAACCCTCCCTTCTTAAGACATTTCATCCTCGAAATTAAAACAACTCGGTCTCAACCTGGAAGATGACAAAAGGGGAGATCACCACATACCGATCAATCAAACAAGTAAGGAAACTGCTCCTGCATTTCATCCTCGTGCTCCCAGGTGGCCTCGCCACCGACACAGTTCTGCCAAACGACCTTAACCAGCGGAATCTACTTCCTGCGCAACTGCTGAACTCTGCGGTCGACAACACTAACTGGGTACTCTGGCACTGACAAATTTGGCGCTACCTCTAGCTGTGAGTAGTCCAACACGTGCGAAGAGTCTGCAACGTATCTCCTGAGCTGTGAAACGTGGAAAACGCTGTGCACACCTGCTAGCTCTGCCGGAAGACTCAGCCTGTACGCCACCTCGCCGACCCTCTCAGAAATGGGGAAGGGCCCAACATATCTGTGAAGGATCGAAATGAATGTGTGGAAAAGATCTAGAAGGGGGGGATGAATAGATCTTAGCCACTTTTGTGGAAGCTTAAGTAATTTGAAAACTATTTAGAATCAGAGGCAATGTTATCAGTGAAAAACTAAAGATCTGATTAGATTTGAGTGAGTTGAAAAACTTAGATGTGAAGCAAGTTGATTAAGTGAATTAAAAACGGATCCTATGCAAGCATCTAGCGGATGAATCAATCAAACCACAGAAGACAAATGCACAAGGATTTTTTAGGTGGTTCGGAAATCACCCAAGTGATTCCTACATCCACCCCTCACAACCCGTGAGGCTTCACTAACACAACAGGGCTACACACCCAAAAGGAGCCTGACAACTCCAACACTTCAGAGCATACAACTCACACAACCTCTAGAGCAAGACTACTCTAGAAACACTGAGCAAAACTGCTCAAACCAACCTTGAGCTTGACAACTCAAACTGAGCTCGACGGCTCACAACACCCTGAGCACAATGCTCACACTGAAACTGCTAGACACCAACTTAAGACTAAGATCCTCTAGCAACAGATCTAGTCGAAGTTTGAGAACTCTAAAGAGAGTTATGCAGAAGCACTTGCATAATCTCAAAAGATATCTCAGAAGAACAGAAGAAAAGGTAAATTGTATTGAAAGGCTTCTTTCTTCAGTGTACTCCCTTGTAGAAGCTTGAATTGGGAAGGAACTTGTGAAGCTTGAAGTCCAAGTCGATGCTCTGCAATCTGAGAAGTTGGATCTTCCTTGAATTCTTCACCCAAGAAGTCTTCTACAGGATCTGCCTCCTTGGAATGCTTCAGAGAAGTCTTCAGGAATCAAATTCTAATTCCCACACCTTGAATTGGTGGGAATTGGTCTTCTGGAAGCACTTGGAGAGCAGAGGAAGGAGACACGAGCTCTTCTTGGCCGCCAGGAGCTTCTTGGAGGCTCTGAGAGAGTTGGGTCCTTCTCACGTGAAGGCTGGCCAAAAAGGACCTTTTATATCCTTAGGATTCCAAAGATACCCTTTGGGGTACAAGGGCACGCGTTCCAAGAAAATTCTGATCGCCTTAGAAGGACACGTGGCAGCCATCAACTTTTAGGATGAAAAGTTTCCGTAGTGTGTCGACCTGCCCTGGTGGTAGTGTCGACACACTGTCCAGAATATGTAGAAGGCTGTTCTGGGAAGAAGGTCCTGTGTCGACCTGCTCTTGAGTGTGTCGACCTGCTGTCCTGAATCTGCAAACTGGTTGTTCTGGGAACTGGGTCTAGTGTCGACCTGCTCTGAGAGTGTGTCGACCTGCTGTCCTAATTCTTCAAACTGGCTGTTCTAGAAACGGGATCTAGTGTCGACCTGCTCTGAGAGTGTGTCGACCTGGGTAGGCTTGGTTTCTGAAAAACTGCCACTCGTGTCGACACACTCTTGACATGTGTCGACACAGTCTCAACATTTTTACACATTTTGCCTTTGAATCTGTGTTGATGTGTCTACACCATTGATGGGTGTGTCGACTCATCTTTTGCATAAAAATGTTTGTACCTGAAAAATAAACACATATATCATTAGTTAAATGATTTGTCATGACCATAAATGATAAATGTGGTTTGAAAAATACTTTTTGAACATGAATTTCAGGTATGATGTTTTTGACATGTTTCAATTAAATTGCTTTAAGAACACCTCTTGTCATCATCAAAATAGGAGGGAAATGATATGAATTTGCATTCAACCCAACAATCTCTCCCTTTTTGATGATGACAACATTAAATCCATATTCCAATGTGGTTTTGATGAAGTGTGATTTTAAGCAATTTTTGATTGTTTAAATTTTTGTTTTCCTTTTTGTTCATACTTGTCAAGGACCTTTTGATGTTGTTCAGTAACAATTGATGATGTGTTTGTGAGATACAGTGTTACTTGAAATTAGAAATTTTGTGCACACAAGTCAAACAATTGGACAAGTATTCAAACACAAAGGCAAAGATTTGCATTCACAATCACAATACTTTGCATTGAAGCCAAAACAACCATTTCATTTCATTCAAAAGATCATTACATCAAAATATTACATTCAAGTCATTCATTCTTCTCCCCCTTTGCCATTATCAAAACAAATGTACATTAGGTAGAAGATGGAGAGGTGATGAAGGATTGATGCGATTTAGAGACAAATTGGGAGGAATTCTTGCCGGAAAGGAGTGGAAATGAAGCCGTCGGGTCGACCTGACGCCCAAAAAGAGATGCAGTGGTACACTGCCCCGCAGGAACAACAAGGGTTTAAGGTGAACCCGAAAGGTTTGAAAAGGGTCTGGCAAGAAGGCAGTGTCGACACATGAGGAAGGGTGTGTCGACCTGACTGGGGTTGTGTGTCGACACGAGAGAGGATTGTGTCGACACAGCCTTTGAGAGAAATTTGAATCTTTGAGAGGAAATTTTTGAGAAATTTGGGGACATCTTTATAATGATAAATAAGGAGAGGAATTATCATTTCAAGGATTTTTAAGAGGCTTAAAAATTCATTTGTTGTATTTTACAAAAATTCATCACAGTTTAAGTGTTTCAAACAATTTCCAACAGGATATTAGCATTCCAAGACTTGAATCAACAAAATGATAAATTGAGGGATATAATGTATTTAACAATCAACCAAAAACTACCATGTTTCTCAATTTTCAAGAATTAAAGAAGTCATCTAGACCAAATACAGTTGTGTTGAAAGTAAAACACAAACTTAAAGAACAACTTGATGAAGGAGGAAGATGATTCTTTCTAAACAAATCTCCAATAATTTTCATATTTTTGTTCTTTTAACAAACTATCAAATGATATAAATCTCTTTCACTCAAGTACTAGTGTTTTTTACATACCATAGTCCCTGGATACTTAAGATTTAGTCATTGTCAAGTCTCAAAGGGGTAAATGATGACCTTTTGACATGAAAATATACGTTTTGTAGACGCCAATATTTCCAGTTACTCAGTCATCATCAAAAAGCATAGCACATAATTGCTTAAATTTTGAAGTTATTTTGAATTTGGATCCCCTTTGAACAGAGTTAGCAATAATGCCTCATGACATACATAGCACTTCATTCATTGTGAAGGTGTGCAGTTTCTCAGCACAGATGCCATTGCTCTGTTGGATTTTACAAGATTTTGGAGAGTTTGTGAGATAGAATTCAAATACATCCAGTCATCAGTTGCAAACAAGGAAATGTTTTAAGTTCAAGGCACAAATTGTCATTTAGTTTAGGAAGAGATCTGAATTTCTGTGGATTGAGAGACATAGTTGAAAGTTGATTAAAAAAATATAATATATCACTCAAGGTTCATTTTGTGACTCTAGACTTTAGAATGAGGACATCATGCAGGGAATTGATGAAATGCAAGAAAGGTTTTGAATTTTGCAAAAAGATGACTTGTGAATTTTCTAGCTCCCCCTGAGATGATGATTTCAACCATTTTTCATCAAAATAAAGATATGCATTTTTGAAATCAGAAAGAGATTTTCTTCTTGGACAACAAGAACTTCTCCTCAACAATTGCATATTCATTTCTTGGTACTTGGCGGAGATAAGCTCTCACGCATAGTGAAAGTGTCCAGACAAGGCTAACTTGTCCTTCTTCAAATCACCATTTGATATACCAAGTAACTTCAATGCTATAAGAGTTGAAGAATTCTTTGCCAAAAAGAAAATGGAAGTGAAAACTATGCAAGTTTTGAAATCAGAAAAGAAATTCTCTTTGAACAATAAAAGCTCCCCCTCAACTATTGCATATTAACTTCTTAGTACTTGGCGGAGATATGTTCTCACGCATAGTGAAAGTGTCCAGACAAGCATAATTTGTCCTTCTCCAAATCACTATTTGATATACCAAGAAGTTTCAACACAATCAGAAATGGAGAATTTATTGTAAAAAGGGAAATGGAATTGAAAGTGAGAGAGATATGAACAATGTAGCTTGAGGAAGCCAGGAGTTATAAAATGCAAAGAACTTCCCCTTAGACAATGCATAGCACTCAACCCAAACCTTAAGAGAGATCAAGAAGGTGGACATTTACAAAGACCAAGTTCTCTTCTTAATGATGAAAATCTGTTTTCAGGAAGGGGTTTAGTGAATATGTCTGCAATTTGTTTTTCAGTTTCAATAAAATGGAGTTCAAAAGATTTCTTTGCAACCTCATCTCTCAAGAAATGATGCCTAATTTCAATGTGTTTTGTTTTGGAGTGCTGAATGGGGTTTTTAGACAAATTTATGGCACTAGTGTTATCACATAGGATGGGTACACACCCTAAATCTTGGTTGTAATCAAGAAGTTGATGTTTCACCCAGAGAATCTGAGTTCCACATCTACCTGCAGCAACATACTCAGCCTCTGCTGTTGACAGAGCAACTAAATGTTGCTTCTTAGAAGCCCAAGAAATAAGGCACCCACCTAGAAATACACACAAGCCACTTGTGCTTTTTCTATCTAACTTACACCCAGCATAATCAGCATCACAATAGGCAAACAATTCTAACTTGCAACCAGCAGGATACCAAATTCCTAAGTCACATGTTCCAACAAGATATTTAAAAATTCTTTTCACAGCAAGCATATGACTTTCTTTAGGATTAGATTGGAATCTAGCACATAAGCACACACAAAACTGAATGTCAGGTCTAGAAGTAGTAAGGTAGAGCAGAGAGTCAATCATACCTCTGTAGGTCTTTGGATCAACTGACTTACCAGATGGGTCTTCTTCTAGCTTAGCATTTATTGCAATGGGTGTGCTTGAGTGTTTGAGGTTCTGAAAGTCAAACCTTTTTAGTAGCTCCTTGACATATTTGGTTTGACTGATGAAGATTCCTTCATGTGTTTAGTTGACCTGCAATCCCAAAAAGAATGTTAAATCTCCCATTAAGCTCATTTCAAATTCATTCTTCATTTGATTTGAAAATTCAGTGCAAAGGCCTTTATTAGTTGATCCAAATATTATGTCATCAACATAAATTTGGACAACAATTATTTGATTTTTTACTATTTTTGTGAACAATATTTGATCAACATTACCTCTAGAATATCCTTTTTCAAGTAAAAATGAACTAAACGATCATACCAAGCTCTTGGAGCTTGTTTAAGACCATAGAGTGCCTTATTAAGCTTGAAAACATGGTTAGGATATTTTTCATTTTCAAATCCAGGAGGTTGTTCAACAAAAAAATTTTCCTTTATATATCCATTTAGAAATGCACTTTTGACATCCATTTGAAAGACTTTGAATTTCATGGAGGATGCAAAAGCAAGGAAAATTCTCACAGCTTCTAGTCTAGCTACAGGGGCATAAGATTCTTCAAAGTCAATTCCAAATTCTTGGTTATACCCCTTTGCAACTAGCCTAGCTTTGTTTCTTATTACTTGACCAGCTTCATTCAATTTATTTCTGAAAACCCATCTAGTGCCAATCACAGTTTGGTCACTAGGTCTAGGCACTAATTCCCACACTTGATTTCTTTCAAATTGATGAAGTTCATCATGCATAGCATTAATCCAATCAGAACTGGATAAGGCTTCATCAATTGACTTGGGTTCAATTTGGGAAATTAGAGCTAGTGAGTCTTCTTCAATGTTTTGCAAGAAGGATGATCTGGTCCTAACTCTATCATTTAAGTTGCCAACTACACTGTCTAATGGGTGATCTCTTAGAAAACGAGGTTCAGAAATTACCTGTTGAGAAGTGCCCTCTTCTGGAGCAATATTACCTGAACCACTTGAAGATGGTGAGTTGTTGTTCAGGTTCTCTTCAATGTTGTTAATCTCCTCAACGGTTGGTGAAGAATCCACAATGAGGTCATCCTCTTCATTGTCTTGTTTTTCCCTGCAAATTTAGAATCATTAGTGGAAAAGGAATTTTCATCAAAAATAACATGTGGTGATTCTTCAACAGTTTTGGTTTTCAATATGTACACTTTGAAAGCCCTTGACACTTCTGAATAGCCAAGGAAGATAGCTTCCTGACTCTTAGCATCAAACTTGTCAAGGTTTTCTTTGTTGTTATTGTGTACAAAACACTTGCACCCAAAAGTTTTGAAGTAAGCAACAGTTGGCTTTTTGTTTTTCAACAATTCATAGGGGGTTTTTCTAATCTTTGGTCTGACCAAGGCTCTGTTTAGGATGTGATTGGCTGTGTTAACAGCTTCAGCCCAGAAGGATTTGGGCAGATTACTCCCTAAGAGCATGGATCTAGCCATTTCCACAAGAGTTCTATTCTTTCTTTCCACAACTCCATTTTGTTCTGGAGTTCTAGGTGAAGAAAACTTGTGAAATATTTGCAATTCAGCACATAGATCAGAAAAGGATGTGTTATCAAATTCACCCCCATGATCAGTTAAAATGTTTTTAATTTTAAATGGATAAGTTGTTAAGATAGTGGTACAGAAATTCCTGAATTCAAGGCATGCATCACTTTTGTGGGATAGAAAAATAACCCAGGTAAATCTAGTAAAGTCATCAATGATTACAAACCCATATCTCTTGCCACTTAGGCTTAGAACTCTTGTTGGCCCAAAGAGGTCCATGTGAAGAAGTTCTAGTGGCTTAGATGTGAGTACTTCATTGAAGGCTTTAAAGGATTTCCTAGTTTGTTTTCCTTTAGCACAGATCCCACAAATTTGACCTTCAACACTAGAAAAAGATTCAGGAAGACCTTTAACCAGATTCAATCTTAACAACTTATTCAAAGTTCTGAAACTTGCATGGCCAAGTCTTTTGTGCCAAGTCCATGCAATTTCATCTTTATTTGCAACAAAACAAAGATTTTCAGAAAATTTTTATTAAGGTTGATCATGTAGACATTGTTTTCTCTTTTTCCAAAGAATTTGATTTTGTCAGTTGATGAATCAATTATTTTGCAAAAATCAGATTCAAACACAACTTTGTGACCTTTGTCACATAGTTGGCTGATACTGAGCAAATTATAATCAAGTCCATCAACTAACAAAACATTATCTACTGAGTTTGAAGAAGTTTGACCAACCTTACCAGATCCAATGATCTTTCCTTTATTTTTACCTCCAAAGGTGACTGACCCTCCCTCCTTTTCAATTAGACAGGAAAATTTGGCTCTATCTCCAGTCATGTGTCGTGAACACCCACTATCAAGAAACCAAACATTGGTGTTGGGTGCACGACCTTCCTGCACAAAGATCAATGGAGAGAAGATTTTGGTACCCAAACAGAGTTGGGACCATCAGTATGATTTAGCACAGATATCAAATCCTTTCTCACCCAAATTTGATTTGTTTTAGATTTTTGTTTTGTTACTTTGGTGTTTTCAGCCTTTTTCTGTTTGTTCTTTCTTTTAGGAATGAAAGCACCAAGATCTTTGTTTTTGGTTGGAGGGGAGTTTTTCATTTGAAAATTTGAGTTCAGAGGAGGAGGTGGAATCCATGGATTGTGTTGGTACATCCAGAAATTTGGATAAGAGTATTGAGGATAATACCAACAGGGATTTTCATACCATTGGTTCCAAGGATTAGTCCAATCTTCTTGAAGTGTTGTCTTGAAGGTCCAAGGTTTTTCATGGATTATTTCTTTTCCCTTTTTCTTATTTTTCAGATTTTTATTTGAATTTTTGGTTGAGTTGTTTTTGGTTTTAGGTGTTGAGCAGGTCGACCTCTCCTGTACTGGTGTCGACACAACAGCCACAGAAGTCTTCTTCTTGTGGACTGGTGTCGACCTGTCAGGGGACTGTGTCGACTTGATAGTCTTCTTTTATTTTTGGGTTTTTGATTTGTTTTGAGTTTTGTTTGGGGTTTTGTTTGCTGTTTGTTGGATTTCAGTGTTTTCCAGATTAGGACCCTTGACAAAATTAATTAGTGGTGCTTTTCCCTTTTTCTCACCAGATTTGTCTTTTTGGGGTTTCTTCTTGTTGAATCCTAATCCATGAGATGTGGTTGTCATGTTGGATCCTAGCAATGCCTCTAGGTTATCTTGGCCTTTTGTGAAGGTTTGGATAACCTCCTCCCTTTCCTTTAGCTGGTTTTTAAGAACTTCAATTTCTTCAATTTTCTGTTGTTTTTCTTGTTTTTCAATTTCCAGCTTTTCATTTAAGTTTCTGAATTCTTGGGAGGCCTTTTGAGAGGCAAGTTTCAGTTCATCAATTAGGTTTAGGAGATTCTCTTTTTCTTCAAGCAAGTCTGTTACTTCAGATTCCAGTTCACAGATTCTATTGTTTGAAGATTGATTATGGTAGAGATTTTCAATTTTCTTTTTGATGTGTTTATTTTCTTTTCTCATTTCAGAATATCTTTCAACTAATTCTGCATACACATCCTGCCAATCTTCAACACTATAATCTTCAAAGGAAGTATTTACCTTTCCATCTGTGCTGTTGGCCATGAAGCAAACTTCCTCACTCTCTGAGCTTGAGGACTTCTTCTCTTCTTCTTCCTCACTTGTATCTTCATCAGACCAAGTGGCTACCATGGCCTTTGGCTTCTTATATTTCTGGAATCTCTTGTGCTTTTCCTTCTTGTTCTCAGGACACTCTCCTTCATGTGTCCTGGCTTGTTGCACCTGTAACAGATAACATTTTCATCAGGTTTATGATTCTTATTGAAATTGGAAGAGGAAGTGTTCTTCTTACCTGAGGGAAATTTCTTTTTCCCAGTCATTTTCCCTTTCCTATATTTCAAAATTTTCCTGAATTGTCTGGTCATGAGGGCAATCTCATCCTCATTCGACTCAGATTCTTCAGAACTTGTCTTATCCTGATTTTTATCTTTGTTGCTTGAAGAGGCTTTGAGTGCCATAGGCTTGGTCTTAATGATGTGTTCTTCATTTCTTTTTAAGTTTATTTCATATGTCATTAAAGATCCAATCAATTCATCCAAAGAAATTTTGGACAAATCTTTTGAATCTTCAATAACAGTGGCCTTGGTATGCCAAATTGAAGAAAGTGAACGCAAAATTTTTCTTACCAAGTCTGCATCAGTATACTCCTTACCCAAAGCCTTGAGTCCATTGACTATCACCATGAATCTGGCAAACATTTCAGAAATAGATTCATTAGATTTCATCATAAAGAGTTCATATTCTGAAACTAAAATATTTGCCTTGGTCTCCTTGACCTGAGATGTTCCCTCATAGAGTAATTCGAGTTTATCCCACATCTCTTTGGCAGATTTGCACATAGAGATTCTCGAATACTCCTTGGGATGGACAGCACACTGAATCATGTTCATGGCACTATAATTCAGTGTAGCTTTCCTTATCTGTTCCCTTGTCCAGGTATCTTCTTCTCCCTGGTTCTCATAGGGACCCACCTCAACTACTTTCCAGATCTCATAGTTTGGGCCCTTAAAAACACTTGCATTCTGTTCTTCCAATAAGAATAGTCCAAACCATTAAAGAATGGTGGCCTATTTATGGAATGGCCCTCAGCTATGAAACCCTTTGAGTCCATGACACTTAAGTAAATGCACAGAGAAAGAGTTAAACAATCAAGCAAACAAACAAGCAAACAATCAAACACTCAATACTCAGAAACAAAAACTGCTCAGTTCAAATCAGATCGATGTAAACCCGCTCTGATACCAATTGAAGGATCGAAATGAATGTGTGGAAAAGATCTAGAAGGGGGGGATGAATAGATCTTAGCCACTTTTGCGGAAGCTTAAGTAATTTGAAAACTATTTAGAATCAGAGGCAATGTTATCAGTGAAAAACTACAGATCTGATTAGATTTGAGTGAGTTGAAAAACTTAGATGTGAAGCAAGTTGATTAAGTGAATTAAAAACGGATCCTATGCAAGCATCTAGCGGATGAATCAATCAAACCACAGAAGACAAATGCACAAGGATTTTTTAGGTGGTTCGGAAATCACCCAAGTGATTCCTACATCCACCCCTCACAACCCGTGAGGCTTCACTAACACAACTGGGCTACACACCCAAAGGAGCCTAACAACTCCAACACTTCAGAGCATACAACTCACACAACCTCTAGAGCAAGACTACTCTAGAAACACTGAGCAAGACTGCTCAAACCAACCTTGAGCTTGACAACTCAAACTGAGCTCGACGGCTCACAACACCCTGAGCACAATGCTCACACTGAAACTGCTAGACACCAACTTAAGACTAAGATCCTCTAGCAACAGATCTAGTCGAAGTTTGAGAACTCTAAAGAGAGTTATGCAGAAGCACTTGCATAATCTCAAAAGATATCTCAGAAGAACAGAAGAAAAGGTAAATTGTATTGAAAGGCTTCGTTCTTCAGTGTACTCCCTTGTAGAAGCTTGAATTGGGAAGGAACTTGTGAAGCTTGAAGTCCAAGTCGATGCTCTGCAATCTGAGAAGTTGGATCTTCCTCGAATTCTTCACCCAAGAAGTCTTCTACAGGATCTGCCTCCTTGGAATGCTTCAGAGAAGTCTTCAGGAATCAAATTCCAATTCCCACACCTTGAATTGGTGGGAATTGGTCTTCTGGAAGCACTTGGAGAGCAGGGGAAGGAGACACGAGCTCTTCTTGGCCGCCAGGAGCTTCTTGGAGGCTCTGAGAGAGTTGGGTCCTTCTCACGTGAAGGCTGGCCAAAAAGACCTTTTATATCCTTAGGATTCCAAAGATACCCTTTGGGGTACAAGGGCACGCGTTCCTAGGAAGATTCTGATCGCCCTAGAAGGACACGTGGCAGCCATCAACTTTTAGGATGAAAAGTTTCCGTAGTGTGTCGACCTGCCCTGGTGGTAGTGTCGACACACTGTCCAGAATATGTAGAAGGCTGTTCTGGGAAGAAGGTCCGTGTCGACTGCTCTTGAGTGTGTCGACCTGCTGTCCCGAATCTGCAAACTGGCTGTTCTGGGAACTGGGTCTAGTGTCGACCTGCTCTGAGAGTGTGTCGACCTGCTGTCCCAATTCTTCAAACTGGCTGTTCTGGAAACGGGATCTAGTGTCGACCTGCTCTGAGAGTGTGTCGACCTGGGTAGGCTTGATTTCTGAAAAACTACCACTCGTGTCGACACACTCTTGACATGTGTCGACACAGTCTCAACATTTTTACACATTTTGCCTTTGAATCTGTGTTGATGTGTCGACACCATTGATGGGTGTGTCGACTCATCTTTTGCATAAAAATGTTTGTACCTGAAAAATAAACACATATATCATTAGTTAAATGATTTGTCATGACCATAAATGATAAATGTGGTTTGAAAAATACTTTTTGAACATGAATTTCAGGTATGATGTTTTTGACATGTTTCAATTAAATTGCTTTAAGAACACCTCTTGTCATCATCAAAATAGGAGGGAAATGATATGAATTTGCATTCAACCCAACAATCTGGGACTGAGCTTTCCCCTCTTACCAAACCTCATGACCCCTTTGGTCGTCGAGACCCGCAGGAAGACAAGGTCACCGACGCTGAACTCTAGCGGTCTCCTGCGGACATCCACATAACTCTTCTGCCGACTCTGCGCTGTCTGAAGCCTCTGCCTGAACAAACTGACTGTCTCTACACACTGATGCACTAACTCTGGCCCCAAAAGCTGCCTCTCACCAACCTCGAACCAGTGAAGCGGGGTCCTGCACGGGCGACCATACAAAGCCTCGTATGGCGCCATTCCGATGCTCGAGTGATAATTATTGTTATATGCGAACTCTACCATCGGAAGGTGAGACTCCCAAGTGCCGCTCCAATCTAAACAGCACGCTCTCAGCATATCCTCCAGTGTTCGAATGGTCCACTCTGACTGACCGTCTGTCTGCGGGTGGTACGTTGTGCTGAACTTCAACTCTGTACCCAGTGCTCTCTGAAGACTGCACCAAAACCCTGACGTGAACCTCGGATCTCTGTCGGAGATGACTGAAACTGGGATCCCGTGCAACGAAACAACTCTGTCCACGTACAGCCTGGCTAACCTGTCCACTGACCACGACATCCTGATCGGAAGAAAGTGCTCTGCCTTGGTCAAACGGTCCACAATCACCCAAATACCATCATGCCTCTGCGGGGTGCGGGGCAACCCAACCACAAAGTCCATGGTGATGTCGTCCCACTTCCACTCAGGAATGGGCAATGGCTGCAACTCACCACCAGGACGCTGGTGCTCAGCCTTCACCTGTTGACAGGTAAGGCACCGAGCGACGAACTCCGCCACGCCCCTCTTCATCCCTGGCCACCAGAAGGACCTCCTCAAGCAATGGTACATCTTGGTGGAGCCAGGATGAACAGCATACCTCGATCTGTGAGCCTCTGACAAAACCGCCTGGCGCGCCTCCTCAGGAACGTACAAGCGGCCTCTGAATCTGACCTCGCTGAGCTCTACATCTGGCATCCGCAAAATGTCTGCTAACTCTGCATCTGCTCGCTGCGCCTGCAACACCTGCCTGAACAGTGACGGCCGAACTGACAAACTACTCGCCACAGCACAGTCTCTGGTCCTCAACGGAATGAACACTCCCTGGGACAGCTCCTCGAACAGCCTCCACTCTCTGACCATCAGCGAACTCAAGCGCACGCGCCTACTCAAAGCATCGGCTACGACGTTAGCCCTTCCTGGGTGATAGGAGAGGGTTAGGTTGTAGTCCTTCAAATACTCCATCCACCTGCGCTGCCTCAAGTTCAAATCCCTCTGGGTGAAGATGTACTGCAAACTCTGGTGATCGGTGAAGAGCTGAAAAGCCTCGCCATACAGGTAGTGCCTCCACAACTTGAGAGCGTATACCACTGCTGCTAGCTCCAAGTCGTGGGTGGGATAGTTCTCCTCATGCTTCTTGAGCTGCCGAGAAGCATAGGCAATGACCCCACCATGCTGCATCAGCACAGCACCCAAACCTGACCTCGACGCATCGGTGTAAACCACGAACCCACCAGTGCCCGACGGCAAGACCAACACTGGCGCTGAAGTCAACCTCGTCTTCAGCTCCAAGAAACTCTGCTCACAGTCCTCTGACCAAACAAACCTGGTGTCCTGCCTCGTCAACCGAGTCAATGGTGCTGCAATCTTGGCAAAATCCTGAATGAACCTCCGGTAGTAACCTGCCAGACCCAGAAAACTGCAGACCTCTGCAACTGATGTGGGCTGCTCCCACGACAACACTGCCTCAACCTTGGCCGGATCCACCGCCACACCAGAACCTGAGATCACGTGCCCGAGGAAGTGCACCTCCTTCAGCCAAAATTCGCACTTGTCTAACTTGGCATAAAGGCGGTGACTCCGCAGGGTCTCTAGCACGATCCTCAAATGCTCCTCGTGCTCCTCTTCAGAAGCCGAGTAGACCAGAATATCATCAACAAAAACAACAACAAAGCGGTCTAGGTACTCACTGAACACCCTATGCATCAGATCTATGAATGCTGCAGGTGCATTCGTCAGCCCAAACGGCATCACGACGAACTCAAAGTGACCGTACCTGGAACGGAAAACCGTCAAACCAACATCCGACTCTCTGATCCGCAGCTGGTAGTAGCCAGATCTCAAGTCGATCTTCGAGAAAACTCAGGCCGATTGCAACTGATCAAACAAATCATCGATTCTCGGCAACGGGTACCTGTTCTTCACAGTGACCTGGTTCAACTGCCGATAATTGATGCACAAACAAAGACTACCATCCTTCTTCCTCACGAACAAAACAGGCGCACCCCACGGCGAACGGCTCGGACGAATGAAGCCCAACTCAAGCAACTCTTGCAGCTGGCGCTTCAACTCACGCAGCTCCGCCGGGGCCATCCGATAAGGTGCCTTGGACAGAGGCATCGTAACAGGCAAAAGCTCGATGGAGAACTCTACCTCTCGCTCAGGCGGAAACCCAGGTAGATCCTCCGGAAACACGTCAGAAAACTCAGAAACAACTGGCACATCAAAAACTGAAGACCCGCTAGGCTCAAGGAACAAACCAAAGCAAGGTAAGCAACGTAGCCATCACAGATCAAACGACGAGCCTTACAGAAAGAAATGAACGGCCGACGGGTAGACCGGATACCTCTAAAGCAGAGAACAGGTGCTCCAGGTATCTCGAACCGAACGGTCTTCCTCTGACAATCAACCACGGCTGAGTGGGCCTCCGACCAGTCCATACCCAGGATGACGTCGAAGTCGCAAAGCTGCAGCGCGTACAACCTGGCCGGCAACTGGTGACCCTCAACCTCGACTGTCACACCCTCCAGGTAACCAAAAGAACACATGTAGTCACCGAACGGGAGATCGACCATCACGTCACACTGCCTCTCGGGTGTGTGACAAGTAAGAGACTCGTAAAACTCCTCGGAAGCAAAACACAAAGAAGCACCAGGATCAACCAAAACACGAGCAGCTCTGCCAAGGATAGGTAGAGTACCTATCACCAGGTTCGATGCCTCTGCCTACTCCCGGGTGAGCGCCATCACGCGACCACGACCACATCCACGCTGCGGCGCCTACTGGGGCTGCTGCTGCGGCGGCTGCTGGTGCTGAGGAAACTGCTACTGTTGCTGCTGGTACGGCTGGTACTGCTGCGGCTGCGGGAACTGTTGGACCTACTGCTGACGCGGTGCCTGCTGCTGGGGAGGGTACTGGTACTGAGGTGGCTGCTGCGCGTACTGCACTGGTGGCTGCTGCTGCGGAGCTTACCCCCTAGGTCAATCCCTCCTAAAGTGGCCTGGCAAGCTACAAGTGTAGCACACTGGCTCCTGACTGCCCTGCTCAGCACCCTGCTATACTGACTGCTCTGCAAACCTAGACTGACGCCTCTGCTGATGGCTCCGTCCACCCCCGCGAGTAGACAACTTCCTGAACTGCGAGCGAATTCCAAAGCCACCGGAACTGCCCGAGCCTGAGGAAGAGGAAGTCGCACTACCGCGGCTGCCTGCTGGACGCTGGTACGGCGAGGACCTGGAAGAGGCTCCTCCCTGCAGCTGATGCTGCTGCTGAGGCTGCCAAGCCTCCCTATCCAAGGCGGTGGCCTTCGCCACGGCCTCTCCCAAGGTGGTACACATGTGTGCCGTCACACCCCACCTCAGGTCTGGTCTCAGCCCTGCTATAAACCTCTCGGCACAAGCCTGGTCACTGCCTGCTACATGAGGCACATGCCTCAACAACCGGACGAACCTCTGGTGGTACTGAGAAACTGTGAGGTCGCCCTGCACCAACTCGTGGAACTGGTCCCGTCTCTCACGTCAAGCATAGTCGGGGAAGTACTCGCCGTGGAAGACCTCTAAAAACTGCTGCCAAGAGATCTGGTCCAACCGCTGCCCCTGGAAGTGAGTCTGCCTCTGAACTCTCCACCACTCATGGGCTGCTCCCTTGAGCTGGTATACTGCCAAACGAACCTGGTCCTCCTCAGTGCACTCCATAGTCTCGAAGATGCGCTCCAACTCATGGGTCCAGCTCTCTGCCTTATCTGGATCATACTCACCGTGGAAAATCGGTGGGCGAAGACGCAGGAACCTCTCAAGGAGAGCGGTCCTTGCCTCCGACACCGCTGCCCTCCGCTGACCGGACCGGGTACTCTCAGTACCTGACTGCTGCTGGCGGACTAGCTGCTCCACCTCTGGCTCCACCTCCTGCTGCTCTGGTACGGCTGGGGGAGGTACTGGAAACTGACCACCTGCTGCTGCCTTCCCGGGCTGCCACGCTCCCTGGTACATAGCTCTGAAGAACTGCTCGGCCATGGGAAACCAGTCTGCATACTGCTGAGGCTGAGGGTGGTACTCCTGCTGCAGCTGCCCACCTACTACCGCTGCCTCTGCTGCTGCTGCCTGTGCACCCTGAGGCTGTGCCACTGACTCCTCCACAGACACCTCCTCCTGAACCTGCCCCTGAGCGGGCATGTCGGACTCATCCTGCTGCTCAACCAGCTGCCTAGCCTGACTGCGCCTACGTGGAGCCATGACCTACACGGCAACACAACTGACAAAGGTTATAAATACCTCTCGGGCGGCTAGCAGTGTACTTGTACTATTGTTGGGACTTACTGTTGCAGTTTAGATCCACTACAAGTCCTGTCAAACCAAGCTCTGATACCAACTGTAACGACCCGAGAACTCAACCCCCGGCCCACGCCGAGGACCCGATTTTCGCGGTCGCCGCCCACAGACCAGGGGGACCCGGAAGGGCTATAACACGCGTCTGATAGGATATGTAACGGAAGTAAACGTCAACTGCTAAGCTAGAAGCGTACAAGCGGAAACATGAAAGTAAAGCGAGACCGCTGCGTACCGCTCTAAGTACAGTCCCAACACACGCACAGTAGTACAAGTAAGGAAAGGGGAGAGACAAGTCCCTTAGGGGCATAGCCCGAGGGTGACGTACACTGAGAGAGGGAACCACTGCTAGCTACGGGGACCAAGACTACCGCCCCGTCTCCTCCGCCCGACGCGCACCCTGCCGCTGTTGGGAAGACTCACCTGGAAAACAGAGGGATGAGCTTCACAACAGAAGCTCAGTAGGGACTACCAATCTCCTACTGGCTATAAACAGGCATAGGAACATATACAACTATTAATAAAGGAAAGACGGCAGTTGATATCTTTCTACCTACAAAAGGAAGTGCGGAAGCGAAGCTAAAGCTAACACAGTACGGAAAGTACTCTCGGTCGAAAACCCCGTACGACTGCTCGTCGTGACCACCACACGGCTAGTAAAACACAGACGGAGGGAACTCCGCCTGGACAAGGAACACTAGCTACGGGAACAACACCACTAGTCAGACGATCAGGTGTGTCCACAGACGTCTTATCCTCGACCTAGGTCCTGGCCCTCGCGTCTCGTCAGAGCGAGGAAGGACACAAGTACAACAACAATAACCGTCGCAGTCTGGCCGGACTACGGTCCTACGCCTGACCTCTCCAAACGGTTCCGGGGCCGTAAGGAGCGAGGCAGTGAGAAGAAGGACTGGCTGGCCTATGCCGGGTAGAACTCCAAACTGTCCTCGGCGTCCCAGACCAACCACGAGAGCTCTGCAAGCGACTCACACGCCACTGTCCTAACCACCGTTTTACCCTCAGCTCCAGAGTCCGCCTAGTGGCTGCCAACTCGAACACACTCGTAGCCCGGAGTACTCCCTCAATAGGCTCCCGAGGACGGGGGTCCCAGGTAACGGTAACAACCTCTGGCACGGGACAAGCCCTCAAGTGCCGCGCACCGGGCGAACGACTAGTGTGAGACCATACTAGGGAACTAGCACAGGTGCCACGGGTACAGTAAAGTGAAAAGGGAAGCGGCGGAAGCACAACCTGCCTCTGGGCTGAGAAGGCGACATAGGCCCTGTCGCCTTCTCAATGCGACATAGGCCCTGTCGCATCCTGAATGCGACATAGGCCCTGTCGCAACCCTGGTTGCGACACCCAAGGTGTCGCCTTACCAGTCAGGTAGCGACATGGCCTATGTCGCCTTCATGCCAGACGGGGGTTCCGGGAGCACTCTCTCCAGGAACCTCCCCGAAACGGGAGAAACACTACACGGCGAGGGAGGGGAGCATGCTTATCATGCTAGAAAGCCATTAAACACACAAACCACCCTCGAACACCCCAAGAACATGGTTTCTACGCTCGGAGGAAAACCTCACTCACACGAGCATGGAGTTCTCACACTCCCAACCCCCAAACCACAAGGAAAACACGCTTTAGAGGGGAAAGGGAGCATGCTTAGGGCGAGAGGATCAAGAGTCCCTACCTCCACGCGAAGAACGAACCCGTCGGGGCCTTCTCGTAGGTAGAAACGTCTCCTCCTCGCACCGCACGGCACGAACACGACCCCTGCACAAACGGAGCGACACCCTCCTCAGCACGGCCGCCTCAACACGAGGGAGGCACCCCGAAATCACCGGAAAACTCCGAGAGGGCGAGAGAAAGAGAGGGGAAAAGAGAAGTGCGAAAGAGGGGGAAGGGGCTCGGGCGCCCGGGCTTTAAGCCCGCGGTTCTGAGAAGGCGACATACCTTGTGTCGCCTTGGGAACCAGAAGGCGACACACCCACCCGTCGCAACCCACTGACAACGGTCAAATCTCATAATTCGAAAAAGTGAAGGCAACAGCCATCTTGTCGCGTTCACCCGACACCGCCAGAGCCGTACTGACACAAAGGACACCTGTCACATCTGTCAGACTGGGTCTGGGGCGACGCGATGGGAAGGCGACATACCCCATGGCGCCATCCATCAAACCAGAAGGCGACAGTGGGTATGTCATCTTCAAGAAGGCGACATACCCCCTGTCGCAATCCCAAACAGAACCAGAACTTGACGCGATCGGAACCACGTCGCGACAGTCACCCTGCCGCGACCCAGAGGACGGGGTCAAGGGCCCAAGGGGGCCGGGGTGTTACAGACCTCTTTAGTTGGTTCATCCGCAGCCATGGTTGGCTCGTCGAACCTCTTTGTGCCATCCACATAGGAGCTCACTGGGTCCTCTTCTTCTGACCCAAGATCTCCCGACTCACCCTTCTCATCAAAATCTAGCAGATAAACTCCTAAACCATCATCTGCAGAGTCACCTTCTTCAAAATCAGACTCTACAAGGGCAGGCTCCTCAAAAAATTCTGGGACTTGACTTAACTTAACATATTTCTCAGCCAAGGCCATGACATAATGGGTAGGAACTTGCCTACCCTTCTCCTTACGAACACATGGCTGAGAGGAACTAGACTCTTCTAGACTTAGTCCTGACTCTAGGCTAGACTCTAAACCCGACTTTAAACTAGAACCTAGACCACTATGTACAGGACTGCCATGTACAAAACTATGTACAGGGGAAGTTCCCCCAGAGGGGCAGGAGCGGGAATTTAGGCTGGAAGGGTGCTCGATGGAAACCTCGCACTCCCACCTTTCAAAATCGGCGTTTTTTTTTTTTGGAGTTAAGTCTCAAAACCATGAGTTGTTGACTCAATGATACACCGATTGGCCATGTGAGGGATGGAGGAAGGATAAGGGAAGAAAGAAGAGAGGAAGACATGGATGAAGGAGGAGAGTGAGGTGCCGGGCACATCTCAGTGGCGGGAGATTGTGAAAGAGATGAAGGAGATGAGGGTGATGAGGAGGGAGAGGAAGGAGAGTCAGAACCAAAGAGCGAAAGAAGGCCGAAGTCTTCGCAGACTTCTTCGATTTCAGCAACTTCCTCTCCTTCCTCGCTCTCGGAGTCGGACAGCTCCTCTACCACAAGTTCCCGAGTTCCTAGTTGGAGGGGCCCCTGAATGAAATGCTCCTTCAGGGTCCAAGTAAGGGGTTGATAGGGGATGAAAGGATCTAGATGAATGGGGTCCGGATGAAAACCTAAACCAGCCCTATCTAGCAACATTCTCGTCTGCACACTACGGATAGGACCCTGCTCGCTCCTACCCAATCCTCGGCCATGTATGTAGCCGATCTTGGCCATCACTTCCCAACCTTTCCCTTGGGGACATGGGATATGCTCTAGTTCTTCGCGTGGAAAGGGAGGTTTGTTGAGATCACAATGTAAGGGGAAGTCAAAGATGGACATGACTGGATTCTTCCCCTTGTCCGGAATGAACAAATGTGGCATCTGCTCTGAAGTGATAGAGTTGAGAGTTTCCAAGTTAGGAATGCTCTTGATTTTAATGACCCGCCCATTGAAAGGAAATTTGAAACATTGGTGGGCGGTGGAAGGGACCCCTAGGGTTTGCTCTAGCCAAGGACGACCAAGGATGGCCTTGTAAGCCGGGTCGACATCTAAAACTAGAAACTCGGAGGACATAGTGATGGGTCCTATCTCGAGCTGAAGAGCTATCTTACCTTTGGCAACCCTTTTGGAATTGTCGTAGGCAGCAATAGTGGAGCAGATTTTCTCCAGATTGTCCTCTCCCAAGCCCAATTACTTGAGGGTCTTCATCGGACACACATTGATGGATGCCCCAATGTCAATGAGGGTGGAGTCCACCGAAACCCCGTTGAGGTTAATGGTAAGACAGAGAGGAAGTGAACGACACTCAGGAGCAACAAGATCTTTGTCCGAGAAGGAGATTGATGGTCCGTAGGTGAGGGAGAGGATAGCATTAGTGACCCCACCATGAGGAAGGTCATCATTGACCATGATTTTCTGGAGGAATTGGAGGAGGGTGGACTGATGAGACGGCGATCTCCGAATCAATTCCAAAATAGACACCCTTGCGGGAGTCTTATCTAAGTGTTGCAGAATGTCATATTCGGTGCCGGCAGGGGGTGGAGGTCCATTATCCTCCTCATATTGAGATGGTCGCGGGGGTGGAGGAACAATCCGGTTCCTAAGTGTGACATGAACATCTTCCTGAGACTTAGGGAGAATGAGCTGGAGAGGTCTGGTTCCGGGAGTAGACGACTCAAAGACATGGGAAACAGGAATGGAAGGGCAGGCCTCCTGACGTATAGGTCGGATAAGAACTAAAGGCCGCTCTTCTAAAATGGCATCTATGGTCGTGGAGGGCTCTTGAGACTCTACGGAGGGACACGGGTACCACTCCTCAAAACCTTCTACCCCCCATTATTGCTTTCTCCTCACTACCCGAGATTCCGAATGTGTCATGGTGTGGACATTTTCCTGGGACTTAGAGGAAGAGGGATTGTTGCTTTGGTAGTTGGGGAGAGGGTTTTGGACAATACTCAGATCCCTTTTGGTGTACCTAGACTTGGCTATGGCACCTTGACATCCTCCCAGTTAATCCTACCCTGGTCGTTCATGTCGTACACCCAGTCACGGAAGGTGAAGCAATTGTTGATATCATGACCGGGAGCCCTATGATAAGGACAGTATTTTGAAGTATCCACCCTCGGATTAATGCTTTCCCTTTGTGGGGGGAGTCGGATAGCGTCACTGGACATGAGGGTGAAGAATACGTCCTCGAGGGTCTCAGGCAGAAGAGGGTAGTGAGACCTTTTAGGACCAGGACGGGTGTAGCCAGAAGGAGGAGGAACAACAGAATAAGGCTTGGAGGGGTGTGATAGGAACTGGTGAGGATTATAAGGAGGGTTAGGAGGAGGATTAGAGGACTTGTTGGGAGGCCTCAATGGTTGACTGCAAGCACTGACGAACTTGTTGACGGTCACCCCCTCGGTGGTAGGTGCCGCGGGAGCCTTACGTCCCTTGGGCTTCCCTTCAAAGAAATGTGGGAGAGAGGAGTCCTTGATTTGATTCTGAACCACCCTAGCTTGATTATAAAGATGCGCAAATGAGGGGAACTCACTTAGCATCAAAATGGATTTGAGCTGAGAAGTGGTATTGTTGACAATCATAATGATGGCTTGAGACTCCAGGATGGTGACATCGGCTCTCGAAGCCATGGATCTCCAACGGTTGGCAAAAGTAACAAAGTCTTCGTCCGGCCTCATCTTCTCTGCCACCAAGTCGGAAAGTGTAGGGACTTGAGTGGCCATGTAGAAGAAATGGGAGATGAAGCGTTCGGAGACTATGTCGAAATGAATAAGATCTGATGCGGGTAAGGAGGTGAACCACCTCAAAGTTTCCCCTTCTAACGATTGTTGGAAGATGTGAACTAAGAGGACCCGATCGTAGAGCCACCGATGGGAATCCATGGTAAAGCCAGCGAGGTGATATTGAGGGTCGGAGGTCCCGTCATACTTGCGGTATTTCGGGGCCTTGAAACCCAGGGGAAAGTAGGCGTTGGGAGCTTGCAGTAATTCTGAAGGGAATGAGGCTTAGAAAGAGACAGAGATTCAGCCAAGAGCTTCCTAATAAGACCCTCCATCTCCGATCGGGAAATGGATTCGGATTGAGCGGGAGGCGAGGGCTGAGCATAAGATGGATAGACAGGAGGAGGAGTTGGGGTAGAAGGAGGTAAAGGAGTAAGAGGAGGAACAGGGGTGGCTAAAGGAGTGGGAGGAAGAGGAGTGGAGATGGGAATGGGAATGGGGGAGATAGGAGCCCGGGAAGGGGTGACAGGTCTAGGAGAGGGCCTAGATGAAGAAGCGTAGAAAGGAGAAGGGGATGGAGGGGAAGGAGAGGCTGCTGCCCGAACAGTATGCTTAGAAAGCATTGAGATGATGTCCTCGGGCGAATAGCGAGAGAGGAGTTTGGAGAATTCGGGGTCCTCCTGAACATCTTGGGCGTATGTGGGGTTGACCCTAAGACTCACACTATCCTCATTATCGGCTTGAGAGGAGGACTGAAACGATTCCTTGGGTTGAACATTTATGTCAACCATACCAACAAACTCATCATTAATGTTGTCATCATACTCAAATGCCGGATTGTTAGTCATGGTGGAGTTCAACCAAGAGTCCATTAACAAACACAACCTACTGATTTTAGAATGGTTAAGTTGATTAACTTTACTATTTTTAGGAGAAATTTGGGTTTCTACCAAACAATGTTGTCAAACAATGTCCCCAAAATTTTAAATATTAGAATTGTGTGTTAATTAGACTTGTGGGAAAAAGCCAATTCTCTTGTTCCTCACTCAAACCCCGGTGAATAGGCAGTCTGAAATAGGAAAGTAAAGGTCCTCCTGCCCCGTACCGTGAGGGAATCCACGGAATTTAGGGACTTATGGAGTTCTCCTTGAAGCCAACCCGATTTACTTGAGAGGGAATCTCCAAGCAAAAGGTTATGAAGCAAGAAGGGGCTATCCTAAAACGTGAGGGGAGGCTAGAAAAGGAGAGAACAAGGACCTCCCAGTGACTGAGGACCGTTAGGAACACACATGAAGCAAACAGGAAAGAAAAACAAATCAAAACAGACAGACAACAAACTTCTGTGAAGTAAACGGCAAGCCAATGGATGCGTAGTTCATCAGAAGTAGTTAGACGGCATGATCGACTGACGCTGACAGTGTGTAGACGACAACATATATGGACGTTAAACAAAGATAAACGGCATGAAGGGTGGATGCTTACCTGGGTCGACGGCAGGAGCATTTGTCGTTTACCTGGGTGCAGACTCAGACCGCAGTAGCACTGTTTGTCCCACCGTGATTGCCAGAAAAGAGCTATGGACGATGCATTTCCCGTGGCTCCCGTCGGACTGTGAGATCCTATAGTTCACGAACGTCGTCGCTCCCTCGTTGGCGATGGAGGGTTGTTGGTTGACCTCGTTGACTCGTCGGTTGACTGAGTTGACTGGGGAGAAAACCAAGAAACCAGCAAGGGAAAGGGAGATGTTGTGACCTCCAGGGCCTTACCTGTGCCCAAGGAATTGTTGTGACCACGTTGGTGATGTTGCCTCACGTAGCGGACGGAGATGGGGCCTCAACTTCTCCTTCTTCGGCTGGCCAAAGAAGGGGAGCTCCACGGTCTCGTACAAGTGTTCCTGCCACAGAAAGAAGACTCTATTAGACTCTAAGAAGTGCAGTGAATGTTCAAAACGAAAAGAGAAAGGCCCCAAAGGAGAGTCCCGTACCGGTTACGGGCATGAGAAGAGGGGTGGCCAAGTGCTATAACCACCCTTCTTCCCTCCGTTTTTGGTTGGGAAACCCCTTTATAGGTGTATAGGAGGGTGCCCTATGTGCCTAGGGTGTGTGTGAGGGTGTGTGTGACATGCAAAATTAAAGGGAAAGAGAGAGGAGGAGAGGGAGAAAATGGAGGTGATGATCCTCGTTTGGCGTTGTTGACTCCTTGCTAAGCTCCTCCAGCTCGGGATGAACCCTTCTCCACGTCCCAAATGGTGAGAGAAAGAAGAAGAAGGTGATGGAAGGTAGGGTGCACTTTTTTTCTCTCTTCTCTCAAGGTGATAGCATGTGGATGTCCAGCCTCTCTCCCCTTTGCTTAGAAGGCCTAAGGGTAAGTTATATAGATAGTAGGGTCGGAGTTCAGAAGCTTTGGATGCCCAAGTGTGAAGAAACACACTTGTACAAGTGGCAATCTATGTATTAAAGCTCCAACCAATGAGAAGAGGCCAAGTAGGATTTTTACTGGGTCAATGGGGTGCCAAGGTGGCCCATATGCCCGTTGGGAATGGCTACATGCGTTGCATGGCCGAGAGAATGGCGCTAGTGGGCTGGAATCTCGGGGTAGTTGTGCAGACCAAGTGAACCAGGTTGACGTCCAACGATGTTGCCGCCAACCCCATGCAGACGTCCACATCTGTGGACGCCAACAACAGTCAGTGTCCAGGGGGCTTGCTGCCAACATGAAGTCAGCGGCAGTCGATGCTGCCGTCTACATGGCATCCAAGGCAAGTCAACAAACGGTCAAACGGGCCTTATTGGGCCATGGAATCACGTGGGGATGGGCCAAATCTCGCGTCTACAAAGAGAACACCAAACCTTGTCATCCCAGCGACTACAAGATGACACCAAACCCCATCATCCTGACGGGTACAAGACAACACAAGACCCTACCAACATACAGCTACAAGAAGACCAGACCCTGCAAAAAGAAAAAAAAAAGAAAGAGGCTAAAAATAGAGATGCTTCATCGAACTTACTCGGACTATCCTACCGAATAAGGGTAAAAAGGACCAAAGTCTGGCCATGGTGAAAACCCGCAAAGGGCACCATGGGCAAAATCGGGAACCCCACTACACGAAAACCTGAAAGGGCGTGTAGGCAAAAACAAGAGGGGGTCGAATTAAGTGAAAACCCAAAAGGGCGCTCAATCTGATAATGTGAATATATATATATATATATATATATATATATATATATATATATTAGCATAAATAATGTGTGCATACAAAGTGCACGAGGAGAACATCAATAAACAGAAGAGAACACTTTTCATTGATGTAAGCCGTATTACATGTCATTGAGACATGGCCTCGGAAATACACAGGCAAAAAGGGACAAAGGGCGCACAAGCTAACCTACTGCAGATCCCTAAAAAGTTCTTCTAGAGGTAGAATGCTCAAATTGGGTGAGGATGCCATTTCCTTCAAGTGGCTTTTCTGGGACTGGATCTCTCTTATCTTCTCCTCAGTCGAGGCAGGTTTCCCTTCATCCAACAGAAGAGCTTCTTCTTCCTGTTCTTGAGAGAGTGCTAGCCCACTCAGCTCGTCCTCTGCTACAATCAGTTCAGCTCTCAGTATGGTGATTTTCGCTTTCAAATCTTTTGAATCTTCATCGTGCTTTGCAATGGCAGACCGGTGACGCTCCCTGCTAGCTTGTAGAGGCTCCAACACTGCCTCATATTCAGCACGTTGCAATTCCAGAGTAGCTAACTGATTGGGCAATTCATGGGAAAGGAATTGGCGCCGCTTTACATATTTAAGCAAAAGGGTGTCTCTTTTCATCCAGTCGGTCAAGGGGCACCCCATGAGAACCAACACCTCTGTCATCTTATCAGCGATTGGTTTGATGTACTCGTAGCTCAGACAGGGGTCTTGAGTAACCATTAAGCACAATGCGGACAGTTGCTACTTGACCATAGAGTCAGGAAAAGGAATGCCCCCAGATGACGTGAAGGGCGGCACTTGAAAGTCTACTTGATCATCAATAGCTGCACATAGACTCGTGTCCACCTTATGAGAGCAAGAAGGCAACTCAGCTTCAATAGTAACGCTATTTGCTGAAGAGGCAACATCAGTCTCCATGATAGTAGCATCAAGTGACAGTGGCGAAAAGGCTGCAGCAACTGCCAGTGGCGAAAAGGCTGCAGCAACTGCACCAGCAGAAACAAGAGAAGGCTGGGGAACTGGCGCGTCAAAAGAAATATCGAGAGCATCACCTGACGGTGACATGGACTCGGTGGCTGTGTCTTGGGCCACCACAGGGGGTAAAATATGCAGCATTATGGCCGGGGTGAGCCCGGGATTAGCATCGACCGTCGGCGGGAGATCAGGAGCAGAAACGTGTTGCTCAAGGCTGGATTCCTACCTAAAAGAAGCAAATCCATTACAAAACCGATATGCACATGGGACATATGATAACAAGACACTCATCAGAATGGCTTCGGAAGTAATAAAGGCGTCTGGTTAAAGACTCGTCGATGGGGAAACCTCTGTACTACTGGCGGAATCTCCCTCAATGCCATCAAGGGCCGAAATCTTTTCCTCATCAAGCCCCCTACCGACTCACGGCGCTATCGACTCATGAGACCGCCGAGTAGTGACACCAGCAAGAGAGAGGGTTGCCGACTGGCGACGTCTGCCGACTCACAGGGCCACCGAGTCATGACTGTCGACTTGAGACAGCTGCCAACTCGCAGGGCCCGCCGACCCACGCCAAGTCGAGGCCTTGCCGACTTACGGCTCCGCCGACTTACGGGGCTAGCGAGTCGCGACATCAACAGATCGGAGGCCTTCCGAATCGCAGCGCCAGCCGACTCATGAGGCCTTCCGAGTCACCAGGCCATTGAATAGAAGGGCTGCCGACTCAAGGAGTCTACCCACTCAAAACACCACTGAATAGAGAGTCCACCGACTCACGAGGCTAGCGAGTCGCAACATCAACAGATCGGAGGCCTGTTGAATCACAGCGTCAGCCGACTCACGAGGCCTGCCAAGTCACCAGGCCATTGAACAGAAGGGCTACCGACTCAAGGAGTCTGCCCACTCAAAACACCACTAAATGGAGACTCTACCGACTCACGAGGCTAGCAAATCGCGACATCAATAGATAGGAGGCCTGTCGAATCACAGCCCCATCTGACTCATGAGGCCTGCCGAGTCACCAGACTATTAAACTGAAGGGTTGCCGACTCAAGGAGTCTGCCCACTCAAAGCACTACTGAATGGAGAGTCTGCCGACTCACAGAGCTGCTGATTCATCTGCTTATCAAATCAGAGTCCGTTTATCACGCGTGCGAGCCCAAGGGCTGCCGACTCGCATCAACATCACCTGTCTCAAGCTAAGCACAAAAGCATGAACACAATAGACAAAACCAAGAGACCATCAATACGGTGATGGACCACGAGGCTGTCGGCTTGGCAACAAGTCAACGACCGTCTGTGCTGACCAAATTCACTCACATCAAATTGTAAATGAGACTTAGTTGACGTCATACTAGTTCACCCACGGGCGTCGCACCACTCGGCCCTCGCTTGCACCACCCCTGGGCGGGGGACATTTGTGGACATTAAAAAAGGAAACATAAACAAAAAAAAACACATATCAAATGGGGCCCAAAAACCAGTCCATATGCATGCCCAAAAACACAGGCCCACCATCGGATGTCCCCAAAAGAAAAAAGGGAAAAAGGCAAAGGGTAAAGTGGGAAGAGGCCTTTCCAAAGCCCCTTAAAAAGAGCTTGCTTGCACAGCAAGCAAAGGGGGCCAACCAAAAGAAAAGGGGAGCATAGCCAGCAAAAGGGGTTCTCGGTTCTGGGTTTCCGAAAGAAAAGAGAAGGAAAAAAAAGAGAGAAGAGAAGGGGCTGGTTCGCTGGTATGCTACAAGGTGAAGAGAAGAAAGAGAAGAAGAGAAGAAGAGGAAAAGGAGGAGGAAAGTTGCTGGTCCCTCTTCCCAAGAGATCAAGAAAGAAGGGTGAGGAAGAGAGAGGAGAGAGTCCAAGGATAGGGGGGCATCGCTCCTTCCTCTTTGATTTTTCTTTAAGTTTTCTTTCTTCCCTTTCCCCTCTCTTGTCAAATCAGAACATCTCTTTATCTTATTGTCTTTTCCCCCTCCCCCCATGTGATATGTGATGGGCATTTATTGCCCCTTTTAAATATTATATGAATTCCATGAGACATGATAGCATGTTTGTCTTTTTCCTTTATGCAATGTGGTATGAATGTCCTTTTTTTAAGGTTTGTTCTTGTTGCACAAACATGTGTTCCCTCTCCCCATGTGTTTTCTATTCAATCACCCATCGATTTTCCCCCAACAAGAGCCCTTTTTTTTGCTGTACTGCGTTCTGCCCCTTCTTTGAAGGCAGGTTGCCGACTCACTGTCATGTGAGTCTTTGGGCATCCAAGAGTGGGTAAATCGATATCCATATTTTGCTTGGGCCCTAAAATGGGACTGACAGACCTCAAACCCCTCTTGAGAGTGCTATTTTCCTTTTGACAGTGGAAATCCCCCTCCATTTATGAGTTTTATGCTTGAATGTTCCTTGCCGACTCACTACGATTTTAAGTCTAAACGCCAAAGAGTTGGATAATATGATATCCATGCTCTGTCTAGGACTTGAATAGGATCTAATTAGTTCCGAAATCATGAGTATGATATGTTTATCCCATTTTATGGGGCAAAAACCATGCAAATCATTGTTTCCATGTTGAAGGCTTATTGCCGACTCTCCATGGTAGTGAGCTTTAAACATCTTAAAATTGGTTGGCATGGTGTTCCGACCCATCTAAGAGTTTAGAATCGACCGGGTTCTGTTTCAGTCCCGTATGTGAACTTATTCTACATGTTTGCCATGAGTACGCCCTCAAATTGAGCGTCATCCCTTACAAATGGGTGCTGCCGACTCACGCAAGCAGAAGTGTGTCTGTTGTCGACTCACCTAGAAATGAGACATCTATGAGACTTCGGGTTAGACAACATGATATCTATGCTCGATTATCTAGATTTAAATATTATTGGATCGTCAACCGAGTTATTTTTGGTCTCGGTACTCATCGGTTCCCTCGTAGGCATGCCTCGAGAATCGGTACCGTGTACCATTTGGGTGACGCCATATGTGGCAAACACTCTGTTTTGGTATCGTCTCCTCCGTGGTGGATAGGTATCGTGAACTCCCTCATGTTTTATGAGTCTGGGGGCGATGCTGTCAAAATTTCCTATGAGTTTAAACCATTAAATGTTTCTGGCTGGTGAGTCGGCAAGGATTCAATAGGCTGCCGACTCATTGATCCAGTGAAGAGATTTGGATTGATGAGTCGGAAAGCCTCGGTTGATGAGAACGTCCATTTTTTGTCTCGGTACTTGTCGATTCCCTCATATGAAAACCTCGGGAATTGGTCCCGTGTGTCATTTGGGTGATGCCGTATATGGCAAACATCTCGTTTTTAGTGTCGTCTCCATCATGATGGATGAGTATCGTGACCTTCCCCTTTTGCTATGAATAAGGGGAGGTGCCACCGAACTTTTCTCATGCATTTTTATGCAATTAAAAGCCTTTAAAACCACACTGGTTAGGTGATTCGGCAACATTGTGACAGTCTGCCGACTCACTGATTCAGCAGGAGTCTGCTGACAGTCTTGCCGATTCACTGATTCATCAGGATCCTGCCGACTCAGTCATGTGTCGACTCAGTAGTCTTGCCGACTCACTGACCCAGCAGGGTTCTACCGACTCAGTCATGCTCTGACTCAGTAGTCTTCCGACTCATTGTTGTAGCAAGGTTCTGCCAACTCCTCTGATTCAGCAGTTTACCGACTTAGCTGAGCTTTGCCGACTCAGCAGTCTGCCGACTCACTAGCATAACCATGATTATCACGTTTCAAATGAAACAAAGAGAACATATCGGGATTAATTTATAAATATCAAATGAATAAATTAATAAAAGATCCAACAATTATACATGAAGATGATAATGATCACTATGAGTCAAATGCTATTAAATAGACATCTTTCATGTTGCCATTTTTGGCTTAACTTCATGACGCACTTTGCACCTTTATTGGATGTTTCTGTCTCATGCCATAAGGCTTTCTAATCTGACGATTAATCAAGGGTTTTCTCTCTCAAAGAGATGTAATTAACGTCATTGCGCTCAGACAACGGCGGGATCTTGGTCCCGACTCGATCTCCACTATCGTTTGACAAAGTCAAACGGTGCGTAAATAGACCTAAAGTCCTTCGACTCTCGGAGACAGAACATGTTGTCACTTCGATGACTGACACGCCTGTGCTATGCGATTGTCGATTCATCTCTCATCACCACCGCTCGAGTAGCACTCGACGGGACTTGAATTTACAATATGCATCTATACACATGAGAACATGATAAAAGAGACTTTAAAAGATTTTAAAATAATTTGTGATGGATTATCCATAAATCCATTTCCACAGTGCACAATAATGGTGGTGACGTAAGCTCTCTTTTTGTTTTAGGTAAATAAGTTGGCAAGGGGAGGGGATCCCCCACCCTCCCGCTTCCTCCCCTCCTTTTGGCAGGGAAAGAAGCCCTCAAAGAGGAAGCTAATTAGGTTAAGTGTACTCTTAAGGGGGAGTGAGAAAGAAGATGTGTGGTGTCCATCAGTCCATGCATGTTTTTAGCCTTATGAAACTTGCGTAGTTGAGAACCAGGACATGATACGACGGGAGACAAGGGCATTGCTAGAACAAATTAACTAATAAGGCTCCGTTTGGAAGTGAGTGAATCGGAATTTTTTTTTTTACCAAAATTGGCTTTTCCTGTGAAACCCTTGCAGCCCATGCCCATCCTGCGTGAAGAAAAAAAAATAATTTTGCTTCTATGAAAAACTCACAAAATATGGGGAAAAGAGAAAAAAAAATTAGCGCTCCGCTTCTCACATGGGCACGGCGACGAGTTCGTCCTCGTCGCCCGTGCCCAAAATCTTCAAAAACGTGTTTTTTCAGCTTTTCGCCAGAGAAGAGAGAGATAGTCGGCTCTCTCCATCTCTCTCTGAATGCCAAATTCGGAATTGCACATGTTACGGGGGTTTCCAAGCAGGTCGGCAGACTCCGAAGGTAGCCGACCACATCTAAGGATAGTCCGACATTCAGCAGCTTTGGCTGATGGGCATGAACCTCACCTCGGATGAGAACCAGGTCGGATCGGCAGAGTCAACGAGGATGGCGGCGTCCGAAGCGATCAAGGTATTCCCAACAGGTCAGACCTCGGATCGACCGACCTCAGTAAGGCCATTGGCCAACATCTTATCTACGGCCTCACCAAGTACGTCAGCTACAGCTCTGGTCTGTGCGTCCCGGGCGTCTATAGCTCGGCCCAGGAAGGCCTGTCTACAGCTCGGCCCAGGAAGCCTTGCGAATCTGACCACAAGGGAGCTCACCCTTTTGCACCTCGGGTCATCAAAAGCTCGGGTCTCGTCGACCTGGAGCTCGGCCCTCTCATGTGCCCCATCATAGCCCACACGGTCAACAGGCATATAGGGCAATGATCGAGAATCACGGAACCCCAAGTCACGGCCATTAAGGCCACGATCTCAGCAGTCAGACCTACAGGTGGCAACTACGATCATCGCAACTTAGCAGAAGAAACAGTGCCCAATCTGGCGGGAATCTCGGTAACTCCCAGCGAGATTGACGGCTCGTCTAGCTCACACGTACGTGTCCTAACACTATATAAAGGGTAGACATTCCACTGGCCAAGGTACGCTATTCTCCCCCCCACGCTAGGCCATTCTGCTCAGCTAGCAACTGACTTGAGTGTCGGAGTGTCTCCCCGCCGAGCCCACTCGACGGGCTTTGCAGGTCAGGTCGTGAGCTCGAGAGCAGCGTCACACATCGGCCAAGCGCGCCTCAAAAGGGATTCATCAGCTTGGTCGTCTCGGCTTGGTCTGGCGAGAAGCGCCTCAGCGGTCACCTCGGCAGGAGCCGACCTATGTTACCATAGCAGTAACATTGGCGCTGTCTGTGGGAAACGCTACTAAAGGTCAATACGGTTTCCTCCCCCTATTCTCAATTGAACTTCACCAAGTGCGCACCATGAGGAGCCCTTTCGTCATTAGCTGTGATCGGTAAGGCGGCCGACCAAGGCATTTGCCGCGGTCGGCACGGGGGCCGACCAAAGATTACAGCAAGCTCTAGTTATGGCTAAAAAAGGTCAGGCCGCTCTAGTTGCCGACCTTGGATATTATGCAGGCATGCTGACCTCGGCTACGAGGACGAGATATCGGATCACAGAGAAAGCCCTCAGACATGAGGCTAAGTTGGAACTCAGCACCACACCGTTATTTGACATCTCATGGACACCTGGTCAGTCTCAACCAAGTTTGATTGTTGTCCTACAAGCTCCATTCGTGGTCGGCTCGGGGGCCGACCAATTCCGGTAAGCATCTGCATAGGAAATCCCAAGCCGAGCCTACGACTCTTGATACTAGCCATATCCCCAGCTTGGGAAGCCTAAGCCCTCCAAACAGGAGGCCGTTACCACACGTTTGATACCCTCGGTCATGAGGACGATGAGAAAGACGAGTAGCCTTATCGTCTTAAGTCTCCCCCTATTATTCCAATCGATCAGGACAACCTGAGAAGCAGGTTAAAGGACATGAACGTCATAGCTCTTATGCAAGGTCGCTTCGGCACTCCGAGCTCCTGAAGGCGTGGTCGCTTCGGCACACGCATATCATAGCTCATCTGAGTTCGCTTCGGCACTCCAAGCTCCTAAAGGCGTGGTCATTTCGGCACACGTATATCATGGCTCGTCCGAGGTCGCTTTAGCACTCCGAGCTCCTGAAGGCGTGGTCGCTTCGGCACACGTAGACATGATCATCACAGTTCTGAACAAGGTCGCTTTGGCCCTTTCCAGGAACGGAGAAGGTGACGTCTGAGCTCACAACATGAGGTCATCTCGACCCACACCTCATCCGAGCCCCGAAGCAAGGCCATCGGCTCGTGACAAGGTCAACCCGACGTGTAGTCATGACCCTGACATCGGACTATTCATTAACCGAGCTCCACGCGAGAGCTCACTTACGTGACCGACAATGATGTTTTGAAATGTAATTCAAGTTTTCAGCGTCGAGCCCACTTCGACGACGCGCCCTCGGCATTCGAGAAATCCAAGCCGACCCCGAGGTTTGATTCAGATAGTTCCTAGCCGACCTCAAGACGCCAAGTTCTGGCTCCGAGCCGCCCATAGAATGAGCGTGGACTATCAAATTCAAAGAAGATCGCCTCAGCCCTCCTAATGCTCCCAGCGAGGCCACCTATGCATTCAATGTCGTTTCGGCGATGAAACGTCGTGGTTCTGGACGAGATCGCTTCGGCACTCCAAGAATCGAGAAAACGATGATAAAGCTTCAGCAAAGCCACACTAGCAATCCGAGTTCATGAGCGAGGTCATCTCGTCATTCCGAGCTCTTGAAGGCGTGGTCGCTTCGGCCCATGTATACGTAGCTCTTGTGCAAGGTCGCTTCGGCATTCCGAGCTCCCCACACAAAATCACTTCGGCACTCTGAGCTCCCCACATGAGATCTCTTCGACACTCGTCTTTACCATAAAACGAAGACAACCCTCTATTCGTGAGGTCGCTCCGATGTGCAGACGTGGTTAAACATCGGATTATCCAAGCTCTAACCTCAAGAAATTTGTCGAGTCCGAGCCCCGAGCTGGCCCCAAATAGCCAAAACGTGTGACATTCAAAAAATTATGGTTCAAACCAGGCGATGACAAACCAAGTAGAAACGAAAGAAGCAAACGTTCTGATTTCTACTAACAAGAAAATACATTGCGAGGCAAACTGCCACATACAAAGGTGAGGCATTCAATCAACTACAATGTCATCAGACGCAGCGACTTGAGCCTCGGTAGTAGCGGCCTGGTCGGAAGCAACGATCACCTCATCGCCAGGAATCGCCCCGGTCGCAGCAGTCTGTGCCTCGTCAGAGACTTCAGCTCGGTCTTGAGCCTGACCAGTGTCCTCGTCCTCAACATCTTCCAAACCCGACAAGTCATATTCGGGATGCAGTTTTCGGATGTCCTTGATGCAATGGTCATAACCAGCCTTGAAGAGCTTGTCAACCTCTTCATTCAACTCGTCGGAGTCGCGGTATTCTGCAATAACCCTTTCGTGCTCCTCCTCGGCCAGCCTCGAGTTCTAAGCCCTCGAGGCCTCCAACAACTCTTCCTTTGTACGAAGACTCTCTTTGAGGTCCTCGGCCGCCTTGGTCATCCGATTGGCATTTTCCTCAGCTCTCTTCGCCCTCAGCCGCTCCGCGTCTAGGAGCTTCTCGACGGTCCTAGCCCTCTTCTTGGCCTCTTTTGCCTTGTTCGTGGCCTCGAGGACTTGCTGGTCGGCCGCGGCCTGAGACTTCTCGGCTTTCTTGAACAAAGCCCCAACCAGGCCCAATTAAGTTTGCACTGAACCGTAGAATTGCTCTACGATCTTGTGAGCTCGCTTGGCCGAGGACTGAGCCAACGTTCTCGTCGGGGTCGCCCGATGAGCCCATTCAGTAGCAGAGAGCTCCTCCGTACGCACCGACGACGGATGAGGGCTCGCAGCATGCTGGTCTTCAGTCGGCAACTCGCCTCGTCCTTGAGATGACGTCGGATGAAGATCTGATGACCGTCGTTTTGTCCCCCGACCTGCGTCCTTGGTTTCCTCCCTCGAACGCTTCGATGGCCTCGTGGCGCTCTTTTTACCACGCCCCGCGAATCTTTCCGTTGCTCAATCGGCGAGTGAAGTATTGCGCCTTCGGCCAACGTCAGGAACAGTCGACGACTTGCCCTTGTCGGCCATCACTGTAAGAAGCAGAATTAGCTTTCACTCGCAAATCACGAAGAGATAACGTCAGAAAGGGGAATGACCTTGGTCAGCCTTGGCGATCAATTTGAACAACCTGTCAAGCTGAAACAGGTCGGATGGATCCAGCACTTGTAGAGAGTCAAACTCCGCGAGCTCGGATTCGATGAGGTTTGGAGCTCGGAAGGCTTTTTGGTGAACATTCACTGCCGTCTAGGTGGTCGGAAATGGCCACCCCGTCGGGCTATGAACAAAAACAAACTGCATCTTCCAGTTGTGAACGAAAGAAGGCATTCGACCAAGGATTTGTCGTCCGGACCGAGCCGCGAAATATAGCCAGTCCCCGAAAGCTTTGACCGAGAAGCAATAAAAGAAGAGACGTGTGGTCGGGAGGACCCTAGCTAGAGCACAGACCGCCAGGAAGCCGACAACCGACCTCCATGAATTAGGGGTCAGTTGTGACAGAGCGACTCCCAACTTGAAGAGGAGAAAAATAATGAAAGGATGCAATGGGAGGCGGAAGCCAGCTCGGACGGCCTCAACATAAATACAGACTCCACCCTCTGCTACGTAGTGAGCACGAAGCTGACTCGAGCGATACATGGAGTAACCCTCCGGAAACTCTAGTCCGGAGTGAGCTTTCATCCACGCGAGGGTCTCGTCGCTAGTTTCGCACTGAGCGTCGGTGACATTGTCGGCCGGACAGCGAGCCCCAGAAGTATGAGCAGAAGGATCCTTGGGAACATAAGTCCCAGGATCAACAATGAAATAGTCATCAGAATGGTCTGACGGCTCGCCATCAGACCGAGGAGAGGGGGGTGCTCCATCAGAGCAAACCACCCCTGGTGAACGAGAAGAAGAGTTCTCAGAAGGAGAACCTCCAGACGACGAACCCTCGTGGCGACGAGGACCAGAGGAAGAAGACGCAGAACTCGAAGACATCGCTTACCTCAGAAGGAAGCAAGCGACGGACGCACGAAAGATCGGACAGATGGCAGAGATGTCGGCACGTCGGCTAGTCGTCTGTGTGTGGTCGCGTGCGAGAGCAAGGGCAAGCTTTCGGCAGTAGACCCCAATATTTATAGGGCCGGGAGGCCAATCGAATCCAACGGTAGGGATCCGACTTTTAAGCCAATGGTTAAGATCGGCCCACGCGTCATCACTGGATTAGCTGGGGGCCGACCCCTCGGATCCTGATCAGCGCAGGAAGCAAGGAGTGCTGTGATTAGGCTCGGGAAACGAGGCGACGCAATGATGTCAGCGCAGCCTCCGTAGAAACGCCAGGTGGCTTGTCAGATGACACGACGCCATGTGGCTTGTTAGATGACGCAATGTTCGGCGACTCCGATGTTCGGCGTCCTCATAGCGCCACATGGCAGGGCATCTGCTCCCAGCAGGGAAATTTTAGCTTCACCTCGGCACGCGTTCACGATCCGACGTGAACCTAGGGGGCCAGTGCTACGGGGGTTTCCAAGCAGGTCGGCCGACTCCGAAGGTAGCCGACCACATCTAAGGATAGTCCGACATTCAGCAGCTTTGGCTGATGGGCATGAACCTCACCTCGGATGAGAACCAGGTCAGATCAGCAGAGTCAACGAGGATGGCGGCGTCCGAAGTGATCAGGGTATTCCCAACGGGTCAGACCTCGGATCGACCGACCTCACTAAGGCCATTGGCCGACATCTTATCTACGGCCTCACCAAGTACGTCAGCTACAGCTCTGGTCTGTGCGTCTTGGGCGTCTACAGCTCGGCCCAGGCAGGCCTGTCTACAGATCGGCCTAGGCAGCCTTGCGAATCCGACCACAAGGGAGCTCATCCTTTTGCACCTCGGGTCATCAAAAGCTCGGGTCTCGTCGACCTAGAGCTCGGCCCTCTCATGTGCCCCATCACAGCCCACACGGTCAATAGGCATATAGGTCAATGACTGAGATTCATGGAACCGCAAGTCACGGCCATTAAGGCCACGATCTCAGCAGTCAGACCTACAGGTGGCAACCACGATCATCGCAACTCAGCAGAAGTAACGGCGCCCAATCCGGCGGGAATCTCGGTAACTCCCAGCGAGAATGACGGCTCGTCCAGCTCACACGTACGTGTCCTAACACTATATAAAGGGTAGACATTCCACTGGGCAAGGTACGCTATTCTCCCCCCATGCTAGGCCATTCTGCTCGGCTAGCAACTGACTTGAGCGTTGGAGTGTCTCCCCGCCGAGCCCACTCGGCGGGCTTTGCAGGTCAGGTCGTGAGCTCGGGAGCAGCGTCACACGTCGGCCAAGCGCGCCTCAAAAGGGATTCATCGGCTTGGTCGTCTCGGCTCGGTCTGGCGAGAAGCGCCTCAACGGTCACCTCGGCAGGAGCCGACCTATGTTACTATAACAGTAACAGCACATAAACAGATGCACACTTGGAATCAAGGCCGATTTTGTTGGCCAAAATCCCCGCAAACTCATTTCTAGATAGTATCTAAGAATCATAACCCTCATACTGTACTGAGAGTACTACTGCAGCACTTGTCAAAAAAAAGTAAGAGTACTGCAGTAAGTGTAGACCATGTCATGCCTCCTTGGTCCTTCGTCTGACGCAGCATTTGTTGCTAAAAGGAAGAAGGGAAAGGTAATAGTATTAATTCATGCATCATCACGAGGGTACTCCTTTCCATACTTGCACTAATTAGAACTATAACTATCCGCGTAGAACATGCCTCGTCATGGCAGGCTGATGTTTTACACTTGTTAATGATCCAACATCCTCCAAATAACTAGCTAGCAATTAGGATCTGATCATATATATTCACCAGAAGGAATCAGATGATGATCATGAGATAAGATAAAACGCAGACAGTTGTCGTTGAAGAATCACAGCAAATATCGCTTCGTTAATCTTAATTTCCTTAATGTACATAAATATTTCCTCACTGGCAAAAGTGTTCAAAAAGTAGAGATTTTTCAAATTATTTGAGATTACATGCAGACTGCAGTAGAGTGAGACATGTCAAATTATGAGACAGCCAAACTAATATATAGAAGATCCGCTTCCTTTATTTCGTGGGAGGGAATTACACTCGGCGGTATATATGTGAGAAAGAGGGAATGACAAAAAAAAAAAAAAAATTACTTTTGGCCCTCTGGTTTGAGAGGGAGCAGCTTTAAGTAGTCGACATCAGAGACATGTAGGCCACAAAACACACCACGCCTTCCAAAACTCCACAAGAAACAAAGCCACTGAACCAAGATTAGCAGCATGCATTCTATGGCAGGATAAGATTTCATTCGCTTTCTTTCCTGCTTTCTCCCATAATGGAATCAATCCAGCTAACGTTTAGTGGGCATAAGCAAGAAAACACCTCACTTCCCATTAATCTCTTGCTTTATAAGTGACATGCATGTACGAGTACGTTTGCATATAGCCGATGAGAGAGAGAGAGGCCAGAACGTGGTCTCTTGATTTTTCCCTTTTCTTTTTTTGGGCATGAGTGGTCTCTTGGGTTGCCACATGCACTTGGTTTGGGTACTAAACAATTGTCTTTGCAAGACCTATGTTTCCAAAGCTGTAATTTTTCTATGTATAGTTGATAAGAACGATTAGGGAAATCGGAGAGCTACTTCATTGTATTGCTCATAGGTAGTATACAACAGCCCAAACTAGAGCAAGGCCCATAAATTAACCATTGTTGTACATAGAATAAATAAGGAAAACTAAATATAGAAGCTATGACGTAAATGAACTGTTGATATATGATGTATATAATACCTACTTCATTGTTGTACAAAGACACAATTAGGGATCCAGTAGGAGATGGAGAGAGGAACTAACCAATTAAGAAGAGAAATGCTAATTACACGTGCACACGAGTATAAATTTTACGCTGGAATCACCGGGGCGCTTTCCATTGGGCCATGTGTAAAGTGCTACGTCAGCAGCTCAACACACACCTCTGCCTGGACGCGCATGTTCCCGAGGTCCACCATCATGAAAACTGCCCAGCACAGTGGAAAGTGCTCATGTCAGTAGCCCAGCACAGTGAGAGATATATTTAATTAATTTGAAATGTACTTTTTAGACCGGAAATTAAAATTTCCCATAGAGTCACGAAGTAGGTTTCTTCCGGTGATAAATAGATTTCTTCTAATGATAAATATGTTGATTCTAGTGACAAATAGATTTTTCTGGTGACAAATAGATTGATTCCAGTGACAAATAGGTTGATTCTAATGACAAATAGGTCACTCCTGGTGACAAATAGCTGACTTCATGTCTTAAGTGATTCAGTGACAAATAGATTGATTCCAGTGACAAATACGTTGATTCTAGTGACAAATAAGTCACTTCTGGTGACAAATAGCTGACTTCATGTCTTAAGTGATTCAGTGACAAATAGATTGATTTCAGTGACAAATAGGTTGATTTCAGTGACAAATAGATCACCCCTGGTGACAAATAGGTGACTTCGTATCTTAAGTGATTCAGTGACAAATAGGTTGAATCCAGTGACAAATAGATTGATTTCAGTGACAAATAGGTCACTCCTGGTGACAAATAGCTGACTTCATGTCTTAAGTGATTCAGTGACAAATAGATTGATTTCAGTGACAAATAGGTTGATTCCAGTGACAAATAGATCACCCCTGGTGACAAATAGGTGACTTCGTGTCTTAAGTGATTCAGTGACAAATAGATTGATTCCAGTGACGAATAGATTGATTTCAGTGACAAATAGATTGATTCCAGTGACAAATAGATCACTCCTGATGACAAATAGTTGACTTCGTGTCTTAAGTGATTCAGTGACAAATAGGTGGATTCTAGTGACAAACAGGTCACTCCTGGTGACAAATACGTTGATTCTGGTGACAAATAGGTCACTCCAATCGATCATCATATTTGTTTTGTAGTGAATTTAATGCTGGCAGACGGTTTCATGATGGCGGGTCTGGGGAAGATGCGCGTGCATGTGATGTGTGCTGAGCTACTGACGAGAGTACTTTTCACACGGCCCAATAAAATACTACCTGGTGATTCCAACGTGAATTTATGCACGGATATACGTACAGCTAGCATTACTCAATTAAGAATGGGGAGAAAGGCCGAATGAAATACTGGGGTATAGGGTGAGGAGGTAGTGACAGGTAAAAGGGGGAGGGGGGAATGGAAACGAGTTGCGGCACAGGCCGTGGAGGGTGAAAAGGGGGGAGAGCGATGAGCTGAGGGAAAAAGGAAGAAAAGAGCATGGCGGTGGGGACGGAGTGGGTTGAGGGGCGGGAGAGATCCCGGAGATGGGGTGGGTACTGGGTAGGGAAAGAAAGAGGGGAGGGAAGGCGATGAGCGAGGAAAGGAGGAGGGACCAAGGGGGGGAACGAGGTAATAGAGTGGGTTGGGTGGTGGAAGGCCAAGGTAAAAGGTAAGTAGAAAGGGCAGCAAACAAAGCGGGGTGGGGATTAGCTACTGAACCGTATTCACCCCTCCAAGGACGGTGACGAAAACCTCCAACGAAGCGCCAGAGAAGAGTTTACTCCGACAAAGACAAGAGCCTTATAAATAACACTGTGGAATCCATGCAATACCCAATGCCCACCCACCATCTCACTTGACTTATGATATTCTTCTTCTTCATGCTATCTGTATCAGCCTTCTACTAAAGTTGCCAATTTGCCTCCACCTCGGAGGCAGACACTGTCACTGTCTTTAACAAGATGCATTTTGTGAACCCGGCCGGGGAAGGGGGTGTACATTCTTTCTGAAACGACTTAGGCTACAGCTAAAATTAAACCGCAAGGTTGCTGATCATATATACTTGATAAACATATATATATATATATATATATATATATATATCACAAGATCATATGTGATTGGGCATTTTTAGAGTTTATTTATATATATATATAAGGAGAAATTTTCTGACGCCCTATTGGTCTCAAAGGCGAATTGCCACGATCACCAATGTCGTGCAAAGGAGAGGTTAACAAAATAAAAATATTTAGTGTCAATGTATCCTTGCACTTGAGTTGTAAGAAAGAGCTCTTATTGATCCACCTAAGATAAGTCAATGAACCCTGACACGTCAATTATGCGTCCAACTTGAACTTTAATGAGTCCAACTTTAATATTTGTGAATCCAACTTAAAAATCTTGTGAGTCCACTTACAACTGAAATACAAGTGTACACTTTACTTATAAGTGAGAAGAAACACTTTGTGCACACATGTTCCCAAAAAGAAAACTTTCTATAAGTTAATTTTGATATTATTACTGATAGGAATGGCCTGTTTCGCATATAATTACAAATTTATAAGATTGAGGGTAATGGGGGTGTAGCCCATGGTAGGAAATTAAATTTGACATTCATATTTAAACGGTCGGTGACAAAAGTTTTCTAAATTAAAGAGACCCATGGTTAGGGTTGAAAAATATTTGATCATCTGATCCGATTCTGATAAAAATTATAAGATTCAAAAATATATTTCACTACTGATAGTTTATGAGAATCGAATTCGGATATTTTCAATAAATTATCGAAATTAAATATGAAAATTGTTATTTTTGTATCTGATTATTCAATTTTTAATCCAATAATATATATTATAATATAGATTATATAATATATATTATATATTATTTGAATATCTAATTATCTGATTTTAAAATCTAATTTATCGAACATGTTCATATTCAACACTATTCGATTTTCGAATTTGATTATCCAATAATTTGATGAAACCGATTCTGATACAAAAATTGTTTCGTATCCAATTTCGAATCTAATTATTTTCAATAATTCTTATCGAAGTAGAATTCGATAAGTATTGATGTTTCTAACTCGAACTCTGACCCGTTTACACCCCTACTCATAGTTCTACCTCTGCGACACCAAACAAACCTCTCAAAAAAAATTAACTCTCTCTCTCTCTCTCTCTTCCCTCCCTGCTCGCTTCTTGTTCTCTCCTGTCACCGACTTCTATATTTTCTCATGTATTATTGATGTTATTGACATTTCATTTTCATAATTTAATTATAACACAAATCAACAGACATTATATTAGAAGTGATCATACCCTAAACAAATGAACTATATAACAGACTGGCCATATTTTACGAGAAAAAAGTCTTGCTGCAAACTAAAAATTTGTAACAAGTATTTGTAAATTAAATTTAATGGGAGTTTGCCACCTAACCTCTTAAGATTAAGTAATCATGACATGAGATATTAATATTATAATATCTCATATTATGAGGTGACAAAACTTCATTAAATTTGTAACACTTGTTGCAAATTAATAATAATTTTCACCAAGTTGTTCTCTAATCTTTACCCAAATTTTATTCACATAATCGAACCCTCCGAGTAGATCTCCACTGTCCGGCGGGCGGCATGACGTAGAAGATGGTACGTTTCAATACGGCACACACCGGAGTTTCGCCACGCTGCAGCGGTTCACAGCCAATGCAGGAGAGGAGACCCAGGAGTACGACGCCCATCTTTACAATAATATTACACAAATCCTCTAAAACTAGCTGCAAAGAATATTAATATAAAGCCAAAGAATATTAATATAAAGCCAAAGACAATGTGAAGTTACGTAGGTGAGCCCTCCTTCGAAACAAAAAGGGAGACCGATCGAGAAGGCAGTTCATTGAAAAATATTGAACGCCACCATAGTGGTGGCCAAACACACTTTACAAAACTAATATGGTTGACAACTTTTTTATTTTTTATATATTGGGTGGAATTGGACAATATGCACCTAGAACATGACAGAAATGGTGGGTTGTGGTTGGTTCGTGATCACCTCCCTCCGCATGGAAGATGTCGTGCGTGAAGGGCCCAGGGGGAAGAGCTACCCTTTTTTGGCATGGGTCGTTAGGGTTGTGGGGATGGAGAGAGATGAATTAAGGAATGATTCTCTAATTTTTATGGGATAATATATATTTTTATGGAAAATCTAGTAACCAGTTTTTTTATAAAAATTTAGCTCAAGCCACACACAAACACCACAATAATCTAGTATAATTTTTTTAATAAAAGTCTAATACAATTAGTTGAGACTCAAGATCATTAATTAGACATCCAATAATCGAGTTCAAATATTAGCATGGTCATTTTTTGTTTATATTATCCTGTTTACATCCTTTGCACCACTACAAACTTACGCCCTAATCTTCACTTTCAGATCTCAAATTATTCTTTATAATTTCTCATTCTAGCAAAATGTTGTAAAGGTCACATAACTTTGTGACCAAACCTGTGACGGACTACGTCGTTCAAACCCGTTAACTCAATAACGAGCTTGACCCGACTCCGTCTCCCGTGAACGAGTCATAGCCTCGCGAGAGTTATCACACACGTCCGTGAAAACATAAAGGAAAACGTTGTTATTTATATATATGATTCACAAATTCGCACATATTTACATTAGATTTACATAGTCAAATTTTAACAAAAGTCAAGTAAGGTACAAGAGTCTGGGGCATACCCCGAGATACAACTGGAAAAAGAACTACACTGCTGGAGGCGTCGGCCTAATTCCGCTGCGATGCAGCTCTGAATTAGAAGACAGTAGAGAAATCTCCTGCTCTCCTTCACCTGTAGGGGTGAGCTTCGCAAGTCACTGGCTCAGTAGAGAAACTCCCTCAAAAACCAAGCAAACCAAACACAAGTACGAAGGAAGGATGTTATGCTAGCAATTTATAGCACAACTAAGTAGGATATTAAAGCTGTAAATTTCACTTACCACTTACCGTCAACATAAACCAATTTAATAAATAAACGGCAAAACCACAACTCGGTGCACGTGCTAAAGTAGAGTCTGCCACACTCAAGCCATGTAGACTGGTTCGTGACACCAGCAACTAACTCGGACAAACCACACAGGTCTACCTCTCAGCCTCGCAGCCACAAACGAAAGGTCCAACTGCCGCTCCACGAGAACAAAGCCAAACAACTGTGGAGACCAACCAATACCACACCCGCAGACCACACTGCCACAAGCCCATGTCTGACACCTTTAGGGACTCTGGCCTTAGTTCCCTAAAGTGAGGCACTGAAAACAGGACTAGTTGGGGACCAGTGACGTCTTCTGATGTCCGTACTCCCAACTACGAGCACGCTACAAGCGACAAACACAAACTCTCACAAGTCGATGTCCCACTGTCTTCTTTCCCTCAGCCGGACATACAACTCAATCAAAGGAGTGAGGGTGTCCAGGGCAGATGACACAGACCTCGACGGTACAACACAAGTACTGGGACAAGCCCCGAGCATAAAGCCTGGCTCACACAGAACCTGGGGCACCCAACTGAAGAGGTAACCACGGTAGGCGTCATGCTACTTGCCACGTACACACAACCCACATGCACATCACACAAACTACGTGAAACCTCACGTCAGTCACGTGAACACAGCACACTATCCACGTGGACACCATGCCAATTATGTAAACCACTTGCTAGCCTCGTAAACAACATGCCAGCCACGGAAACAATATGCTCCTAGAGCGCAACAGGTGTCAATGCACCGTTAATACTTGCCATGCACATAAAATAACGATAATCGGATAATTCTTCCTTTGAAAGCATGCATAGTAGGACCTCTCGGCTGAGGTTGCGACATAGGGTAGTGTCGCCTTAAGAACGCGACACACCGATATGTTGCGTTCATAACTTGAACGCGACAGGTCGGCCTGTCACATTCTGAACGTGACAGGGGGTTCTATCGCCTTCACAGGCAAAAACCCTAATCCGGGGAACTCTCTCCAGATTGCCACCCCAAACCATGCAAACTTTGTTTAATTCTCATTTTACATGCTTTAGTGAATTCCCTAACATGGTATCTACTATTCTCAAGGCCAAAAACCAACTATACATGCATTTCATGCAATCACACAATATAAAACTGGTAGAATTCCCCTACCTTCGTGAAGAACGTGAAGAACGGCAAACACCCGGTGTTTCCCCCGCTCCACACAAGGTCCTCGCGGCTAGAATAGGCCAAAAACACCACCAATCCATCAAATTGCCCAGCAAATCACCACAACTCCTTCTCCTGGCCGAGCAGAACTGGTTACAGCTCTGCTTGGCCAAAACAACATAAAAACGCACAACGGTTGGGAACGTGACTTACCCCTCCATCGCGACCTAAACGCGACAGAGTAGGGCGTCGCCTTCCCAAAGCTGACGTCTGCAAGCCGCCCAGCACGCGACATGCAGCGCGCATGCAGACGACAACTGCTTAGCAGCGGAAACAGGAGCATGACATGCAGGACCGTCGCTTTCAGAAAGCGATGTCCCTTGCTGTCGCATTCACAAACAGTGAACGGGCAGGTGTTTTGGGCCCAATCTGCCGGCCCACAACTGTGAGGATTGGGAGGGGAGGGGAGTGGTCCCCCCCTTTCCCCATGCACATCGACGTGCTGGGAGCCCCGGAGAGAGGCACCGGGCCATTTCGGGTAAGGGGAGAACCCCCCTCCCGCCTTGCCCTCTCCCTCTCCCAACCCTCTCATCTGCCTCCCCTCCCTCTCGCCGCCATCTTCTCCTCCCCCTCTCTCTCGCGTTTCTGCTCTCCCTCTCTCTCGCGGTTCTCTCTCTCTCTCTCTCTCTCTCTCTCTCTCTCTCTCTCTCTCTCTCCCTCTCTCTCTCTCTTGCCTGCTGTCTCGCCGGAGGAGACCCCCGCCCCCTCGTCGCGCCGCCGCGCCGTCCGCTGCCCGGAGCCCGCGCACAGAGGACGCCGTGCGCGGTGCCGTCGAGCGCCGCCATCGTCCGTGGGAGAGAGCTCCGTCGACGATCGTTCCGTCGGAAGATCCTACCGCCGAGGTAGGGACCCTCCTCCCTCTCCGACGTCGGCCGGGCCTTCCCCTCCCCCGTGCGCTGCCGTGAACCCCCGCCCCTTCCTCTCCCTGCTCCCGTCTCTCTCTCTCTCCCCTTCTCTCTCTCTGCGTGACACGTCCGGGCCAGAGGTGTTTCCGGCGAGGGGAACGCCGCCACCGGCGGCCGCACCGTCGGCGACCCCCCCCCCTCCCGCCGGCGCCGGCGCCGGCGCCGGCACTGGCCGGCCGGCCGGCCTCCCCCCCCCCCCCCCCCCCCCTCCTCTTTCCCCCTCACCTCCCTGCGTTGCAGAGGAGCTGACGGGAGGAAGAAGGAGGCGGCGCAGTGCGCCCAGATCCGGCTGGGATCCGGGCGGCGCACTGCGCCCCGCGCCCCTGGCGCACTGCGTCAGGCGCTGCTCTGGGGCTCCCCTGCGGCACATTGTGCCGGCAGACCCGTTTGTGGGCCGTTTGAGCTCCGTTTCGCGCTGTTTTTCGTGTGTCATCGCTCCGGCCGTGCCGACGGGTCGACCCGAGGTTGGTGGCTATCTTCCGAGCCATGTGGTGGTCGGGCCCACCCGGGTCGGCTCCGATCGAGCCGGTAGTTCCTGTTGACCGGTCAACCGGGGACAATCGTGCAGTGTTTCCGGCACCCGTCGGGGGTGTTCTGAGGGTTGACCGACTGTCTCGGGTAGTAATATATATATATATATATTTGAGTCGTCATACCGCGTTCCTCGGTTTCTGGGCCTGTCTGGGTCAGCTCCGACCGGGCCGTTGAGGGCCGTTTGACCGTTTGACCCGAACAGTCGTGTTGGGGTTTCCGGCACCTGTGGGGTGAGTTCCGAGGGCCGACCGACTGTCCAGGTGGTATTTTTATCTTTTGTGGTTGACCGTTAATCAGGTACTTTTTCAGATCCGTTTCCGCATCGAGTTTCCATTCTGTACTCGTGACGCTTGTGCTGACTCCCTAGCACTGCGCCTTGCTAGTCTTCGCCCGGTGTTGCGACACTTGAGGGCTTGTCCCAGCGCACGGTGCGCGTTTGGGTTGTTACCGTTCCCCGGGACCCCCATCCTCATGGGCCCGTTGAGGGTGGTCTCCGAGCCACGAGTGCGTCCGTCGAGCGTTTCTCCGGACGAAGGGGAAAACGGTGTTGGACAGTGGCGTTGAGTCGTTTGTTGAGCTCACTTAGTTGGTCCGGGTCCTGCGGAGTTTGGGGTGTCGCGGTGCGGGCCAGCTAGTCCGTTCTCACTGCCTCGCCTTACACAGTTCCGGAGCCGTGTCGGGAGGACAGGCGTGGGACCGTAGTCCGGCCAGACTACGGCTTGTGGTTGTGTTTGTCCACGCGTCTCACTCCGACGGGAGGGGAGACCTGGACTCATGGTCGAGTGGTAAGACGCCGGTGGGCGCAGCTGACCACTGACTAGTAAAGGCTGGGTTGTGGCTAGTGTGTGTTGTCCAGACGAGGGTTTTACCGTCTGCTTGTGCTGGGTTGTGGCTTTGTCCAGACGAGGGTTTTTCCGTCTGCTTGTGCTGGGTTGTGGCCTTGTCCAGACGAGGGTTTTACCGTCTGCTTGTGTTGGGTTGTGGCTTTGTCCAGACGAGGGTTTTGCCGTCTACTTGTGCAGTTTTGTGGAGTGCTCGGAGCACGTTTACTGAGGTTGAGACTGTGCGTTGTTGTGCCGTGTTGGCAGTACTTGTGGACTTGAGTGCTTCCGTTATTTATTTTAGTACTTGCTCAGTTGTATTATTATTTTATTATATCTCCAGCTTAGTTAGTAATCTGGCTGCTTGAGTTACCACCGTCTTCTGCCTGGTGTAGTTAGCTTGTTTACTTTAGTAGCACTGTTCTTCCTGCCTTGTTTAGTTGTGTTGTTCTTGTTTCCGCTGTCGAATCGGTGAGGGGTTGGGTTCCCTGCTGGGCTTCGTTCGCGAAGCTCATCCCCCCCTTACTTCCTTCTAGGTTTGAGCTCGAGGGAGCCGGTGCTTGTGTTCGGACGGTCTGCGTCTTGCCGCTTGTGGTCAGCAGCGTTAGCAGTGGTTAGTACTTTCTTTATTTGCACTTGAATTATTATCTGGGACTTTGTGTGTATTTTTATTCCGCTGTTGCATTTCTTTATATTGTTTAGCTATTGTAATCTGTTGTATATCTCACTGGACATATTTCTAACCCTTCCGGGTCCTCGGATCCGTGGGTGGCGGTCCAAGGGTCAGGTACTTGGAGGGTTCCGGGTATCAGATTCTTGGGTCGTTACAACAACACCCCAAAACCTGTACACACGCCTGAAACACACCACATTGGCCACACACTGGCCACCACATCCACTGAACAAGGGATCCACAAAGATCCAAAAAGGATCCACAAGGATCTGAAAAATGCGCGACGTTACATTACTATCGTCTAAAAAGAAATTTTGACCTCGAAATTCAAATCACAATTCACGCATTTAAAGCTTTAAACACCACATTTATACTATCATCTAAAAAGATTTAAAAACTTACTCAAATAAATAAGGATACGCTTTAACCATTTCCTTGGCTAACTCTCAAGTATCTTCTCCTCCCTGCCTGTTTTCTCACCTAACTTTTACTAAGTCAGTTTCTTTGTTTCTCAACTTCTGTGTTCTACGACCTGTGATCCGCACTAGGTACTCCGGCATAGACATATCTGGTTTCAAATCATCCCGCTGATAACTGACTATGTGTGTTGGATCTTCAATACATTTTCTCAACATGGAAACATGGAAAACATCATGAGCATCAGTAAAATCAGCTGGCAAATCAATTATGTAGGTGGTCTCCCAATTCTTTCCAGCACTTGGAAGGGTCCTACATACCTTGGGCTTAACTTTCCTTTCTTACCAAATCTCAAAATACCTTTAGTAGGAGAAACCCTTAGAAAAATAAAATCTCCAACTTCAAACTGAAGTGGTCTGCGACGATTATCTGCATAGTTTTTCTACATGCTTTGGGCTGCTTGCAACTTTTCTTTAATGTACCTGACCATTTCTGTAGTCTGCTGAATTAATTCAGGACCCATTACTTGCCTTTCTCCAATTTCATGCCAATTCAAAGGTGTTCTACACGGCCTGCCATATAATGCTTCGTACGGTGCCATCCCGATGTTGGTGTGAAAACTGTTGTTATAAGTAAATTCTATCATCCCCAGATGGTGTTCACAGCTGCCTCCCCACACTAAACAACAAGCTCGTAACATATTTTCAATTGTTTGAATAGTTCTTTCTGTCTGACCATCTGTCTGTGGGTGGTAAGTTGAACTATACCTCAATTTTGTACCAATAACTCTTTGTAGGCTCCTCTAGAAACCAAAAGTAAACCTGGAATCCCTGTCAGAAACAATTGTCTTCAGGATGCCATACAACGGAACAATTCTGTCAACATAAATTCTTGCTAATCTGTCCACTGTCCAGGACATACTCACTGCTACTAGTCTGCATACTTTAGTCAATCTGTCAACAAATACCCATATTTCATTGTGTCATGTAGTTATCTTTGGTAATCCTGCCACAAAATCCATAGCAATGTCATCCCACTTCCACTATGGAATGGGTAACGGTTGTAGTAGACCTCCGGGCTTCTAATGCTCTGCCTTTATTTGCTGACACACAGCACATCTTGCAATGAATTCTGCTATTTCTCTTTTCATGTGCGGCCACCAAAAATACTTTTTCAGGTCTTGATATATTTTAGTACTGCATGGGTGAATAGTATACCTAGATTTATGTGTCTCTTCCAAAACTCTTTGCTTTACTTCTCTCTCTGCAGGTACATATAACCTGCCTCTGAGCCTGATTACACAATTATCATCAATGGTGACACCTTCCATTTTTACAATTTCTGCTAAATTCCCATCGGTTCTCTGGGCTTCAATAATTTGCCAATACAAAGATGGTTCTACTGCACTACTGGCTAGTACTGCTCGTCGTTGATTGCTCGGGACATACAGTGAATTCTCAGCTATTTCTTCATATAATTTCCACTCTTTTATCATCATATGACTCGTATATGCTTTTCTGCTCAATGCATCAGCTACCACATTGGCCTTACCTAGATGGTAAGCCAAACTGAAATCATAATCTTTTAAATACTCTACCCATCTGCGCTGACGGAGATTCAAATCCTTCTAGGAGAAAATATACTTCAGACTTTTATGATCCGTGAATATTTTGAACCTCTCACCATATAGGTAGTGCCTCCACATCTTTAAAGCAAATACAACTGCTGCTAGCTCCAAATCATGAGTTGGGTAATTCTCCTATGCTGGCTTTAATTGCCTGGATGCATATGATATCACTTTACCATGTTGCATTAGTACTGCTCCAAGCCCTCTTCTAGATGCATCTATATAAATTACAAAACCATCGCTGCCTACTGGTAATATCAATATTGGCACTGCTGTAAGTCTTTTCTTCAATTCCATAAAGTTTTTCTGACATTCACTTGACCACACAAATGGTACACCTTTTCTAGTTAACCTGGTCATAGGTGCTGCAATTCTGGAAAAAAATCTTGTATAAAATGCTTGTAGTAACCTGCTAGGCCCAGAAAACTCCTAATCTCTGTGATTGTCTTTGGCGCTTCCCATTTCATAACTGCCTCCACTTTAGCTGGATCAACTGCAACTCCCTCTGCCGAGATGACATGACCTAGAAACTGAATTTCTTTCAACTAGAATTCACACTTAGTGAACTTGGCATACAACTGATTGTCTCGCAAAAGCTGCAATGTAAATCTCAAATGAGTTGCATGCTCCTCTTCAGATGCTGAATAAACCAGTATGTCATCTATGAAAACCACTATAAACTGATCCAAATATGGATGGAAAATTCTATTCATCAAATTCATAAACGATGTTGGTGCATTAGTTAGCCCAAATCGCATAACCACAAACTCATAATGCCCATACCTGGTTCTGAATGTTGTCTTGTCAATGTCTTCTTCTTTGATCCTTAACTGATGGTACCCTGATCTCAAGTCAATTTTAGAAAATACCTTAGTTGACTGAAGCTGATCGAATAAATCATCAATTCTTGGCAACGGGTACTTATTCTTTATGGTCACATCATTCAATTTTCTGTAATCAATACACATTCTAAAACTGTCATCTTTCTTTCTTACAAATAGCACTGGAGCTCCCCAGGGTGAATGACTTGGCCTGATAAAACCTTTTTCTAACAATTCTTGCAACTGCTTCTTTAGCTCTTTCAACTCTGCTGGGGCCATTCTAAATGGTGCCTTAGAAATTGGCATTGTTCCTGGCTGCAATTCTATAGTGAAATCCACCTCCCTACATGGAGCCAAACCTGGCAAATCACCCGGAAATACATCCGTAAATTCCCTAACCACTGGAACTGCTTCCACTGTCTTGCCAGTCTCTACCAGACTCACCGAAGCTAAATACGCTACACAACTTGCATTCAACAATTTTCTAGCTTTAATTGCTAAAATTATAAACATAGAAGTATAAAAGGGCATACCTTGGAATTCAAATACTGTTCCACTAGGGTGATAGAACCTGACTCTCTTCTTTCTGCAATCTACCATTGCCCCATAAGCCTCCAGCCAATCCATTCCCAAAATAATATCATAATCTCTCAATTGCAAAGCATATAGTCTAGCTGGCATCTGATTTCCTTGAATCACAATGGGAGCCTCATCTACGTAGCAAGAGGTGAGCATAAACTCACCCGAAGGAACCTCTACTACCAATTCACACAGTTTCTCTTCTAATGGATGCACCATACAATCCAAAAACTCTTCAGAAATATAAGAATGAGAAGCACCCGGATCAAATAAAACTCTTTCTGAAAAGTCATAGATAGGTAGTATATCTTCTATCAAATTTGATGCCTCTGCCTGGGCTCGGATGATAGCCATAACCCGACCCCTACCTCGTTGGTGCGGTGCTCCTCTACCTCGTCCTGCTTGCTGCTGAGGCTGCTGCTGCTGCTAAATTCCCCTTCTATAACCATATTCTCTGGGATAGGGGAAATTGCGGATCAAATGCCCCGACTGATCACAATTATAACATCTATAGCCTGGTGGAAGTGTAGGCTGCCTGGTTGTACTTGCTGAGATTCCTCCACCTCTGGCCTATAGCCACGCCCCTGCTGAAACATCTGCTGGCGACCTCCTCCTCGACCTCTAAATATTTTCTTCAACTTTGATCCCCACTTGCTGAAGCCTGAGGAAGATGGTCCCGCTAGCGCCTTTCCTTTGTTGATCCCCGAAGACTGCTGGGGTAGCCGAAAACTACCTGAACCTGATTCTCCTGCCTGACGAGTCCGAATGGACCTCTCTAATGTGGTTGCTCTCTGGGCTGGCTCCTCCACAGTTCTACACATAAGCGGTATCACCGCGTTCTGTAATTCTGTCCTCAAACCTCGAATAAAATACTCAACCATCATAGCATTATCCGATACAACATATGGCGCATATCGGCTAAGTGCCATAAATCTCATCTGATACTCTAAAACATAAGAAGTCCCTTGCTGCAGAGTCCGAAATTGCTCCCTTTTTGCTTGCTGCACTTGTGTTGGGAAAAATGTTTCATTAAATGCTTCTAGAAATTCCGACCATGTCATAGTCTCCTCTGTCCTGCCTGCAAAAGTGGTCTGTATCTTTAACCTCCACCATTCCTGCGCAAAACCCCGCAACTGATATGTAGCCAAGACTACTCTGTCCGCTGGAGGACACCTCATAGTCACAAAAACTCTTTCAATCTCATGAATCCCGTGCTCAGCTGTGTCTGGATTCGGTCCCCCTATGTAAGTAGGTGGTTGCAATCTCAAAAATCTTTCTACCTGCAACATCGGCTCTTCTACTACCCTCACTGGTGGTGGTGGTAGTACGGGTACCACAAGGGGTACCTCCACTCCTGGTGGTGGTGGAACTGGTGCCACTGGTACGGCCCCTTCTACATCTGGTGATACTGCTACTGTCGGCTGTACCGGTGCCTGCTGATCCATCCTCATCTGAATATCTGTAAGACTCTCCCATATCCTTTCTATCACTCGCTGGGTAGACTCTTCTGGCTCATCTCCTCCACCACCCCAATCCCTTCTATCAATCATCTCAAATTCCTGCACAAATAACATTCCAACCACATACACACCAACAAATCATTACAAAACTAGGGTCAGCTACCAGCAGTGGACTAATGTAGAAATAAGGCTATGTAATTTCACAGTTCCTTTATAGTTACACGGACCTTGCTCTGATACCAACTGTGATGGACCATGTCATTCAAACCCGTTAACCCAGTAATGAGCTTGACCCGACTCCATCTCCTGGGAACGAGCCATAGCCTCACGAGGGTTATCACACACATGTCCGTGAAAACATAAAGGAACACGCTGCTATTTATATATATGATTCACAAATTCGCACATATTTACATTGGATTTACATAGCCAAATTTCAACAAAAGTCAAGTAAGGTACAAGAGTCTGGGACATACCCCGAGGTACAACTGGAAAAAGAACTACACTGTTGGAGGCGCCTGCCCAATTCCGCTGTGATGCGGCTCTGAACTGGAAAACGGTAGAGAAACCTCCTGCTCTCCTTCACCTGTAGAGAGTAGGGGTGAGCCTCGCAAGTCACTGGCTCAGTAGGGAAACTCCCTCAAAAACCAAGCAAATCAAACACAAGTACGAAGGCAGGATGCTACGCTAACAATTTATAGCACAACTAAGCAGGATATTAAAGCTGTAAATTCCACTTCCACTTACCGTCAACATAAACCAATTTAATAAATAAACGGCAAATCCACAACTCGGTGCACGTGCTAAAGTAGAGTCCGCCACACTCAAGCCGTGTAGACTAGTTCGCGACACCAGCAACTGACTCGGACAAACCACACAGGTCTACCTCTCAGCCTCGCAGCCACGGATGAAAGGTCCAGCTGCCGCTCCACGAGAATAAGACAAACAACTGTGGAGACCAACCAACACCACACCCGCGGACGACACTGCCACGAGCCCATGCCTGTCACCTTTAGGGACTCTGGCCTGAGTTCCCTAAAGTGAGGCACTGGAAATAGGACTAGTGGGGGACCAGTGACGTCTACTGGTGTCCGTACCCCCAACTACGAGCGCGCTATAAGCAACAAACACAAACTCTCATAAGTCGTTGTCCCATTGTCGTCTTTCTCTCAGCCGGATGTACAACTCAAACACAGGAGTAAGGGTGTCCAGGGAAGACAACGTAAACATCGACGGTACAATACAAGTACCGAGACAAGCCCCGAAAATAAACCCTGGCTCACACAGAACCTGAGGCACCCAACTGAAGAGGTAACCATGGTAGGCGTCATGCTACTTGCCACGTACACACAACCCACATGCACATCGCACAAACCACGTGAAACCTCACATCAGTCACGTGAACATAGCACACTATCCACGTGGACACCATGTCAATTACGTAAACCACTTTCTAGCCTAGTAAACAACACGCCAGCCACGGAAACAATATGCTCCTAGAGCGCAACAGGTGTCAATGCACCGTTAATACTTGCCATGCACATAAAATAACTATAATCAAATAATTCTTCCTTTGAAACCATGCATAGTAGGACCTCTCGGCTGAGGTTGCGACATAGGGTAGTGTCGCCTTAAGAACGTGACACACCGATATGTCGCGTTCATAACCTGAACGCGACAGGTCGGCCTGTCGCGTTCTGAACGCGACAGGGGGTTCTGTTGCCTTTATAGGTGAAAACCCTAATACGGGGAACTCTCTCCGGATTACCACCCCAAACCATGCAAACTCTCTTTAATTCTCATTTTACATGTTTTAGTGAATATCCTAACATGGTATCTACTATTCTCAAGGCCAAAAACCAACTATACATGCATTTCATGCAATCACACAATATAAAACTGGTAGAATTCCCCTACCTTCGCGAAGAACGGCAAACACCTGGCGTTTCCCCTGCTCCACACAAGGTCCTCACGGTGAGAACACGCCAAAAACACCACCAATTCGTCAAATCGCCCAGCAAATCGCCGCAGCTCCTTCTCCTGGCCGAGCAGAATTGGTTACAGCTCTGCTTGGCCAAAATAACATAAAAACGCACAACGGTTGGGAACGCGACGTACCCCTCCGTCATGACCTGAACGCGACAGAGTAGGGCGTCGCCTTCCCAAAGTTGACGTCTGCAAGCCACCCAGCACGCGACACGCGGCGCGCATGCAGACGACAACCGCTTAGCAGCGGCAACAGGAGCACGACATGCAGGACTGTCGCTTTTAGAACGCGACGTCCCTTGTTGTCGCGTTCACAAACAGTGAATGGGCAGGTGTTTTGGGCCCAACCTGCCGGCCCACAACACCCCAAAACCTGTACACACGCCTGAAACACACCACATTGGCCACACACTGGCCACCACATCCACTGAACAAGGGATCCACAAAGATCCGAAAAAGATCCACAAGGATCCGAAAAACACGCGACGTTACAAAATCTGTAGTAGAATGGGACCCTCAAGTGCCCAAGAGCCCGGCAGTCTAAAGGTTAACATTGGACGATCCATTTTTTTTATATTGAGCACTTCCAAGTACCCAACAAATTAAAGGTTAAAATTAGAAAGATTACTTTTTCTTGATTAGTCGATCGATTTCTGTTAAAGTGACATCCAAATTTCATAATCTAATTGATCTTTAAAAAAAGATAAAATCGATCGATGGACTTGAAATTTTGATCAACAGATTTATACAGTACAGATCGATTTAAACCGTGCCAACGCAAGTGTGGCTAAGCCAACCTCGGTATAGAGTAAACACCAAATATTCTAGAGATGTTTTATATATAACTACCCCCAAAACAGGAACCTGCATATTGGGTTGATAACTAAGATATCCTTATAAACAGTCTGGTAAGTAGGAATTTTGAGAGAGAAGTCTGAAAGATGAACAGACACAGGCATTGCTGGACCCAAATATTACTCTCACACATCTTGCCGTTGGTTGCAGAAGCTTGACAAAGGGATGACAAATATGCATCACCGGCCCCTTTACATATACTATCCTCTGCAGAAAGAAAGTGAGAAAGACTTCAAAGAAGAAAGAGAACCGTGGGGAAAAGCAGAAAGAGAGCCGTGAAGGCAAAATGGTTTCAGCAAAGCTGCACAAACACATACACAACTACGCCATGCTATGAACAAAAAAGGGCAGTCACCCAAAAGCCAAATAACCAATAAAAGATGGCACGTCAGACATTCACTATCCGCCCAGACATTGCCAGTTGTTTATATATATATGCTTCGACAGTGATCATGTCGTGTTAGTGTCAGCACTCCGGGCTTTGTCTGGCCAATTCCTTCCCCAGTTCCAGTCCATTGCCTGCATAGTGGCATTGGGGTTCAGATATGTCATGGCTTCTGAAGGGACCCAGTGAGTGAATTAGGGAGGCTTCTGCAACTTCCTTTTCTGAAAGGTAGCACATACAAAACTCTGGTCTCTTGTTTATGTCTGCCCATTCCCTAGCTTCAACACTAGAAGGAAAAAAAAAAACAAGTTTACCCTGGCCTTTTGTAAACCCTAAACCTTTCTCTTGTTTCGAAGCCTGTCTCCTCCACATGCGTACACCTAGTTGTTAACCATTGAGATGCCAATTTTGTTTGCATGTGCAACAAGCCGTAGTTCCTTTTAACCCTTCGAATCGGAATCTTTAGTGGTAATATACTATGTACTAGGGAATTAAACCCCTCACCGATCATTCTGACATCAGGGAAATATTCTATTACCATATCTACTGTTGCCTTAAATCTGCAAAGATTCCATGGGAATCTCCTATTTCCATGTCCATACACTGTTAATCGCATTCTCTCTGTGAGGCAGAATTCACGGAAAGGTGGAGAAAAGAAAGCTTTCCCCACGCTGAATTCGCTAACCAAGGATGGTGAAGGACGGGGAAACAGAGATGCCATGGTTCCCCACCACAACAAAGTAAGATGACATCAATATTTTTTTGTGAATTTTTACATATAGATTTTTTTTTAATATAGAAAAGTGTGGGAATGAGGACGGGGAACCACTACTCATTTACTACAATATATAAACCATTATTACATAAAAAATTATAGATTTTATCATTCTTATTTTTGCATATACCATTGAAAATATTAACGATACGTAAGAAGACTATTATGTGGTCTTCTTTACATACGTTTGAGTGGTCTTTTTATCAAAAAAGAGCGTTAGTGCAAATATATAGATATATATGAATGATAAATCTGCAACCACTAATGTAACAATATCTAGAGAGAGAGTGTGTGTGTGTGTGTTTTCCTTATGATCAAGACAAAGAGAGACTAGCTTGTGGGTCGTGGGATGCGACTCTTCTACCCACAAGAAATCGTCTTCTCATTGGATGAGACCTTGCTTTCTGATTCATGAAAGAAACAAAAGTAAGAAATAGCAATGCGATTTGTGAATGCCCCAAAAGAAGGTCGTCGACCATGAATGCCAATATACCTGTCAAATTTCCATAGTTTGCGCACACGTATGTCTAGATCTTTTTTTAAGATTCTCATGTATTAATAACTCCCATGAGCCGTTTTCTCCCTTCCTCTAATGTGCCTCTCTCTCTCTCTCTCTCTCTCTCTCTCTCTCTCTCTCTCTCTCTCTCTCTCTCGCTGTGCACTATAAAAAGGTGCCCAGAGCCGAGACCAGTTAGAACCCGTCTCCAGTTTCATCTTTCTCCCTCGCTCTGCCCACCCATTCGCTCCTCTTCCTCCTCCTCCTCTCTCTTATCTTTCTAGTAGGGAAAGATGCCGTCTGGGCAGGGAGAAGCGATGGAGAAGAGGAGGTTCGCCGTGTTGCTCTGCGCGGAGGACTCCGACTACGTGACGAAGCGATACGGCGGGTACTTCGGTGTCTTCGTGGGGCTTCTGGGGGAGGAAGGGGAGGCCTGGGACGTCTTCCGGGTGTGCCAGGGGGAGTTCCCCGCCGACGACGACCTCTCGCGCTACGACGGCTTCGTCATCACCGGCAGCTGCTGCGACGCCCACGGCGAGGACGCCTGGATCCGCAGGCTCGTCTCGCTGCTCCAGCGGCTCGACGCCATGCGCAAGAAGGTGCTCGGCATCTGCTTCGGTCACCAGGCACGCCACCTTCTCTCCCTCTCCTCCCCCAAACCCCTCCCCCCCCCCCCCGCCGCATTTTTCTCTTCTTCTTCCCCAACCATGCTTGTCATCTTGTGTTTAATTAATCAATTAAGTATCTAATCTATTAATTGAAGTGCCCATATTTTGTAATGTTGCTATAAATGTGATTAATGATATCTGGGACGAACGACCACAAATGTTGGCTGCCGTTGTTGGTTTGGGACACGTTGGGCCACGGTGGAACCAACTAATTCCCCACTAGCTGTGAGTAGCTAACGTTCATGATTAAGTACCATGTCTGGATATATAGAGGATATATGCGAGAACAATTTCGACTTTTCACCTTTGTTTTCTTTTTCTAATGTGGGTAGCTGTCAACTTGTGATTATAGATTAGATTGAATTGAGGAATTAATAATTTAACGCGTTTTTAATTATTTTACTTGTCCTATTTTTTTTTTTAATTTCCAAAACGTGAACGGGGATCAGGAAGGACCAACATGGCTCATGAGAAAGCAGCCGCACACGTGGATCAAGCACATAACCTTGAGTAGCACAAAACGTTAAAAAGAACAACACTAAAAAGTACTGGTACTGGACAGCTTGATCAGATTACGTGACTAAAAATTCGTCGTCCTTTTAGTTATAGTATGCTATAGTAGTGGTTCATTGACTCCAATTTAATAAGATATCCTTGGAGGTATAATTTTGTTGAGCTCAACGAACACACCAAACTGAAAGCAGTAGGGTACGATCCCTTCGTGGCAAAGAAGGTGATATATATGCTTTGACTTTGATCGATCGTACGTGTAATCTTCTAACTTGGTGGATGAACAGTTAAACTCCAAAAATGTACGCCTCTTGGATGTTTTTGTGGTTGGTCATTAGATCCCACGGTTGATATTTGAACCCAAGTGAGTGAGTGAGTGTCATGAGAGCTGATGCGTGGTCCTGATGGGGATGGTCTTGGACAGGTAGCGACCTTCACATGCAACTAGTTAGGCATATTTAACAATTTTTGGCGTAATAAAAAAGAGAGAGAGAGAGAGACGCCTCCATCTTAATTACTAAATAGCCACGCGGGAGGCTGCCAAGAAATCTGGAAGGCAGCATAGATTCCATGCGTCTCGAGGCAGCTAGATTTGGAAGTAGCAGTGTTAAATGCATGGGTGAGTAAGTGAGGCCCCTTACGTGGCAAAGGTGCCAGCAAGCAAGACGGCTAGATCTGTGCAGAAGGCATCCAGCCAAAAAAAAAAAAGAGACCTTTGAGGCTATCTGTTTATCCTTTACTTAAGGATAACAAGGAATTAGATTCTGATCACCCTGCATTTGCTGACGCAGCAGTGTTGCCATCCATCGTGGCTTGATCACATATGTTCTTGAGGTAACTAGCTAGTGGAAACCAAAGAGTAGTAATACTGACGACAATACTGCGTTGGGAATCTTGTACGTGCAGATTCTGGCCCGTGCAATGGGTGGCAAGACGGGCCGCTCGGCTAAGGGATGGGACCTGGGCGTGACCACCATCAACCTGTCGTCCAAGGCCTCCGAGCTGCTGCTCTCCCCTCTCAACGCCCCTCCGGCGCTCCGAATCATTCAGTGCCACCGAGACGAGGTTCCCCCCCTAAACCTCTTATAAGCCTTGTTCATATATATATGCTTAATTCCGCTGGGGTTGTCTGATTAGAGAAAACTTTGTGTGGTGCGCAGGTGAAGGAGCTGCCTGAGCGAGCGGAGATCATGGCGCGGTCGGAGAAGACCGGGGTGGAGATGTTCCGGTGCGGAGATCACATCATGGGCATGCAGGGCCACCCCGAGTACAACCGAGACATCCTCCACCACCTCCTCGACCGCCTCCTCCAGCGCGGCCTCATCCAGGTAAGGTTAAAAACACGCACACCTGCATGAACAAGAAATTAAGCCCATGAATAGAACAGAAAAGAAAGTGACAATTAAGAAGAGGCTAGAATACGTACGGACACACACACGTACGAGACACACGTTAGAACCCAACCTCCCCAATCCGCCAAACAATGAGAAGGACCCCCACCGACACATTCTAGTGGCTGTGTGAGCTGATCACCTGGGGAAGGTCGATGCTAGCCAATTGGTGAAGATTTAGATAGAGATTTATAAATTGGGTATGCAACAGCACCACTCGCCTACAAACTTGTTCCTCCTCTCTTTAATTTTTTGTTTTGGCCATTGAGTTGAGTTGCTGATATGCCATGTCTTGAGTAAGGAATCCCCCTTCTCTTAATAAAAATGGAATAATTTATAATAGATCGCGGTTGGGTTGATCAGTTGCATTTGGCTGCTTTTTGCATGCAGAGTTGGCATGTGGAGGCGGCTAAGGCGAGCGTGGGGACGCAGCAGCCAGATCAGGAAGCGTGGAAGAGGCTTTGCAAGGGCTTCCTCAAGAGCACCTCGTAGGCGCCGCCGCCGGCGCATGCAATGAGGGCATTCTATTCTAGCGGGGCGGCTGAAAGCATTATTATATTTTACACTTCTCTTAACAGAGTCCAAAATCTGTACATTGGGGAGTATAATTCGCGTCATTTTCCATGAAAGATCAAAAGAACCACCCCACTATTTCCACCACCTGATTGAGTGACTTCTCACTTTAACCACCATTAATTGTCTCTAATTGACCATTTATGAGTGGGAATATCTTTTGCAGAAGTCGAATAATGTTATGAGTTAATTTACCCAGTAGTACCGATCATTGTTAAGTATGTGTTCATATTTGCGGCTAAATATTTTTTTATTTCTCATAAAAATTTATTAATGCTGCGTCCAACATGGTACATGGTGAAACAAAACAAAACATTCAAGACTCGTAAAACAGGAGTGGAGACCAAAGAGGTCATTGAATCCAATTCGTAAGCGCAGCTGGGTAAGCCTTTTGATAGTAACAGCTTCTTTTCCTCAACTATTCAACATCAAAAACAGAAACTTATTTCAAGTACAAGTTGCGAGCCGAGGACACCACTCCAACGTTCGTTTGATATTATAATTAATAAATAAGATATAAGGAACCTGCGCCCAAACTCTCAACTGGCAGGTACTATATTTTAAGTATTTACCACGGTACCAAATTCTCGCCGGCATTCCTTCAACATGTCCAAGTAAACTTGGCGTTTGCTGAATGCGGTTGTCGCTTCCGTAACTATTGATGCACCGTGGAAACAAGGAAAAAGGCGAAGGGAAGCGTCAGCTATATATGCAAATACTCAGAGGCCTTTTTTTCTTTTGTCCCAATCCAAGTCGTGATATGTAGAGGACCCCGGTTGGGTCGATCGGTTAAAACTCTTGCTTAAAAACAAGAGGTCCCGAGTTCGATTCCGGGGGGGGGGGATTTACCTGATTTACATACAATCCTCGAGATGTGTAAATCTGTGATTTTTCTGGTCAAGTGAGGTAAGGACAATACGGAAAATAGGAGCTGCCAAATCCTGACCTTGGAGCTCACGAACACCAATCCTTGAGTCCGCAAAACCACACGGGGCGGAATTTCCTCGTTATCAAAAAAAGTCATGATATGTTCGAACTCGATTCGTTTATTTATAATAATTATATTAAAATAAATATATGTATTTATATCTTCATATTTATTGTAAGAAATTCAAATATACTAAAAAGTATTAATTCAAGTATCTTAACGAACACGTTATCTAATATCTTAACAAATTATTCATAAATATATTTCAATCGAATATACTTTTGTTCAAACTCAACTCTTTTATGAACCAAGTTCGACTGTTTCATTTAATAAATAAGTCGAATCAAATTTTTATCAAACAGAGTTTCAAATTATTTGTCGAACGTATCGATTCGTTTACATCCCTAATTATCTTTGATCAAGTACCCAACTTCGACTCTGCTTACAAAGAGTTGGATTTTAAACTACTACAACGGAAACAAGTAGGCAATGTTTAACTACAGATTTGACACAGGTATTCGAGCACCGACAGGGCATAACATTGGCATATTCTTGTATATTTTGTCAAAATCCAACAAAAAGTTACTAGCAAAGTTTCGTAAACAATTAACTTCCAAATCGATGTACTTACGTCCTGGAAAGCCTTGGAATGAGCATTCCAAGCGTCAGAAGCAAAAAGAGTCAAACCACCATTGTTGCCAGAACTCGAAACACTTTAAACAAATGATAAACGTAAATCCCTCAAGAGACAATTAATAAGTGAATGCTGAAGTACGGAATAGGACAATCCATCTCCTGTCAGTAGGTTAGCAAACTTTTCAGATAAATATGGTCCATCTGAGAAGATTCAATCAGAAGTTTATTCCCTTGGTTTAGATGGTTTGCCCCTAATCCGGAAAGGGGAAGAGCTTTGGTCTATTCACAGCTAGGGCTACCAATAATTCGAACTTCATCCTATGTGGGTGTTGTTTCCTCTCAACATCCTAAAAAGCATTTCATTTCTATGACCATTTTCTACGTGTGTGTTACTGTTACTCCAAGTTTTACTTGCTGCATCCCTCGTCAATGCAGTAAAATGTTTTGTTTTGAAGAAAAAAATGTCTCATCACATCGCACCGCTGTGTCCATATAATCTGATCAAAAATCAGAGGATCCAATAACATAAAAGAAGATCATACACCTCCATTAATGGGCTTGTCACATTTGGCCCACTAAGAGCTGTATGATCTTTTTTTTTCCCCTCTTCTTGGGGATTTTTCAATCAACAATTAGACGGTACAGACATGTCCATTGGATGGGAACCAATGTGACCAAAATTAAAAAATGAAAATAAAATCAAAAAACAACTCACTGCAACTTCTTTCACCTCCCCCATCAATCCATCCCCCAGAACATAACATAACTCAGCAATTCCATAGAGTTCCACTTTGAGCATTAAGGAGTCTCTCAAAAAGGATTTTCGACACACCTGCATTTCAACAATCCTGCGTTAAAGCAGATGCAACGTTCCCCTGAATCTTTCCATTCCCTTGAAAATTTATCTCAAAATTAACAGTTACTGCTTTTAGGAATATTTTGGCATCATAGCCAAATTATCTTAACATGCCTCATACTATTACGTTTAAATTTTATATTTTTTTACAAGCTTGGAATATTCAAGATTCTCCTTATCATGCACCATCTAGTCATCTCATCTATAACTGGAGGAAAGAGGTATGGACTTAATGCTGATTCTTAATGCAAAACCTATAGTAAATAGTAATAAGAAACGTAAAAGTTTTTCCTACAATAATTCCCACAGTACTAATGCCTTGTCCTGCACATCCTTAATCACATAAATATTCTTTGGAGACTCCTTTCTTCACTAAAGCCTACAAAATTAGCTCTTTTGGAGCCTTATCTGAAACAATAAAGGCCTTGCATAGATTGAGGATTTTTCTGTTAAAGAATGTACAGGTAAGGCAAAGGAAGAACATGTTCTAATGCTAACTAGGCATGCATAACTCCTGGATTGACACCCTTCATACCTAGCTGAGAAATAAAATCCACAAAAAATAAAAAGAATGTAGTTTTCATATGAATTCACCTTTAGGACATCAGATCCCACTAAAGAAACTTGCATTCCTCCTTACTGTGAAGCAATGATAGTACATTCATAACCACCTACCGCACACTGCTCTTAGCATTTTCACAAAAAATGTCAAAATGAAAAAAAACTAGATTGTTTAAGATCCTAAACTTGAAAACCATTTTCCATTCCTACTCCTACCCCTAGCCCACAGAAAGATAGTCTGTTAGAATTAACGATATTTCTAGTAGTGCATTGATTATAGTGTACCTAGGGTACAGCTTACTGTGTGCCCAGGTGTATATATATCTTAATGAAACGATAACCTTCTTTACTTGGTATCAGAGCCTTAGGGCTCTGGTGCAACCCCACCCTCCTTCGCCACTCTCTCTCTCTCTCTCTCTCTCCATTTCCGTAGCAGTGGACAGAGGTCGCCTACAGCCACGCCTGCAATCCCCATCAGCAGCCACCCCCCAGCAGCCAATGGCTGTTGCGACTACTGCGGCTGCGGGCGCAGATCCAACCCACGGGGCCACCAGCGACCCGCCGTGGTTACCACCATCAGTGGCAAGCTCCTCTGCCCTTGCGGTGGCTTCCTATGGCACTCCTCTCGGGTGCTTGATCTTCTCCAGTCGCAGCAGTGGGTCTTCTCGTCGTCGGAGTCGGATTTCACTTCCTCCTCGTCTAGCCAGTGCATGGTAGAAGCGACTAGGGGTGAACATGGTCCAGTTCGGTCTGGTTCACCCCATTTTTTGGGTGAACCGAAACTGAACTGAACTTCTGTTCAAACTGAACCGGTTCGGTTCAGTTTGAACCGGAAAAAAAAAACACACACACACACATCTAAGGGCGGTTCGGCGGTCCCATGAGAAATGGAAAGCGCTAGCCCACTAGGCTAAGCTTTCCTTTGTGATATTATTTATTATTAAATATATTTAATATATATTCGGTTTCCCAATAGAGAACCGAACTGAACCGTGGGACTCTTCAACCCGAACCGAACAGAACCGGTCGGTTCAGTTCTATTTTTCGGGTTGAACCGTTTAATGAACACCCCTAGAAGCGACGCTCCTCTTGGTTATGGTCAACATGACAACACACGTATAGTTCCCTTATGTGCTCACCACTCTTGTTTTGGCATCACCATCTAGTTCTTGTCTTGTTCTATTGTCCGCGTCGAGTTGATCATGGGGGATTCTTCCTCGGTTAAGGCACCTTCTATTTCCGGTCATGTGCTAGCCACGTCAGTCAAATTGAATGGCACCAACTATCAATGGTCTAGGGCATTTAGATTCCTCCTCATGTCTATGAAAAAGTTGCATCATGTAGAAAAGGATCCACCAGCCAAAACAGATCAAAAAGCTTTTAAAACCTGGCAAGTGAACGATGGGACTGTCATCTCGGTGATTGGTAATAGCTGTGAGACATATATCTTTAATATCCCTTTCTAGAGACAGCGAAAGAGATGTGGGATTCTTTGAAGCACACATATTTGGGTGAGAGGAATATCTCCCAAATCTATAACCTTTATTCCAAGTTATTTGCAATCAAACAGGATGATAGGAATGTTGCACAATACTTCTCAGAAACACAAGGGTTATGGAATTAACTCCTTTTGTACCAGCCTACTACCAGAGAACTCACAAAGATACAGAAGCAGCGTGAAGAATTTATTGTTGCTAAATTTTCATCTGAACTTGACGAAAATCTTCAGCATGTCAGAGATAATTTATTGGCTGACACAGTTATACGACAGCTTGCAAACGCATTCTCTCACGTGGTACGGGCTAGCACGACACCTCATATAAATGCTGAAATTTCTACAATTGGGTAAACAATTGTCAGTGGAGATATGGGAAGCCAGAAGCGCATCTATGCTGGCTGCTATTGGGTATGGTCGTGGATGCGGCCGCGGTCGTCAACCTTGCAATCACTGTGGAAGGTCCAATCACCAATCTGAATTCTGCTGGCAAAAGTGTGGAAAAGGGGGCAATAAGTCAAGTCCAAAGGTGAATCTTGGAGTTGGGTCCAACAATCAATCGTCATCACTATTTCGCAGCAGTCGGATCTCTCTACTACAGCACCTTCTCAACAGGATGGCGGAAATAACTTTGTACCGAGAGGAACATGAGGCTATTCAACGTATCATTAAGAGCTCCGTGGCAACTTCTTCCACCTCATTTCATGCCTTTACTCCCTCAAATAGTGTGCTCGCTGTTCATAATCCCTCCTGGATTACGGACTCTGGAGCTTCTTGTCACATGACAGGTGACCGCTCCCTTTTCTCTTCACATACTCTTTCTAAATCTCATGCGCCAATTGCAATAGCCAACGGTTCTCACCCATTTGTTGAAGGCAAAGGCGTACTTTGTTCATCCCATCTAACCTTGAATGATGTTCTTTATGTTCCTAAATTTCCTATCAATCTTCTCTCCATCAACATATTAACTCGTTCCTTGAATTGTACAGTAACCTTTTATCCATCTTATTGGATCTTCTAGGACCTCCGGTCGAAGAAGACGATTGGTGGGTGGGTGGGGGGGGGGGGGGGGGGGGGGGGGGGGGGGGGGGGGGGAGTTTAATATGATGGGCTCTACTATGTCGCTGCAGGTAAACCTCTTCAAAACTGTTTCAGCCCACGAGGATCCATATCAGTGGCATTGCAGATTGGGTCATCCCTCTCTTCTGAGGCCTGGGACAATTGTCTATGTTCCCTCTATGGTCAATAATTTCCATTATGATGAATGCGAGTTGGGCAAGCATCATCGTGCATCATTTCCTTTGAGTCATAATAAACGGAACGCTACTCCTTTTCATCTCATTCATTCCGACATCTGGGGACCTTCTCATGTTCCCTCCATACTCGGATTTTGTTCTTTTGTTACGTTTATAGATGATTTTTCTCACATGACCTGGGTGTTTTTTCTCAAGTCTAGGTCTGGTGTTTTGTCTGTATTCCAAAGTTTTTATGCTGAAATAAAAACCAATATTCTGCATCTATTAAAATTTTGTGCACTGATAATGCTTTGGAGTACACACAGTCCCAGTTTGTTTCTTTTTGGTCTTCACATGGGATTGTTCACCAAACATCATGCCATTATACATCTCAACAAAATGGAATGACTGAGAGGAAGAACCATCATCTTCTTGATGTTGCTCATACTTTACTATTTCATATGCGTGTACCAAAACAATATCGGGAAGATGTGGTACTTATCTCTTGTTACCTTATAAATTGTGTTCCAAGCAAGGTGTTAAATGGGCAATCCCCATTCTCTTGTCTACATCCAAACACTTCTCGCTTTCTTGTTGTTCCTCGAGTGTTTGGATGTAAATGCTTTGTTCATTCTCTTGGTCCGCGTCATGATAAATTGTCCCCTAGATCGGTTCCCTGCATCTTCCTTGGATATTCTCGAACTCAAAAAGGGTACCGCTGTTTTGAGCCTGAGTCTCGAAAATCGTATGCTTCTGCTGACGTTACCTTCTTTCAGTCTATACCTTTCTATCCTACTCCTCCTGATGTGCAAACTACTCCTTCTACTTCAAAGGTTCCTCTCCCACCTGTCTTATTTCCATCTGACTCGGTTCCTGTCACTGACAATGGAGACTCTGAGCCACCAATTACAGACAATTTTATGGACAGGTTTATCAGCAGTGGGTACCAGATCCAATGGATCACTCTCAGCTGTCATCTTCTTCACCAGCAGATCCCTCTCCTTCTGGTGAGCCCTCTTCTCCACCTCCTTCGTACCTTCATCTTCTCATTGTTGTTCGGAAAGGGGTGAGGTCATACAAAAGTATTTATCAACATCTATTGGCAATTTTGTTTCCTATGCGCCATTGTCTCCCTCTTTCCGTCAATTTGCCTTGTCTATTTCTATTGTCTCTATTCCTAAGACTGTGTCACAGGCACTTTCTAGACCTGAGCGGAAAATTGCTATGGATGATGAAATGAATGCTCTTCTCTCTGGTGGTACTTGGATAATTGTACGCCTCCCAGCTCATGTTACTTCTGTCGCTTGCTGTTGGGTGTTTACTGTGAAATACTCTCTTGATGGCACTATTGATAAGTATAAAGCTAGACTTGTTGCCAAAGGGTTTACACAAACCTATGGAGTTTATTATTTTGAAACCTTCTCCCCTGTGGCTCGTATGAATTCTGTACGGGTGCTTTTCTCACTTGCTATTAATCAGGGCTGGCCGATGCTTCAGATGGACGTGAAAAATGCTTTCCTATATGGTGATCTTCAGGAGGAGGTGTATACAGAGCAATCTCCAGGGTACGTTGCTTAGGGAGAGTTGGTTTGTGAACTGAAAAAGGCTATCTATGGTTTAAAACAGAGCCCTCGTGCATGGTTTGATATAGACACATTGCTTCTGGAATTGGTTTAAAGAGAAGTCAGGCTAATCATTTTGTCTTTGTCCGCCACTCATCTGTTGGTGTTGTTATTTTGATTGTGAATATTGATGATATGCTTCTTATTGATAGTGATGCAGATGGTGTGCAAGAAGTTTGGAAGAAGTACCTGGAACGACATTTTGTTACAAAGAATCTCGGCAGGTCGTGCTACTTTCTAGGCATAGAAATAGCCTATGGACAGGAAGGTGTCTCTTTCTTTCTCAAAGGAAATATGCCCTACATCTTCTTAAGGAGATGGGTTTACTAGGATGTAAGCCAGCTGAAACACCTACGGTTCCACAACAGGAGCGAGATGTTGATAGAAGTCTTGATTTTAGTGATGCGGCTAGATATCGGCGACTATGTGGAAAGTTGATTTATTTGACAGTCACCCTGGCACTGCCTTTGCTGTTGGAGTTGTGAGTCGGTTTATGCAGGCACCAAAAACATGTCACTGGGAAGCAGCTCTAAAAATCATGCACTGTATTAAGACCACTCCTGGTAAAGGTCTGTTGTATAAAAAACATGGTCATTTGAAAATTGAAGCTTTTTCATATGCAGATTATATGAGCTCCAAATTGGACAGGCCATCTACATCAGGCTTTTGTACCTACGTTGGTGGAAATTTGGTGACTTGGAGGAGTAAGAAACAAAATGTGGTGGCTCGATCTAGTGTTGAAGCAGAATATAGGGCTATGGCTCAGACTGCATGTGAAATGGTGTGGTTACAGAGTCTTATGTCTGATTTTGGAGTTACATATTTAGAGCCTATGAAGACGCATCATGGTAATGAAGCAGCAATCCATATTGCCAAAAATCGTCTACCATGAACGGACCAAACACATTGAGGTGGACTGTCATTTTGTGAGAGATGTTGTCATGTCTCAGAAGATATGCACTCCCTTCACTCCAACAGAAGAACATTTGGTGGATTTGTTTACCAAGGCTCTTGGAGTGTGTCAGTTTGTTACTCTATGCAGCAAGCTGGATATGTTTGATATATATGCCCCAGCTCGAGAGGGAGTATTAGAATTAATGATATCTCTAGTATTGGCAGTGTATTGCTTATAGTGTACCTAGGGTACAGCTGACATATATATATGGTTTTATTTCTCTTAGTGAAATGATAACCCTTGTTTACTTAGTCAATATTTGCATCATTATTTGAAAACGAGGATGTGAGCTGTGCTGCCAAATTTCTCCACCTAAACATTATTGCACAAAAGATTAAAAAAAATGGAGAAGAAATGACAACCATAGATCATTTGCATTCTCACATTTTCCTTGCAAATGAAGAATCAAAGAAAATAATCACTTGAAAAACAAGAAAATCTTGAGAAATGATTTATCAGGAAGAAAAAGATGTATTTACAAATTTCATAGGAAAAGGATTGGACAATAGGACCACATGTTAAGAAGGATGAGGCGTTGGAGTGGAGTGGACAACAGACAGAGATAAATAGTGGGGGTGTGGATGGAAAAAAAGGTTTTTTTTTTCAGATTCTATCTTCCTATGGTGGAAGGCGGATATAGGGAAATAGGTTCAGAAACAGAGGGATAGAGAGAGTCACCTGGAATGGTATTTTGTGTATCTCCAAAATATTGACATAACTACCAATTTCATTTCAAATGTGAAATACTCCTTAATCTTGAACATATGGCCACATACATTGGTTCACTATATCAATGTGCGCCTATCTATGTATTTAAGAAGCGAGACCAGTGACTTCTTTAGCCTCAAATAGGCATATGAAATGACTTCTATACAAATACACAAGAAACAGGAGGATGCCAATGAAGAAAAAAGGTACTAGAAGGCAACCCTCATCCCAAAAAAACCATGTGATGATAGTTAAGTCTCAAAAAAAAAAAAAAAAACCCAATACATGAAGATCAATTTGCAGAAAGAGCAGCTATTTGTTAGTGAGTTCTCCAGGAAAATTAAGCAAACAAAAAGAGCATATCATATGATAGAGAAAGAGCATTAGGCATTTCTAAAAGAGTCATTAGCTACCAAGAAGTCATTCACAATTAAAGTTGAAAAATAGTAGCACTAGCATATAATCTAGAAAAGACATTAGACAATATCAAAAGAAGTATTGTCTGATGTCTAAACACAGCAAAGAAATATATAATTACAAAGACAGAAATATACCACAAGCAGCAGAAACAGCAACAAAAAATACACTATAACTAAAGAAAAAAAGGAAATGAAAGAATAACATGAAGAGTCATATGCACATATCTAGTACAAAATGCAACAACAACAAAAACATTTTTAACTGATAGCAGACTATACTCAAAAAACAAAATCAGAAGCATGCAACAACACACACATATGCACGTATAAATAAATAAATAATATACATATTACAGTAGCATGTAACCCAAGAGAGTTGGCTTGCCCATGCATGTGCATGTGATACATGTATGCACATGTGCATGGACACACACAAAAAAGAGATAGGGATGGAGGGAAGTAGAAGGGAATCATGGATTTCTAACATAAAGATAAGGGGAGGTAAGATATTTTTACCTCATCTCACCACGTGTCTCATATGTACATGCACACAACCAAAAAGGGGGGAGAGGGAGTGAAAGAGCGGGTGACTAGATTAAGGTAAAGATGAGGGGGTGGTAAGAATTCTTGTTTCACATCACAACCTTGGCAAGTGAGCGAATGCCTCTGCAAATATAGGAGCCTGCAGGCTTAGAAAAAAGCAAATTTCAAAGCCAATTAACATCCTGCTTTAATCTGTAGGGTAAAAAACAAATAAAAAAAACAGAATGCTAGAAATCAATGGCAACGAAAATGAAAACAAACAAAGAGACAACTACCCAACAAACTCTAAGGATTTCATGGCCTAGGCAATGGGAATTGGGAAACAATATGGAATTCTTAAACAGATACAAAATTGAGTGTCAATGTTGAAACTTGAATCTACACGTAACCATGCATAGCTTTAATCACTAAATCATGAAATCCCAATGATTACAGCTGACAGGACAGTCTCAATTTCATTCACTATTGAGTCTATAAGACCCTCTAAAGAACCATCCTCTGGGATAAGAACCTCCAAGTGCACAAGTGTACTATGCAACTTAATACCAAAAGAATTGCACCTAGCAATAAAAGGATCAAACGTAGAAAGGGCAGGCTATCTGGTCAGTAGTGACAGAAAGTCACAAATAACAAAGACGAGCAAAAGCAACAACCTCTTAAGGTAATGACAAGAACACCAATAGACACTCTATTTCATTTCAGTGCAGCCTGATTCTCCTCTATTCATAATTATGTGTTTCATCATTTTTATCATTGATGTATCGCCACATTCATATGTGGCTTACACCATATGGCAGCAGTACAGGTCACAAATCATACCTTCCTTTCATAACGGAGGTCATGGGTTCAAATCCCACTACCCACAGTTGTGCGAGAGAAGAACTTTAACCTATGGACTCATGAGAACCTATGTCTAAGGGCTTCTTACAGGTGACAAAACTCATACAATTCATTCCCCATGGTGGGGCCTCCGAAACCAGGATCGTTGCCTAAAGGCCCTAAACTAGGCAGAATAGCTGCGTGTACGGGAGGAAAAGTCACAAGATTATGCAGAAAACTCCTACTTAGGAGGAATACTTAAGAGATTGCTTGGAATTTATAAACACTGTGACTAGAAAAAAAATCATCTACAGACCTAACCTGGGCCTGCAGAGTTGTTCAAGAGCAATTCTACAGATTTTTTAAAACAAATGAATGATTGGAAAACAATTATATAGAAGGGGGGGGGGGGGGGAGTGCGCATCACCTGGTTGAGGAGGGTTGCGCACTGAAGCAGCACGTGCTGTGGAATGTCCTACAGAAATTGCATTTGATGTATGAATCAAATAAGTAACCTACGTGAGTGTAAATACAGCTCCTACGAACCAAAAAAACATAATTCACCAAACGTATCATGGTACCAACGTATGTATCAATTATCCATACACATTTAGACTGAACCAGCAAACAGGATACTTGAAGAATATACAAACAATTGATGAACAGATGAACAGAATACTTGAAGAACATACAAACAAATGATGTACTGATAAACAGAATACCTGAAGAATATACAAACAAATGATGAACTGATAAACAGAATACCTGAAGAACGTACAAAAAGATGACAAAATTGGACGACCTTGAAAGCATCAGTTCGGTGACTTTATATCCTCAGGAAGAAACAAGAAATATCCTGACTAAACGAATAAAATGACTACGTGCTAAAGAACCGAGCAAGAAGAATATGATAAAAGCAAAGGGCAAATTCATGGACAGGACACGCAACCAACCGTCCCACTTCATGGGCCCTCCCGGAAAGAGATCATAACAAAATTCCGGATCAAAGTAGATCCTAAAGAGGGACAAGACCAAAGCGCACAAACAGAACTGCTGCACGCCCAGACCTCGAGGGTCGCATAAAAAGACAGAAATGAACACGGGAAAGCTTTAGGCCCTTCGCGAAGACGTCCAGAGAAGAAGGAAAGCAACAGGCAAGCCCAGAAAGGCAGGAAGATCACCGCGGCTGGAAGGAGAATGACATTAGGTGCATACCAGAGCTGCGGCGAGGCACGATGCCTGCTACAAGGGAGCGAACGGCGGCGACGCAAAGGTGTAGAGGGACCGAGGAAGAGCCTTCGGCTGGCAACGGCAGCTTCGAAGGCGAAACGGGAGATCCCATGGACAAGTCCAACCGCCTTTCGCAGAGCCGTTGCATCCGGAAGGCTCGTGAAAGATCCATCGGTATTGGGTGCACGCCACCGGGGCGCATCGAAGTCCACCTCCGCATTGGGCGTGCTCTTTCGTTGTGTATTCTTCTCATCACCTTATATTCTTAAAAGGCTATAGTCGCTTGAGCTTGATGACCATTATATAGTGTAGATAGTTATCGTCCAAACGTCTACTTCCTATGTGAGTAAATCTTTAACATTTTCCATTTCGTCTACTTGATGTGCTGCTCAAGATCTGACAATAAAATACATAGATGTCGGAAAAAATATAAGAAGATCTCCTACATCAGAGTTTATATCATTTTTATGCTATATAAAGTAATAATTTATTAGTCATGGAATCGAGAAACTATGGACATATATGGTATGGAGATCTCTCTTGTACTGTCACGTTGTCATTTGTCTTTTTGCAAATACACAATATCTGTCTGACAAATGAGATTTTTTCTCCAAAAAAAAATATATTGACAAGCATTTCTCAATGAAACAGATCAGCGCCCAAATAAATAAATCTTACAATATTTTCACTCAGATATCAAATCATATCTTTTGAGATCGAATGATCTGAATTTGAATGATAAATTAATATTTAATCAGACAAAAGGATATTTTATGTTAGGCTATCAATGTCACATCCCTGACCCATGGAAAGTATTATTTTTATTTTATGCATTCAGGAATGTAATAGTGGAAACAACTCAACTTATTTAAAACAAGAGAGTAGACAAAATACACATACACACATTCATTGCTACAAAATTCATAAACTTTATTAAATTGTAAGACTATTTCATGATTACGCCCTTTTCAGTTCAACAAATTAACTCTTACATAGTTTGATGCTAACTGGTACTTAACTATAACTAATTTACTTAGGAAACCTTAAAACAATGTTTACAAAGGTAATATTCTTCTCCGGGAACTCTTTAGATTCCACTGAGATCCACCTACTTTAAAACTTCAAGTATATTTAAAGTCTTCTCATCACTACCTGAAAAATATGTGTGGAGGTTTCATGAGACCACAACTCAATAGAATAATTTACAGATCCTTCAAGCTCACGTATTACATAACATACATAATCGAATTATCGCAAGATCTGATATATAGTATATACAACCTATAGAAATTATATACCATATAGTGCATAATTGATTATCGGGAAGGAAACTCAATCATAGAACATAAATTGTCATAGTACCCACTGTGGGTACTTAGTTGTAGAAATTGAAACTCATCACAATGAGACATAATTGATTATCGGGACACATAATCAATTATAGCGCCCATTATGGCACTTGGTCTCAGAGGACCAACACTTGTCACAGTGAAATATAATTAATTATTAAGGCACACAATTGATTATAGTGCCCATTATGACACTTAATTGTAGAAAGCAACACTTGTCATAGTGAGATATAATCGATTAGAGAAATACTTTGTGCACGTTTGCACGGTCAAAAACGCTACGCTGGAATTACCGGGTCCCTGGTCATTGGTCCACATGCAACCCGCCCACGTCAGCCGCCTTACACCTCGCCGCCTGCTACGCGGCTTCCTGAGACGTTTCATCATGAAACCACCACAGTCACGAAACCGCAATTATGTGAGATATTTTTTAAACCCAATTCTCTTCCCGCCTTTTGTGCCAATTTATCACTAGAATTTTTGAGTCTTTGTAAAGTGAAATCTTTGTATTTATCACTGTAATCTTTGTATTTGTCACTGAAAGAAATGTATTTGTCACTGGAATGAACCTATTTGTCACTACAATTCGTAAGTCTATGTAAACTGGAATCTTTGTATTTGTCACTGGAATATTTCTATTTGTCACTGAAATGAATGTATTTGTCACTGGAATCTTTCTATTTATCACTGGAATCTTTCTATTTGTCACTGAAATGAATGTATTTGTCACTGAAATCTTTCTATTTGTCACTACAATTCGTAAGTCTATGCAAAGTGGAATCTTTCTATTTGTCACTGGAATCTTTCTATTTGTCACTACAATGAATGTATTTGTCACTGAAATCTTTCTATTTGTCACTACAATTCGTAAGTCTATCTAAAGTAGAATCTTTCTTTTTGTCACTAGAATCTATCTATTTGTCACTAAAAGGAATATATTTTTCACTGAAATCTTTCTATTTGTCACTAGAATAAACCTATTTGTCACTACAATTCGTAAGTCTATGTAAACTGGAATCTTTGTATTTATCACTGGAATCTTTCTATTTGTCACTGAAAGGAATGTATTTGTCACTGAAATCTTTCTATTTGTCACTACAATTCGTAAGTCTATGCAAAGTGGAATCTTTCTATTTGTCACTGGAATCTTTCTATTTGTCACTACAATGAATGTATTTGTCACTGAAATCTTTCTATTTGTCACTACAATTCGTAAGTCTATGTAAAGTGGAATCTATCTATTTGTCACTGGAATCTTTCTATTTGTCACTACAATTCGTAAGTCTATGTAAAGTGGAATCTTTCTATTTGTCACTAGAATCTTTCTATTTGTCACTACAATTTGTAAGTCTGTGTAAAGTGAAATCTTTCTATTTATCACTGGAATCTTTCTATTTGTGATAAATAGAAAATTTCCAGTGACAAATAGAAAGATTCCAGTGACAAAGACTCAATACTCCATTTAGATGTTGCAATGGAGAAGGCTCTTCTCAGATTATTTTGGCACAAAAGGCGAGAAGGGCAAAATTGGGTTTTAAAAAGATCTCACACAATTGCGGTTTCGTGACTGTGGCGGTTTCATGATGAAATGCCTCGGGAAGCTACGTTGCAGGCGGCGAGATGTAAGGGTGGCTAACGTGGGCGGGTTGCACGTGGACCAATGACCAGCGACCCGGTGATTCCAGCGTGGCATTTTTGACCGTGCAAACGTGCACAAAGCATTTCTCAATCGATTATTAGAGCACATACAATTATAGTGCCTACTATGACACCTTGTTGCAGAAAGTCAACGCTTGTCATCGTGAGACACAATCGATTATCGAAGCACATAATTGATTATAGTGTCCAGTGTAGGTACTTTGTCGTAGAAATCAAAACACATCACAATGAGACATAATCGATTGTTGGACACATAATGGATTATAGCGCCCATTGTGGCACTTATTAGTCTAAAAAAGCCAACATTTGTCACAGTGAGATGTAATTGATTATCGAGACACATAATCGGTTATAGTACCGACTATGGCACTTAGTCAAAGAAAGTCAACACTTGTCACAATGAGATATAATTAATTATCGAGGCACATAATCGATTATAATACCCATTGTGCCACAGTGACAGAAGCTAACGCCATACTGCCAACATAATTGATCAACAAGATTCTACTTAACCTTTATCAAGCATATCTCATACACCTATCACCATCTTATTCGTGATGCTAGGCAAACAAACAAATTCTTCGCACATGTATCCAACCACAACATGAGAAACCATATCATATTGGTTACCTTGAACGTAGGTATTTCAATGCGAAGGCCTTAGCTATGTGTTCTACATACCCAACGAGCCATATTGATACCCTCATAGATAGGGGTTCAACGGTTCGGTTCGGACCAAGTTGGCCCATTTTTAGTCAACTCGAACCGAACTGAATATAGATGTCAACCCGAACCAAACTGAATTGGAGTTATTCGGTTTGGTTCAGTTCAAACTAAATTTCCACATTTAATTAAATATAATTAGATTTATTAATATTTGTACATTAAAAATAAGAATAAAATTTAAAAATATGTATATTTATATGTAAATTTAGTCATATAATTACTTTTAAATACTTATAATATATATTATATAATTATTATTATTATTATATTAAAAATCAACTTATTCAATTTACACGGTTCAATTCAGTTTCACAATTTATGAAATTGAACTGAACCGAACTTAGGTCCAAATCGAATCGAACCAGCCAATTCGGTTTGGTCTCTGGTTCTGTTCTTTTGTTTGAACTGAAATTTGAACACCCCTACTCATGGATACTTGAATGGGAAACCACTTATCCTCAAGGTGGCATTATCCATTCCTTCGTACTCAGAGTGCATCAACAATTTTCACGATGCATGGCATAAGCATATTCATAACATAATTCAGTTCAACCATAAGGTTTCATAAAGATAGAGTTCTTGATATTCATAGAAACAAACCCAAAACCAGTATGTTCATGCAAAACTTATTAGGAACCCATGTAAAACTTAACCATGCACGAAGAAACAAAATTACATATCATAATTTCAAATGTATTTTTTACAAGTTTATATATATAGAGGCTATTTTTAGCCTCCTAGACCCGTAGGCCCATCAAGACCTAGCAAGGCAAAACGGCAATGACCCTCGTGCCACATGTCCTCGGCTTCAGCCAACTAGCTGCCGATCACGCTTCAGCTGTAAATACCCAACAGTCCCAACGGTAGTTTCTGAACACCGCACATGTTTGCTCGAATAGGATTTGCCCTTACCGAGCAGACCAGGCAGCTCCTGCTCGAACCTGCAATCACCCAAGCACCGAGCACCGAACGGCCTCCGCGCCGAGCACCCTCCAGGTCTCCAAGGGTAGTCTTCGGACACCCCTCATCCTGTTCGGTTCAGACACTGTCTATCGAACAGGTCTTGCCGGAATCATGCCATAGACCCACTGGCTTTACCATCGCCCGGGCAGCGCGCACCGAGCAGCCACTGTCATTACCGAACAGCGGGGTCGGCCTTTGTACAGGCTACCTGCTCGGTAACCCTGGCTAAGTACGTCCGAACAGGCTATTCGCCTCCCCACAACGGTTATAACAGCTATACGGCACGCGCCCCACGATCAAGCAGTGCATTAACTGTCGAACCCCTAAACGGGCACCTCAATGCGTAACTCCCCGCCAAGGGTGCCAACCGGCGTGCCCTTTCCGGCGACATCAAGGGACGCCTCGTCCCACTCTTTCCGTACCATCACCTATAAAAGGCTCAGGTAACCTCCATGTAGAGGTAGGTGGTATGGGACGTTCACACTCGCCCTCGCACGATTCACACACGAGAACCCCCTTTCCTTCAAGCCTCTCAAGTCTCATTCTAACTTAGGCATCGGAGGGTTCTCTCCGGTTCTTCAACTGGATCCCCCTGATTCTGTTTTGGTTTTTACAGATCTTCGTTCGCTACCGACGATCGTCTTCTTCCCTCTCAAGTGTAGGCCCAACGGGTTTCGGCCCAAGCAAGAAAAAGCCACCACAATATATATGCAGTTGATAAGAATTTATGTAATCCACTTAACATGCTTTCGTACTCATTCCATTCAAATCATACACATATGTCTTAAAGAGTTCTTGGAAAACAAGACATGTGATTCATTCTTTAAGATCATACATCGATTCATTCTTTATGGTCATACATGTTGTTCTACCTCAAAGTTAGTAGAAATCTAGACGGAAGAACGTTTTATTGCTAACCAACTTTTCACGTGTGATCTTACACCTTTCTATTACTCTGGAACTCATTAACCTTTCCTAGCAACCCACCCTTCATGCTTATCTTGAACATAAACTACCTTAGTCGATTTCACTAAGAAACTCTAGCTACACTTGTGTTACTAAAAAAAGTTACACATGGCAAATCTCAGGATTTGGCGATGGAGACTTCTACACTAGGGCACAACTGTTGTTCCAGAACTTTTACCCTAGGACACCGACCATTTAGAACTTCTTCCAGCCTAATACATTACCTCAAAATTAGGGGTTCTATTTAAAGAAAATAATCGATTAAAGTAAACACATGACATTTTATTCAGAAACGTCAGAATAATAAAATAAATTTTGCTATTTAAATCACAGTCCACTACAATTAAAGACTTTGTTCATCTAAACAAATACTTATGAAATTAGCATTGATGGTCAAGGCAATCAGTCACTTCATATATTCATCAATATTACTTTAAGTTGTCATTCATAGAAATACACAATCAATTCTTTAGAAAGCTTATGCTTAATCACTAAAATTAGAAGAAACACATAATTGATTATCGCATTCATGGACAGGAAATTTTCAACAATGAACCATGATCGATTACTGAGTATATAGAGTAAAACTCAGCTTTTCGTGCATTATAACTAAGTGATCAACCAACATTTATTCTAAAATCTGATTTTAAGCATCCTAAGAATATAATTAAATGATATTTAAGACATCTAAAGTAGTATTAGAATATCTATTAAGATATCTAAACACATAATTGATTAGCGAATACGATATCAAAAAACATAATCAATTATGTGTTGAACCACTCCTATATTTATCTATATATTTTGGTGATAATTAAAACTCATGAATGTAATAACTTAATCTCATGAATATATTTATTATTGATATAACTTCTATCATTTGCTGGAGTTATAGTTGTTTGTTTTCTGAACTCGAATTAATCAGTCATCTACATTGTCCTTGTAACGGCCCTGGATATTTATACCCAATATGGCTCCATATCAAAGTCCGTCTCCCGCGATCGGACCGAAGTCTCATAAGGGATAGCTCGCACAAGTGTCTAGTAAGACTATAAAAGACAACCACAACAGTATAAGACACAAGAAAGTACATGTTGTTGGGTGGCATGCTGCGAGGCAGGTGCGCGTGCCAGCGTCTCATCCTGGGGCGACCTGAGAATGAGGGTGTGGCGGAGGCCAGGTTGGCCAAGTCATGCCTAGGTCCGGGTGTGGACCTGCCTGCGGGTGTTGCTGAGTTGTCCAGCAGGGGGACTGTACCCTGTGGTGGGTTATAAGGAAGGATGGTATCCTTACACAACAACTCGAGTTTTGGCGTAACGACAATGCCTGAGATCCTATATACCTGGTATCAGAGCAGGTCGCGGGTTCGATTCCCAGGGGTGCCGCTGGGGGGGGAGATTGTTGGGCGGCATGCTGCGAGGCAGGTGCGCGTGCCAGCGTCTCATCCTGGGGCGACCTGAGAATGAGGGTGTGGCGGAGGCCAGGTTGGCCAAGTCATGCCTAGGTCCGGGTGTGGACCTGCCTGCGGGTGTTGCTGAGTTGTCCAGCAGGGGGACTATACCCTGTGGTGGGTTATAAGAAAGGATGGTATCCTTACACAACAACTCGAGTTTTGGCGTAACGGCAATGCCTGAGATCCTATATACCACATTAATGACCAAACTTTCTCCATATAAATTAATTCACTTATTTATATATTAATTTTGATGATTAACAAAACATTACTAATGAATTACTTGAGCCTTGAGGACAGGAAATAAAAGTAAAAGAAAGTTCAAGACAATCAGGTAAGACTCTCACTTCATAATTTTTCCCAAGTCATTGCATCGACTTCTTCATACTTCATATCGACTTCTATTGATAATCAGAACGATTCCTTTATAAGTTCATATCGATTTCAATAGTCATCATAACGATTTCATAAGTATTATGATCGATTTCCTTTCTGACCGAAAAGTCGTGATGTTTCAAACAAATCGATACCGTAACGATTTCTTTGGAAAGCGTAACGACTTGACCGTCGTAACGATTCTATAAGACATCGTAACGATTTCTTTTGAAAGCGTAACGACTTGTCTGTCGTAAGGATTTCTTCAGTACTCGTAACGATTTCTTTTGAACTCATAACGACTTGTATGTCGTAACGATTTCTTCAGTACTCGTAATGATTTTTTTTGAACTCGTAACGACTTGTCTGTCGTAACGATTTCTTCAGTACTCGTAACGATTTCTTTTGAACTCGTAACGACTTATCTGTCGTAACGATTTCTTAAGTTCTCGTAACGATTTCTTTAGAACTCACAACGACTTTCTAGCCGTAACGATTTCTTAAGTTCTCGTAACGATTTCTTTAGAACTCACAACGACTTTCTAGCCGTAACGATTTCTTAAGTTCTCGTAACGATTTCTTTAGAACTCACAACGACTTTCTAGCCATAACGATTTCTTAAGTTCTCGTAACGATTTCTTTGGAATTCACAACGACTTTCTGGCCGTAACGATTTCTTAAGTTCTCATAACGATTTCTTTGGAATTCACAATGACTTTCTAGCCGTAACGATTTCTTTAGACCTCGTAACGATTTGCTTGTCGAAACGATTTCTTTAGAACTCAGAACGATTTGCTTGGTGCAACGATTTGTTAAGAGTTTCATATCGATTTCTTTGATGATTATAACGACTTGCTTATCAGTAACGATTTGGTAAGTAATCACATCGATTTCTTTGATGCTTATAACGATTCGATTCGTGTAACGATTCATAAGTCATAAAGGCATCGGGCTTGTTCATATCGATTTCATTGTTATATCAGTATAATACTCTTTAATATACGTTGAATAGTCAAAGTCGTATCTCGTCTGTTTGACTGCTACGCATTCAATGCTCTCTGAACGTATCTCTCATGCATGCAGACAATATCTTCCACTTTTATGCTACTCTGTCTACGTCCTTTTTAGACAGAAAGGAGCTTTGCTATATATTGCAATATCTGTTCCAACTGCAACTAACAATCGACGGCAGTCCTAGCTGTCCTCTATTTATTGTTGATATGCTCGCAGATATCTGACAAGACTTATCTGTACAACGTTGGACACAAGATACAAGATATTAAAATATTTCTCTGGCGTGTACTAAAGGATAAAAGACTGAAGATCAGAAGCTTCCTTGCAGACCTGTCTAACGTATACCAGGATGAGAGACAACGGATCTTTAACGTTCAAATTTCAAGTAGAAGCTTAAATACAAGACTCAAGACTGAGAAGGACAACACTTTTTTTTGAAGAATATTATTCTGAAAGAAAGCATCGCCAATCCTTCAAGTCTTCTGTGATTCAAACAAGAGTGAAGCACTCCATTCCAATCCATCTTAGTTCTTTAGCTCTCAGTGTTCAAGAAGAAATTCCTGTGAGAGCAAGTGTGGTCTTTGGAGAGAAACCAGTGTTAAAATTCCTTCTCTCTCGAGGCTTGTTTGCTTCAGATTGTAGCTGTTTGAGCTAGTTCCTGAAGCTTGTTCTTATACTTCCTTTTATTAGTTGTGTTCCCTTCTGGGTGAAGGAAGACCTGGTGGTATCCAGGGTGGTTGTTTTCCCTTCAGGTTGAAGGAAGACCAGTTGTGGCTGGGTGTAAGGATCCGTGAGGGGGATAGTACCCTTGATAGTGAAATCCTGAGGTATTGCTCAGGGACTGGACGTAGGTCTCCTGTGGAGAGGAGTTCCGAACCAGGATAAAAATCCTTGTGTCTTGTGATTGTGTTTTGTGTGTTTGCTGTCTCATTTCCTCTAACTCTAACCTTTGTTTAAGTTGTTGTGTAATCCTTTTAGTGAACAGGTATTAATCAAAGATCAATTTTTAATAACCCATTCACCCCCCCCCTCTGGGCTAGCTAGCTGGGCAACAAGTGGTATCAGAGCGAGTCTCTTCGACAAAGAAGAAGATCCAACGATCTGAAGAGTAAAGATCCATGGCAGCCCAAGGTAACTTCGAAGGTCAGTCAGTCAACAGACCTCCTTTGTTTGATGGAGAAGATTACACCTATTGGAAGACAAGAATGGAGTACTTTCTACAAGGCCACGATTATACAATATGGTCCATTGTAGAAGAAGGTGATCTTCTAGTCACCAATGCAAAGGCTCAGTGGACAGATGATGACATAAAAAGAATCTCCTTAAACTGCAAAGCCAGGAGCATCCTATGTTGTGCCCTCAGCAAGAAAGAATTCAACAGAGTTTCAGCCTGCAAATCTGCAATGGAAATGTGGGAAAAGCTCAGGATTACCTATGAAGGGACAGATAAGGTAAAGGAGACAAGAATCGACATTCTTGTGGCTCAATATGAAAGATTCCAGATGCAGTCAGGTGAATCCATAACCCAAATGTTCAGTAGATTCACAGATATCACAAACGGATTAGCTGGATTAAGAAAAGTCTATGATGTACCAGATATGGTCAGGAAGATCCTCAGATCTCTGCCATCCTCATGGACCCCAAAGGTAACAGCCATTGAGGAATCCAATGATCTAAAACTAATGTCATTGGAGAAGTTAATAGGATCCCTTATGGCTCATGAAATAAATATGGAGAGATTAGGAGAATCCTCCAACAGAAAGAAGCAATCAAACGCTCTCAAGGCAAATGATGATATATCAGAAGAATCATTAGACAACAGTGAAAGCAGTAAGGACAGTGATGATGAAGAAGCAATGTTATCTCGAAGACTTCAAAGAATTCTAGCAAGGAAGAAAAAGTTTCAGTCTGGGAGAAGATTTTTCAAGAAAAATAAAGATCTCAGAAAACCAGAAGTAAAGGATTCGAAGAAAGGAGAAGTGATATGCTATGAATGCAAAAAGCCTGGACACATCAAGGCAGATTGTCCAATGCTTAAGAAGAATGATCACAAGAAGAAGATAATTTTAGAAAATTCAAGAAGTATAAAAAGAAGGCAATGGCAGCTGCTTGGGAGAACAGCAGTGACTCAGACAGTGAGTCAAGTTCAAGTAGTGATGGAGAAGAAGCCAACCTGGCTCTCATGGCCAACACCGAAGACAAGGTAACTTCTGACTCTTCCTTTGATTCCTATAATGATTCAGATTCTGACAATCTAGAAAGTGCTTTTAATGAACTCTATGATAAATATAAAGAAGTATCTAAATTACTTAAAATTAGCAAGAAAATTGTAATATGTTTAGAAAACACTAATTCGGATCTAAAAGCAGAAAATGAAGAACTTGAAAAGCAAATAACATAACATAAAAGAAGAAATGAATTATTATATGAAGATTTAAAAGAGAAAAACAGAAAAATAACACACTTAGAAAAACAGGAAGACTTAAGTGAACTTAAAACAGAAATAGAAAGATTAATTAAAGAAAATGAACATTTAACAAGCATAATAAATAAATTCACAAATAATAAACCCCTTCTAATGATAAATGGAGCTAAAAGATCAAACAAGAAGAAACATGGATTCGGTTACACTCCCTCAGAAAATGAAGAAACTAAAGTCTTTCCTAATATTTATCCAACCCCTGAGTTTATATCCGAAAAGAACAAAAGCCACCCAAAATTTAAATTCACTCCAATTGAAAGAATAACTAGAACAACCTGTTGCAATCATTGTAATAAACTAGGACACAGTAAAGCAACCTGTCCCACTAAGAACAAAAAGTGGATAAAAAAGGGGAAAATGGATGATACTAACCCTTCAGGACCCAAAAGAACTTGGGTACCTAAAACTTAATGTTTAAATTTCAGGGAAATTCAAGAGCATCCAAATGATATTTGGATAGTGGATGCTCAAGGCACATGTCAGGCAACCAGAAGCTTTTCGTTAATCTCCAAGCTGAAGAAGGAACAGTCACCTATGGAGATAATGGAAAAGGCACAGTGATAAAAGTGGGTCCGTGAACATCAAAGGAAAATCAGTTATTGAAGATGTAATGCTGGTCAAAGGATTAAAGCACAATCTCATCAGCATCAGCCAGTTGTGTGACAAAGGCCATCAGATTCAGTTCCAAGAATCAAAGTGCAGTATATTAAAGGATGGCGCAGTCATATTTGAAGCATATAGAGAAAGAAATTTGTATGTTCTTTATCTCGATGAACTCAAGGATCTAGATGTCTGTTTGGCAGCCAACAAAGATCAATCAACAGAGCTGTGGCACAGAAGACTGGGCCACTGCAGCTTGGATGGATTGAACAAGCTCAGAAAGAGAAATCTAGTGGAAGGATTGCCAAAGGTCAACTCAAAAATGGATAGCATCTGCAGACCTTGTGCAAGAGGAAAGCACACCAAGAGCTCTTTCAAATCAAAGACAGTAGTGACCACCTCAAAGCCATTAGAATTACTTCATATGGATCTATTTGGGCCAATGAGGACTACCAGTCTCGGAGGAAGAATTTTGGATTTGTCATAGTTGATGATTACTCAAGATTTACTTGGGTATCCTTTCTAGAGCACAAAGATGACACCTTTGATAATTTTGTCAGCTTCAGCAAGAAAGTTCAGAAAGATCAGAAGTTCACCATTATCTCTATCCGATCAGATCATGGTGGTGATTTCAGAATGAAAAGTTTGCAAAGTTCTGTAATGATCAAGGAATTGAGCACAACTTCTCAGCACCAAGGACACCTCAACAGAATGGAATTGCTGAGAGGAAAAACAGAACTCTTTTGGATATGGCAAGAACCATGTTATCTGAATATGACTTGCCAAGATATTTTTGGGCCGAAGCCATCAACACTGCAAGCTATATCATTAATAGGGTAATGATCAGACCAATTCTGAAGAAGACTGCTTATGAACTCTACAAGGGAAAGAAACCAAAGATCAGTCACTTCAAAATATTTGGATGTCCTTGTTTCATCCACAACAATGGAAAAAGGGACATTGGTAAGTTAGATGCCAAATCAGATGAAGGCATCTTTATGGGGTACTCTTCTAAACTCAAAAGTTATAGAGTTTTCAATAAACGTTCATTATTAATTGAACAATTTGTGCATGTTATTTTTGATGAATCTAACCCTTCTTTGAAGAAGGAAGAAATTAGTGACATTGATGATGCAGACGACTTGTCCGAAAAATTAAAGAATACCTCAATTAAGGACAAGACCCATCTCTGGAAGAACTGCAGCAAACTGAAATTCAACATGAAAATCTTCCAAAAGAATGGAGACATCAGAAAGATCACCCTCCTGAGAATATTATTGGTGATCCATCCGTAGGGGTAAGAACAAGAGGTAATGTAATCCCTTGTGATTATTTAGCCTTTGTTTCTCAAATAGAGCCTAAAACAGTCAATGAAGCTTTAACTGATGAATCTTGGATAATAGTCATGCAATATGAACTAAATCAATTCAAGAGAAACCAAGTATGGTCACTTGTTCCTAGACCATCCAATCATTCAGTTATTGGCACCAAGTGGGTGTTCAGAAATAAACTGGACGAGTCTGGAGTAATCTTAAGGAACAAGGCCAGACTGGTAGCTCAAGGCTATTCCCAAGAGGAAGGCATAGATTTCGATGAAACCTATGCACCTGTGGCTAGACTTGAGGCTATTAGGATTTTACTTGCTTATGCATCTGCATTAGATTTAAAATTGTTTCAAATGGATGTCAAATCAGCCTTTTTAAATGGTTTTATCAAGGAGGAAGTGTATGTTGAACAACCTCCAGGTTTTGATGACACCGAATTTCCAAATCATGTATTTAAACTCCATAAGGCTTTATAAGGTTTAAAGCAAGCACCTAGAGCCTGGTATGAGAGGCTCAGTACTTTCTTATTAGATCATGGTTTCACTAGAGGTCAAGTAGATAGTACATTATTTATAAAATCTAAAGTCAAACATATACTTCTTGTACAAATATATGTAGATGATATTATTTTGGATCTACTGATGAGTCTCTTTGCAAGTACTTTGAAAAGCTTATGCAGGGGGAATTTGAAATGAGTTTGATGGGGGAGCTAAACTACTTCCTTGGATTGCAAATTAAGCAAGGGAAGGAAGGCACTCACATCTGTCAAGCCAAGTACACCAAAAGCTGTTAAAGAAATTTGGATTTGAAGGTGCAAAGCCACTCTCAACGCCAATGAGCACATCAACCAGAATGGACAGTGATCAAAATGGTAAAAAGGTAGATCAAAAGAACTATAGAGGTATGATAGGGTCATTACTTTACTTAACTGCAAGTAGACCAGACATTTTATTTAGTGTATGCATGTGTGCTAGATATCAAGCAGACCCTAGAGAGTCTCATTTAATTTCTGTGAAAAGAATATTTAGGTATTTAGTTAGAACTCATGATTTAGGTCTTTGGTATCCAAAATCTTGTGAAATAAAATTAGTAGGATATTCTGATGCTGATTATGCTGGATGCAAAGTAGATAGAAAGAGCACCAGTGGTTGTTGTCAGTTTCTTGTAGGATGTCTGATATCTTGGTCCTCCAAGAAATAAAATTCAGTAGCTCTATCAACAGCTGAGGCAGAATATGTTGCTGCTGGAAGTTGCTGTACACAACTCCTATGGATAAAGCAACAACTTGAGGATTTCGGCATTCATATCAAGTCAATTCCACTATTGTATGATAATACAAGTGCCATCAACCTCACCAAGAATCTAGTGCAACACTCAAGGACTAAACATATTGAGGTTAGATATCACTTCATTCGAGATCATGTAGCTAGTGGTAACTTAAAATTTTCTTTTATAGATACAAATGGTCAACTAGCAGATATCTTCACAAAATCCCTACCTGAAGAGAGATTTACATCTCTTAGAAGAGAATTAGGGATGTGCAATTTGTGAAAAGATTTCTGTATTTAAATTAGCATATAAATTTTTCAGATTAAATAAAATTTTCTCTCCTTCCCTGACTTTAAGCAAAACTCAGCTTATTTACTCCTCTTTGACCGTTGTTGTGTTAAAAGCAGTTTGACTCGTCAAACCCTTTTGTCGCCTTCTGCCGTTACCGCCTTTTGGCGCTTCCTGATTTCAATAAAGTAATTTTAATTAGTCAAATCGTTCTGGGAACGACTCATCTTTCACCTTTACCCTTTTCTCTTTTATCTGTTCGCCCAAAGCCGATGCCCTAACGATTCCGGCATCGACTCTCTGCAAGATTTGAAGCTTTCTCTTCTCCCGCGAAGAATCCCTCGAGGGCTTCCATCTCTTCCATCATCTCCCTTCTCCAGAACCGTTTTCTTCTCTCTACCCATGGCCGCTCCGATGATCTCCGGAAGTGTAGGGGGCTACAGTGCTGAGTTTTTGTCCCCGAAGGAGCAGGAAAGGTTTACCTTCGTCAAGATGAAGATTTGCTGAAACAAGGCAGTGGATGTTCAGAATCTAGAGAAGAATGGCATGAGCAGTTTAGTAGAAGCCTTGAGAAGGATGCAGTGGATGGATGTTGCCACTTTCACTGAGGTAAGCTATCCCGATCTGGTGAAAGCCTTTTTCGTTTGTCTGAAGACAGAGGCGGATGGGTCCCTTGTCTCCTCTGTTAAGGGTATCCAAATTAAGGTAGACCATGAACTCCTGCACACGTTGTTTGGAGTGAAGACATCTGGACATAGTGGGGTTCACACCGTGAACGATGAAGCAAAGGGTCTTGGCATTATAGGTCCAGTTTCAGGCTGAAAGACGAAAAATTAGATATCAATCAAATGTCAGCTTTTAACCATCTGCTCCATTTCATTATCTGCCAAATTGTGGTTTCCCGGAGTGCTACTTTCTCATCTTGCACTAGGGCAGATTCGGATATGATGTTCTGGGTAATCCAGAATAAGGAGATTAACTTGGCCGCAGTCATGTTGGAGAGAATGAAGTTTTCTAGTGCTCAAACCTGGGATACAAAGAGCAAAATGAATGTATCCTTGCCCTACGCTCATCTCCTAACCAAGATTTTCAAGCATTTTGGAGTTGATTTATCTGGAGTTGTTGTGGAAAAGATGGGCCAGCCTATAAGGTCCAGGAACCTTAAGAAAAGTGGTTTTTCAGTGCAGAATGGGATATGGACCAAGACCTCCGTGGTAGAGGAAGAGGCCATCATCGGAGTTGTCCCAGAGATTCAAGAAGAAGCAGCAGATCCTCCAACAGTTTTAGAGGTAAGATCAGCAGCAGTAGAGAGAGCAGCAGCAGCACCCTCAGTGGAACTCCAAGCAGAGATTTCAGGATCACCCATTATAGAAGTTGAATCTCATCCTCCAGAAGTTCAAATGGAAGAAGCTGTAGCAGGTGTGGCAGATCCTTTGCCCACCTCAATAGTTGCCTCTATTTTAAGAGATGTTTTGGACTCTCTTCCCTCCACCTTAGATACTTCAGAAACAGGTGGACTTGATGAAGAAGAAGCTATGGCACCAGGCCATACAGAAAATTTGTCTGAATCAGGTGTCAGTGTTGAGGTGCAAGCAGTTACTCAACAAGAAGTGATTTTGGAAGATGTTCCCAGCCATGGGGAACAACATGCTAGTGAATCCAAATTGTCAGAATCCGTGGCAGAAGGCCATTTTGAGAAAATTGTTTTGGAGGAAGCTCCTGCCCAGGGGGAGCTAGAAAATGTTGATCTCCATGCTCCTATTCAGGGGGAGCAAACTGGCAATAAGGAACCATTGATAGAGAATGCTCCTGAGACAGATGCACCATCTCAGGAAAATCCTCCTCCTGCCAGCGCTCCTGTAAGTGAAGAACCAAGTGCAAGCCATGTACATATTGAGGAGCCTGTCACTCAGCAGAGCAAACAAAAGAGAGTGGTTTACAGAAGGCCAAGAAAGAGCCACAGAAAAGTAAATATGAAGCCAGTTATGGAATTATTGAAGGCTTAAGGAGATATTTTATCATCAGTTCATATCAGTGTGCAAGGCATTCTGACCAGTCAAGCTTCAACCACCTCTGAGCTATCTTCAGTCCGAAATGCTATGAAGTGGTTCAACAAGGATATGTCTGATATGAAGTCCTTGCTTGCAAGTCTTTCAAGGTCAAGTGGTTTTTCTCCTGCAGCTACTCAGAGCAGATCAGCAGCTGTTCCTCGGCCACCAGGGCCTCCAGCTCAAGAGTCTCGGCCAGCAGGGCCTTCAGCTCCAGCATCAGGGCCACCAGGGCCATCAGTGCCAGCATCAGGGCCATCTGGGCCGTCTGCAGTTGTCAGAGAGGGTCATGCAAAAGGGAAAGAGCCCATTGAAGCTACCAAGGCCCCTGACACTTCTACTCTTGCAACTCCAACCCTCTCCTCACCTTCATCTCCTTCTACAGCCCCTCCAGCACCACCAACTCCCAAACACCCTATGCCTCGCACCCAACCTTCTTCCTCTCTCATTTCATCTCAACCTTCTTTCTCTCCCACTCCTTCTCACACCTCAGCTCCATCATCATTCTCACCTTCTTCACCTCTCACTCAAACCACTTCAGTTCACCCGTCTACATCTTTCAATCCCAAACACCTCTTCTATCCTCCTACTCCTCCTTCCTCTGTCACCTTCCTCCCCGAAAAACCTCCACTTCTTGGTGTCTTTGACACTAATATTCCGGATGATTTTGAAAGAAATACCCTCATCACCATTCTCTCCACTGCCACTCATATCCACAGGACTGATCCTCCCAGTCCTGCCAAGAAAAAGAGGAAACATTCATCCTTGTCAGCATCCCCTCCTCACCATTATTTCCTCCTCTTTGGTACTCTCTTACCCTCGAACCTCAGAGAAGACCTATCTATAGGGACTACCTTCAAAAATGCATCCTTTCTACCGTCTATGGTATTCCTTTCCTCAACCTCTCTGAGCATTTAAACACTATTCTTCCTTTTACCCAGCTGTCCCACCCTAAAAAATCCAAAATCTTTGAGGGCACTGAGTTCAAGACTGAAGATCAGTGGGCCAATGTCAAGGGCAACAAAGCTCAGTACACCAAATACTTGACTGTCAGGGCAGAATCCCTTACCCATAGAGCTCACCCACTCACTCTTTCTGAGTGGTTTACTCTTCAGCATAAAAACTCTTGGGGACCTTTCATTTTGAAAGAGATTAGAATTGCCAAGAACTTCCAGTTGTACAGTGATTTCTGCTACTTGAACAAGCTGCCGGAAGTCCAGTTTTACCAGTTTCATTCCACCATTGTGATGCTGAGATCCGAACATCCAGTTAATCTTCCCCTCAAGGTAGATTTTGCAAGTTTCAAAGTCGACTCTCCAGTTCTTCTGCCGAAGCTACACTCCTTAGTGTTTGACTCAGATGCCGACTCCCATGCTCTGGATATGTTTGCTAGGCAGATGGGCCGCATGTCAACCAAGCAGGGCAGATTGTCTTCCTTTTTGCGGTTCATTTTCAGAGAATACCACTCTGGCCGCATATCGTCTCAGACCTTGGCTCCACTCTTTTCTGAGTGTGAAAGGCTTTCTCCCACCGAATGGGAAAAGCTCTATATCGCCTCCTATCTTCACTTGGAAGCTATCAACAGTGCCCTAGTCAGGCAAGGCAAGCCTATTCTATCAGCAGAAACTTTCTTGGATCTCAACTCTATCACTCCCATTCAAGAGATCAATGTTCAGTGGGCAGCCAGATATACTGCCTTCTATGCTCTGAAGCAGGATCTTCTTGATCAGAAGATTTTCTATCCAATCTCTCTGGATAGATTTCTCCATCGTGCCAGCTTTAGAAAGAGCACCTACTTCAGATACATACTGCACGGATATCAGTATGGAGAATTCCTGGAGAAGCAGCGGCAGCTCTACATTCATAGGACTATCCCATCCATGGGTCCTGCTTTTACAGTTGCTTCTGGTGTTTTCCAACAGATTTTTGAAGACATAGAGATCAAGGCATGGACTGTTATTTCCCAGCATGCCTCCCTTTTGTCTCCTTTGTATTATCTTCCTCCTACTTAATACAAAGCTTTCTCTCTTCTTCGTCTCATAGACTATATTTTTGCTTATTGACAAAAAGGGGGAGAAAACTAATGCAACTCTGAAAAACATGTTGTTTTCTTTATGTTGTTCAGTATATTTTGTCATCATAAAAAAGGGGGGGATTGATGACCAAACTTTCTCCATATAAATTAATTCACTTATTTATATATTAATTTTGATGATTAACAAAACATTACTAATGAATTACTTGAGTCTTGAGGATAGGAAATAAAAGTAAAAGAAAGTTCAAGACAATCAGGTTAGACTCTCACTTCATAATTTTTCCCAAGTCATTGCATCGACTTCTTCATACTTCATATCGACTTCTATTGATAATCAGAACGATTCCTTTATAGGTTCATATCGATTTCAATAGTCATCATAACGATTTCATAAGTATTATGATCGATTTCCTTTCTGACCGAAAAGTCGTGATGTTTCAAACAAATCGATACCGTAACGATTTCTTTGGAAAGCATAACGACTTGACCGTCGTAACGATTCTATAAGACATCGCAACGATTTCTTTTGAAAGCATAACGACTTGACTGTCGTAACGATTTCTTCAGTACTCGTAACGATTTCTTTTGAACTCATAACGACTTGTCTGTCGTAACGATTTCTTCAGTACTCGTAACGATTTCTTTTGAACTCATAACGACTTGTCTGTCGTAACGATTTCTTCAGTACTCGTAACGATTTCTTTTGAACTCGTAACGACTTGTCTGTCGTAACGATTTCTTAAGTTCTCGTAACGATTTCTTTAGAACTCACAACGACTTTCTAGCCGTAACGATTTCTTAAGTTCTCGTAACGATTTCTTTAGAACTCACAACGACTTTCTAGCCGTAACGATTTCTTAAGTTCTCGTAACGATTTCTTTAGAACTCACAACGACTTTCTAGCCGTAACGATTTCTTAAGTTCTCGTAACGATTTCTTTGGAATTCACAACGACTTTCTAGCTGTAACGATTTCTTAAGTTCTTGTAACGATTTCTTTGGAATTCACAACGACTTTCTAGCCGTAACGATTTCTTTAGACCTCGTAACGATTTGCTTGTCGAAACGATTTCTTTAGAACTCAGAACGATTTGCTTGGTGCAACAATTTGTTAAGAGTTTCATATCGATTTCTTTGATGATTATAACGACTTGCTTATCAGTAACGATTTGGTAAGTAATCACATCGATTTCTTTGATGCTTATAACGATTCGATTCGTGTAACGATTTCATAAGTCATAAAGGCATCGGGCTTGTTCATATCGATTTCATTGTTATATCAGTATAATACTCTTTAATATACGTTGAATAGTCAAAGTCGTATCTCGTCTGTTTGACTGCTACGCATTCAATGCTCTCTGAACGTATCTCTCATGCATGCAGACAATATCTTCCACTTTTATGCTACTCTGTCTACGTCCTTTTTAGACAGAAAGGAGCTTTGCTATATATTGCAATATCTGTTCCAACTACAACTAACAATCGACGACAGTCCTAGCTGTCCTCTATTTATTGTTGATATGCTCGCAGATATCTGACAAGACTTATCTATACAACGTTGGACACAAGATACAAGATATTAAAATATTTCTCTGGCGTGTACTAAAGGATAAAAGACTGAAGATCAGAAGCTTCCTTGCAGACCTGTCTAACGTACACCAGGATGAGAGACAACAGATCTTTAACGTTCAAATTTCAAGTAGAAGCTTAAATACAAGACTCAAGACTGAGAAGGACAACACTTTTTTTTGAAGAATATTATTCTGAAAGAAAGCATCACCAATCCTTCAAGTCTTTTGTGATTCAAACAAGAGCGAAGCACTCCATTCCAATCCATCTTAGCTCTTTAGCTCTCAGTGTTCAAGAAGAAATTCCTGTGAGAGCAAGTGTGGTCTTTGGAGAGAAACCAGTGTTAAAATTCCTTCTCTCTCGAGGCTTGTTTGCTTCAGATTGTAGCTGTTTGAGCTAGTTCCTGAAGCTTGTTCTTATACTTCCTTTTATTAGTTGTGTTCCCTTCTGGGTGAAGGAAGACCTGGTGGTATCCAGGGTGGTTGTTTTCTCTTCAGGTTGAAGGAAGACCAGTTGTGGCTGGGTGTAAGGATCCGTGAGGGGGATAGTACCCTTGATAGTGAAATCCTGAGGTATTGCTCAGGGACTGGACGTAGGTCTCTTGTGGAGAGGAGTTTCGAACCAGGATAAAAATCCTTGTGTCTTGTGATTGTGTTTTGTGTGTTTGTTGTCTCATTTCCTCTAACTCTAACCTTTGTTTAAGTTGTTGTGTAATCCTTTTAGTGAACAGGTATTAATCAAAGATCAATTTTTAATAACCCATTCACCCCCCCTCTGGGCTAGCTAGCTGGGCAACACATGTGCTCATACCTGTATACAACAATATACAACTGTCCCAATACATTATTACATATCCAATAAAAGAGTACAACTACCTAGGGCATACCCCGAGGGAGCACAAGCTCTCACAACACGACTAACTCTACTGCTGGTGGTACAAATCTGTCGCAATGCCTCCTCGAGTCACACAAAACCGGCTAACACCTGAAAAGAGTTGTAAGGGAGTGAGCCTCAACAAGTCACAAGCTCAGTAGGGACCTCTCAGAAACAACACACGAAAACAGAAGAGACCTCAACCCCAAAGGATCTCACTGGCTACGCCGAGAGCCAAACCACAATATGCACTCGTTAAACATAAATAAGCTACAATTAAATATAGACACAACAACTAACATAAACCTCAGAAAGTAGGAGAGAACAACAGGACTAGCACAGCACCACTAGTCCACCAACAACTGAAATGCCTAAACCACAAGCCTCACAGGCAAACCACTGCCTAGGCTACAAGTCTCACAGGCGAACCTCAAACCCGAGGGTAACCAGACTGCTAACCAGAAGCTAGTCCACTATACCCTAAAACCACAATTCATCGGAAAGCTACCCTCAAGTGGGTACAACACAACAAGTGGAGGGTTCAACGACGCAACTTCCACAGAGCAACGCTCCACCTCAACACCTGAAAAGGTTGGTACACAACGTACCATGAGAAACGGATACCCACGAAGGATACAAGTACCTACTACCACGAGGTACCACAACGGAACCACAACCACAACTGTGCCATCACCATGGCACATCCCAATGAATGAAACCTCAATCAACGAATCACACACACAAGCCACAATCAGTGGCAAAGCACGAGTCGGAAGGAAATGACGCCACCACACAGGAACGGACTACTGGTTCATGACGCCAGTATCCACCCCGGAAAACACAGCACAAGAACTACCTCTCAGTCTCGCAGTCACAGACGAAAGGTCCAACTGCCGCTCCACAACCACAAGCCAAAGAACAGTGGAGACCAACCAACACCACACCTGCAGACTACACAGTTGCAGGCCCATGCTTGACACCTTTAGTGTAGTACCCCAGAAAATCTATTAATTTAAAGTTATGGATAAATTGAAATTTTATCGATTAATAAATTCAACAAGTTAAAACGGTACGCATCATTATTGCATGAGTATAAACTCCTATAAAAATTTCGTAAAAATAGTAGTTATACTTTAAATAATGTTCTCTAATGACCCACCATGAAATTTGGGCATAGAAAAATCGTTTGGACTTAGTTTAAGAATTTATGCGACTTATTAGCATAATTAAGGAATAAGTCGAAGAACCCGTTATTTTCTGACCCAAAGTGGATTATAAATAAAAATAAACATGTGGGTAGACTTTAAATAATATGGGATGATAGCCCATTATGATATTTGGACCAATGGACAATCTTGGCCCATAAATAAATTCTTTAATGAAAAGAATAAATAAAAACTCATTAAGTAAAGTAAGTACATGGGTGGTACAATTAAGCTCACATGAGTTATTGGGCCAAGAGTAATTGCCCAAATGATGAATATTAGAAATATTGGCATGAATAATATTTATTCAATTTAAAAATATAAAATTACTCGAATAAGTGTGATAAATAGATTTACATAAGGATAAGTGGTGAATAAATAGAAACTAAATCAACACCCATTAAGTTAAATTAGTAATGGGTTTGGTTAATGGACCTAACATGAATTGTTGGGCCCAAATGAGAAGAGCCCATCATGAGATGGGAAGTAATTTGTCTAAATTCGTACCTAAAAATACTAATAAATAGAAAATGGTTAAGATAATGATTATTTTAACTCTTACTTATCTTAAAAAGAGTCCTCATCCCATCCTAACACATTAGCCATGAAATTAGATCTCTCCCTAAACCAATTAGTGGATTAATGCTTGAATATGGGAGATAAATGTGTAAATTCGGAGTTAATATTTAAATAAATTAAAAAGGGGTAAGATAATGACTAAACTAGCTTATAAATGTCTCTATAAGAGTCCTAAACCTATCCTAAATCATTACCCATGAAATTAGACCTCTCATCTATCCTATTAGGTGGGATAATGCAAGAAATAAGGGGATAAATAAAGAAATTAAAGAGTTGGAAGAAGTAGGAAGAGTTTTAGAGAGGATGGACTCTTGTAGCAACCATATACACCCTAATCCAACCCTATCAACCCTCATTTTCATGCTTAGACTTTGGGAGATGAAGGGAGAGGCTGGAGAACGAAGGAGCAAGGTGGAAGGAGCTTGGAGCAAAGGATTTCACCCCGTCTTCGTCCAAAAACCATAGCTTTTCATTCTTGCAACGAAAGGTAGGCAATCTCTCAAGCTAAAATCGTGAAATAATTACCCTAGGTAGATTCATGTATCTCTTCAAAAGCCCTATGTTTCGTTGTATTCTGCTCATCTATTTGGGCGAATTTAATTCGTGAAATCTTGCTGTTATCCTGAACTGAAATCTCATGTTTTCTCTAATTCTCCACATGTAGTTTCTGTCATGCCATGATAAAATTCTCACGTATACTGCATCTTATTATCTTTCAAACGCCCTGGTCTTTCTCGATTTTGATGTCCCATGAGGGAGAATTAAATCTTTGAATCCCTATCTATTGCTTGTACCCGACTCTTCAAGTTTACCTTTAAAATTCGTGCATACTTGATTTTCTGATATGAGAAAAATCTCCAAAATATTGGATCATGTTAGCTTTCAAACGCCCCTAGTTTCGTAATTTTTCATCTTGTATTCATCTCTAATTAATTCTTGGAACCCTGACTGCACCTGTTTAGGTCACCGAAAATTAACCCGATCAATGCATATCTAAACCTTGTCTATTTTCAAATTAATCATGCATGTTGATAGATATACATGTCTACTTTCGTACTTTTTGGATCACTGTGCTATTTTATATGGAATTTAGAACGTCTATGTATCACAGAGGACTCGCCCTGGAAAAAAGAGAAAAAAAAGGCAATATCACCTATTATCATGACTACGCGATCCGCCGCGATATCAGTGAGGTCGCGCCGGCCGATGGCGTCGCGTCAAGAACGCGTCGGCATAAGCTGCCGCGATTCACTCTGGACCGGACCAGACCGGCCAGGCCCTGTGTCACGTCCGACCGCCCTGTCGCGACTTGAATCGCGACGGGTGAGTCCGCCGCGTTTTCATGAATCCAACCAGAATGTAAAATTGTGCATATGCTCTATTGTTTAAGCTATATACCCCTTAATTGGCCATGATTAACCCATGTTATAGTTAATTCGACTTGGTAAATTAATAAATGGCATTAATGATATAAATTTAATTATTTAAAATGACATTGCACGACTTGTCATATCTTCAAGATTTCTTTACACTTACACACACAACATTATTAAATATCATTTGACCTTGATAAGTTATGCAATAATGTATTCGGTAAAATAGTGAAATAAATGACTAAATTACCCTATTATATTAAACATAATTGTCTTCGTTTTTACTCGCGTATTTTAAATATCGTTATCGTTTTCCCTCGGCTTCGAGCACTCGAGGCACGACGGACCTGTTTTCTACACACTTTCTCTTGACTTGGACCACCTCTCCATCGGGAATACTCTCGACTGGACCAGGGACTCCTTGTCAAGGCCTCCGTAAGTCTTCTTGGCTTTGGCGCAAGTCCATTGCCGACGAGCTGGTTGTACCCTTTAAATCCCGTTACACTCTTAGGGATCAGTACGATCCAAACGGCCTTAGTGAGATCTCTCTTATCTTGTGATCACACCGAACCACCTGGCCAGTGTTCTTAGCACGGCTAGTGGGCGGTGGTGACTTCTTCTACCAGACTGCCGGTACCCGACCTGGTGCTGTGCAACCGTTACTATCATGGTTTGTCATTGTTTTACGATTATACTCCTATCTCATCTACTATCATTGTACTCTCATCTATTTACGTTCACTCTACTATCTCGTCTATTCATCTAGTACTCTCTTGAGACTCTTGAGCTGTTGCGGCTCCCATTGCTTGTGCTATACAGGACTATCCAGCGCCATAATATGGGTCCGGTGACCCTACTGACTTGAATGCATAGTGTGCAGGACACGGAGAGTGTCCGAGGGGCTCCAATCTAGTCCTGGGGGCAGAGAGCCACCCGAAAATAACTGCAGGGGCTATTGACGGTGTTCTGCATTGCACCGGTTCTGACTATCTCGACATTGGCTAGACATTTAATTGTTTTACTATTAGTCTGAGGAGTTCAGACATATTATACCAGTTCTGTGCTATTAGTGTGCTAGCATTGACTGTTATAACATTAGTCTGAGGAGTTCAGACGTAATGTACTATCGTTAAACGGCTACTGTCCCAAAGTGACTATTGCCATACTCGACTAATGCACCGTGGTGCAACCATACACGTTATCTCATTACATGTTATCTCTTTACATGCTATCTCCTTACATGCAATCTCGTTACACGCTATCTTGATATACAAGCTATCTCGTTACATGCCACCTTGATACAAGCTATCCTATTACATGACATTTTGATACACGCTATCTTGTTATACACTATTTTGTTACACGCTATCTTGTTATATTATCATCCTAATTTTGCAATACTCTTGAGAAATATATTATCGTTCACTTGTTATCTTGTACTATTACTCTCTTGACTATACATGATCGTTCTCTCTAGTTAACCTGTGTTACAAGACATTAATCACTTAAAGCTTGCTTGTTTACACGAGATATTAAGTCCTACTGAGCGTTATCGCTCACCCTTCGTTATTTGTTATTGTGTTTTCAGGTAAGTCAAGGGATGACCTTACACACAACAATGGGATTGGACTCGAGTGATGAGCGTCCTGAAGTCATAGCGATGGAATGTCCTTAGTACCTTAGAGTCTATTTAGTTAGTCGCTTAGTTATCATTTCCAATGTAATAATGTCATTGAGCCCTATGTTTTGGCTCTGAATTAGTGGTTGTAATAGTTTAGATGAATTATCAATAAACTGATGAATTTTAATTGTAATTATTGTTCATTAGTTCCTCTGATATTTGCGAATGTATGCGCAATTTTCGTTACCATACTCGTTGTTCATGCCTCCCCGATTTATTCCGCTGCTAAATTGGCGGGGCATGACAGTTGGTATCAAAGCCTAGGATGTTCTTAATAAGATATTTAAGCCTAGGATGTCCTTATTAGGATATTTTTGGTCTTAGGATGTTCTAGGTGAACTGCCCTGACATGTGTCTAAGTCAACTACCATATCTATGTGAGGATTGGGTAGAACCATGGTTAAGATCTAAATACATTTATCTATAGATATAAGTATCAACTTGGTAATACTTTAAGCACCCAAAAGTTTAAAAAGAAATAAATTAAGTATTATTGCTCGCAGGAGATTAGTGGAGATGGCTGGTGAGCATGCACAATTGTGAGACTTACAAAGCACCGTACATGGGTTAACTCAAGCCCTTAACAACGTGATTCAAGCAGGAGCAAGAAATATTCCGAGTAAATTGGTAGTCGTATCATATCATATGAATTTGGGGACCAAATTCTATTTAAGTGGGGGAGGATGTAGTACCCCAGAAAATCTATTAATTTAAAATTATGGATAAATTTAAAATTTATCGATTAATAAATTCAACAAGTTAAAACGGTACGCATCATTATTGCATGCGTATAAACCCCTATAAAAATTTCGTAAAAATAGTAGTTATACTTTAAATAATGTTCTCTAATGACCCACCATGAAATTTGGGCATAGAAAAATCATTTGGATTTAGTTTAAGAATTTATGCGACTTATTAGCATAATTAAGGAATAAGTCGAAGAACCCATTATTTTCTGACCCAAAGTGGATTATAAATAAAAATAAACATATGGGTAGACTTTAAATAATATGGGATGATAGCCCATTATGATATTTGGACCAATGGATAATCTTTGCCCATAAATAAATTCTTTAATGAAAAGGATAAATAAAAACCCATTAAGTAAAGTAAGTACATGGGTTGTACAATTAAGCTCACATGAGTTATTGGGCCAAGAGTAATTGTCCAAATGATGAATATTAGAAATATTGGCATGAATAATATTTATTCAATTTAAAAATATAAAATTACTTGAATAAGTGTGATAAATAGATTTACATAAGGATAAATGGTGAATAAATAGAAACTAAATCAATACCCATTAAGTTAAATTAGTAATGGGTTTGGTTAATGGACCTAACATGAATTGTTGGGCCCAAATGAGAAGAGCCCATCATGAGATGGGAAGTAATTTGTCTAAATTCGTACCTAAAAATACTAATAAATAGAAAATGGTTAATATAATGATTATTTTAACTCTTACTTATCTTAAAAAGAGTCCCCATCCCATCCTAACACATTAGCCATGAAATTAGATCTCTCCCTAAGTCAATTAGTGGATTAATGCTTGAATATAGGAGATAAATGTGTAAATTCGGAGTTAATATTTAAATAAATTAAAAAGGGGTAAGATACTAGCTTATAAATGTCTCTATAAGAGTCCTAGACCTATCCTAAATCATTACCCATGAAATTAGACCTCTCATCTATCCTATTAGGTGGGATAATGCAAGAAATAATGGGATAAATAAAGAAATTAAAGAGTTGGAAGAAGTATGAAGAGTTTTAGAGAGGATGGACTCTTGTAGCAACCATATACACCCTAATCCAACCCTATCAACCCTCATTTTCGTGCTTAGACTTTGGGAGATGAAGGGAGAGGCTGGAGAACGAAGGAGCAAGGTGGAAGGAGCTTGGAGCAAAGGATTTCACCCCGTCTTCGTCCAAAAACTCTAGCTTTTCATTCTTGCAACGAAAGGTAGGCAATCTCTCAAGCTAAAATCGTGAAATAATTACCCTAGGTAGACTTCATGTACCTCTTCAAAAGCCCTATGTTTCGTTGTATTCTGCTCATCTATTTGGGCGAATTTAATTCGTGAAGTCTTGTTGTTACCCTGAACTGAAATCTCATGTTTTCTCTAATTCTCCACATGTAGTTTCTGTCATGCCATGATAAAATTCTCTTGTATACTGCATCTTATTATCTTTCAAACGCCCCTAGTCTTGCTCGATTTTGATGTCCCATGAGGGAGAATTAAATCTTTGAATCCCTATCTATTGCTTGTACCCGACTCTTCAAGTTTACCTTTAAACTTCGTGCATACTTGATTTTTTGATATGATAAAATTCTCTAAAATACTGGATCGTGTTAGCTTTCGAACGCCTCTAGTTTCGTAATTTTTTATCATGTATTCATCTCTAATTAATTCTTGGAACCCTGACTATACCTGTTTAGGTCACCGAAAATTAACCCGATCAATGCATATCTAAACCTTGTCTATTTTCAAATTAATCATGCATGTTGATAGATATACATGTCTACTTTCGTTTGAAACTAGTTTCGTGCTTTTTGGATCACCGTACTATTTTATATGAAATTTAGAACGTCCCTGTATCACAGAGGACTTCCCCTGGGAAAAAGAGAAAAAAGGCAATCTCACCTGTTATCACGACGGCGCGATCCGCCGCGATATCAGTGAGGTCGCGCCGGCCGATGGCGTCGTGTCAAGAATGCGTCGGCATAAGCCGCCGCGATTCACTCCGGACCGGACCAGACCGGCCAGGCCCTGTGTCACGTCCGACAGCCCTGTCGCGACTTGAATCGCGACGGGTGAGTCCACCGCGTTTTCATGAATCCAACCAGAATGTAAAATTGTGCATATGCCCTATTGTTTAAGCTATATACCCCTTAATTAGCCATGATTAACTCATGTTATAGTTAATTCGACTTTGTAAATTAATAAATGGCATTAATGATATAAATTTAATTATTTAAAATGACATTGCACGACTTGTCATATCTTCAAGATTTCTTTACACTTACACACACAACATTATTAAATATCATTTGACCTTGATAAGTTATGCAATAATGTATTCGGTAAAATAGTGAAATAAATGACTAAATTACCCTATTATATTAAATATAATTGTCTTCATTTTTACTCGCGTATTTTAAATACCGTTATCGTTTTCCCTCGGCTTCGAGCACTCGAGGCACGACGGACCTATTTTCTACACACTTTCTCTTGACTTGGACCACCTCTCCATCGGGAATACTCTCGACTGGACTAGGGACTCCTTGTCAAGGCCTTTGTAAGTCTTCTTGACTTTGGCGCACGTCCATTGCCGACGAGCTGGTTGTACTCTTTAAATCCCGTTACACTCTTAGGGATCAGTACGATTCAAACGGCCTTAGTGAGATCTCTCTTATCTTGTGATCACGCCGGACCACTTGGCCAGTGTTCTTAGCACGGCTAGTGGGCGGTGGTGACTTCTTCTACCAGACTGCCGGTACCCGACCTGGTGCTGTGCAACCGTTACTATCAAGGTTTGTCGTTGTTTTACGATTATACCCCTATCTCATCTACTATCCTTGTACTCTCATCTATTCACGTTCACTCTACTATCTCGTCTATTCATCTAGTACTCTCTTGAGACTCTTGAGCTGTTGCGGCTCCCATTGCTTGTGCTATACAGGACTGTCTAGCGCCATAATATGGGTCAGGTGACCCTACTGACTTGAATACATAGTGTGCAGGGCACAGAGAGTGTCCGAGGGGCTCCAATCTAGTCCTGGGGGCAGAGAGCCACCCGAAAATACCTGCAGGGGCTATTGACGGTGTTCTGCATTGCACCGGTTCTGACTATCTCGACATTGGCTAGACATTTAATTATTTTACTATTAGTCTGAGGAGTTCAGACATATTGTACCAGTTCTGTGCTATTAGTGTGCTAGCACTGACTGTTATAACATTAGTCTGAGGAGTTCAGACGTAATGTACTATCGTTAAACGGCTACTGTCCCAAAGTGACTATTGCCATACTCGAATAGTGCACCGTGGTGCAACCATACACGTTATCTCATTACATGTTATCTCTTTACACGCTATCTCCTTACATGTAATCTCGTTACACGCTATCTTGATATACAAGCTATCTCGTTACACGCCACCTTGATACAAGCTATCCTATTACATGACATTTTGATACATGCTATCTTGTTATACACTATCTTGTTACACGCTATCTCGTTATATTGTCATCCTAATTTTGCAATACTCTTGAGAAATGTATTATCGTTCACTTGTTATCTTGTACTATTACTCTCTTGACTATACATGATCTTTCTCTCTAGTTAACCTGCGTTACAAGACATTAATCACTTAAAGCTTGCTTGTTTACACGAGATATTAAGTCCTACTGAGCGTTATCGCTCACCCTTCGTTATTTGTTATTGTGTTTTCAGGTAAGTCAAGGGATGACCTTACACACAACAACGGGATTGGACTGGAGTGATGAGCGTCCTAAAGTCATAGCGATGGAATGTCCTTAGTACCTTAGAGTCTAGTTAGTTAGTCGCTTAGTTATCATTTCCAATGTAATAATGTCATTGAGCCCTATGTTTTGGCTCTGAATTAGTGGTTGTAATAGTTTAGATGAATTATCAATAAACTGATGAATTTTAATTGTAATTATTGTTCATTAGTTCCTCTGATATTTGCGAATGTATGCGCAATTTTCGTTACCATACTCGTTGTTCATGCCTCCCCGATTTATTCCGCTGCTAAATTGGCGGGGCATGACATTTAGGGACTCCAGCCCGAGCTCCCTAAAGTGAGGCACTAGAACACAGGACTAGCTGAGGACCAGTACATCTATTGATGTCCATACCCCCAACCACAAGCACGCTACAAGCGACTGCACACCCACAAACACAAGCCGCTGCCCCCAGTCGTCTTTCCCTCAACCGGACGTACAACTCAAACACAGGAGTGAGGGTGTCTAGGAAGACGACTTAGACCTCTGTGGTACACACCGTATCGGGACACGCCCCAAGCACAACAAACACACGTGCCTGGATCACATAGAACCTGGGGTACCCGATTGAAGAGGTATTTCAGAATAGGCGCCGGACCACCAGACTCAGCAAACGCACAAACCACGATACATACGTATACAATCTTTATTACAAACTACGATACAAGTGTGAGGTATAGCTTGTCACCGGTCACCATGTGACCTACAAGCTAGCCTACATAGGTACATACACAAATTATAATAACATTGCCTGTCATTGGTCATCTAGTGACCTCCTGCAAAATGAATCACTAGCTAGCCATTCACTAACTATTAACCCCACACATGTTCTACTGACATTAACCAACTTAAATAATCTTAAACAGACAACAAAGAACCAAGGCTAGGTCCACACAGGACCCTCACTGCCCAAGCACCATAAATAGACCAATGAAGCTAAAACACGACGGACACAGGCGTCGCCTTTCAAATCGTGATGACCTGTCCAGTCGCCATCCAAAATCTTAACGTGACAGGGCCCAGTGTCGCGATCATATCGCGACAGCCCGATACGTCGCCTTTAGGCTCGATCAGTCAAACACGACAGTCAATGTCCAAATCGCAACAAAATGATACGTCGCGATAAGGACCACACTAACCACTGCACTGAATCACGACGAACCACACCGTCGCATTCAAGAAGAATGCGACAGGTCAAGTGATCGCGTCCAAACAACCGCCACAACACACATGATAAAACCAAAAATGTGACGATGCAAGACGTCGCGTTCATACCATGAAAGCAACGGTGCACCCCGTCGCGTTTCAAACATGACAGTGAGTTCAGCTCACAGGCCGAACCCACCTTCTCCACGGGGAAAACCCACATCTATCCGATGCAATCATCCAACCAAAGCAATAAGCATGATAACCATGATATGGCAAACCACCCATACATACTTCCACCTCTTTAAACCAATTAAAGCAAACTCAAACACAAGGGTAGTCTCCCTACCATCTGTGGAAGCCCGAAGAACGCAGAAACCACCACATCGTCGACGCACCCATGCTATAGACACGTTCCTCGCGTGGACGTTGTGCCGCACGAACCGCCAGAAAGTCGAAATGCCGAAGAAGCCCTCGGCAGCCTCCCCCCTTCGCCTGGACAGAGCTCCTCTACTATGTCTGGGTGAAACAGAGCATTTAAATCTCAGTTCAAAATCGTGACGTAGGCATACGTCGCGTTTAACACTTAAATGCGATGACCCTAACCGTCGCCTTTCGGAAACCAACGCGCCGCTCAGCGCAAAGGCGGTTCTGTGAATCGCGATGTAGGAAGCCGTCGCGTTTCAAAATGCGACGACATGCCCCGTCGTGTTCACAACCAGTGAACCAACGGGCCATTTGAGCTGGAACGTCTGGCCCACAATGCCCACACAATACACAGAACCCACAAACAAGGCCCAATGACCACCTCTTGGTCATGAGCACCACTCCAAAACCATTAAACATGGATCCGAAACGATCGAGTCATCACAGTCCTCTCCACAAATAATCGGTTATTTTCTATGTTTTCAAATATCGATGGGACTTAGTCACCAATCGGTAGGTTGGTCACCAATCGATGGGACTTAGTCACCAATCGATTATTTCTTGATCATGTATAACAAATAATCGGTTATCTGAATGAATCAATTATTCTTCCTTAACTTCGTCAAATAATCGATTATTTCATATGAACATAGAATAATCAGTTATTTTGTAGTTCACATCTTATGACCTGTTATCTTGACATATTTTAATCCATAAACTTGTAGTGCATCTCTGCTATCATCTTAGAAGAAATGTTTGACATGTCATTCAAAATGTTTTAATCATTTTTTCTTGACATGATTGCAACTTAGAATACTTGCCTATGTGGTCTATATATATCTGTGCTTCTATTCACAACCTGACCACAGTAAATGTACATTTGCAACTTATGAAAAGTGTCTTTTTGTGTCAAACATTTGGATGAGAATTATTTAATTTGATATATATCCTGCATGTACCTAGTATTACTTTATGACTATTCTAAAAGAAGTAATGTGTGCTAAAAGAATATTTGATTGCTCTCATCTCAGAACTTTTTAAAAGGAAGATTTATTTTATCGTAAAAGTATGGTGAAGATTTTATGATATCTTTGTTATATTGTAGCAACTTTGCTTGCGTAAGGGCTCAATGTTCATATCTTTGAAAAGATCTTTTTGTGCGTCAAATATGTATTGATTGATAGATTATTTTATATATATAACATCTGTCTTAAAATGTGCATCAGACAGGCCAACTGTGGTCTGCCAAGATAAGCTACTTTTTGATGGTATATGGAAACTTAGGATTGTACACCAACCATCTGTACGAGGATATGCAACGAAGGCAACAAAAAGAAAAAGAAGATATGTTTGTTGATCGTGTCAAAACTAAGTCTAACGTACACATCACTGTGAGACAACAATCAACCCAACAGCTACGAAAGAAGACGACTTTAAAAAGCCATATGGAACTGTTCAAAAAATAAAACGCACCGGAGCTACATAGAATATACCAACAAAAAAATTGAAGTGCAATCTGAGTGCCAATATAAAGGAGCAAAGAAGCCCATCCTCCAGAAAAGCTTCCATTCCAATCTTCTTCCTACTCAACATGAAAAGCTTGCTGAAGAAGATAACCTCGATGGAAAGAGTTCAGTTGCTCAGCTATGGCCGTAAAAACTCAAGAACATTTACTTGCTGAGCATTGAAGGTCCAACGACAAAGAGCTTCTTGCTGCTGATCTTTTCTATTTATTGGGACAAATTATTTGTACTTACTGTGTGCCTTATCTGTCAAGCATCATAGACTTTCTTTTCTCAACACATCCTCTCTCTAGAAATAGAAGTGACCGGCCAAAGGTCTGTATCTGGTGGTGTTCCTCCTTGAAAGTAGAAGACCTATTATTCAGGTGTATTTTCCACCCTTGGGGTGAAGATCTGTCTGTGTGGCAGCAATTGTGGTGACCGGCCAGAGGTCTGTATCTGGTGGTGTTCCTTCTTGGTTAGAAGGAGAAGACTTGATTCTGTTGGGTGTGATTGTTCCACCTCTCAAGTAAAGACCTGTGGTTCAGGTGGGTAGATTCCACCTGTGGAAAGAGGTGAAAACTTGAGGTGTTTAGGTAGTTGTAGTACCTGCTGGATGTCGATATCCAATGTTGTATCCGTGAGCTGTGGTTTCAGTTGAGTAGTGGAAAGCTCAAGGAGTTTGTCCCTGAGAACTGGACGTAGGTGTTGAGTGGATCAACACCGAACCAGGATAAACTTTGGTGTCGTGCTTGCTTGATTGTGTGACTGATTTTTCTCTTGCATGATCAATCACATCCTTAGCTCATCATTTAATCTATTGTCAACTAATGAGAAGTTTATTTGTTTTTCTTACTATTTGGTTGGATAGTGTTTATACTTTGTTAAACCAATAAATATTTATAAATATCATGGTTAGAACCTATTCACCCCCTCTAGGTCTCTATGGCTTGGGCAACATTATCAAAAGACATATTTGATTGTCTGAAGCATAAGTGAAGATCGAACATGATATTTGAAAGAATAATTGATTATCAAAAAACACATATTCCATTCCTTGAACCATAATCGAATATCAACCATGATATTTGACGATATAATTGATTATCAAGCACAATAACTGAAGACTTAGTCAATTATATGAATGTATATTCGAATATTATTTACCATATGATCGAATATTGAAGATGACATTCGAATATCAAATCACGATGTTCAAATACTTGAAGCGAAACTTCGAATATTTAGAATATTCTACGAGATCTTTGAACATGTAAAGATTTTTTTCGATTATCTTGAGCAGCTAAGATGATTTCAATAGATATTCAAATCAGCTTTATTCAATTGACATTTGTTGATTTTCTTAAATGATTTGTTTGACATATGAATCACATGATCTGATACTTGAAGATTTTTTTAATCATTTAAATCAATACATAAGTGTTTTGTTAATTTATCAAAACATATGACTTGGAGATTGTGCTGCAGCATGCAACCTGTAACAGTTTCCATTTTGGTCATTTATCTTTAATCATCTTCTGACTAAGTCTTTGATAATGGTGCACTAGGTTAAATTAAGTTTAAATTTTTACTTAGCTTAGCAAACAATTTTTTTTTATTTAAACATATACATTTAACTACTGACAAGAAGATCTCATTTTTCTATCAGAATCACTTTTTTGTACTACTAAAGGGATAAGTGGTGTATATGTTCTATTGACCATGAAAAAAGCAAAAAGCAAAATGGAAGCTTGCTGCTTTTGTGCATGGTTTACATAAGGATTAGAAGCCAAAAGCTCAACGGTGAAATGAATGAGTCTGATGGATACAACACTTGAAGAACCATAAAGAAGCAATACTAATTGAAGCATTATAAATAGAATGTTGTTATCCAAATAAGAACAACTTGTGGAGTGAACAAATAAGAAAGTTAGCAAATTGAGCGATCATTCAAAAAAGCCTAAGTGTCCTACTCAAGTGAAAGAAAGTCTAGTTCTGCATAGAGAAATCTCTCATTTTCTTCAAAGCATCACCTGAGAATTCTTCTTGAGAGAGAAAAGCATTTACTCATGTTTTGCAAGCAATCTTCGTCAACTCTGAGTTCCTACACCAACACAAAATCTTCAATACTTTCAATCTTTATGAGTTTCTATTCATGTTGGCTTCAGTCTGAGCTTTATTATGCCACATCAGTCTTCTAGGAAGGCAGTAAGTTGACATCTTGTAGTCTTGATTTTTAAAAGTGTACCTCCTACATGAAGCGTAAGCTGGTGTACTTCCCCTTTGGATAAAGGAGAACCTATATGTGGGTTTTGCATGATGGGGTTAATTATAATTGACTAGAGGTTGATATCTAGCTATTCTCCTTAGAAAAACGGGAGAACCTAAGTGCGGATTGTGCAGTAGAGATTGTTGTAGCTGATTTAGCTAGATAGTGAAAGCTCAAGGTGTCTTTTCTGAAGGATTAGACTTAGGGACTGAGTGGTTCAGCTCCTATGATAAAAATAGCTTGTCTCCTTGTGTGTTTGTTGTGATTTGCATTTTTGCTTCTGCTATCATTTTTATTAATTGATTTAATCTGATTAGATCTATTCACCCACCTCTGGGTCTCCATAACTTGAGCAACACAGGAGCCATCAAAGCCCTTAGCTAACGGTTGCTAGGCACCCAACCTGATCTGTAATGGCTATTAGCAATCACCTTTTCCCAAGAGATCGAGGAGTGGTGTCAATGTCTCTCAAACATTGATCGGCCACGACACACAATAGTAGATGAAGCCATCTCCAGGCACTAAGGCAATAGCGTCGTTCTCTTTGAACCTACACTTGGGCCTAAATCTCTTAAGCTTGAGAGTAGGGCGGAAGTGAGATGAGATAAAACTGGCCTACTCTAGTAATGCCCATTTGCTCGACCCATCAACTTGCTCGACCCATCAACACAAGGGAATAGGGATGGGCCCAATCGAGCCCCGCTCTCCAGTGGTGGCCCGAGTGGAGGAACCAAGATGGACTTTGCCCATATGAGCTCTAGCTCCTCGCCCCCAAGCCCATCACCTTTGAATGGTCCAAATATTCACCAAAGTCGAGTCCTCGGCCCCCTCAGGACACATTAAGGCCTCTCCCTCTATGGTGTAGGATGCCCTACATCTGTCAACTGACCCATCCTTGCCATGCCAAGGCATGACCTACCGACTGCATGGTGCACGTCTACAATAGCAGAAGAAGGTTCCCCTCCCAGCACTTCCCTTTATCTCAAAGTAGTCAACGACCTATATTGCTAGAATGGTACACGCCCCCTTTAATTCTAGCCCACTCCAACGACTACTCCTGCATGGTGCACACTCCACTATTCCCCTGTATGGCATGATTGCATGCATGGAAAGGAGTGATGCACTCAAAAAACTCTTGACACGTGCTTAAAAGGAACCACCACATAAAGAGACAATCGGGACACGTATAAACAACCAAATGCAATAGGATAGCCCGTTCAAAGAAGGGTTCATTCTCTCCCTAACTATCTGGCTCTTACACTCCTCTCCTCAATTCTCCGTCATTTTGGCCGATTATCTAAATTAAACTTCGGAAGGTTCACTCTCAAAACCACTCTCCTAGAACCACTAGTTAGTGCAACTTAACGTTTCACTCGTCAAACAAATTTAAAAACTTGTAAAGATTGGACAATAAAATCTTAACAACTATTTTTTGACCTTTACACTCAACATTTCTCTAAAAAAAGAAGGATAGTAAAATTATCTATCTAAAAACTTATTTATCACTTTTAACAGAACATTTATCATTGTATTATAGTTCTGCCGGTAAACATTTCTCTTCTCCAAATCCAACGAGCGGAGCCACCTCAAAATTTGTCCACACTCACGGTGCCGGACCGTATCCGAAGCCCCGCCCACCGTCGCCCCCTCTAAAAAGCGCGACGTTTTGCCGTTCGATCGATGGTCCACCGATAGGACGGCAAAGGGTCACCGTCCGCGGCAACAGAGTCTCCTACACCACACTCCTGTGCGCCACTCTCCTCCTCCCCCTCTTCTTTCTCTCCTCGGCCTCTGGCGGGATCCACTGTCGCCACGACCCTGAGGGCGGGCGAGATCCGGCGAAAAGATCGACCCCAGGCACCTGCGATGGCGGGGAAGCCGGCGGCGCAGCTGCCCTTCTCCTTCCCCTGCTCGCCGCACCGCGCCTTGCTCACCTTCGCCGTCCTCACCCTCGTCACCCTCAGTTTCGTCTCCATCCGATCCCTCCGCCCCCCTCCCAACTACCGCGTCGATGTATCCACTTTTGTGCCCCCTCAGGTATTGTTTTTTTTCCTGGATTATGATGCCAACGCCGTTACCTGCGAACGTGTTGAGGAGTCTATGCTTCGAGATGTCTATATTTTCGAAGAAAGACGGTGTTTGAATTGACGGCAGTGTCGCGAAGTTCTTCAAGAGTTCTAATTGCTCGTCCGCAGGAGACCGAATTTTGGATTTGACATTTTTATCCAGAAAATCATATTCTCATGGTTATAACTGGTTCTTTGTGTACGAGCAACTGATTTAAGAATTTATTTTTTTTCCTGAAATCATCGTACGAATCTAGCTTTTAGTTCAATAACTTCGTTATTGATTCCTTTGACGCTCTTTTGTGATCGCCAAAGGTGGTTCCAGTTGCAACAGGCGGTGATGCCCCCACTGAAGATGTCCCTTCTTCGCCTTCCTATGTGTACCGCACACCGGAGTTATTCAGGAGGAATTATGAGGAGATGGTGAGGAGGTTCAAGGTGTATATATACCCGGATGGCGATCCGGAGACGTACTACCAGACACCCAGGAAGCTGACTGGCAAGTACGCCAGTGAGGGCTACTTCTTCCAGAACATCCGAGAGAGTTCTTTCCGCACGGAAAATCCTGACAAGGCCGACCTCTTCTTCATCCCAATCTCCTGCCACAAGATGAGGGGGAAGGTAAAAATGCACTTTCCCTGTCAGAATGTTGAAGTCTCAAAATGGTTACTTCAATGTGGATGAATAACCTGATTTGGGTGCGTCCTCATTCTGTGTGTAGGGAATATCATATGAGAATATGACTATTATTGTCCAGAACTATGTAGAGAGCTTGATAGCTAAATACCCATATTGGAACAGGACACTGGGAGCAGATCACTTCTTTGTAACTTGCCATGATGTTGGAGTGAGAGCAACAGAGGGGCTACATTTTCTTGTCAAGAATTCTATTCGGGTGGTTTGTTCCCCAAGCTATGATGTAGGGTACATCCCACACAAGGATGTTGCCTTGCCTCAGGTGCTGCAGCCATTTGCCCTCCCAGCTGGAGGAAATGATATTGAGAACAGGTTGAGGCTTCATATCTGTGTCTGTGACTCCAAAATTTTCTTCTATTGATGTTGAAATTTGGTGTTTGGGTGCCTCTTGATTTGACATGCGAATAGTGTGTAAATGCTTCTGTAGAACTTGCTCTTTCTACTAATTGTGGCATACTTAACAAACACCGGGGACATAAAGAACTTTCTCTGTTTGCCTTCTGATTTCATGGTCCCTTTTGTTTCTTCCGGTGAAATCAGGTATCATTCATCCAGAAAAGAAGAATCATGATCCAAAGCAATCTGTAGAACCCTGCTGGCTAATCCTGCATTGCTGAAGCATTTTTATTTTTATTTTCCTTAGATTGTAGGTAATACTTTAATTTATCTGGGTTAAAATTGTCACTGGGTCACTTTTCCTATATGTTTGTATGGCAACATTTTCTTTCATTAATCCTGCTGAAAACTTTTGTAGGTAGTTCTCCGGCTTTCTAGGCAGGGTTTGCCGTGCCATAGGACCCGACCGTGCCGAGCTCCCACTGGCATGGTACGGTACGATACGGCACAGCACGTACCGCACCGGTACGTGCCCCCCTCCCCCCTTTGTCATCCTTCCCTCTCCCTTCTCCCCACGCTGGCTGCCCTTCCCCCTTCTCCCCATGCTGCACCCCCTGTCACGGCGTCCCCCTCCCGAGCCCCAGCACTCTCCGTCTCCTCAGCGGTGGCACGGCGACCCCCTCCCCACCCCCCGGCGATCCCCACCCCCTCCCGCGCTCCCCGGAGGTCTCCTCCCCCACCGAAGAAGACGTGAAAGTGAGGCCTCCCGCGTGGCCCTTGCAGCGCCAATGCTGGGCAACCACGCCAGCTGCCCCCTCTGCAGTCCGCCGCAAGTCTCTCAGCCAGTGAGGTGTGCCAGCATTGGGGAGGGGAGGGAAGCGCCAGGGGTGGGTGGGGCGGAGGTGCGGGGGGCTGCTAGGGGTGGGGAAGGGGGCTGCCGGGAAGTTTTTTTTTTTTTTGGGGGGGGGGGTTCAGTGGGGGTCCATTGATGGGCGTCCCAGCTGTGCCAGGGCCCACATTGGCCATGCGATCGCGGCAGCACGGCCAATCATGCTTCTAGGTCACTTCTTTTCATCATTAACCTTATGTTTTGATAAGTTAATGGAATCAAGTTCTGAAGTTATCATATAGTTCGTCATGTTGAGGAATAATCTCTACTAATTGTTGTCATTCTTTCTCCCGCGTAGGTTGCTTTTCCTTTTCATTATGCATTATATGTTGGTGGTTGCTTTAGCAATTTTTTTGGTTTACCTTGTCTTTTCTCAATTTCCTAGTTTTATCTCTCTTCAAGTTGGTCATGGTGCCGCAAGTTGGTATCTCGCATATCAGTAGCTTTCTGAAAGATTGCATAGTTGCCTCACCCTTTGCTTATGTGTTTGTGGCTCCAATAGGTAGCAGGGGACATATATAATGATATGCTATAGCTATTGTAAGTTCTTTTCAAGTTCTGATTTTCGAACTGTAACCCTGACTATTTGCAGGACTATACTTGGATTCTGGGCTGGCCATCGCAACTCTAAGATAAGAGTCATTCTTGCACGTGTATGGGAAAATGACACAGAGCTTGCTATCAGCAATAATCGAATAAGCAGAGCAGTTGGAGAGCTTGTTTATCAGAAAACATTTTATAGAACTAAATTTTGCATATGCCCTGGTGGTTCCCAGGTGAATAGCGCTCGCATAGCTGATTCCATTCATTATGGATGTGTCCCAGGTGAGAAAAAGGCATCCGGTAGCATCTTAGTCGTGCGCTTGGAGAAGTTTATGACCATTTACTTTACCGAATTTTAACTGCTATTTGTCAAGAGACATCAAGAATTCATTTTCTGCACATAGTTCCCTCTTGTATTTTAGTAATAACTTTCTAAAGAAGTTGATTTTCGTTTCAGTAATTTTGTCCAACTACTATGATCTGCCATTCAATGACATTCTTGATTGGAGGAAGTTCTCTCTCATACTCAGGGAGAGTGATGTCTACAATCTTAAATCTATTCTCAAGTCCATATCTGATGAAGAATTTGCCATGTTGCACAATACATTAGTTGAGGTATGCTTTTCTGAGATTAAGGCCAAAATGTTTTCTTATGCGTGATCAGAAATTGTTGATTAACATTTGTTCCTTGGCCTCCCATGGCATTGTGGTTACCATTTCTTAGTTTTAGTAAATCGTTAAGCATGTTTTAATCAGTTTAAACAAGTGTAAATTCTTTGCTCTTGTTGGTCCTATATGTACCTGACACAGCTCTAGCTCTGTGCATATCAGGCAAAGAATTGATTCGTATTCTCTTCGCCAAGAGTTGTACGTTAGGTAATGACTCCACTGATCTGTTTTGGGATGTTTATCAGGTCCAAAAGCATTTTCAGTGGCATTCACCTCCAGTGCCATATGATGCTTTCCACATGGTCATGTATGAACTCTGGCTACGCCGACATGTGATCAAGTACTAAAATATCTGTAACCCATTTCTTTTGATGAACTTGAATCTCCCACAAGATCGGAAGAGCAAGGACGAACATTCCTCATTTGCTTCCACAGAAAAAAGACTTCAGAGATACATTGCTAGGAGCAGTTGAAATTCCGGTGGGGAACACAAGACTATCTAATGGCCGGCATCTTTCTTTTTGTATTCTTTTTTATTTTTTCTGGTTTCACGCAACATCACAATGGATCATGTGTACAGTGGCACAGTTGGTCATCCTTCAGATTAGTACTCAGTTCTTTTATTTGTTGACACTTACCTAACGCTGCTCCCGACTGCCAGGTTACCAAGTCCGCGGTACCTTCATTGTTTTGCCCAATATTTTTAGAGTTGTTTGTCATGTGTTGAGAGAGTGGTTAATTCAATCATGTAGCGGGGGTTGGATAGGAATCTTCATTATTACTAGAATGTGTGGTTCAAGATGCTATTCTAACTCTTTACATGTGCTTTCATTTGCTCCAAAGATGTTAATGTCTGGTTTCGGCCTCAACCGGGTCCGAAATGGAAACATTTTGGTTTTAGTTTTCGGCCCAAACCTGTCCAAGGCACTTAAAAAAATCATAAAATTTATGAAAAATTTCAGAATAGGTATTTGGACATGTTAAATTAATATTCACTACATATTGAACATGGAGTAAGTTCAAGCAGTGCAATATACATTACAATCACATAAATTAAACGATCTCTACACAAATAATGATACACTAATATGGGTAATAGTTAGAAGAATTTCTCCCTCATCATCTAGCTGTTGTCTTTTGATACACATAAAAAATCTGCATATATTTTATATATTCACTGTAACCAAATAATTATGCAATTAAGTCGTGCATCCCTTTTTCGATCCCTCTGAGTTAAAAGTTGTTGGCTTGATTGGAATTCAAAATCAACATTAAAAAACATGATTTTCAGAATAAGAAGAGGATGTTGATCTATAATTGCAATTGGCTGGAACATGATGAAATTGAATTATGATTGATAACTCCACCTATACATGTCCGTCTCATGTTAGCCATCTCCATAAATTGATTAATGTCCGTAGTGCCTTCGGAATCATGTCCTCCTTCACTATAACTGTATACATGTCACCACTAGTAGTATCACCTTCATCATAATCATAAGCATAAGAAACTAAACACCTTCTAATCTTTGACTCTTTTTTTTGTGTGTCTATCTCGTGCATCGTTGTAATGAGTCCTTTTCCCTGTGGCATTGCTCTTACATAAACTTGCTTCAGCTTCTCAAGTCGGGTTGTCTCGAGTAGCAACAATTGTTCTCTCAATCATGTCATGGACTAATATATTTCTTCTTAAGGATGGAATTGGCTGGACCATTCTAAGGGTCACTAGCCTACTATCTGATTCTGAGTATCAAGCTGGCACAAATTCATGTTGCTATTCAGTGTCATCAACAAACTCAAATTGCTTTTTGTTTCTCTATTGCTCATGTGTCATCTTGGCCACTTTGTTGGCTGTCTAGATTTTGGATCCCTTGGTTAATCTCCATCTAACATACCTTCTGCCTATGTTTTGTCATCAGGATAAAAAACGGACTCATCAACCTGCTCTCGTACCTCAACCCATGATTGCAAGAGATTCTCATCATCAAATAATGTCCACATTAATTTGGTCAGTACTATTGTCTGCAACGCATTTGTCCCTCAACTGTTGTCTCAGGTTCATGTAGTTTATTCTCAATCTCATGTTGTAGTGGTGATAAACCAATTTTTCTAGCCATTCAATCTTTAGTTGATCGCGAACTTTTAAGTATATAAGACTGATCGTGTTCCAATTCCTTTCACATTGGCTTGTTGTTGTTACTTGGCTCAACCCCCTAATTGCAATGTAAGTCACTGCACAAATCCCTATTGTTCACTATTATCCCCCACTTAGTTGTTCCACTAACCATAAACAAATAAATGTAAGATGTAAATGAAGATCAATTCTTCATGATGTATTGATACATATTGACTCAATTTAAGCTGATGTAAGTGAATATTTAGTACATGGGCACACTCTTCCCACAACATATTATAATTATGTGTCAGAATATGTCTCAGTTCTCATTCTATATGCGTCCATCTATAAGGACAAAGTAATAGATTAACACCAATAATTAAGTATTTTTTTCCTCCTGTTGATAAAATCAATAAAATATAACTTGTAGTCTCTTTTCAAGTGTCCTAGATAAACTAAAAATGACTTTTAAGGTGCCTTGAAGCACCTTGCCATCAAGGTTTGCATTGGCATCATATATAAATCGAGGGTTGGGGAAATAACTTACATTTGTGGATAATTAAATGAATATAAGATGTAAATTAGCATAAATGACATTGAACTTAATATCAGTACAATTAATCACTCACCAACTGCATGTAAATCATGGTATAATGTGTTCTCCCATCTACGGTCAATTATTCTCCACCATTTTTGGTACTCTCTAAGAAGGGATTTCTGCAATCTAACTTGGCATAGGCTATGACCTCATGGCTTGTACAAATACCATGTATCATTTTTGTCATCGCCATCCACCGTTCTTAGGACATTGACAAGAGGTATGACTACTTGCAAGTAACGTGAGATCTTGTCATAGAATTTGTTGTCTTCTACGATGTTGCAACTTTCCAATTAATCCATTTAAGCATCATCATTAGATTTGTCTATGTATTCTCTCAAGGTACTATGGTACATGAAAGACTTAAAATCATTCTTATATTTGTGCAATCGAGCAAGCACTTTCGCTGACAAATATATCAATCCTCCTCCTCTTATGAGTCCTTTCAAATACCTCGCAAAATGAGGGGGGACGCTAGAGTATCTAAGTCTGTTTTAAATTCATAAAAATTAGGATATATGTTAATAAGATATTAGTCAATAAGAAAGTTTCTTACCATTTTGTCTTTGTGGGTCGGTAAGACAACGACTCGCTCCTATGTAAATTTTTTTCTAGTTGTGCGGCTCGATTGGCTTTGGCTGCCTAGGATGTCTCTTGCCATCGAGAACTGCCCCATCTGGCACAGAGTTGCTCCCAATACTCCCTCCTCATCCACCCCGGGCCTTACTCCTTCCACATATTTGGATCCTGGCTGTCATAAAGTTTTGTCATCTTCTCCCGAGCCTCCCACACTATCTTTCTATAATTGGTATGAGCAGTAGCTTCCCATACATGTCTTGCTTTTGGGACATCCGCTTCTCTCGTGAACTCATATCGACACTGTAAGGAAATTAAATTGCCCAATTGGTACAATTAATGACAGAGATGAGAATGACATGACTTAAAATGATTAAAATTCATATTATGAACATGTCTAACAATGAATCCTGGACGCCCATCGAAAATTATCTTGTGGAGAATACATGACTAGGAACATGCGGTTGAAAGAGAGATGTAATATAACGGGAAGCCCCACTAGGCTCTATTTTTTCTCTGCAAATACACGAGTTAAAATAGTTTGTATTACAAAATTTATGGAGTGATAACAAATATAATTAATGAATAATTATGTTTACCCATAAATCCAACACGACAAGCATCCTGGACCGAACTCTCGCTCATCGCCCTCGTGATGACTGGCGACATCTATTGCAAATAAAATGATAGTAGATCACCAGTCTTTTCATAATTTATAAACTAACTGGCAACATCTAAAAATAAAATGTAGAAAGAATCAAAACATGCATGTACCAGTCAATGGTACCGAGGACAGTGGTGCTGATGGTGTGCCCTCTGCAACTGGTAGAGGGGCACTCGGGCCTATAAAAATCAAGCATCATTAATAGATATCATGCTTAATATTCACATATTGGCAAAGATTTTAGTCAATGTATACCTATAACAGAATGTGTAGAGGAGGAAGTAGATCCCCTCTGAGTTCCCTCTCCCCTCACACTAGCAGATCCTGTAAAAAAATATCACATTAGCAGATAAAAATTTAATATACACATATGGGCAAAGATTGTAGTCAATGTATACCTGGAATAGACGGTGCAGAGGAGGAAGTAGAGCCTCTCCCAATACTCTCTCCTCTCACCATCATTATGTGCTCCATGAATCATATTTTTATTGAGAATAATAAAATTTAAAAAATAGTATATAACTATCAATTAGCTATCTAAACAAATATCATGCCAATAATCATTATAAATTACAAGAGCAACTAAAGTTTCTAACAAAATTTTCAAACATTATATATTTCCTCATTGGATGCTAAAGATATGTCTAACTCAGCCTCATCTTCCTCATCCTCTTCATCCTCATCAACGGTATACTCTTCCTCTGCAGAAGACTCCACACCCCTAGAACATCGATTAGATCAGTTGGGTCAACTTCTTCCACTTCATTCTCCTTATATAACGAAAGTGGCTCATCTGTATCATCCAAACAAAAATGGGTAGAAATATCCAACTGCACTACGTCACTCCAGTCTAATTGAAAAAATTGTCATTAACATTTTCAACTTCAATTTCAGCTGAATCAAACTCATAGTTGGGCAATAGTCTTCTTTTCACCTTACAAACTACCCACCAATCTTTCAACCTGGGCGATGAATAGTTTGAATAATATACTTACTGGGCTTGTGCGGCCAAAATGAAGGGCTCATATGTATTCAATTTAGACTTACGTTTGACATCAACAATCCCATATATTGTGTCATTTCGAACAGAAGTAGGATCAAACCAATGACACTTAAATATAACTATATTGTTGTCTTGTCCCAAATATTGCAATTCTAAGACTTCTTCAAGGATATCATAATAGTCTAATTCATTTTCGTTGTAGTTACTTCCCTTCACACATACACCGATGTTCATCGTAGACTTATTCCATTCATAATCCCTTGTGTGAAAGCGGTATCCACTAACAATGAAGTCTGGATAGGCACGTGCAATTTTGGAAAGCTCATAACTTATCTCTTGAACTCTTTTATCAATAATAAAATTTTCTTCAACCTATATAAAAATTAGGCATAAGGTTATCAAGATAAATAGTCTGCGTACTTATGCATGAAATCATTCATGTACACTTACTCGATATCTTAACCAACTGGCAAAAGACTTCTCTCGTTCTTTTTCAACCTGCACGTCAATGAGACGTTGATTTTTTTTGGAGTAATTCTGAGTCAAATTCTCTGGGATGTAAATGCAACACTACTTTAAATGACGAGAAGGACAAACAACTTAAGTACATAAAGACATGTGACTGGAGGACTTATCTAATATAAGGTTCAATCTCAATACAATTCATAAGGATATAGATCTCTATGACTGACAACTCTTTTTCTTCGAGTATGTGAGTCGAAGAATATCCGAACGCACGTCCAGGATACTCAAATATAGAGAGTCAGTCAGACATAGTAGTATCTCCCCTATCATCATTACGTGGAGGTCGAGTGCGTCGAGTTTGTATATCGGGTTCAAAATACATCGAACAAAAGTTCGATATTTCTTCAATAACATATGTCTGGGTAATCGAACCTTCCACTTTTGCTTTGTTGCGGACTTTCATATGCAAATCATGCATGCACCTATAACGTCAATGAAACAGATAATAAAGTTGATATAAAACATAAACAATCGTCGTCAGTGGAAAAAGAAATGAAAGATACTAATATACCTCTCAAATAGATACATCCATCGAAATTGTATTGGTCCTCCGACTCTAGCCTCATATGGCAAATGGATAATCAAGTGCTCCATTGAATCGAAGAACGCATGAGGAAATATCTTCTCTAACTTGCAAATTATATGTACCACATTTTGTTCAACAGTTTGCACTTCATGAAGACGGAGTTCCAATGCACATAAAATCCTAAAAAAATGGCTCAGCTTGGTCAATGTTCCCCATATTTGCTTCAGAAGGAAGTCACGAAATGTAATGGGCAACAACCTTTGCATGAACACATGACAATCATGACTCTTCATTCCATATACTTCCCCTCATTGGCATTCACACAACGGGCAATGTTGGACACATATCTATATGAAAATCTCAATTGTTTTAACCATTGACACACTTCCTTAATCTGTCTATCCCCAAGTACGTAACATGCTTTAGGTTGTACAAATTTTCCATGTATGTGTTGAAATTCTAGTTCTAGACGTTTGCAAAGTATTTTCAAGTCCATACGCGCTTTGACATTGTCATTTGTTTTGCCTTTTACATTTATGATCATGTTAAACATTGTTATCAAAAATATTCTTCTCGATATGCATGACATCCAAGTTGTGTTGTATCAAAAGAGTTGACCAGTAAGGAAATTATTATAAGATGCTTTTCTTCACCTAGTTGTGATCCTTTCCAAATCCTGGGAGTTGTCGGGTACTACCAATCAATTGTACTATATCTGGTAAGTTTTGCACCTGCCTCGCTATATGTCGACCAGACACTCGTTCCAAATCTGCTTCATCCATTTCAATTGTGTTATTCAAGAATGAATCCTTTTGCCTTCAAAAAAGATGGTTACTTGATAGAAAATCGTCGATAGCAATCGAACCAATATGATTTTTCACCAGATTTCAACACAAATGATTTGGAATAGTCCATACAGTAACGACATGCCAACTTTCCATGTGTACTCTAGCCAGATTGTAGCAACCTTGATTTTTAAATCCCAATAAAATAAAAAAAATATTTTAATAAATGAGATAAATATATTTAATTGGAATAAAAAGGGGATAAATAGAATTTAAGGGAATTAAATCAATACCCATTAACCAAAATTAGGAGTGGGTTGTATTAATGGCCCAAACATGAAAGAGTGGGCCCAAAGGTGGAGAGCCCATCATGAGATGGGAGCTAATTAGGTGAAATTCGGATTAAAAATAATAAGTAAATAATAAAAGGGGTAAGATAAATATTAAATAAGCCATATATATCCTAAAAAGAGTCATATACTTACCCTAACTCCTTACCCATGAAATTGGATCTCTCCTCCATCCTAATTAGGAGATAAATGTTAGGAAGGACGGTGATAAATGGGGAAATTCAGAATTTAATGGGGGAAAGGAGTCTTAGATAGGAAGGACTCTAATAAGTAAACAAAACACCCTAAACTCGGCCCTAGCAACCCATAGATCATGGTGGGAGCTCTAGAGGACGAAGGAGAAGGGTGTGGACGTGAGAAGCAAGGTGGAGAAGGCTTGGAGCAAGGGCTTTTTCATCTTATTTTCGTCATCAACCCTAGGATTTATTACTCACGAGAAAAGATAGGAAATCTCTCAAGCTAAATTCGTGAAACTTAAACCCTAGGCAGATCATGCACCCCTCTTCGAAAGCCCCATGATTTCACTCTTTTTTGTTCATACATGAGGCGAATTAAATGTCCAAACTTTTGTTAACATGTTGTGCCCGAACCTCCTTGATTGCCTTGCATCTCTGAATCTACTTGTCCTCATACCTTGAATTAAATACCATAAATACTGCTTGATGCTAGGGTTCTAACGAACCCATTTTGCCCAAATTCCATTGAGCATGCTATGCGAATTAAATCATTTTCTATACATGTGCATGTTCTAGGTTAGCGAAATTTAACCTATCTAAAGTATGCCTTACACGAATCTGTTTTCTAATTCATCATGCCCATTGATAGATCTCCATGTATAGATTCGTTTAAAATTGATTTCATGAATTTTGGAGCTTTCTGTGATTTTATATCAATTTTTGAAGTGAACTATGAGGGATGGAACCCACCTGGAAAAGGGCAAAAAGCACTTTTCTGGGCTCGGGCCACCTTCTGAAGTCGCGACGGCCCGACCCGTCACGATCTCAGAGGGGGTCGCAACATGGGGGTCCGTCGCGTTCTAAATGCGATGGGTCGACTGGTCACGACCTGCCCCAGTTCACCCTAGCGGCCGGTTCAAAGGAACGCGACCGGGCCTGGCGTCGCGACCTTAACTCGATAGCCAACTGCGTCGCGACCTCAGAGTCGTGGCCAGAATCCTGAATTACCAATATAACCCTGCTATTAATGACATATAAGCCCTGATTAACCCTAATTAAGTACTGTCATGATTAATTTCGACTTGTTAACTATAAATGGATAAAATCTCCATGAAATTAATTAATTTAAAAACTATATGCACAATCATACATGCTCTCTTGATTTCTTACACTTGCACACACTTAACAATCATGTTTGTCATTAAACCCTATTAAATTACTCAATAACGTATCAGATAATTAAGTAAAATTAATTACTAAATTTTCCTATTTAATTATTTACACTTGTCTTCGATTTAATCGCGTGATTTGAATACCGTGATCGCTTCTCTCGGCCTTCGAGCACTCGAGGCACGACGGACCCTAGTTTGCTAGACACTCTCTTGGCATGGACCACCTCTCCATCGGGAATACTCTCGACTGGGCCAGGGACTCTTTGTCAAGGCCTCCGTAAGTCTTCTTGGCTTTGGCGCACGTCCTTAGCCGACGAGCTGGTTGTACCCTTAACACTTATTATACCTTAGGGATCAGTACGATCCAAACAGCCTTAGTGTGTTCTCTCTTACCTTTGGATCACGCTGGACCATCTAGCCTATGTTCATAGCACAACTAGTGGGCGGTTATGACTTCTACCTGACTGTCGGTACCCGACCTAGTGCCGTGCAACTGTGACTATCGTGTTTAACATCGTTTTACGATTGTACCCCTATCTCATCTACTATCTCAGTACTCTCATCTGTTCACGTTCTCTCTACTCTCTCATCTGTTCGTCAATTACTCTCATCTATTCTCGGTACTCTCTTGGCCATTTATGTGATTGTCTCAGATAAGAAATGTCTTATGCCAGCACAATAGAGCTCGATCTGGTCCTGGGAAGAGTGCCCAAAAAGTGCCAGTTCCCATGGGAGTTAAAATGATCAAGGGTGTGTACGGCATACACTCAGTGCTATTATACTATCAAGATTAATCTATGACAATCAAAGTGCTATACAAGTGCAATCTATTCAAGTGCTATACAAGTGCTATCATTACATGCTATTATCGTTACATGGCCATTCCATTATCGTTCTCGTTGTGCTATTTTCACTGTACCAGTGCTATTGTTCTCTTGTTATCATTACTTGCTCTACATGACTATACTCTTTAGTTACTCTGCCATTTAAGACAATAATCATTTAAAGCATGCTTGTTCTCATGAGATATTAAGTCCTACTGGGCGTTATTCACTCATCCTACGTTATTGTTTCATGTGTTCAGATGAGTCAGATGGAGATGACCACACTCACGAGGATGGGAACGAGGACGATGTCCAAGAGTGGCCAGATCAACAACCACCGTTTAGTAGTTAGTTAGTATAGTTATGAGTCAATTAGTCCTTATGTAATAGTTTGGATTGAATAAAGTACTCTGGACCCTAGTTATGGCTCTGATTAGTGAATGTAATGAAGTTTGAGGAATTATCAATGAAATTGGAGTTTATTTGATATTGTTCCAATTGTGCAATGGTTTGTTATTTATTTCTCGCTCTGTACTATTTAATAACTGTAATTTCGCTCCGATATTCCGCGTCGAGGCGTTACAGTTTTGTGATATCAGAGCCTAGGTTATTCTTAAGTATAAGATGATCTAGGTTTGACCTGCCTCGACTTAGAGTCTAATTCCATACCTGTGTGAGATGGGTAGAATCAAGGGTAATAAGGTTAAATAAACTCACACACGCACAAACTTAGTGCAACCTCAATGACTTACATTAAAAATTCTCTTTTGAAGGAACTTACATCACAACAATGGCAGCGGAGCATGCACAACTCCGTGACATGCAGCAGACCATTCAGCAACTCACTCAAGCGTTACTGCAAGCTACTAGAGCCAATAATAATAACCGAGGAGCCGGAGATCTACACAGGAATTTCAGCAATTTAAATCCGCCTCGTTTCAGTGGGACCACTAATCCTGATGAGGCAGAGAATTGGCTTAAAGAGATTGAGCATATTTTCCGCGTCATGCAATGTGCGGGTGGAGATAAGCTATTACTTGCCACTTTCCAGCTTGAGCGGGATGCCCGAACGTGGTGGGAGTCTGTAGAGGCCACCAGGGCAGATGCACAGTTTACTTGGGAGGAGTTCAAGGAGCACTTTAACTCCAAGTACTTCTCTGAGAGAGTTCAAGAAAGGAAAGCCTCTGTATTTGCTGCATTGTGTTGGGTTCATATTCTGGAAACTAAGTGAATTCACACTCTAAGTGATAAATGAAAGTCAAACAATGTTTTTAATGATGAATGCGTTGAATTGAGGTTTCATACATGTCAATTAACATGATACAATATTTGGTTATCTATGTCTTCATTATACCTAACTATACATGTTTTATCATGTAGGTACAAATGCATATAACCAAGCCTTCTCAAATCATGAGAAAATGATCACAATCACAGTGTATACATGTACCTGTCGACAGACCCAAAGGCATATGTCGACAGATGCCACAATTGTGATCAGACAGAAAAGTACTGAGAGCACCTGTCGACAGATGCTCAGAGACCTGTCGACAGATGTCACAGACAGAAATGCCAGAGTTCTGTGTTTTGGCAAAACTGACTCTACCTGTCGACAGATATGTGTCGCCTGTCGACAGATGCCACAGGCCAGAGCAACCTGAAGTCTGTCTATTGCAAATCTGTTGCAATCTGTCGACAGACTCTCAGCACCTGTCGACAGACGCAGAGGATCTTCAAATACGGAAACCTTCCTTCATATCCAAGATTGTGTTTTCAAGTCCCACGACTCTCCACATGAAAACACAACTATATAAGTATCCTTTTGAAGAGAATCTCGTACAGAAGCAGCCACAACCAAAAACCCTAAAGCCAAGTCCAAGAGAAAAGAAGTTGCTGCTGCTCTGCTTCAAGTCTGCAGTGCAGAGACCGAAAGATCTGTTGATCCTGCAGTACTGAAGATAGATCGTCGTGGATTCAACCTTCTCCATCAATCTAGAGCACTCAAGTCGAAGTTTGAACTCCATCCAGGCGTTCTCAGAAGAGTTCCACATCAGGATTTACTCCTACACTCTGAACTCTTCCTGTTTCATAATTCTCATCAACCGTGTGTGTGTTTGTGTGATTCAAGCGTCTCTTGTGCTTGAGATCACGTGTGTGTGTTGTTCTGATCGTGGGTGCACATCAGAAAACACGTGTGTGTGTGAGTTGTAGTCACCGAACTCGCTCATAAGCAGTTTACTCTCTGTGTGTGTGTGTGCCGTGGACGTAGGATACACGGTTGTGTACTCCGAACCACGTAAATCTGCGTGTCTCGTGGTTTGATCGTTTCTACGATAGATGTTTGATAGACACGTTGAATATTCACACGCTAGATAGGTTTCTACATCATCTACACATAGTTTAGATCTTGATACTGTCTTGATAATCTGTGCTTTAAGAAAAAGAACGTGATAATAGTTTTTAAGAGACAGTAATCTATTCAACCCCCCTTCTAGATTACCATATTGGGAATTCCGCAACCCTTCAATTGGTATCAGAGCCGTGGTTTCTCCGATTTATTGCTTTATCTATTTGATCTTACGATCAGGAGATTCACGGTCAAATGGAATCTACCAAGGGTATATGGCCGAGGGACACTCTGTGACCAGGCCACCCTTCTTTGATGGCACTGACTATCCATATTGGAAAAACCGCATGCAGGTGTTTCTACGAGCACAAAACTATGAATTGTGGAAGATAGTCAGAACAGGACCATATGGATTGCCTCAAGACGAAGATACATGGACCAAGGACCAGATTGCAAAAGGGACACTCAACTGGAGCGCCCTCAACATGATGCAGTGCGCGGTCCACCCAAAGGAGTACTCGAGAGTCTCCACATGCACCTCAGCTAAGGAGATGTGGGACAAGCTCGAGTTGATATATGAAGGTACGTCTGAGGTGAGAGAATCCAAGGTAAGCATGTTAGTCTCAGAATATGAAATGTTTAAGATGAACCGTGATGAGACAATTTCTGACATGTTTTCTAGATTCATGGTACTTATAAATGGATTGAAAGGTCTTAAGAAGGAATACTCAGAAAGTGATTTGGTGAGGAAGATACTTCGGTCTCTTCCATCCTCTTGGAACACCAAAGTCACTGTCATCGAGGATTCCAAGAATCTTTCAACAATGAAAGTGGATGAATTGATTGGATCTCTCATGACTTATGAACTAAATGTAAAAAGAAAAGAAACTGAAGAAAATCCAAGGAAGTCAATTGCCTTGAAGGCTTCCAACAGAGTATCTTCAGATTCCAAAAAGAGTGCCCAACAGAAGGGTCTGAGTCTGAAACCTCTACTGATAGTGAGAATGATGAAATGGCCATGCTCACTAGACAGTTTAAGAAGTTTCTAAAATTCAAGAGAAGAGGTTCAGGAAACTCCAAACCTTTCCAAAAAGGCACCAACAGGTTTGATTCGTCCAATAAAAAATCTGATGTTGTGTGCTATGAGTGCAAGAAGCAGGGACACATGAGAGGAGAGTGCCCCGAGCTCAAGAAGAAACTGAAAAAGGACAAGTTCGTCTTCAAGAAAGCCAAAGCAATGCTGGCTACATGGAGTGATGAAGACGATGATGGAAAAAGTCAAGCTACCTCAGGAGATGACGAGATTCACTGTCTTATGGCAAGGAGTGATGACTCCTCTGAGGTAAATTCTTCCTTTGAATCTTTCTCTACTACTGAATGGGAAGAAGCTTACACTGTCCTTTTTGAAAAATTCTATCAATTCAAATCAGAAAATAAAGCACTCAAGAAGAAAGTTAATTTCCTTGTTCATGAAACTGATAACAATGATGAAATTGAATCTCTGAATAAGGTAATTGACATGATGAAAATAGATGAACAAACACACAGTGAAGAGATGGATAGCATGAAAATTAAGCTTCAAGAAGTTCAAAAAGAGAAAGATGATCTAATGAACCTCCTTGAAACTCTAAACAATGAGCATACTGATCTAAAAGAGAAATTGGAAAAAGCTGAAAAGGAATTGAAAGGCAAAACAAAGGATCTATCTAGTTTTGTCAAGAGCAAACAGAATCTAGATGCAATCTTAGGATCCAATGTGTTTGTTGCTAGACATGGGATTGGGTTTCAAAATCCCAAGCCAAAGGAAACAGGAAAAAATCTGCTGACTAATTTCACTGATCCTATCCCAAGTTCTAGCAATCAAAATCCCTCAAGGAAAAGGAAAAATCAAACCAAGGGCAAAAACCAGGAACCTAAGGCTACCAAATTTGTTCCAACTAAGCTTAAGGAGTTTGCTACCAACCCCAAACAGGGATGTCCCAAGCAAAACAGCAAGTTCCTAAGGCTAAGCTCACTAGGCAACAAAAGGGTAAGATGCCTATGCATGCAACTAAGAATCCAAAATCCACTGTTGTTCATAAGCCATCATCATGTAAGATCTGTAAAAAGATTGGGCACAATGAAAAACAATGCTGGAACAATCCACTAAAACAGAAATTTAAACAAATCTGGATTCCAAAGCATTTACTGTTTGGCATGAATGATGAAACGGCACCCAAAGTAATTTGGGTACCAAAACCTCTTGTCTGATCCACATGTGCAGGAATGCCTAGCAGCTCACAATCAAAACAAATGGTACCTGGATAGTGGCTGCTCGAGGCATATGACGGGCGATAAAGAAAAATTCAGTTTCCTTGTGGAAAAAGACGGAGGTCACGTTGTCTTTGGAGGTAACAACAAAGGCCAGATCATCGGCTCAGGTAAGGTTGGTAAGTTTACCTCCAACTCAATAGATAATGTACTATTAGTCAATGGTCTTCATCACAATTTGCTTAGTATAAGTCAATTGTGTGATAAGGGCCATAAAATTGTTTTTGAATCAGATTCATGTCAAATCCTTGATAAGAAAACAGGAAGTCTCAAATTTTCTGGAAAAAGAATGAATAACATCTACATGGTTGATTTAGATGATCCAGAAAATAATGATTTATGTCTTGTAGCAAATAAACAGGTGAGCTTACATTGTGGCATCGTAGGCTTGGACATGCGAGTTACAATGTTTTGCACAAGATAATGAGGCTCAAACTTGTAAGTGGACTTCCTGAAATTCCATTCAAGAAAAATGAAAATTTCTGTGATGCATGTGCACAGGGAAAACAGACCCGAAAATCCTTCAAATCGAAAGCACCGGTAAGTACTTCCAAAGCTTATGAACTGTTGCACATGGACCTATTTGGACCTACTAGAACATTGAGTCTCACTGGCAAACGGTATGGTTTTGTCATTGTAGATGACTTTTCTAGGTTCACTTGGGTGAAATTTCTGGCTCATAAGAATGATGCACTTAATGTTTTTGAAGAATTCTTCAATAAAATTGAGCATGGAACTGTCCACAAGATATGCTCCATCCGCACTGATCACGGGGGAGAATTTGACAATCACTCCTTCACTGATTTCTGCAGGAACCAAGGAATAGAACACTTGTTCTCCTCCCCAAGAACTCCAGAACAAAACGGGGTTGTGGAGAGGAAAAATAGAACCTTGGTGGAGATGGCTCGTACGCTTCTGATCGAAAATCAACTTTCCAGAACCTTTTGGGCAGAAGCAGTAAACACGTCATGCTACATTCTCAATCGAGCCATGGTAAGACCGGTATTCAAGAAAACTCCCTATGAGCTTCTGAAAGGTAAGAAACCATCCCTTGGATACTTCAGAGTTTTTGGTTCAAAGGTGTTCATACATAACAATGATAAAATTGATCTGGACAAATTTGAAGCCAAAAGCGACAAAGGTATTTTTCTTGGATACTCAGAACACTCTAGAGCTTATAGAGTGTTTAATCTTAAAACCAAAAAGTGGAAGAAACTCCACATGTTGTATTTGATGAATCTCAAACCAAATCTAATAGTCCTAATCCTTACAGGTTTCAAGATGACACTGAAGATACAACACATGAAGAACTGCAAAGAAAACCAAACACACTCTCTAAGTCAGTTCCAACAATAATCAATGGCTATCTACGCAGGTACAATGATGAAGATGACGGACTTCTGTTCAGAAATGAAGATGAAGTACCTGCACAAGATCCACAACACAAGGATGAACCACAACATGGAAGTCCTCCAGCCACCCCTCCTCCAGAACAGACTTCTGAAGTGCAAGATCAACCCGGTCCTTCAACAATCACAAATGTGAGGTACTCTAAAGCACATCCACTTGAGAATGTCATAGGTAACATAAATGATTCAGTTCAAACTAGGTCTCAAGTCATCAAATAGTTGAACAGGATCATTTAGCCTTTGTCTCTCAAGTGGAGCCTAAAAATGTTGAAGAAGCCTTAAACGAAAATTCATGGATTGATGCTATGCATGAAGAGCTAGGTCAATTTCAAAGAAACAATGTCTGGAGTTTAGTTCCTAGAACCCCCGAAATTTCTGTAATTGGAACAAGATGGGTCTTTAGGAATAAACTAAATGAAGAGGGAAAGGTGGTGAGAAACAAGGCTAGACTGGTTGCAAAGGTTATAATCAGGAATTTGGTGTGGATTTTGAAGAATCTTTTGCACCTGTAGCTAGACTAGAAGCAGTCAGAATCTTGTTAGCTATGCATGCTCAAACAAGTTCAAATATATCAAATGGATGTTAAAACTGCTTTCTTAAATGGCTACATCAAAGAGGAAGTTTATGTCTCTCAACCACCTGGCTTTGAACTTCATGACAAACCAAACCATGTATACAAATTGCACAAGGCTCTCTATGGTTTGAAACAGGCACCCCGAGCTTGGTACGACAGGCTAAGCCAATTTCTGGTAAGCAAAAACTACTCACGAGGTAAAGTAGACCAAACTCTCTTTACAAAGAAAGTTCGCACACACATCATTGTTGTTCAAGTGTATGTGGACGACATAATCTTTGGCTCTACTAACCCATCACTGTGTGAAGAATTCTCACATCATATGCACAGTGAATTTGAGATGAGTTTAATGGGGGAGCTTCAATTTTTTCTTGGTCTGCAGGTCAAGCAAATGGAAGATGGCTTCTTCATAAACCAAGAAAAATATATCAAAGAGCTTCTCAAGAGATTTCAGTTTGAAACTGCAAAACCTGCCTCAACACCGATGAGCACAAGCATTAAGCTAGAAAGTGATGAGAAAGGTAAACGGTAGATGCTAAACATTTCCGAGGTATGATCGGCTCACTCCTCTATCTTACTGCAAGTAGACCTGACATACAATTCAGCGTTTGCCTCTGTGCTAGATATCAATCTAGTCCAAAGGAAAGCCACCTAATTGCAGTTAAGAGAATATTCAGGTATCTCTCAGGTACACATGACATGGGTCTTTGGTATCCGGCAGAGAGTAGCTTTAACTTAATCTCATATTCTGATGCTGACTATGCTGGATGTAAAATTGACAGGAAGAGCACTAGTGGCTATTGCCAGATGCTTGGTGGTTGCATGGTTTCGTGGGCATCCAAGAAGCAACATTCGGTTGCACTCTCCACTGCAGAGGCAGAATATGTTGCTGCAGGGAGTTGTGCAACACAAGTGTTGTGGATAAAAAGTCAGTTGTGTGACTATGACATTGACCTTGGATGCACACCAATCCTATGTGACAACACTAGTGCAATCAATCTATCCAAAAATCCCATTCAACACTCTAGGACAAAACACATAGAAATTCGTCATCACTTCTTGAGAGATGAGGTAGCAAATAGAAATTTGGAAATAGCTTCATACCAACAGAACAACAACTAGCTGATATCTTTACAAAACCATTGGCAGAGGATAGGTTCACATCTCTTAGAAGAGAATTAGGCTTATGTAAAATTCAGTGACACATATCCCAAGTCCTTGATGAATGTTCCTCGTAAGCAACAACTATGGGGTATATCAAATGGTGATTGTGGAAAAACAAGTTCGGCTTGTTTGGAAACCTTCATTATGCGTGAGAAAACATTCTCCGCCAAGTACCCGTAGTTGGAGCCCATGAAGGGACATCCATGTTGGATAAAGGGGTAAGTCTCATTTCATTAGCCAAATTACTCTATTAACAAAAAAAAAATCATAAATTGGAAAATACCAAAAACAGTCTCAATTTCATGAATGTTTTGCTGAATACAAGTGTGCATATCTTGCTTGAATTGAATTGCATTGATCAAACTTTGTGTCTTTTTATGAGCACACATTATGGGGGAGGTAGTTCAAAAGTTGGGTGCTATTGTGAAGGAAATCATTTCTTCTTGCTGTTCATCAACTCCTTCACATGGGATGATCCTTTCATATTCCCTTCTTTCTCTAAACTGGCCTTCAACAAGGATCTGTCGACAGCTCCTTCTTTTCCTGTCGACAGATAGGCATCCACAGACCACAGGTTCTGAACTCTGTGTGCATCTGTCGACAGTCGACCATGCATCTGTCGACAGATCTCACAGGTTTTGTCCTCCCCGCACAGCCAACACTCTGTCTGAGTGTACCTGTCGACAGGCTCCACTTAGCTGTCGACAGACACCTTTCTACCTGGAATTCCAAGCCTATTCAATCAAAACCTCCTTGAGCTGGTTTCTTTAAAATGTCTAAGGTGTTTATATGATGTTAATTACATATCTGATCACATCATGTGCATAAGATATTAAAGCAATTTCTCAACAATCTTGTGATTTTTACATAATACTCAAGTTAAGTCTAGGTTCCATCATTCTGAAAACATTTCACCATTTTCAAAAACTTAACACCTAACTCTTCTTCATTATTTACATATAGGCAAACATGATTCTTTTTTTTGGTATTATGATCATTGAGTTTAATGTTTACAATTGATAGATAATCAATCACTATATTAATCTTGGGTTATTAACACAATACTTGGAGAAAAGCTACCTATTTCTAAACAATTTCATTCCATTAGATTAAAACTACAAAATTTGGAAAAATGCAGAGCAATGATGAGTCTTGCTAAGTAACCGGGGAGTGGGCATCACAAATGTTTGCCCTCGCGTCAAAAGGCTAATTCGTCAACTCTGTACAACGGTATAATGGACACTTTCACTGAGTAACTGGGGGTACGGGCACGAATACTGTCTATCCTCATGTTCAAAGGCGAGAAGTTATCTTAATTACCAGTTTTTCCCATTGAATAAATGAATGGCAAATATCGACAATAATGCAATAGTGTGAAGCCTCCACTGAGTGATAATTCCCATGAGTAATTGATGTTTTTGAATGTCTTGACATTTAGATATTTCCCTCCTTGATCATTTGTACCTCCACACTGAGGATTGTGTTGTCCTATACTCTAATTAATAAAAAGAAGAGTAAAAGTGTTTCTTTTTGGATACCCGTAAGTGTTTTCTTCATGCTTCAACTTCAGGCTAATTCAGTATTATGTTTGAACCATTAAGATATTTGAAGTGGCTTTACATCTACATGTATATGATAGGTTCTTATATATGTATTCGTCATCTATTCACCTTAGGTAATCATTAAAAACCACTGCTCAAGAGTTCCACTTCAAATTCCTTACAAAAATCCAACAAAGTCATATTCTGCAAGCATCTGTCGACAGATACAAATCTGTCTGTCGACAGACGCCGGCTGTCCTGTTTGGAAGCTCAACGGACACGCCGTTTGGGGCAGATTTGGTGGGCCATTGCCTTTTAAACTCCCCCCTCCTCCTTTATATAGGCATCTCCGGCCCTTTCCACATCCAACACCACCCCAGCCATCCCTTCCCTCTCCCACATACATCCTCTTCCCTTTCTGGACGGGAAACCCTACCTCCATCTCCCTTATTCTTTCCACTGTCTCCAGCACTTCTTCCCCTTCCTCCATCCGTGCCTCATCTTTTCCATGGCACCCAAGGCGAAGAAGTTGGCCTCACGTCGTCGTCCCGCCTCCTCCTCGCCCGGCGAAGGATCCAGGGCTCACGATGAACGTCGGACCAAACACCGGGATGATCGCCTTCCAGAGTTGGTCGTACCTCCCCGTCTCAATCTCAAACGGGTTCACGGTACATTCACAAAGTTTGTTCCTCCACGTTTTGTGGATTTCCACTCCTTGGCCGATCTCTTTCCCAACCTCCAACCCCTGTTCGATACCCAGGGTTGGACAGTCTTTCTCTACGCTCATACGGCATACTCCCCCACTGCCGTAACTGAGTTCTTCAACAATCTCTCCACCTCTACTCAAGGGTTCTACACCTCTGTGAAGGGCACTCCCTTTCAAATCACTGCTAACCTTCTTAGCACTGCCCTCCAGATTCCGAACACCGGGGCGGATATTCTTGCTCATCATCCAGACGCCTCTGTCTACTATCCCCTTCTTACTCTTCAACCTTATGATACAACAAAGGAGATTGCTAAGCTCAATGCCAACACCTTCCCTCCACTCAACCGCATGATTCACCAAATCTTCACCACTTGCATTGCGCCAAAGCATGGCAGTCGTGAACTCGTCACCAATGTTCACAAATCACTGTTTACCTTCTTCCTTAATTGTGAACCAATCAATCTTCCTCTCCTGATGTTTCACTTGATCACCAAGTGCTTCTACCAACCCAGGAGATCCATGCCCTTTGCTTGCCAAATTACTTCTCTTTTGAAGTTTATTGGCATTCCCATTCCAGACAGTGAGTGTGTCTCACTCAACTCCCGCAACAGCTTTGATATCACTGCCGCCTCACGCATGGGCTACAAGCTAGTGGATGGGGTCGTCACCCGGGAACTTAAGGGCAAGGCACCTGCTGCTGCCGAGGATGAAGATTACATTGGGGATGACGATCAACCTGATGATGAAGACGATGCTGAAGAAGGTGATGAAGACTCCCAGTCAGAGCCACTAGATGCTCCGGGAGATGCTGGTGTTGGTGTAGCTGCTCAGCCCTCCATTAGGGATTTGATAGCCCAGCTACAAGTCCAAATGACACATGGTTTTGAGAGGCTGAATGAAAGAATGGATACCTTGGACACACGCATTGACAGACTTGCAACTGAGCGTCATGCCCCTCCTCAAGCTCCTGAAGATGATGCTGCTTAGATATACTAGATGTATAGGAGTGGGTCATGTCCTGTACTTTCATTTCAGTCTGAGCAATGTTGTTTCTGTCTTTTGTTATTTCATTTTTTATGTATTTTCACTTCATGTTACTCCAGTCACACTTTTGTCATGTGAATGCTTCACTTTCCTATGAATGAAATCACATGTTCTGTGCAAATCTACATATGTGATTGTTGTCTTTACTTTTGATGTTGTCAAAAGGGGGAGAAGAAACCTCAAGTTCATGAGCATTAATTGAATAATTTTGTCATCATCAAAAAGGGGGAGAATGTTGGGTTCATATTCTGGAAACTAAGTGAATTCACACTCTAAGTGATAAATGAAAGTCAAACAATGTTTTTAATGATGAATGAGTTGAATTGAGGTTTCATACATGTCAATTAACATGATACAATATTTGGTTATCTATGTCTTCATTATACCTAACTATACATGTTTTATCATGTAGGTACAAATGCATATAACCAAGCCTTCTCAAATCATGAGAAAATGATCACAATCACAGTGTATACATGTACCTGTCGACAGACCCAAAGGCATATGTCGACAGATGCCACAGTTGTGATCAGACAGAAAAGTACTGAGAGCACCTGTCGACAGATGCTCAGAGACCTGTCGACAGATGTCACAGACAGAAATGCCAGAGTTCTGTGTTTTGGAAAAACTGACTCTACATGTCGACAGATATGTGTCGCCTGTCGACAGATGCCATAGGCCAGAGCAACCTGAAGTCTGTCTATTGCAAATCTGTTGCAATCTGTCGACAGACACAGAGGATCTTCAAATACGGAAGCCTTCCTTCATATCCAAGATTGTGTTTTCAAGTCCCACGACTCTCCACATGAAAACACAACTATATAAGTATTCTTTTGAAGAGAATCTCGTACAGAAGCAGACACAACCAAAAACCCTAAAGCCAAGTCCAAGAGAAAAGAAGTTGCTGCTACTCTGCTTCAAGTCTGCAGTGCAGAGACCGAAAGATCTGTTGATCCTGCAGTACTGAAGATAGATCGTCGTGGATTCAACCTTCTCCATAAATCCAGAGCACTCAAGTCGAAGTTTGAACTCCATCCAGGCGTTCTCAGAAGAGTTCCACATCAGGATTTACTCCTACACTCTGAACTCTTCCTGTTTCATAATTCTCATCAACCGTGTGTGTGTTTGTGTGATTCAAGCGTCTCTTGTGCTTGAGATCACGTGTGTGTGTTGTTCTGATCGTGGGTGCACATCAGAAAACACGTGTGTGTGTGAGTTGTAGTCACCGAACTCGCTCATAAGCAGTTTACTCTGTGTGTGTGTGTGTGCCGTGGACGTAGGATACACGGTTGTGTACTCCGAACCACGTAAATCTGCGTGTCTCGTGGTTTGATCGTTTCTACGATAGATGTTTGATAGACACGTTGCATATTCACACGCTAGATAGGTTTCTACATCATCTACACATAGTTTAGATCTTGATACTGTCTTGATAATCTGTGCTTTAAGAAAAAGAACGTGATAATAGTTTTTAAGAGACAGTAATCTATTCAACCCCCCTTCTAGATTACCATATTGGGAATTTCCTCAACCCTTCACATTGAAACAAAGGAACCTCACAGTCGCCGAATATGAAGCACAGTTCTCCCGATTGGCATGATATGTCAATCATCTAGTCGGCAGAGAACGAATGAAGGCAAAACGCTTTCTTAATGGTCTCAGGCCCGCCTACATCACACAACTGGCACCTCTGGACATTCAGACCTATCCAGAGATGGTCAAGAAAGCACAACTGCTGGAGGATGTGACCGATCTCACTGATCGCATCAAGGGTATGATGATCAGATCATCCTCATATAATTTCATGAATTATATATCTATTTTAGTGATTAACAAAATCCTAACAATTAGTATCTAACAAGTTTTCATGAAGCTTAGTCACAGGAAATAAACCAGGCAAAATCAAGCAAAGACTTGTAAGTAAATCCTTACATTGTTGTTTTTAATTTTCAGAGCATGAAATTTCTCTAAGTACACATCAACTCGCTTTGAAGTATAACGATTTCATAAGTCATCGCAAAGAATAACTCTTTCATAAAGTTCATATCATTTTTGGGTTTACATCGATTTCGATCTCAGAACGATTCGCTAAGTGATCGCATCGATTTCGATCTCATAACGATTCGCTAAGTGATCACATCGATTTCGATCTCAGAACGATTCACTAAGTGATCACATCGATTTCGATCGAGAACAACGATTTGCTCTCAAATCGATTTTGCTTCACATCGATTTAATAAGTGAGAACAATGATTTGCTCTCACATCGATTTTGTTTCACATCGATTTGATAAGTGAGAACAACGACTTGGTCTCATAACGATTTGTTTCTCACAACGATTCGATAAGTTCCACATCGATTTGGTATTTACATCGACTCGATAAGTTACACAATGATTTACTTGCTGTAACGATTCGATAAGTCACAACATCGACTTGGTCAATATATCTATTTGTTCACAGCGACTTGCTCATAATGATTTTATTATGAGTATATAACGATTTGTGTGTATATCGATTTAGTTATGAACATGCAACGATTCACATGAACAATGACTCATTCACACACCGATTCTATAAGTCTTGTTCATATCGATTTCATGAGCTATAACAACTTGATATTTAAATATCTTGACAAGTCAAAGTCATCCCGCGTATTTCTCTGTTATCCATGCATTAAATATAACCGTATATTTCTCTACACGATGCATGTCCAGATATCTTCTATTCTTATGCTTCTGCATGTAATATCTTTTGAAAAGACAGAATGGAATTTCTATTTTGATGTTCTCTCACTCTAACATTGACTGACAACAAGAGACAGCTTAGCTGTCTATGTTTTAGCATTTAATGTGTGCAGGTCTCTGACAGCACAACTCTATACAACGTTGGATAAAGTAGAAGTTGGGGGATATCAAGAAGGATTTTCTTCTTACGTGCATGGAACACAAAGAACCATTGACTGCAAAGGAAAGCCATGTAGTCTAACGTTCTCTGAACTTAGAGACAACGAATACTTCAACGACTTCAGAATTCAAAATCTGCAAGCACCATAGAAGAGCTCAAGTCTCACTCCATCGTCTTGTTGTAGCTCTTTGCTCTCTGTGTCTAGTGTAGAACCTTGAGAGAGCTTTTGTGAACTGAGAGTGTTCTTCTTTGTAGATTTTTTTTCTCTCAGTCTTCGCTTCGGATTAAGTACTGTGCTATTAGCTTGGTCTAGGGGCGTATCATCCCTTGAACACATCTTTGTGTTATTCCCTTCGTGTTGAAGGAAGACCTGGGGGTTCCAGGGTGTTTTTCCCTTCGTGTTGAAGGAAGACCTGGAGGGTTCCAGGGTGTTGTATTCCTCTTCTGGTTGTGAAGAGAAGACCAGCTGTGGCTGGGTGTGTAAGTGTCCTTGAGGAGGACTGTACCCTTGGGTAGTGAATCCTGAGTTGTTGCTCAGGGACTGGACGTAGGACTCCTATGGAGAGGAGGTCCGAACCAGGATAAAATCTTGTGTAGTGTGATTGCTCGCTTTGTGTTTGTTGTTTAATTTTCACTAATGTTAACAATCATCGAAGTGCTTGTTGTGTGAACATTTTTGTGGATAGGTTTTAGATAATCAAATTTTAAAGAATCCCATTCACCCCCCTCTGGGCATGCTAGCTGGGCAACAAGTGGCATCAGATCTAGTCTCTTCGACAAAGAAGAAGATCCAACGATCTGAAGAGAAAAGATCAAATGGCAGCCCAAGGTCACTTCGAAGGTCAGTTAGTAAACAAGCCACTGTTGTTCGATGGTGAAGACTACACATATTGGAAAACAAGGATGGAATTCTTTCTACAAGGACTTGACTATCAGATCTGGTCGATTATTGAAGAAGGAGATCTTCTGGTCACGAATGAAAAAGATAAATGGACGGAAGATGACAAGAAAAAGATTTCTCTGAACTGTAAGGCCAAGAGTATCCTATGTTGTGCTCTTAGCAAGAAAGAGTTTAACCACATATCTTCCTGCAAGTCAGCTATGGAGATGTGGGAAAAGTTAAGGATCACGTATGAAGGCAGTACAAAGTGAAAGAAACCAGAATAGATATTCTGGTGACACAATACGAAAGATTTCAGAAGCAGCCAGGAGAGTCAATAACCCAGATGTACAGCAGATTTACAGATATTACTAATGGGTTAGCTGGTCCTGGAAAGACCTATGAAATGGGAGATATGGTCAAAAAAATCCTAAGATCCCTACCAGCTTCGTGGACTCCCAAAGTAACAGCAATAGAAGAAGCAAATGACCTGAAGAGAATGTCATTGGAGAAACTCATTGGGTTCCTAATGACCCATGAGATCAACATGGAGAGGTTGGGAGAGTCTTCGAGCAAAAAGAAGCACAACAATGCTCTCAAGGCAGCAAAAGACACATTAAGTGAAGAGTCAGACAGTGTTGAAAGTGCAGAAGGCAGCGAAGATGAGGAAGCATTCCTCTCTAGAAGATTGCAACGTATACTTGCCAAGAAAAAATATCATTCTGGCAGAAGATACTTTAAGAAAGGAAAAGATCTCAAGAAACCTGAAGTAAAGGACTCAAAGAAATCTGAGCCCATATGTTATGAATGCAAAAATCCCAGACATATCAAGGCAGAATGTCCGAAGCTCAAGAAAACTGAGTTCAGAAAGAAAGACAGCACCAGAAGACCCAGAAGATTTAAGAAGAAAGCCATGGCAGCAGCATGGGACAACAGTAGTGATTCGGACAGCAAGTCAGGCTCAAGCAATGAAGAAGAAGAAGAAGCCAACCTGACATTCATGGCCAACCTCGAAGACAAGGTAACATCAGACTCATCTTTCTCTTCGTGCAATGAATCTGATTCTGACAACTTAGAAGAAGCGTTTAATGAACTGTATTATAAATATAAAGAAGTGTGTAAATCACTAAAAGCCAATAAGAAAAATCTCGCATACTTAGAAAATACTAATTCAGACTTAAAATCTAAAAATGAGCAAATGGAAAAACAAATTACTGAACTAAAAAGGAGAAATGAATTGTTATGTGAAGACTTGAAAAATAAAAATGAACAATTAGCGAGTTTGAAAAACCAAAAAACTGTAGATAAATTAAAACAAGAAGTTAACACCTTAACAACAGAAAATGAAAAATTGTCAAGTACACTAGAAAAATTTACTAATGGCAAAACAACATTAATATTAAAAGGTGCTAGACGGTCAGGTAAAAAGAAACATGGATTAGGTTATACTCCTCCCGATAATGAGGAAACAGTAGTATATCCTAAAACATATCCAACTCCTAAATTTGTACCTGAATAAGACACAACATATAAGTCAAATCTTAAATACATTCCAACTGAAAGGATAACTAAAATGTCTTGCTGTAGCCATTGCAATAAGTTAGGACACATTAAAGTATCATGTCCAACTAAACATAAAATATGGATAATTAAAAGAAAAAATTGATGATACTAACCAATCAGGACCCAAAAGAACTTGGGTACCTAAAGTTTAATGTTTTTAATGCAAGGAAACCTTCGAGCATCCAAATGGTACTTAGATAGCAGATGCTCAAGGCATATGTCAGGTAACAAGAAGTTGTTCTCTCACCTTAAAGCTGAAGAAGGCACAGTTACATATGGTGACAATGGCAAAGGAACTGTAATAGGTTGCGGACCGGTTGGTAGCAAAGGAAAAGTTATCATTGAAGATGTACTTTGTGTGAAAGGACTGAAGCACAACCTTATTAGTATCAGCCAGCTGTGCGATAAAGGACATCAGATCATATTTTAAGAGTCAAAGTGCAGTATTATGAAGGATGGTGCAGTCGTGTTTGAAGCCAGCAGGGAAAAGAACCTGTATGTACTTTATTTGGAAGAACTAAAGGATCAGGACATATGTCTGGCAACAAATAAAGAGCAGTCAACAGATCTCTGGCACCGAAGACTGGGCCACTGCAGCTTGGATGGCATGAGAAAGTTCATCAAGAGAAGCTTGGTGGAAGGTCTACCCAAGGTTAGTGCAAAAATGAATGGTGTCTGTAGGCTGTGTGCAAAAGGGAAGCACACCAAGTCATCTTTCAAGTCAAAGACTGTGGTAACAACCTCTAAACCCTTAGAACTTCTACATATGGACCTATTTGGGCCAATGAGGACCACAAGTCTCGGGGGAAAGAACTTTGGATTTGTTATAGTAGATGACTACTCCAGGTTTACATGGGTTTCTTTCCTAGAACACAAGGATGATACTTTTGAGAGTTTTGTTAGTTTCAGCAAGAAAGTTTAAAAGGATAAGACGTATAGCATCATTAGTATCCGATCAGATCATGGAGGAGAATTTCAGAATGAGAGTTTTGCAAAATTCTGTGATAGTCAAGGAATAGAACACAACTTCTCAGCACCAAGGACACCACAACAAAATGGAGTTGCTGAAAGAAAGAATAGAACCATATTGGATATGGCAAGGACAATGCTATCAGAATATGATTTGCCAAGATATTTTTGGGCCGAAGCCATCAACACAGCATGCTATATCATCAACAGAGTAATGATCAGGCCAATCTTGAAAAAGACTTCATATGATCTATACAAGCAGAAGAAGCCGAAAATCAGCCATTTCAGGACATTCGGATGTCCATACTTTATCCACAACAACGGTAAAAGAGATATTGGTAAGCTAGACTCCAAATCAGATGAAGGTATATTCATGGGGTATGCTTCCAAACCCAAAGGATATAGAGTATTTAACAAATGAACTTTATTAATTGAGCAATCAGTGCATATTATTTTTGATGAAACTAACCCTTCCTTGAGAAAGAAGTAGATAGTGATATTGATGATACAGATGAATTGTCCAAGAAGCTAAAGAACACATCGATTGAGGACAAGGAAGATCTACAACAAAAGGATACATCACAGGACAATCTTCCAAAGGAATGGAAGTATAAGAAGGATCACCCACTGGACAACATAATTGGAGATCCATCTGTTGGGGTAAGAACAAGAGGTAATGTAATTCCATGTGATTATTTAGCTTTTGTATCTCAAATAGAGCCTAAGACGGTCAATGAAGCACTGACTGAGGAATCTTGGATATTAGCCATGCAAGATGAACTAAATCAGTTCAAGAGAAACCAAGTATGGTCTCTTGTTCCGAGACCATCAGATCATCCTGTGATTGGCACCAAATGGGTGTTCAGGAACAAATTGGATGAAGCTGGTGTGATCATAAGAAACAATGCCAGATTGGTAGCTCAAGGATATTCCCAAGAGGAAGGCATAGATTTCGATGAAACCTATGCACTAGTGGCTAGACTTGAGGCAATTAGGATTTTACTTGCATATGCTTTTGCATTAAATTTAAAACTCTTTCAAATGGATGTAAAATCTACTTTTCTAAATGGTTTTATAAAGGAAGAGGTATATGTAGAACAACCACCTAGTTTTGATGACATGGATTTTTCAAATCATGTTTTTAAGTTGCATAAAGACTTATATGGACTAAAGCAATCACCTAGAGCTTGGTATGAAAGGCTTAGTTCATTTTTGTTAAATCATGGTTTCATTAGAGGAAAAGTAGATAGCATATTATTCATTAAGTCTAAACTTAAAAATGTGTTACTTGTTCAAATATATGTTGATGATATAATATTTGACTCTACTGATGAATCTCTTTACAAGTATTTTGAAAAGCTTATGCAGGGAGAATTTGAAATGAGCATGATGGGGGAGCTCAACTACTTCCTCGGATTGCAAATCAAACAAGGAAAGGAAGGATCTCACATCTGTCAAGCCAAGTACACCAAAGAATTACTAAAGAAGTTTGGATTTGAAAATGCCAAGCCACTGTCAACACCTATGAGCACATCAACAAGGCTAGACAGTGACAAAAATGGTAAGAAAGTAGATCAGAAACTTTACAGAGATATGATAGGTTCATTACTCTATTTAACAGCAAGTAGACCTGATATATTGTTTAGCGTATGTATGTGTGCTAGGTACCAGGCAGATCCTAAAGAGTCTCATTTAATTTGTGTTAAAAGGATCTTTAGATACTTAGCCAAAACTCATGATCTAAGATTATGGTACCCAAATTCATGTGAAATTAATTTAGTAGGATATTCTGATGCTGACTATGCTGGATGCAAGGTAGATAGGAAAAGCACCAGTGGATGTTGTCAATTTTTTGCAGGATGTCTGATTTCGTGGTCCTCAAAGAAGCAAAATTCAGTAGCACTATCTACAGCTGAAGCTGAGTACGTGGCTGTTGGAAGCTATTGTACATAATTATTGTGGATTAAACAACAACTTGAGGATTATGGACTTCAGATCAAGACAATTCCATTACTGTGCGACAACACAAGTGCAATAAATCTTACCAAGAATCCAGTCCAGCATTCAAGGACAAAGCACATTGAGGTTAGGTACCATTTTATTCGTGATCATGTAGCTAATGGTAATATAAGTATTTCTTTTGTAGATACATAAAGTCAGTTAGCAGATATCTTCACAAAGGCCTTACCTGAAGAGAGATTTACTCATCTTAGAAGGGAACTAGGCATGTGTAAATTGTGAAAGATTTATCTGTATAAAACTAAAATATAAATTATTTCAGAATTACCAAATTTTCTCTCCCCTGTAGTTAAGAAAAATCTCATTAAAATATTACTTGTTTCTTACTTATCTGAGTCGGTTCGATTAATTTTAAGGTATTTATTCCTCTCAAACTGGTCACGTTGTCGTTTTTGCCGTTATGGCACCTTTTGTTTCGAAAAAGTTACTTTACTCTTTTTGATAAAAACCCAAAATCTGTGTTACAACGATTCACCTCCCGCTCTCTTCTCCTTCAACTTGCCTGAGACGATACCCTATCGACTCCGACATCAACTCTCTGGAATTTTGAAGCTTCCAACTCCTTCCCACGAAAAATCTCTTGAGGGCTTCTGCTCCTTTCCTCATTCCAATTATCCAGAAACTTTCCCCATTCAAATCCATGGTCGCGTCTGGTGTATCCGACAGCGTCGGGGGCTACGGAGCTACGTTTCTTACCACTGAGCAGCAAGAAAGGTATACCACTGTGAAGATCAAGGTCTGTGGCAACAAGGCAGTGGACGTTGCAGACTTGCAGAAGAATGGAATGGGCAGCATCATTGCAGCAATGGAGAGGATGAAATGGACGAAGTTGGCAACTCTGTCAGAGGTGAGTTATCCAGACCTAGTAAAGGTATTTTATGTTTGTTTAAAGACTGAGGAGGACGGGTCCTTGACATCCACTGTCAAAGGAACCCAGATTAAGATTACCTATGAGCTTTTGGAAACTTTATTTGGAGTTTGCACCACTGGTCACAGTGGGGTTCACACTGTGGATATCCTGGCGAAGGGATTAGGGATTGCTGGTCCCGAGTACAAACTAAAGGATGGAAAGATAGACATCAACCAGCCGAATGCATTCAACCGGATTCTACATTTCATAGTGTGCCAGATTCTGGTCCCTAGGAGTGCCACCTACTCGACTTGTACAAAAGCAGACTCAGACTTGATGTTCTGGGCTATTCAGAACCAGGACATAAATATGGCGGAGGTTATAATACAAAGGATGAAGTTTGCATCCGCTCAGGTTTAGGACAAGAAGAGAAAGCTAAATGTATCCCTACCATATGTACATCTGCTCACCAAGGTATTTCAACATTTTGGCATCAATTTATCTGGAGCAGTGTCAGAGAAAATGGGTCAGGCTATTTGAAGCAGAAACTTAAAGAAAAGTGGATTCTCATTGGTTGGAGGTATATGGACCAAGTCCTCAGTGGCTGAGGGTGAAGCCATTATTGGCGAAGCCCAAGAAATCCAAGAAGAAGTAGGAGAAGCAATGTGGACACCAAAAAATATAGCACAGTGGGCTTGCATTTAATTAATGTCCCAGCTACCCCCTAAAAGATCCCACTAAAAAGTCCCTTAAACAGACCCAAAGCAAGCCCATTACCTAGTGGCCCATATACCCTAGGTAAGGAGGTGAGCCTAAGCAAACTTAGCACCCCCCACTACCCAGACAAAAGGCTGCTATAGCAGCAGCGTGAACAGGGGCTGGAAGCTTCTTCTCCAAGTGGCTGGCCTGCGTGAGGAGAGGGTGAAAAAGCTTCCTGCTGGTCCCTTTTCTTGGCTGGGAAGGCAGAAGGCAGAGGGGGCTGGGTTCTTCTCTCCTTACTCCCATTCTGCTGGTTACGGAGGAGGGCAGAAGAAGTTTTCCTCCTGATCTTTGGGCTGGGTGCTAGCAGAAGAGAGGGAGCACCTTGCTGGCTACAGAAGGAAGAAGGAGCGGCTGCAGGATCTTCTTCAACTTGTTACGGAGGAGGCTTGGAGCAGAAGGGTGCAGGAGGCTTCCTCCCTTCTTCCCTCCTACTGGCTGCTTACCTGGAATGAAAGTTGAAGAGAACATGAGGAAAGAGGCCAGCCCAGTTGCTACGTGAAGGGGGCTTCTGGGCTTGCTAAAGAGACAAAGAAAAGGAGAGGGAAAAGAGCCTCTCCCAACTGGATGCCCACCTGTATTCCTAGAAAGAAGAGAAGTTGAAAGAAGAGAAAGAGAAGAGGGGTGAGCAAGAGAAGCAAGGGAGGGTGAGGGGACTGCCATGGCAGTCCCCATGCTTTTGTTTCTTGTTTTCTTTTATGTTGTTCTCTCATGTATCCCTCATCTCCAACAGTAAAAGATCTCTCCATTTTCCTCTATTTCTTTTTGTTGTGTGCTTGGCCCCCTCCCGGTTGTGGTTAGCATAGGTTCCTAAAATCATGTATGCATGCTTCCCATCCCCCATTGTTTAATAATTTTTCTTTCTTCTATTGTGCATAACCGAAGTGGATGATCCCTTCTCCCCTTTTTGGTTTGTTCATGTTTGCATAAGAATATCCCCATCACCTCACCTGGAGCAATGAGAAGGGCGGCTGGGTATTCCTCAGCCCATCAAGGGCAGTCCATGAGGAACCACCCACTGCCATGTCATCTTTTGCTTCAATAGACCCCTTTCTTCGGTGTTTCTCTCTCTAGATTTTGTGGTCTAACCATCACTGTTGAAAGCCCAATACAAGGAGCTCATGTAGGGCCATGTATGTGCCTCCTTTAATGGGTATAGGAGCAGTCAAGGCACTGTTCAAATCCCCTTATCACTGCCTCTGTTTTACTGTCTCAAATCCTGCCGAATTGCTTTTCCGGGTAGCTTTGAACATGAAGGGTTCGGTATATAATACCCATGCCCGGTTCAGGCCCATGGATGGATTCTCCATATGTTGAATAGCCCGTCAGCCCGACCGGACACTCAGGTCATCTCTGGATTTTGAGAACCGTGTCCCCGAAGTGCTGCCGAATCGCTTTTTCGGGTGGCTTTGAACATGAAGGGTTCGGTATATAATACCCATGCCCGGTTCAGGCCCATGGATGGATTCTCCATATGTTCAATAGCCCGTCAGCCCGACCGGACACTCAGGTCATCTCTGGATTTTGAGAACCGTGTCCCCGAAGTGCTGCCGAATCGCTTTTTCGGGTGGCTTTGAACATGAAGGGTTCGGTATATAATACCCATGCCCGGTTCAGGCCCTTGGATGGATTCTCAATATGTTGAATAGCCCGTCAGCTCGACCGAACACTCAGGACATCTCTGGATTTTGAGAACCGTGTCCCCGAAGTGCTGCCGAATCACTTTTTCGGGTGGCTTTGAACATGAAGGGTTCGGTATATAATACCCATGCCCGGTTCAGGCCCATGGATGGATTCTCCATATGTTGAATAGCCCGTCAGCCCGACCGGACACTTGGGTCATCTCTGGATTTTGAGAACCGTGTCCCCGAAGTGCTGCTGAATCGCTTTTCCGGGTGGCTTTGAACATGAAGGGTTCGGTATATAATACCCATGCCCGGTTCAGGCCCATGGATGGATTCTCCATATGTTGAATAGCCCTTCATCCCGACCGGACACTCAAGTCATCTCTGGATTTTGAGAATCGTGTCCCCGAAGTGCTGCCGAATCGCTTTTCCGGGTGGCTTTGAACATGAAGGGTTCGGTATATAATACCCATGCCCGGTTCAGGCCCATGGATGGATTCTCCATATGTTGAATATCCCGTCAGCCCGACCGGACACTCAGGTCATCTCTGGATTTTGAGAACCGGGTCCCCAAAGTGCTGCCGATTCGCTGTCTCTTGAGGTTTTGAACATGAAGGGTTCGGTATACAATACCCATGCTCGGTTCAGACCCATAAATGAATTCATATGTTGAATAGCCCGTCAGCCTGACCGGACGATCAGATCATTTCTGGATTTTGAGAACCGGGTCCCCAAAGTGCTGCCGATTCGTTATCTCTTGAGGTTTTGAACATGAATGGTTCGGTATACAATCCCCATGCCCTATTCAGACCCATAGATGGATTCTTCATATGTTGAATCCCGTCAGCCTGACCGGACGATCTGATCATTTCTGGATTTTGAGAACCGGGTCCCCAAATTGCTGCCGATTCGCTGTCTCTTGCGGTTTTGAACATGAAGGGTTCGGTATACAATACCCACGCCCGGTTCAAGACTATAGATGGATTCTTCATATGTTAAATAGTCCGTCAGCCCGACCGGACGCTCAGATCATTTCTGGATTTTGAGAACCGTGCCCCCAAAGTGCTGCCGATTCGCTGTTTCTTGCAGTTTTGAACATGAAGGGTCGGATAAGCAATACCCATGCCCGGTTCAAGCCTACAGACAGATTCTTCATATGTTAAATAGCCCGTCAGCCTGACCGGACACTCAGATCATTTCTGGATTTTGAGAACTGTGTCCCCAAAGTGCTGCCGATTCGCTGTTTCTTGCAGTTTTGAACATGAAGGGTTCGGTATACAATACCCACGCCCGTTTCAAGCCTATAGATGGATTCTTCATATGTTAAATAGTCCGTCAGCCCGACCGGACGCTCAGATCATTTCTGGATTTTGAGAACCGTGCCCCCAAAGTGCTGCCGATTCGCTGTTTCTTGCAGTTTTGAACATGAAGGGTCGGGTAAACAATACCCATGCCCGGTTCAAGCCTATAGACAGATTCTTCATATGTTAAATAGCTCGTCAGCCTGACCAGACGCTCAGATCATTTCTGGATTTCGAGAACCGTGTCCCCAAGGTGCTGCCGATTCGCTGTTTCTTGCAGTTTTGAACATAAAGGGTTGGATAAATAATACCCACGCCTAGTTCAAGCTCATAGATGGATTCCTTGCAGGGTAAATGGTCTGTCAGCCCAACTGGATGCTCAGATTATTCCTAGATTTTGAGAACTGTGCACAAATAGGGCCGCAAAATCACCATGATTTGACATTTTGGACAAAAGGGCCGGATAACTTAATTCCCACGCCCCGTCTGGAATTGAACAGAACCCTTTCATGGTCTGTAGGCCATTTCTTTCCAACCCGGCCTTTGAGTCCTTCGTTTTCCCCGTGTTTTGTGCATGGCAAGGGCTGCCGAATCACTTTGGCTTGTGAACAGTGCTGCAGATTCACCTCTGCCGATTCGCCCCTGCCGATTCGCCCCCATGCAGAATGGGTCTAGCTGCCGATTCGCCCCTGCAGAATGGGTCTGGCTGCCGATTCATCCCTGCTGATTCGCCCCCCCTGCAGAAGGGGTTTGGCTGCCGATTCGCCCTTGCCGAATCGCTTTCGCAGAATGGTTTTAGCGCTGAATCATTTTGCTTGCCGAATCAAATGGATTGTGCATGACGATGTTTAGGCATATAAGAGTCAAATGAGATCGAATCATGAAAAGAATCATGATAATCAAAGCATATGTCAAAGTCATTGCATTGCTAAATAGAAAGGTTGTGTAATAAATAAAAGAACAAACAAACAAGCATGCAAATTGACCTTTAAAAGATGAAGAGCACACACATTCAACTCTCTCGTAATCCCAACTGCAATTTTGTAGTTTCACTGCACATCTTTATCGGATGTTTCCGTTTCAAGGTCACAAGGCTTTTTAATCTGGCGATTAATCAAGGGTTTTCTCTTTCTAAAGAGATGTAATTAACGTCGTTGCGCTTAGGCAACGACGGGATTTTGGTCCCGACCCGATCCTCACTTTCATTGGACGAAGTCAAATGGTGCGCACAACAGACCTAAAGCCCTCCGACTCTCGGAGGCAGACCATTTATTGTCACCTCGGTGACTGGCACGCCCACGCTCTGCAATTGTAGGGTTATCTCTCGTCACCATTGCTCGTGTAGCATCCGATGGGATTTGAATTTACAATGCGCAGCCATGAGAAAAGAGCAACATGATAAATAGATTTTTAAATTGATAAATTTTCCATTTCCACCGCGTGGCACGCCCGGTGGGACCAAACTTCCCTTCATCTCTTCGCCAGAATAGAAAGCCATGTGGCCTTGCATAATCAATACTAACTATTATTTTGAATTGACTAACAGGGGTACTAACGGAGCAATGGTTGGGGTACGTTTTAGACCCCTGGTTGTCCAAGATCATGCCAGGTATGGCTACCTAGCCGTGCCGACCCGTTTCAGAAGCTTTCCTCCGGTTGTTGAGTTCCCCAACTTCTTGGGGGTGGCCTTCGTCCAAGTGCTACACAACAACAGTGATGAGATAACCGAAGAGGCACCAAAGACAGTCAGCTGCCAGGTTCATCATGTGGACCGGGGCAACGGAAGAAGTGACAAGGGACCCAGGGGGCATCAAGGTAGTACTGGGAAGACCAAGGGACCCAGGGGGCATCAAGCTAGTGCTGGGAAGACCAATGGACCCAGGGGGCATCAAGTCAATGTTGTGAAGGCTACAACTGTCACTCCCCTCAAAGCACGTGTCTCTAGCTCTGGAAAGAGCATGCTAGTCGGCAACATCAGAATCCATCTGCAGAGCAGCCGTGCTATAATGGAACCAAATCAAATGGTGCCAACTGTGCCAACAAGAAACTCCTTCCAAGCATTAGAAGGAAAGAGAGAAATGTACAACACCGTCAAAAGTAAAGTGGCCCCAAAGCCAATCAAATTCAAGCAAATTTGGGTGCCTAAGAAGACCCAAGCCCTTCAACTGATAAAGCAACAGCATGACAAAGACAATGAGACAAATGCAAAAGGCAAAATAGGTGTTGATCAGCTAGCTCCAACACCTCCCGTGCTAATGTTCAAATCTTATGCACGACAAGGGAGTATTTTCTGCTACACTGCATACCACAACAAGGCAGCCAATCTGGAGCGTCTGGCTTACATGCCCCTACTGCAGAGGAGGGGTCCAATATTTGTCCCTTCATTTATGCAAGCAGCTAATGAGGATAGCTTGACTATGTCCGATCATTTCTATGATATGGCAAAACCTTCCCTTGAAGTGGCCCAGGGTGGTTTATCATGTTGCGAAGGTAGAAATGAAAATGAGAAAGAAAAAGGAAGAGGAAAAGATAGAGACAAAGGAAAAGAATATGAGAAAGGAAATAGAAGAGAAAAATCGAAAGAAAATGAAAAAATGCAAAGGAAAGAAAGAGCAAAAATATTTGAAAAGAGAAAAGAAAATGAAAGAGAAAGAGAAAATTGTGGTGAGTCACTGGCTCAGAGAAATGGTGCATTGCGCATTCTCCCCTGTTATATGGCTAGCATGTCTAGCCGGTGTGGGGTTCTCTCTCAAGAAGAAGGGGAACCACCCAAATTCGCTAAAGAGCCAGATTCTCTCTCCAGAAGGAGAAAGACTGATGGCAAGACTCCAATAGTCAGAAAAGCGACTGCAATGACAATGATATCTGAGGAAGATAGCAAGTTGCCATCGGTCTCCTTAAAAGAGACTTCGGTTAGGGCAACAACTAACATCCCTACCATGTCTGTGCATGATCCTACTGCGATCATCTTGTTACAGAAATGCCAACAGGAAATTGAAATGTTGAGACAACAGATTCAAGAAAGAGATGAATATATCATGGCATTAAAGGGCAAAGAGAGCATAGTCAAAGCATTGCAAGGCAGCATCAGCTCTCCCCAAATTCCACCAACAATGACACGGCCGATGTCAAGCCACACTGGGGGCATTTCACCCCTGAATTCATGTCAAGAGACTTCGAAACATTCAATAGGGCAAGAGCTTCCACAAGCTAAAGGGTTAAAACTACAGTCAGCCCATAATCGCTTGAGTTTAATAGATCCAGCACTAATGAGCAGTTTGGTGAAGTTAACAGAAACGTGTGATAATACTACTACCACACTTAATACTCACCAAGCTCCATACCCCATATGTCATGATATGGACTTTATCGATGCAATGGGGCATTTGACTCTAGATGTGCCTTGTCAGATGATGCCTCGTGCATCCTTGTTGAACAGACATTCACATTCAAATCTCCGGGCAGCATCTTTGGCAGATCAGCTAGACAAACATGGGAAGTCTAATGGTGACAAGACAAATAATATTGTGGTAGAAATTGAAACATTTCTAGCAAGATATCTCAGTAGCCCATTTGTGGGACAAAGGGGGAAATCAATTGATAAGAAGCCTGCCAGAAAGGAGGTACACACTGAAAATCTTAAGGCCTTCGAGCTGTTAAGAGATGCAAGTAAATCTACAACTGGAGCCTCTAGTACCACATCTAAAGGCCCAAGACGTATCATTCCTTTCCAGGATAAAGGTAAAAAGCCATATTCATTCCCCAAGGAAAAGACAAGGGTACTATTTGAATGGGCAATTGAATACAACAAAATTGCACTACTGGTGCCCAAAAGACTTGAGCAAGCAGGGAAGAAGGATGATCCCCGGTACTGTCTATACCATCAGATCCTGGGGCATCCTTTGGAAGACTGCTATGTTTTCAAAGACATCATGGAGTCTTTGATCACAAAGGGGGAATTGCAAATGGGCGAGTATAAGGTGGATCCGCCATGCCCACATGAAGCCACAGCCCGACAGGAAGCTCGGCAAAAAGCCATAAATGTAATTTCTCTATATCAGCAGCTACCCCAAGAGATGCCAAAGGGTAGGTCTGAAAGGATGCAGACACCCATGAATCAGGTAGAATCCAAAGAAGCCAAAAGAACAGACAAAACTCTGCAGATATACACATGTTGTATGACTGGTATGGTCAGTCGACATGGGGAGCTGCCCCCTGAGCAAGATGAATTGTCGAGGCTCAATGAAGGGCCGAATCCTCCTGTTAGGAGGGAAGAAGTCAAGGGCAAAGCCCCAATAGTCTCAGTGGCCCAAGAAGAGGCTGCAGATGAAATAGCAGCTGATAATATCAGCAATCTGCCACCTACCCCTCTGGGAGGAGCTCCAATTGAAGTGATATCTGATGTCCCTAGCAGTCATACATATGACCTTGTTGTGGCAGCATTGATACAAAGATATCAACATGAGATTGAAAGGTTGAAAAGACAAATTGAAGAAAGAGACGCCCAGACTCTTGCACCAAGAGAAGCAGGGGGTATAGTGGGGGCACCACAAGTTGACATCAACCTGCCCCACACCCTATTACAACCAACAATGCCCCAGTCATTATCAGGCCTTACTGGGGGCACCTCAAGCCCAACAGCTCCAGAGCGGCCCATAACCTGCCAAGTAGCACCTCAAGGGCCCGCCACCATGACTCAGATGCAGTTGGCTCCTCCTCACCCAGACATGATCCGGATGCCAACTATGAATAGACAAATGTTGGAACAGATCATAGAAACAAAACTATCTGGAATGGACAAGTCTGACCAAACCCTATTTGAGGTGTACCAGGTTCCATACCCTGTATGCCATGCTGCAAAGAGATTACCTCTTGGCGTCAGCAAGCCACCCAAGTTTGAAAAGTTCAATGGGCAAGGATCGCCAAAAGAGCACGTTGCACATTATGTCAACGCAATGGGAGATTTGGCCACAGACGAGTCATATTTACTCAAATTCTTCGGGTCTTCCCTAACTGCACTGGCTTTCGAATGGTATTCAAATTTACCAGTCGGGTCCATTATAGACTGGCCAGATATGCAAAGGAAGTTCATAGAAAGATTCTATGTTGCTGAAAGAGAAATCACGCTGGTCGAGTTATATGCGACTAGGCAACAAGATAATGGGTCAGCTATGGACTACATCAAAAGGTGGAGAGATCTCAGCATGAGATGCACACGACCACTACATCCAGAGAACGCCGTTCAAATATGCAAGCAAAACTTGGGCAGGCATGTCCTAGAAAAGATGATCGGCATTGAGATCAAGTTCTTTGACTGGCTAAATAAAGTTGTGGCCGAGATCGAACAATTCCTTTCCAAATATCCCCCAACCAATGCATCAAGTCAGGAAACAAATTACTTGGGAAAAGGCCAACACCAACAGGTGTTCATACTGTGAACCTCAAAGCCTTTACATGACAAAAGAGTGAAGATGGCTCTCCTATTGTCAAACAAACGAAGCGAAATAAAAAGGGTTCATTGCAAGAGAAGATGCAAAAGCCATACTCCTTTCCAAGAGATAAGACACAGACCCTTTTTGAATGGGCACGTCAACATAACAAAATTGTCCCACCCGAGCCTAGAAGGACAGAGGACATCAAGAAAAAGGATGATCCCCGGTTCTGCTTATATCATCAACTGTCGGGGCATGTCATAGAGGACTGCTATGTCCTCAAAGACAAAATTGAAGCATTAATAAGAAAAGAAGAACTACAAGTGGGCGAGTACAAAGTGGACCCGCCGCGCCCTCACGAGGCTCCAATGCAACAGAAAAGAAGAGCATACGAAAAGCGAGCCAGCCAATATGGGGGCAAATGTAACTTATGATATCCAAGCCAGGAAAGCATAAACAACCCAAGATGCTCGATGCACAGATGAAGCTTATGCCCCCCGGGGAAACTTCAAGACCTTCAGCCAACAAATAAATAAGAGCCAGCTCATCAAGATTGAGTGATTCTGGGGGCAGATGCAGATCAAATATGTAATGTCCATACATGTAAATACTCATTCAAAAAATGATGACAAAAAAGAGCAAAAAAAAAAAAAAGGTATTTTGCTGACGTAGTCACACCGATCACCCAGCATGAGACCTGGTCATTGAAGTGGTCTCAACCGGCTCTTTTAGGGCCACCTGAGGTATTATCGTCATTGACGAGCAACAAAAAATAAATAGGCCAACCATACCGCTAGTCGGATTATGGTTCTGAGATAAATAATACCTCAACAGAATTGCACATTTTCTGCAGGGTGATGATATGAGCCCGTATGATCATGTCAGACCGGGCTTTCACCGCTTATGTCCATATTCATACATGGGTTTTTTTTACCGAATTTTGAGTGCATATTCTTTTTTCTGGATCCCTAATAAAGCTAACGAAGGAGTTATCCTTATTCCGATGTCATATGCATTAAAAAAAACTAGTAAATTGTCAATCATGTTTTCAAAACCCATATTTTAAAATTGGCGAGCTCGCCAATCATGCTTTTAAAAGTCATATTTTAAAATTGGCAAGCTTGTCATTCATGATTTCAAAAGAACTCATATTTCAAAAATGGCGTCTCGCCAATCATGTTTTCAAATAGTCATATTTTAAAATTGGCAAGCTTGTCATTTATGATTTTAAAAGAACTCATACTTTAAAAAGTGGCGTATCACCAACCATATTTTCAAAAGTCATATTTTAAAATTGGCAAGCTTGCCATTCATGATTTTAAAAGAACTCATATTTCAAAATTGGCAATTTGCCAATCATATTTCAAAAGACATATTTCAAAATTGGCAATTTGCCAATCATATTTCAAAAGATATATTTCAAAATTGGCAATTTGCCAATCATATTTTAAAAGACATATTCCAAAACTGGCAATTTGCCAATCATGTTTCAAAAGACATATTTCAAAAGTGACAATTTGCCAGTCATGTTTCTAAAGTCATATTTCAAAAGTGACAATTTGCCAGTCAAATTACAAAATTGACGTTTTCGAAATAACGATGAGTCAATCATATTTGAAAATTCATGTTTCCAAACTCAAAATCACGTTTTTCAAACAGGACCTTAGCTCCCACATGTTTAATAAAAAGATCGAGGCCTCTACGCCCTCACAAATTTCAAATCGGGCTTCTTCGCCCCCATGTTTTCAAAATGGGCCTCTGTGTCCACATATTTCAAAATCAGGCTTCCACGCCTTCATGTTTTCAAATTGGACCTTCGCGTCCTCACAATTTCAAAAGCGGGCTTCTTCGCCCTCATGTTTTCAAACTGGGACCTTAGCGCCCACACGTTTAATAAAAGATCGAGGCATTTACGCCCTCATAAATTTTAAAATCGGGCTTCCATGCCCTCATAAATTTCAAAATAGACTTTCATGTCCTCATGATTTCAAAATCGGGTCTCTGTGCCCAATGTTTTCAAAATTGACTAAAAAGACATTTAAAGCAAAAAGAACTTTAAAATCAAATTAATCTCAAAGGAGCTGCAACTGCGGGATAAGTTCCATAGTCCATTCTCAGTTTGTGGAACATTTCTCAAATCTGGGATCTCCGGGGATTCAAAATCAAATTAATCTCAAAGGAGCTGCAACTGCGAGATAAGTTCCGTAGTCCATCCTCAGTTTGTGAAACATTTCCCACATCTGGGGTCTTTAGGGATTCAAAATTAAATTAATCTCAAAGGAACAGCAACTATGGGATAAGTGTCGTAGTCCATCCTCAGCTTGTGGAACATTTTCCACATCTGGGGTCTCCAGGGATAAAAGACAAATTAATCTCAAAGGAGCAGCAACTGCGAGACAAATATCGCAGTCTATTCTCAGTTGTGGAATGTTTCCCACATCTGGGGTCTCCAAAGATATAAATCAAAATTGACCTCCTACAAATAGACACTGCAGAACAAGTACCGTAATTCAGCCTCCTTTTGTGGAATGTTTACCACATTTGAGGTCTCTAAAAGACATACATTAAAAAATAAAAATAAAAAAAGAGACAAAAAAACAAATAGAAAATAATAAAATGATCAATGAAAAAAAATGAAATGATTAAAAAGAGAGGATGGAACGAAATTTCGTCAAAAAAAAGAGACAAAAGAAAATAGAAAAAAAGGAAGAAAAGAAAAGGAAAAAAATAGAAAAAATAGAAGAAAGAAAAAAGAAAAAAAGAAGAAAAGAAAAGGGAAAATTAATCATGAAAATGAACAGAACAAAAGAAATGCACCAAAAAAAATTATAACATTTGATTTAAGAAGTCGAGTCTCTCTGCCCACGTGTTGGGCTCCCATACTCGAATTCTTAATCAATCTACCAGGAGTTGCAACTGCGGGATAAATACCGTAGTCCAACCTCAGATCGTGAAATGTTGCCCGGTCTGGGGTCTCCAAAGATATAAAAAGAATCCACCCTTAAGGAGCTGCAACTACGGGATAAATACTGTAGTCCAGCCTCAGTTCGTGGGATTATTTCCGCGTCTGAGGTCTCCAAGGATATAAGAATCCATCCCCAAGGAGCTGCAACTACGGGATGAATACCGTAGTCCAGCCTTAGTTCGTGGGATTAGTCCCACATCTGAGGTCTCCAAGGGTATGAACACTCATCTCCGAGGAGCTGCAACTACAAGAAAAGTATTGTAGTTCGATCTCAGCCCGTGGGACAATTGCCACGTGAGACCTCCAAGGATTTAAGAGTTAAAATCGAATAGCCATGTTCAATGTTTTTATAACCATATTATTTTGCAGGAACCGTATATCATCACATCCCTTTTTGCGACGGTCTGGGGGATCTAACATTGAGCTTTGACATTCTATGCCCAAGATCCCCCAAGTCGAAATGGTGGAGCCACCTTCACAATGGTCGATGGTTCGAGATGGCGTTATTGTGCTTCAGCGTTAGGAGGATCCAACAACTCATGGAGCTAAATTCGATATTGCCTCGACGACATATACCCTCCAGTCTTTCATGTTCAAGAACTCTGAGGGTACACTACTGCATGTATGCTCGCGGTGCCTATCCTGCTATATTTCTGTATTAAAAAAATGAAATGATAAAAAAAATGATGAACAAAAGGGCTCAAAATAGAGATGCCCGTCGAACCTACTCTGGTTTCGCTACCGAGTAGGGGTAAAAAGGACAAGAAAAAAAACCGGCCACGATGAAAATCCGAAAGGGCGTCGTGGGCAAAATTGGGAACCCTGCTACGTGAAAACCCGAAAGGGCGCGTAGGCAAAAGCAAGAAGGGGCTGACTCCGGTGAAAACCCGAAAGGGCGCTTGGGTCAATAATGTGATTAAAAAAAAAGGGGAAAATGAATGAAGTCAAAATATCAAAATGGCAAGAAGGGGGAGTTCCATCTCTGCTCTTTCAAGAAATCCTCTTTTTGCTATACATTCTCTGAATTCAGCTATACACTCTAAAAAAAAAAACCCTCAAAACTTAGACAAGCTGTCTCGTGCCATCTATGCTTCACGCTTATATTACTTGCTCTCGCCAAGTAGGACCCTAGGTTTAGATAGCCTTTGCCTTTTCAAAATTCCAAATAAGCTCAGCCTTGACTTCTTGCCTTGGTTGACCAGTAGATGTTAACTTTAGAACCCATGTTGAAGCTAGCACATAGGTTTTACAGGTTACCATTTTGCAATCAACACAAATAACCTCACACCATCTACCAACATCATGGTATGATTGGTGGTCGAGTTATATTCCACTCATAAGTCTCTCTTTATAGTATATGTATGTATAAAAAAAAGTAAAAAAAAAGAGGCTTAAAATAGAGGTGCCTCGCTGGACTTGTCTAGGTTTCCCCTGGACAAGGGTAAAAAGAGCTAAAACCCGGTCATGGCGAAAACCCAAAAGGGCACCATGGGCAAAATTGGGTACCTCGCTACGTGAAAACCCGAAAGGGCGCGTAGGCAAAAGCAAGAGGGGGTCGGATTGGGTGAAAACCCGAAAGGGCGCTCAATTCGATAATGTGAAAATAAAAAATTAATCAAAGACAGATGCCAAAGGCAAGTAGGCTTCAAGTCTCTAGAAAGGGAATCCTGACAAAAGTGGTACTCGACGATCAAAGCTTATTTTCACGTCAGTGCCAGCCAAAGCTCGCCTTTATGCCAATGCCAGCCGAGGCTCTTCTTCATACCAGTCAAAGCTCACCTTCATGCCAGCGCCATCCGAAGCTCGCCTTCGTGCCGTTGCCAGTCAAAGCTCGCGTTCATGCCAGTGCCATCCAGAGCTCGCCTCCAAGCCATTTCCAGTTGAAGCTTATCTTCATGCCAGTCGGAGTTCTATCTCATACCTGATGAAGTGAAATGTCATTATACATGAAGTCGTTTCTGACAAATTTCAAGCCTCTCGAAGGAAATTTTTGATAGGGTCATCCGACAATCAGAAAAGCAGATGTCGACACATGGTGGACTTTAATTGAATCTGTCAACACCTCATGGAGTAGGTGTCCACAAATGGCTAAGTCGATCGACACCCACATAACCAATTTTGTGGAAGAAATCTGTCGATACCTAGACATAATAAAAGTCGAAAGAGGAAGACAAGAGCACATTAATCTAGCTATGAGCAAAGCGGTATTGATGAGGGCTACAAGATCTCCAAAGCGGCAGTCTGGTTATCACAGTTGGTGACAACGACGTGGAAGCGGTCTACTTCCTCCTACTAAGACCTCAATGCTACTGCATGCTCAGATTGTTGCGCATCCAAAGCGACCAGTTGGCAAGATAGTTCAGAGGAAAGAAAGCGGCAAGGCCACTTACCGAGTCTAGAAGGAGCCACCGGATCATATAGCAGGCCAGCATGCCCCGTTGACTCATAAGACAGGCCAACATAACCCAATGGATGGCTCACCCATGAAGGCCATCGGCTCACATGGCCTTTTCAACTAAAAGAGGCCACTGATTTAGGACTCTCTCCGGTTCAAGGATGTTTCCGATTCAAAATTCTCATCTTCAAAACATCCTACCGGGTCAGAAATCTCAGCAATTCGAAGGAGCTTCCAGTCTAGGGCCTCTGCAGAATCAAGAAGGCTATCAGTGCAGTGTTTCCACCAGCTCAAGATTGCCACTAGTTCAATACTTACAAGAGTTAAAAAGCCTCCAGCCTAATAATCTTCACCGACTCAGAGGCTGTTGATTCAGTGAGCTCACCAACTTAGCGAGATGTGGTCACAATGGTTCTCGTTGACCGCTGACCCTGAGACCACAATGTCAACTAAAAGAAAATCAGAGATCACCAGCACGTCGATGGTTGTTAAAAGATACAAAAGTTCACCTGCGAACACTGCACCACTCGTCTCTCGCTTGCACTGTCTGCCTGCTAACTGACAAACTCTTCAAATGATGAGATCACCAAGACAACGACAAGTCAGGCATTGCCCGCATTGATGAGGCTAGTCTGTATCCAGCTGCAACGTCAAAAGTCCTTCAAGTTGCACCCGCAGGCGCCGCTCAACTCCTTTCGCAGCACCTGCAGGTGGAGGGCATTTGTGGACACCAAAAAATATAGCACACTGGGCTTGCATTTAATTAATGGCCCAGCTACCCCCTAAAAGAACCCACTAAAAAGTCCCTTAAACAGACCCAAAGCAAGCCCATTACCTAGTGGCCCATATACCCTAGGTAAGGAGGTGAGCCTAAGCAAACTTAGCACCCCCCACTACCCAGACAAAAGGCTGCTATAGCAGCAGCGTGAACAGGGGCTGGAAGCTTCCTCTCCAAGTGGCTGGCCTGCGTGAGGAGAGGGTGAAAAAGCTTCCTGCTGGTCCCTTTTCTTGGCTAGGAAGGCAGAAGGCAGAGGGGGCTGGGTTCTTCTCTCCTTACTCCCATTCTGCTGGTTACGGAGGAGGGCAGAAGAAGTTTTCCTCCTGCTCTTTGGGCTGGGTGCTAGCTGAAGAGAGGGAGCACCTTGCTGGCTAAAGAAGGAAGAAGAAGCAGCTGCAGGATCTTCTTCAACTTGTTACGGAGGAGGCTTGGAGCAGAAGGGTGCAGGAGGCTTCCTCCCTTCTTCCCTCCTGCTGGCTGCTTGCCTGGAGTGAAAGTTGAAGAGAACAGGAGGAAAGAGGCCAGCTCAGTTGCTACATGAAGGGGGCTTCTTGGCTTGCTAAAGAGACAAAGAAAAGGAGAGGGAAAAGAGCCTCTCCCAACTGGATGCCCACCTGTATTCCCAGAAATAAGAGAAGTTGAAAGAAGAGAAAGAGAAGAGGGGTGAGCAAGAGAAGCAAGGGAGGGTGAGGGGACTGCCATGGCAGTCCCCATGCTTTTGTTTCTTGTTTTCTTTTATGTTGTTCTCTCATGTATCCCTCATCTCCAACAGTAAAAGATCTCTCCCTTTTCCTCTATTTCTTTTTGTTGTGTGCTTGGCCCCCTCCCGGTTGTGGTTAGCATAGGTTCCTAAAGTCATGTATGCATGCTTCCCATCCCCCATTGTTTAATAATTTTTTTCTTTCTTCTATTGTGCATAACCGAAGTGGATGATCCCTTCTCCCCTTTTTGGTTTGTTCATGTTTGCATAAGAATATCCCCATCACCTCACCTGGAGCAATGAGAAGGGCGGCTGGGTATTCCTCAGCCCATCAAGGGCAGTCCATGAGGAACCACCCACTGCCATGTCATCTTTTGCTTCAATAGACCTCTTTCTTTGGTGTTTCTCTCTCTAGATTTTGTGGCCTAACCATCACTGTTGAAAGCCCAATACAAGGAGCTCATGTAGGGCCAAGTAGGTGCCTCCTTTGATGGGTATAGGAGCAGTCAAGGCACTGTTCAAATCCCCTTATCACTGCCTCTGTTTTACTGTCTCAAATCCTGCCGAATTGCTTTTCCGGGTAGCTTTGAACATGAAGGGTTCGGTATATAATACCCATGCCCGGTTCAGGCCCATGGATGGATTCTCCATATGTTGAATATCTCGTCAGCCCGACCGGACACTCAGGTCATCTCTGAATTTTGAGAACCGTGTCCCCGAAGTGCTGCCGAATCGCTTTTCTGGGTGGCTTTGAACATGAAGGGTTCGGTATATAATACCCATGCCCGGTTCAGGCCCACGGATGGATTCTCCATATGTTGAATAGTCCGTCAGTCTGACCAGACACTCAAGTCATCTCTGGATTTTGAGAACCGTGTCCCCGAAGTGCTGCCAAATCGCTTTTCCGGGTGGCTTTGAACATGAAGGGTTTGTTATATAATACCCATGCCCGGTTCAGGCCCATGGATGGATTCTCAATATGTTCAATAGCCCATCAGCCCGATCAAACACTTAGGTCATCTCTGGATTTTGAGAACCGTGTCCCCGAAGTGCTGCCAAATCGCTTTTTCGGGTGGCTTTGAACATGAAGGGTTCGGTATATAATACCCATGCCCGGTTCAGGCCCATGGATGGATTCTCCATATGTTGAATTGCCCGTCAGCCCGACTGGACACTCGGGTCATCTCTGGATTTTGAGAACCGTGTCCCCGAAGTGCTGCCGAATCGCTTTTCCAGGTGGCTTTGAACATGAAGGGTTCGGTATATAATACCCATGCCCGGTTCAGGCCCATGGATGGATTCTCCATATGTTGAATAGCCCGTCAGCCCGACCGGACACTCAGGTCATCTCTGGATTTTGAGAACCGTGTCCCCGAAGTGCCGCCGAATCGCGTTTCCGGGTGGCTTTGATCATGAAGGGTTCGGTATATAATACCCATGTCCGGTTCAGGCCCATGGATGGATTCTCCATATGTTGAATAGCCCGTTAGCTCGACCGGACACTCAGGTCATCTCTGGATTTTGAGAACCGGGTCCCCAAAGTGCTGCCGATTCACTGTCTCTTGTGGTTTTGAACATGAAGGGTTCGGTATACAATACCCATGCCCGGTTCAGACCCATAGATGGATTCATATGTTGAATAGCCCGTCAGCCTGACCGAACGATCAGATCATTTCTAGATTTTGAGAACCGGGTCCCCAAAGTGCTGCCGATTCGTTGTCTCTTGAGGTTTTGTACATGAAGGGTTCGGTATACAATACCCATGCCCGGTTCAGACCCATAGATGGATTCTTCATATGTTCAATAGCCCGTCAGCCTGACCGGACGATCAGATCATTTCTGGATTTTGAGAACCGGGTCCCCAAAGTGCTGCCGATTCGCTGTCTCTTGCGGTTTTGAACATGAAGGGTTCGGTATACAATACCCACGCTCGGTTCAAGCCTATAGATGGATTCTTCATATGTTAAATAGTCCGTCAGCCCGACCGGACGCTCAGATCATTTCTGGATTTTGAGAACCGTGCCCCCAAAGTGTTGCTGATTTGCTGTTTCTTACAGTTTTGAACATGAAGGGTCGGGTAAACAATACCCATGCCCAGTTGAAGCCTACAGACAGATTCTTCATATGTTAAATAGCCCGTCAGCCTGACCGAACGCTCAGATCATTTCTGGATTTCGAGAACTGTGTCCCCAAAGTGCTGCCGATTCGCTGTTTCTTGTGGTTTTGAACATGAAGGGTTCGGTATACAATACCCACGCCCGGTTCAAGCCTATAGATGGATTCTTTATATGTTAAATAGTCCGTCAGCCTGACCGAACACTCAGATCATTTCTGTATTTTGAGAACCGTGCCCCCAAAGTGCTGTCGATTCGCTGTTTCTTGCAGTTTTGAACATGAAGGGTCGGGTAAACAATACCCATGCCCGGTTCAAGCCTATAGACAGATTCTTCATATGTTAAATAGCCCGTCAGCCTGACCGGACGCTCAGATCATTTCTGGATTTCGAGAACCGTGTCCCCAAGGTGCTGCCGATTTGTTGTTTCTTGCGGTTTTGAACATGAAGGGTTGGATAAATAATACCCACGCCCAGTTCAAGCCCATATATGGATTCCTTGCAGGGTAAATGGTCTGTCAGCCCAACTAGATGCTCAGATTATTCCTAGATTTTGAGAACTGTGCACAAATAGGGCCACAGAATCACCATGATTTGACATTTTGGACAAAAGGGCCGGATAACTTAATTCCCACGCCCCATCTGGAATTGAACAGAACCCTTTCATGGTCTGGAGGCCATTTCTTTCCAACCCGGCCTTTGAGTCCTTCGTTTTCCCCGTGTTTTATGCATGGCAAGGGCTGCCGAATCACTTTGGCTTGTGAACAGTGCTGCCGATTCACCTCTGCCGATTCGCCCCCTTACAGAATGGGTCTGGCTTCCGATTAACCCCTGCAGAATGGGTCTGTCTGCCGATTCATCCCTGCCAATTCGCCCCCCCTGCAGAAGGGGTTTGGCTGCCGATTCGCCCTTGCCGAATCGCTCCCGCACAATGGTTTTAGCCGCCGAATCATTTTGCTTGCCGAATCAAATGGATTGTGCATGACAATGTTTGGGCATATAAGAGTCAAATGAGATCGAATCATGAAAAGAATCATGATAATCAAAGCATATGTCAAAGTCATTGCATTGCTAAATAGAAAGGTTGTGTAATAAATAAAAGAACAAACAAACAAGCATGCAAATTGACCTTTAAAAGATGAAGAGCACACACATTCAACTCTCTCGTAATCCCAACTGCAATTTTGTAGTTTCACTGCACATCTTTATCGGATGTTTCCGTTTCAAGGTCACAAGGCTTTTTAATCTGGCGATTAATCAAGGGTTTTCTTTTTCTAAAGAGATGTAATTAACGTCGTTGTGCTTAGGCGACGACGAAATTTTGGTCCCGACCCTATCCTCACTTTCGTTTGACGAAGTCAAACGGTGCGCACAACAGACCTAAAGCCCTCCGACTCTCGGAGGCAGACCATTTATTTTCACCTCGGTGACTGGCATGCCCGCGCTCTGCAATTGTAGGGTCATCTCTTGTCACCATTGCTCGTGTAGCATCCGACGCGATTTGAATTTACAATGCGCAGCCATGAGAAAAGAGCAACATGATAAATAGATTTTTAAATTGATAAATTTTCCATTTCCACAAGCAGTAGTAGCAGCAGAAGTACCAGCAGGACCAGAAGTTCAAGAGCAACAACAAGAAGTTATCCGTTCAGAAATTGCAGTGGAACAAGTAGCAGCAGCAGCAGAGGTCCGAGCAGAAGAATCGATGATCATTGGAAGCCAGATTGAGGACATTCCTCAAGAATTTATTGAGCCTGTTGAATAGAATTCAGAAGTTGCACCTCCCTCCTCACAAGTAGCTACAATACTTCAAAGTGTACTGAACTCTTTAACCAGTACTCAGGTGGAGCCAGAGATCTTGGTAGATCCAGCTGCAGAGGTTGTAGCATCTGGCCACAGTACAAATGTTGTCATGGAGGATACTCCTATTCAGAGGGAGCAAGAAGAAGAAGATATTCCAGTTGATACCCATATGGAAGAGGCTCCTATTTAGGGGGAGCAATCTGTTGAAAAGGAAGCACAAATCCAGGGGGAGCACACTACCAATGCCCCTGTTGATGATCAGTTCAGAGAAGGCATTGTAGAAAGTGCCTCAGATGATGATAATGATGAAAATGTGGAGCCTGTTGCAAGGGCAAGCAGCAAAGGGAAAGAAGCAGCTTCTAGGATTCCCCTCTTGACCAGGAGGCCTCATCAGAGGCAGAGGAAGAAGAAATTGAAGGTCAATCTGAAGCCCTTGGTTACTAGAATGGATGAACAAGGAAAGATCCTATGCTCTGTGCAATCTGGCATTGCTTCTATCTTTATAAGCCATAGTACTTCAACTAAGAAGATGGGCATGGTCAGAAATGCAGTTAGATGGGTGCACAGTGAGCTTATTAGCATTAAGGAGTCTATTGCTGCACTTGCAGATTTGATGAGAGCGTAGTCCACAAATGCCCCTCCTGCTCCTTCTCCTGCAGAACCAGTCCGCAATTCTGGGCCTTCAGAGGCCAGGCAACAAGATGCTGGGCCATCAGGGCCAATTTCAGAAGAACCAGCAGGGCCATCCGGGCCATAGGTTGTTGAAGAGGTAGCAACTGCAGTGCAGGATCATGTTGAAGCTGTGAAGGCTGGGCCACTATTGCCATCAGAGGATGTCGTTGGGCCAACCGGGCCAGTGGTTTCCGAGGGTGTGATTCCAAGAGTAGAAGAGCCAACTGTAGCTCTGGAATCCCCTGATCCTTCATCTCTTGTAACTCCAGCCCCTCCTTCACCACCATCTTCCTCTACAGCACCACCAGCACCTATCCCTTTCAAACAACCCATGCCTCGCTCCATTTCTTCTCCAACACCATTTCCTTCCCAATCCACTTCATCTCCTGCCACCTCTACATCCATTCCTCCACCTCCTCCTGTCAATGAAGACCCTCCAGCCTCATCATCAGTTGGAGCCTCATCCTCCTCTGGTCCTTCTTCAGTTGGACCATCCATCATACCTCCTCCTACCCATCAATCCTTTCTTCATCCTCCTACTCCTCCCTCCTTTGTTACCTTTATACCTGAAGGTGCACAACTTGAAGGTCCCTTTCTCAAGAAATTCGAGGATGAGTTGGAAATTACCACAATCAGCTCAGTCCTGGAAGTTGGTTCTCATGTCCATAGAACTGACTCTCTTACTTCTAGTCCTTCTTATAAAAAGAGGAAACTCTCCAACACTCTTGCTCTTCCCAAGTTTTCTCCTCTTTGGTTTTCCCTCACTGTTGACAATCGAAGGAAACCAATCTATTGTGAATATCTCCAAAAGTGTATCATTGCCACCATTTTTGGTGTTCCTTTTCTCAATCTAACTGATCACCTCAATGTTGTCCTTCCCTACTGCCTCTTCTCAAAAGCTGATCAATCCAAAATCTTCCAAATGGCTGAATGCAAGTCTAAAGATCAATGGGCCAAGGGGCACAAGGCTCTCTACAAGAAGTTTCTACTTGCAAAGTCAGATCGATTTCCACCCTGGGATCACCCACTCACTCTCTCTGAGTGGTTTGTCATTCATCACAAGTCTACCTGGGCACCTTTCATTCAAAAGGAAGTAAAGTTCATCCGGTACTTCCAGCTCTTCAATGACTATCGTTATCTTCACAAGCTACCTGAAGTGCAGTTAGGTCAGTTCCAGGGAGCCATTGCTTCGTTAAAAATTGACAATCCAGTTAATTACTCCTTCAAAGTGGATTTTGCTACCCTGCAAATACCAGACAATGTGTTCTCCCCAAACTGCATTCTTTGGTCATGGACTCCTCAGTTGGTCCTGTTATTTTTGAGAGATGTGCTCGTGTAATGGGAAGGATCTCAGCTCAGCAGGGTCGTCTCCCCTCCTTCCAAAGATTCCTCTTCCGGGAATTTCATCTAGGCCATATCACTTCTGAGGTTCTTGCCCCTTTTCTCCCTGAAAGTGAAAGGCTCTCTCCATCCGATTGGGAAAAATATTACAACCAGTCGGCCATTCAGTTGGAAGCTTTGAACAGCTCCTTGTTTAAGGCAGGCAAGCCTACTCTCTCAGCTGAAGCATTTTTAGACTTGAATTCCATCAATCTGGTTCAAGAGCCCTATGATCAGTGGGTCGAGTGGTACAAACTTTTTATGGCTTTGAAGAAAGATCTCCTGCAACATCAGATCCACTACCCTATCAAGATCAACCAGTTTTTTCGGTTTTCCAGCTTTGGCTCTTTCATTTCCTTCAAGGTCTCCCTTGGCAAAGATGAATATGCTACCTTTATAGATGCTCAGCGCCAACTTCATATCAAAAGGATGCTTCCTGACATGGGGTCATCTTATACTATCTCATATGGGGCTTTTCTAGCCTATTTTGAGGAGCAGGAACACAAGGCTTTGCCTATTATTCAACGGCATGCCAGTCTTCTGTCTCCTGCTTTCTACCTCCATGTAACCCCTCAAGATAAATTGAAAAGTTCTTTGATCTAACTTATCTTTTCTCCTTTCTTCTTTGTCTTCGTATGATATCTTTTAGCTTAATGACAAAAAGGGGGAGAAATATCACACTTCTAAAATACATAAAAATAGGCTTTCTTTCAGAAGCATCTATATTCTTGTTATGTTTTGTCATCACCAAAAAGGGGGAGATTGATGATCAGATCATCCCCATATAATTTCATGAATTATATATCTATTTTGGTGATTAACAAAATCCCAACAATTAGTATCTAACAAATTTTCATGAAGCTTAGTCACAGGAAATAAACCAGGCAAAATCAAGCAAAGACTTGTAAGTAAATCCTTACATTGTTGTTTTTAATTTTTAGAGCATGAAATTTCTCTAAGTACACAACAACTCGCTTTGAAGCATAACGATTTCATAAGTCATCGAAAAGAATAACTCTTTCATAAAGTTCATATCGTTTTTGGGTTTACATCGATTTCGATCTCAGAATGATTCGCTAAGTGATCGCATCGATTTCGATCTCAGAATGATTCGCTAAGTGATCACATCGATTTCGATCTCAGAACAATTCGCTAAGTGATCACATCAATTTTGATCTCAAAACGATTCGCTAAGTGATCGCATCGATTTCGATCTCAGAACGATTCACTAAGTGATCACATCAATTTCGATCGAGAACAACGATTTGCTCTCATATCGATTTTGGTTCACATCGATTTGGTAAGTGAGAACAACGATTTGCTCTCACATCGATTTTGTTTCACATCGATTTGATAAGTGAGAACAACGACTTGGTTTCATAATGATTTGTTTCTCACAACGATTCGATAAGTTCCACATCGATTTGGTATTTATATCGACTCGATAAGTTACACAACGATTTACTTGCTATAACGATTCGATAAGTCACAACATCGACTTGGTCAATATATCGATTTGTTCACAACGACTTGCTCATAACGATTTGCTTACACTGTCATAACGATTTTATTATGAGTATATAACGATTTGTGTGTATATCGATTTGGTTATGAACGTGCAACGATTCACATGAACAAAGACTCATTCACACAATGATTCTATAAGTCTTGTTCATATTGATTTCATGAGCTATAACGACTTGATATTTAAATATCTTGACAAGTCAAAGTCATCCCGCGTATTTCTCTGTTATCCATGCATTAAATATAACTGTACATTTCTCTGCACGATGCATGTCCAGATATCTTCTATTCTTATGCTTCTGCATGTAATATCTTTTGGAAAGACAGAATGGAATTTCTATTTTGATGTTCTCTCACTCTAACGTTGACTGACAACAAGAGACAGCTTAGCTGTCTACATTTTAGCATTTAATGTGTGCAGGTCTCTGACAGCACAACTCTATACAACGTTGGATAAAGTAGAAGCTGGAGGATATCAAGAAGGATTTTCTTCTTACGTGCATGGAATGCAAAGAACCGTTGACTGCAAAGGAAAGCCATGCAGTCTAACGTTCTCTGAACTTAGAAACAATGGATACTTCAACGACTTCAGAATTCAAAATCTGCAAGCACCATAGAAGAGCTCAAGTCTCACTCCATTGTCTTGTTGTAGCTCTTTGCTCTCTGTGTCTAGTGTAGAACCTTGAGAGAGCTTTTGTGAACCGAGAGTGTTCTTCTTTGTAGATTTTTTTCCTCTCAGTCTTCACTTCGGATCAAGCACTGTGCTATTAGCTTGGTCCAGGGGCGTATCATCCCTTGAACACATCTTTGTGTTATTCCCTTCATGTTGAAGGAAGACCTGGGGGTTCTAGGGTGTTTTTCCCTTCGTGTTGAAGGAAGACCTGGGGGTTCCAAGGTGTTTTTCCCTTCATGTTGAAGGAAGACCTGGAGGGTTCCAGAGTGTTGTATTCCTCTTCAGGTTGTGAAGAGAAGACCAGCTGTGGCTGGGTGTGTAAGTGTCCTTGAGGGGGACTGTACCCTTGGGTAGTGAACCCTGAGTTGTTGCTCAGGGACTGGACATAGGACTCCTGTGGAGAGGAGGTATGAACCAGGATAAAATGTTGTGTAGTGTGATTGCTCGCTTTGTGTTTGTTGTTTACTTTTCACTAATGCTAACAATCATTGAAGTGCTTGTTGTGTGAACATTTTTGTGGACAGGTTTTAGATAATTAAATTTTAAAGAATCCTATTCACCCCCCCTCTGGGTTTGCTAGCTGGGCAACAGGGTAGAATGGTAAAGAAGGAGCAAACATCTGGAGCACCAAGCAAGCCCACTAACGGCAAGAAAAGGCCGTTGAGTATCACTGACATGCCAAGCCAAGAGCGGAAGCCTAAAGTTTTCATCCCTACTGCCCCCACTGCACCCAACAAACCAAGATGCAAGCACTGTGACAAGCTAGGTCACACTGCAGAAGAATGCTGGAGGAAGGCAGGCGCATGCTTACGCTGTGGGAGCCGAGATCATCGGATTTCCGAATGCCCATTGCTGAAGGAAAATGAGAAGCGTCCTATGGGACAGAAGAAACCTGGCCGACTGCAGGCCCTGCAAGAAGTAGAAACCACCGAGGAGGGTGGGGTCATTGAAGGTACTTTACCAGTCTTTTCTCAATCAACATTTGTTTTGTTTGATACTGGCGCAACACATTCATTTATATCACAAGCATTTGCTGATACATTAAATGAAAAACCTGCATCCATGGAATTTGAATTACCTGTCACCACACCTTTGGGGGAGAAAGCTCAGCTAAACAAATACTTTCCCTTAGCTGATGTAAAGATCGGTGAACTCAACCTGAGAGCTGACTTGATCTGTATGCCCATGGAGGGCTACGATGTTATTCTGGGAGTTGATTGGCTATCCACTTATGGGGCTATCGTGGATTGTAGAAGAGGGAAGATTTCCTTTAGTGAATTCCCTAAACTGACCTTCACGGGACGTAGACACAAGAGACACTTGTCTCTCGTCTCTGCTATTAAGGCACAAAACATGATAAGAAAAGGCTGTGTGGCATTTCTTGCCGCCATTGTAGTTGAGAAGAAGGCAATTAAGATAGCAGACATCCATATAATGCAAGAATACCCCAACGTGTTTCCCGATGAGCTGCCAGGCATTCCACCTGAAAGAGATGTAAATTTCTCAATTGATCTCATACCTGGAGCTGCACCGGTATCACGCCAACCCTACAGAATGTCCCCAGCCGAATTGAAAGAGTTGAAGGAGCAATTGATGAAACTACTGGAAAAGGGTTTTATCTGACTAAGTACTTCTCCTTGGGGAGCACCAGTGTTGTTCGTCAAGAAGAATGATGGATCTATGCAATTATGCATCGACTACAGGTAGTTGAATCACCTCACTATCAAGAACAAATACCCTCTGCCTCGTGTTGATGAATTGTTTAATCAAATATCAGGATCTGAATATTTCTCTAAGATTGACCTTAGATCGGGATATCATCATATGAGGATTAAAGATGCATATATCTACAAGACAACTTTCAGGAGCAGGTACGGTCATTACGAATTTGTAGTCATGCCTTTTGGACTAACTAATGCTCCTGCAGCTTTCATGCAACTAATGAACAACATTTATCGGCCCTACCTCGACAAATTCGTCATGGTATTTATTAATGATATTCTTATATACTCCAAGACCAAGGAAGAGCATAAGGAGCATTTGAGGATCGCTTTGCAGATCTTGAGGGACAACAAGCTTTACGCCAAATTGAGCAAGTGTGAATTCTGGCTCGAGGAGGTGTCATTTCTAGGCCACGTTATATCCAAGGATGGTATCGCTGTCGATCCTTCCAAGGTTGAAGTTGTACCAAATTGGGAGAGACTGACTAATGTTACCGAGATCAGAAGCTTTCTTGGACTGGCTAGTTATTACAGACGGTTCATAAAAGATTTCTCCAAGATAGCTGTACCTCTTACTCGCCTTATGCGAAAAGAGAACCCCTATGTCTAGAGCAAGGAATGTGAGAAGAGCTTTCAGACATTGAAGCAATAATTGACATCTTCACCTGTCCTCACGTTGCCAGTCGAGGGCAAAGGATTCTCAGTCTACACTGATGCATCTGGAATCGGTCTAGGTTGCGTGTTGATGCAGAACGAGAAGGTCATAGCTTATTCATCAAGACAATTGAAGCCTCATGAAGTCAATTATCTTGTCCATGACTTAGAATTAGCTGCTGTGGTATTTGCACTCAAGATATGGAGGCATTATCTTTATGGTGAGCAATTTATTGTCTACTCCGACCACAAGAGTTTGAAGTACTTATTTTCCCAGAAAGAGCTTAATATGAGACAAAGGAGATGGCTGAAATACTTGAAGGATTTTGATTTCAACATTCAATATCACCCAGACAAAGGTAATGCAGTAGCTGATGCACTTAGTAGGAAGCCAGTAGCTTCTTTATCTTGTCTAGTCATGGGTGAGATGCAATTGTTAGAGCAATTTGCCAGTCTGGATATGAATATTGAGCAGAGAAGTGATAAGATGTTGGTTGCTAATCTTAGAGCACAACCCGACATTTTTTTCGAAATCAGGGAGCAGCAGGATAACGACCCATTCTTGATCCGAGTCAGGGAGACCATAGCAGACAAACCTGATTTCTCCATCACTAAGGACGGGAGAATATTATTCCAAGCCAGGACATGCGTGCCTGACAATGAAGAGTTGAAGAGGAAATTGATGGATGAAGCCCACAAGACCAAGTATACAATTCACCTAGGCGCAACCAAGATGTACCAAGACATGAAAAGGTCATTTTGGTGGCCCAACATGAAGGGTGAGGTGGCTGAGCATGTCACGCACTGCCTCACATGTCAACAGGTAAAAGCTGAACACCGTCATCCTGCGGGTGTACTCAGACCCCTGGAGATACCTGAATGGAAGTGGGAGAGTATCGCTATGGATTTCATCATGGGTTTACCCCAAACTCGTGGTGGACTCGATGTTATCTAGGTCATTGTGAACCGATTAACGAAGTCCGCACATTTCTTGGCAATCAAAAGCATTTGGAGTGTTGATGTGTTAGCAGCTTTATATGTGAAGGAAATTGTGAGATTACATGGAGTTCCCGTGTCCATTGTCTCAGATCGTGATTCTAGATTCACTTCTAGATTCTGGAAGGGACTTCAGGTAGCCTTAGGCACCAAGCTAAACTTCAGCACAATATTTCACCCACAGACGGATGGGCAGACGAAAAGAACTAATCAGATAGTGGAAGATATGTTGTGAGCTTGCACCATAGACTTTGAGGGGTATTGGAATGAACAGCTGTCTCTAATAGAATTCACCTACAACGACAGTTATCAGGCTAGCATTAAGATGGCACCATTTGAAGCACTGTACGGAAGAAGCTGTAGATCGCCAGTTTCCTGGAATGAAGTAGGTGAACAAAAATGGTTGGCACCAGATATGGTACAAAATACCAGCAGAGATATACAAATCATCAGGGACAGAATTAAGATAGCCCAATCCAGGCAGAAAAGCTATGCAGACAAGAGAAGAAGAGATTTAGAATTTCAAACGGGAGATCATGTGATGCTTAAAGTATCCCCGACCCGAGGATTTCAAAGATTTGGGATGAAAGGCAAGTTAAGGCCAAGATTCATAGGCCCATTTGAAGTCTTGAATAGAGTCGGTGAGGTGGCGTATCGTCTGGCACTACCTCCCAAGTTCTCAACAGTACATAATGTTTTTCATGTATCAATGCTGAGGAAGTACGTGTATGACCCCTCACACGTAATCAACTATGATGATATTATTTTAAACAAAGACATGACCAATTAAGAAAGACCCATGAGGATATTAGACAAGAAGATGCAACAACTTCGGAATTGAGCTATTTCCGTGGTCAAGATACTCTGGAGAAATCATGAAGTTGAAGAAGCCACGTGGGAACCCGAAGTAACCATGCGACGGAATTATCCAGAGTTATTCAGTAATACATTCTTCCTCTCATGATCATATGAATTTGGGGACCAAATTCTTTTTAAGAGGGGGAGGATGTAGCAACCTTGATTTTTAAATCCCAATAAAATAAAAAAAATTTAATTTAATAAATGAGATAAATAGATTTAATTGGAATAAAAAGGGGATAAATAGAATTTAAGGGAATTAAATCAATACCCATTAACCAAAATTAGGAGTGGGTTGTATTAATGGCCCAAAGATGAAAGAATGGGCCCAAAGGTGGAGAGCCCATCATGAGATGGGAGCTAATTAGGTGAAATTCGGATTAAAAATAGTAAGTAAATAATAAAAGGGGTAAGATAAATATTAAATAAGCTATATATATCCTAAAAAGGAGTCCTATACTTACTCTAACTCCTTACCCACGAACTTCGACTTCTCCTCCATCCTAATTAGGAGATAAATGCTAGGAAGGAAGGTGATAAATGGGGAAATTCAGAATTAAATGGGAGAAAGGAGTCTTAGATAGGAAGGACTATAATAAGCAAACAAAACACCCTAAACTCGGCCCTAGCAACCCATAGATCGTGGTGGGAGCTCTAGAGGACGAAGGAGAAGGGTGTGGACATGAGAAGCAAGGTGGAGAAGGCTTGGAGCAAGGGCTTTTCATCTTATTTTCGTCATCAACCCTAGGATTTATTACTCACGAGAAAAGGTAGGCAATCTCTCAAGCTAAATTCATGAAACTTAAACCCTAGGCAGGTCATGCACCCCTCTTCAAAAGCCCTATGATTTCACTCTTTTTCGTTCATACATGAGGGTGAATTAAATGTCCAAACTTATGTTAACATGTTGTGCTCGAACCTCCTTGATTGCCTTGCATCTCTGAATCTACTCGTCCTCATACCTTGAATTAAATACCATAAATACTGCTTGATGCTAGGGTTCTAATGAACCCATTTTGCCCAAATTCTATTGAGCATGCTATGCGAATTAAATCATTTTCTATACTTGTGCATGTTCTAGGTTAGTGAAATTTAACCTGTCTAAAGTATGCCTTACACGAATCTGTTTTCTAATTCATCATGCTTAGTGATAGATCTCCATGTCTAGATTCGTTTAAAATTGATTTCATGAATTTTGGAGCTTTCTGTGATTTTATATCGATTTTTGATGTGAACTATGAGGGATGGAACCCACCTGGAAAAGGGGCAAAAGCACTTTTCTGGGCTCTGGCCACCTTCTGAAGTCGCGACGGCCCGACCCGTCGCGATCTCAGAGGGGGTTGCGACACGAGGGGTCCGTCGCGTTCTGAACGCGATGGGTCGACTGGCCGCGACCTGCCCCGGTTCACCCTAGTAGCCGGTTCAAAGGAACGCCACCGGGTCTGGCGTCACGACCTTAACGCGACAGCCAACTGCGTCGCGACCTCAGAGTCGTGGCCAAAACCCTGAATTACCAATATAACCCTGCTATTAATGACATATAAGCCTTGATTAACCCTAATTAAGTACTGTCATGATTAATTTCGACTTGTTAACTAAAAATGGATAAAATCTCCATGAAATTAATTAATTTAAAAACTATATGCACAATCATACATGCTCTCTTGATTTCTTACACTTGCACACACTTAACAATCATGTTTGTCATTAAACCCTATTAAATTACTCAATAACATATCTGGTAATTAAGTAAAATTAATTACTAAATTTCCCTATTTAATTATTTACACTTGTCTTCGATTTAATCGCGTGATTTAAATACCGTGATCGCTTCCCTCGGCCTTCGAGGCACGACGGACCCTAGTTTTCTACACACTCTTTTGGCATGGACCACCTCTCCATCGGGAATACTCTCGACTGGGCCAGGGACTCCTTGTCAAGGCCTCCGTAAGTCTTCTTGGCTTTGGCGCACGTCCTTAGCCGACGAGATGGTTGTACCCTTAATACCTGTTACACCTTAGGGATCAGTACGATCCAAACGGCCTTTGTATGTTCTCTCTTACCTTGGGATCAGGTCGAACCATCTAGCCTGTGTTCATAGCACAGCTAGTGGGCGGTTGTGACTTCTACCTGACTGCCGATACCCGACCTAGTGCCGTGCAACTGTGACTATCGTGTTTAACGTCGTTTTATGATTGTACCCCTATCTCATCTACTATCTCAGTACTCTCATCTGTTCACGCTCTCTCTACTCTCTCATCTGTTCGTCTATTACTCTCATCTATTCTGGGTACTCTCTTGGCCATTTATGTGATTGTCTAAGATAAGAAATGACTTATGCCAGTGCAATAGGGCCCGATCTGGTCCTGGGGAGAGCGCCCGAAAAGTGCCAGTGCCCATAGGAGTTAAAATGATCAAGGGTGTGTACGGCATGCACTCAGTGCTATTATTCTATCAAGATTAATCTATGACAATCAAAGTGCTATACAAGTGCAATCTATTCAAGTGCAATACAAGTGCAATCGTTACATGCTATTATCATTACATGGCCATTCCATTATCGTTCTCGTTGTGCTATTTTCACTGTACTAGTGCTATTGTTCTCTTGTTATCGTTACATGCTCTACATGACTATACTCTTTAGTTACCCTGCCATTGAAGAAAATAATCATTTAAAGCATGCTTTTTCTCATGAGATATTAAGTCCTACTGGGCGTTATTCGTTCATCCTACGTTATTGTTTCATGTGTTCAGGTGAGTCGGATGGAGATGACCACACTCACGAGGATGAGAACAAGGATGATGTCCAAGAGTGACCAGATCAACAACCACCATTTAGTAGTTTGTTAGTATAATTATGAGTCAGTTAGTCCTTATGTAATAGTTTGGATTGAATAAAGTACTATGGGCCCTAGTTATGGCTCTGATTAGTGAATGTAATGAAGTTTGAGGAATTATCAATGAAATTGGAGTTTATTTTATATTTTTCCAATTGTGCAATGGTTTGTTATTTATTTCTCGCTCTATATTATTTAATAACTGTAATTATGCTCCGATATTCCGCGTCGGGGCGTTACACAGATAGTATGTCATATGCAGAGAAGTCACTTATTATCCATATTAGTGCAACCTTCATAGTAAAATTTTGTTTTCTATATGTATCGTAAGTAACAACTCCATCTGACCATAATAATTTCACCTCATCAATTAAGGGTCTGAGGTATATATCCAATTTTTTATATATCCAATTTTTTTCCTTTGGACCAGGAATGAACAAGGATAAAAATACATTCTCTCGCTTCATGCACATACCCGACAGAAGGTTGTATGGTGTTAGAAATACTGGACAACAAGAGTAAGATGCCATGGAACCTCCGAATGGATTGAAGATATCAGTGCATAAACTCAGTCTAACATTACGTGGCTCCCTTGAGAAGAAAGAATGAGCACAATTAAAATGAGTCCAAGTTTCGCCATCAGTAGAATGGTTGATTTCATCATCATTACGACGAACTCTTTCCGCACACCATGTCATATGTCGAGCTATCTTTGGAGACATATACATCCATTGCAATATGGGAGACAGAGGAAAGTGTAACGTAGGGCATTTTTCGGATCCTCGTGGATCTTCGTTTAGTGGTTGTTCAGATCCGCATTTACTGGTTTTGGTGTGGTGCTCATGACCAATGTGGGGTCATTGAGCCTTGGTCGTGGCTTCCGAGCGTTGTGCGGGGCTTAGTGGACCGGTAGGTGAAGCCCATAGCACCCGTTGGTTCACTGGTTGTGAATGCGACGGGGGTGCACGTCGCGTTCTGAACGCGATGGCCCTGGTATTCGCGTTCTTGTTGCCGTTGTTTGGGACGATGTCTGCATGCACACCGCGTGTTGCGCGCGGAGCAAGGCTTGCTGATGTCAGGGTGGGAAGGCGATGGTCACCTAGGTCGCGATCAGGTCGCAACACAGCATTACGTCACGTTCCCAACCGCTGTGTATTTTTAAGAAGGTTTGGCTAAACAGAGCCTTCACAAGCTCTGCTCAACCAGGGGAGGCTGCTGCGGGGCTTCTCCAAGTGATTCGAGGTTATGGTGGAGTTTTTGGCGTGCTCTCGTCGTGAGGACGTCGCGTGGAGCGGGGGAGAGGCCGTACCGTGGATGGTTTTTACGTTCTTCGTGGAGGTAGGGAGAATCCACCTTGCCTTGTTGTGTGGATTGCATGAAATGCATGTATGAATGGTTTTTGGTATTAAGAACGGTAGATATCATGTTAGGGTATCCATTAAAGCATGAAAAATGAGAATTAACCGTGATTTGTGTGGCTTGGGGTGGGGATCCGGGAAGAAGATCCCGGGTTAGGGTTTTTGCCTGTGAAGGCAATAGACCCTCCCGTCGCGACTAGGTCGCGACAGGCCGACCCGTCGTGATAGGGTTCTCTAACGCGACATATCGGGGTGTCTCGATCTGATAGCGACATTACTCCATGTTGCGACCTCAGTCCTGTGGTCCTATTTTGCATGGTTTCGGTGATTTGGTTATCCGATTATCGATATTTGATGTGTAGGGTTTTGGTGAGTGGTGCATTGGCACCTGTAGCGCTCTGTGAGCATGTTGCCCACATGGTTAGTGTGTTGTTTATGTAATTGGTATGGTGTCTTCATGATGTCAGTGTGTGCTTGGCACATACTGTTGTGGTGGCTGGGCAGTGAGGTTCCGGCATGAACCTAGCCTCAATCTTGTGACATCTTTTATAAGTTGATAAAAATGGTTTAACTAGTATAATGTGAGTAAGGTTAAGAGTTGGTATGTAAATATTGTATATTGTATTTATGTGACAAGGAGGTCACATGATGACCAATGATAGGCCAGTTTATGATTGGTTATCGTGATTTATATGTGTGTTGGTGTGGGGTAGCTTGTAGGTCACAGGGTGACCAGGGTCAAGCTATTCCTGACACTTGTACTGTGGTTTGTAATAAAGAATATGCAAGTATATATATGTCGTGGTTTGTGCATTACCGAGTGTGGTGGTCCGGCGCCTATTCCGGAATGCCTCTTCAGTCGGGTACCCTAGGTTCTGTGTGAGCCAGGCACGTGTTTGTTGTGATGGGGGTTTGTCCCGGTACTGGGTACCGTCGAGGTCTGTGTTGTCTGTCCTAGACACCCTCACTCCTGTGTTTGAGTAGTACGTCCGGCTGAGGGAAAGATGACTGGGGGCAGCGACTTGTGTTTGTGGGTGTGCAGTCGCTCGTAGCGCGCTCGTGGTTGGGGGTACAGACACCAGTAGACGTACTGGGCCCCAGCTAGTCCTATGTTTCTAGTGCCTCACTTTAGGGAGCTCGGGTCAAAGTCCCTAAGGGTGCCAGGCATGGGCCTGCAAGGTGTGTGACCTGTAGGTTGTGGTGTTGGTTGGTCTCCACTGTTCTTGGCTTTACTGTGGTTGTGGAGTGGCAGTTGGACCTTTCATCCTTGACTGCGAGATAGAGAGGTAGTTCTTGTGTTGTGTTGTCCAGGTTGGATACTGGCATCATGAACCAGTAATCCATTCCCGTGTGGTGGTGTCATTCCTTCCGACTCGTGCTTTGCCTGTGGTATAGGTTTGTGAGTGTTGACTCACCGTTGTGGTTTGACTAGTTGTGGTGTGCCCTAGTGGTGGCACAGTTTTGTTTGTGGTTCTGTGGTGGTACCTCGTAGAGGTAGGTACTTGTACCCTTTGTGGGTATCCGTTTCTCGTGGTACGTTGAGTACTAGCCCTTTCAAGTGTTGAAGTGGAGCTGTGCTCTGTGGAGGTCGTGTTGTAGGACCTTCCACTTGCTCTAATGCACCCTTGTGAGGGTAGTTTTCCGTTGTAATGTGATTTTGGGGTATGGCGGACTAGCTTCTGGCTAGCAGTCATGTTATCCTTGCGTTTGAAGTTTCAGTGTTGGTACCTAGTGGTAGTAGGTACCAGTACCCCTTTGGGGTTGGCTTTGTGTTGTGGTACGTTGTGTACCAACCTTTCAAGTGTTGCGATGAACCGGTGTTTTTGTGGAGGTCGTGAGGTATGATATTCCACATGTGCTGTTTGGAGTACGTTTCCGATTGTGATTCCAATGTGTGCTGGACTTGGCACATGGATGCCAGTTCGGTTACCCTGCGTGGGTAGCTTGCCTGTGAAACTTGTAGCCGAGGCAATGGTTTGCATGTGAGACTTGGAGCCTGGGCAGTGGTTTTCCAATGAGGCTTGAGGTTGAGGTATTCCCAATGATTGGGCAGACTAGTAGTGTTGTGCTAGTTCTGTTGTTACCTCTTACTTTTCGAGGTTTACGTTAATTGATATGTTTATGTTAATTATTGATTAACCATGGTTTAAGCAAGTAGGATGTGGTTTGGCTATTTGTGTGGCCAGTGAGACCCTTCGAGGTTGAGGTCTCTTCTATTTAGTTGTTGTGGTTTTTGGGTGGTCCCTACAGAGCCTGTGACTTGTTGAGGCTCACTCCCCTACAGTTCCTTTTAGGGCTTGCCGTGTGTTTGACTTGCAGTAGCGTTGTGGCAGACTTGTACCACCAACAATAGTGTAGTTGTTAGTGTTTGTGTGAGCTTGTGCTCCCTCGGGGTATGCCCCAGGTAGTTGTACTTTTTAATTGGACATGTAATAATGTAGTGGGATAGTTGTACAAACATGTAAACAGATATGAGCACATATACTTTCTTGTGTCTTATACTGTTGTGGGTTGTCTTTTATATTCTTACTGGACACGTGTGTGAGATATCCCTTGCGAGACTTCGGTCCGTTCGCGGGAGACGGATCTGGATATGGACCCTTATTGGGTGTGGATATCCAGGGCCGTTACAGTTGGTATCAGAGCATGGTCCAGTTAGAATATGAAAAGACATTAAGGTTACAATGTCCCAAGACATGGTTTAATGTCCACTGCTGGTAGTAAGTCTGTGGTTTCTGGTGCTTTTTAGTACGATTTTCACATGAGTTTTGATATATGAATTGTGTGTATAGTTGGTTAGATCAGTAGATATGGGTGATGACAGAGAAAAGGTATGGTTAATGGTACAGTGTGAGTGGTCACATCAGGGTGCCAGTTGCGGTTAAAGTATAGTTGATTAAAGATTCTTAATTATAGAAATTGAAGGGATTAGCGAATTCAGTCATGGAATCCAGTGAAAATGTTTTAGTGAGGATTAGAGTTGGCAGAGACAGATATAAGGTAGTGATGAGATGGAATAGTAGAGGGAGTGGTGTTATGATGAGGAATAGAGCAGTGTGATCAGGGTTGTTAAATGCGTGAATTGTAGTTAAGAACTGTAGCGGAAGTGGTTATTATATTTGAGATTTGTGTTAATAAATATTAAAGAGTAGTTTGGATGGTAATGTGATTAGTGATATGCCAGGTTTAAAAATGATTAAGTAGGGTTGGAGATAAGGTATTGGTAAGCAGAGGAGCAGTGATTGAGATGGTCATTAAGTATGCTTTGTGATTAGAGATGGTTGCAGTAAAGATCTTAAGAACAGTGTTGTTAAGGATAGCAATGATAATGGGAAATTTGATATAAAGTTCCATGTAAATATGTGCAAAGGTGATTAGCTGGGTAAGGAAAGAATAAAGAAAGAACAGTATGTAGTTAGACTTTCTTGAGAATTTCATAAGAGGGATATCCGCTTAGTGAATGGTAGTTTATGAAGATTTCGCAGAAAGATTTGTATAGAGTTTTAGTATCAAAGATAAGATTAGTGATGTTTAGCAGTTGTGTATAGTTTGTAGAAATAAGGAAGTAAAATTGGTGTTAAGAAAATATTGAGGCTAAGGTTAAGAATGTTTGGAGCAAGGTAGAGCTATAAGGGTCAGAATGGAAAGAAATGGATTAGCTGGGAAGCAGTAAGCAGTATCAGGTAAAGTAGAACAGCAAGGTAAATTATGAGAGAAATTAAAGTAAAGGTTTGAATGAAAATGATAGTAATAAGTATAATGTAGCAGCAATGATTTTAGTATTAGAAAGTAAAGCAGTAAAGTAGAATAGAGAAATCAGGTAGAGTAGATTATGGTGGCAAGAATTGCAGTGTGAAAGGTAAAGTGCAATAAACTAGATAATAAAATAACTAAGAGAAATATTTTGTAGAAATGAGATTATGGTTGATGCAGTTGGCAGGTTATGGATCAAAGAAAGAACGAGTGCAGTATATTATGGAATGGATATAATTAAAAGATTTGAGGAATGTTCAGCAAGAGAATGCAGTATGACAGCAATAAGAGCAAATATTTTGAAAAGTTATGTATTAGATTGATTGGATTAGTCGGAGAATGGTATTTGAGTAAGAAAAGAATGTAAAGAGCAAGGTATGTCAGTAATGGTATAGCAGGATTCAGAGTTAAAGCATGTGGTACAATCAGAATTGAAGTATTAAAGAAACCAGTTCAAAAATTTTGATATTTTCTTCTAGTGTTAATTGATTGAGTAAAGTGATTCGAGAAGTAAGAAAAGTTAGTATTGAATTCAGCTAGAGTCGAGGTAATAATAAAAGTGCAAAGCAATTGTGAATAATAGTGGGAGTGGAATTTATGAAATATTTTATTAGGTATTCAGGGTAATCAGAGTGGCGCGGTGGAAGTGTGGAAGGTTTGATATTCATACGTTATTCGAGATTTAAATAATTAAAAGAAAGCCTAAGTCATGTGTGTAGTTGAGCTAGAAGTTTTTAGTCAAGTATGAATTAAAGCAGTTTGTGCAGAATGGTCAGAAAAGGCAAGAAATCTGAAGATGATAATGCAAATTTTGCAAGAAATAAACAATTGAAAATGTGAATATAGATAAAATAAACTAATAGCCAGCAGTAATAAGCAGATAATGGAATGGCACCGAGGAATTCGAAAATTTAAGCAAGGTTTAGTACGGTAGACATCTAAAGGTAGCAGTGTAAGGTGAAAGGTTTTGAGCAAGAAAATCGGCCCAGAAAGAAATGTTGCAAACACAGCTAGGAAAATGTGGAAGTAGGTTGAGTCCAAGGAGATAAAGTGTCATCGGCAGGGTCGAATCGCCTACAGTTGAAAGGTAAAAAATAGCAGATTGAATCCAGGGAATAAAGCAATTGTGGAATAAATTGAAAAAAAAGGAAGGGAGAACAAGCATGAAAATGAGAAGGTGGTTTGAAAGGAAGATGTAGAGGAAATGTATCCTACTTGTTCTGTATACGGCTTTGTTTCTTTTTAGGTGATAGTCCGGTTTGTTGTGGTTCGTTTTGAATGTCGAGGACGACATTCCTTTTTAGGTGATAGTAATGTAACATAGCACATTTTTCAGATCCTCGTGGATCTTTGTTTAGTGGTTGTTTGGATCCACGTTTACTAGTTTTGGTATGGTGCTCATGACCAATGTGGGGTCATTGAGCCTTGGTCGTGGCTTCCGAGCGTTGTGCAGGGCTTAGTGGACCGGTAGGTAAAGCCCATAGCACCTGTTGGTTCACTGGTTGTGAACGCGACAGGGGTGCGCGTCGCGTTCTGAACGCGATGGCCCTGGTAGTCGCGTTCTTGTTGCCGCTGTTTAGGGCGACGTCTGCATGCACGCCGCGTGTCGCGCGCGGAGCAAGGCTTGCTGACGTCAGGGCGGGAAGGCGACGGTCACCTAGGTCGCGACGCAGCATTACGTCGCGTTCCCAACCGCTGTGCTTTTTAAAAAAGGTTTGGCCGAATAGAGCTTTCACAAGCTCTGCTCGACTAGGGGAGGCTGCTGCGAAGCTTCTCCGGGCGATTCGAGGTTCTGGTGGAGTTTTTGGCGAGCTCTCGCCGCGAGGACGTCGCGTGGAGCAGGGGAGACGTCGTACCGGGGATGGTTTTCGCGTTCTTTGCGGAGGTAGGGAGAATCCACCTTGCCTTGTTGTGTGGATTGCATGAAATGCATGTATGAATGGTTTTTGGTATTAAGAACAGTAGATATCATGTCAGGGTATCTATTAAACCATTAAAAATGAGAATTAACCGTGATTTGTGTGGCTTGGGGTGGGGATCTGGGAAGAAGATCCCGGGTTAGGGTTTTCACATGTGAAGGCGACAGACCCTCCCATTGCGACTAGGTCACAACAGGACGACCCATTGCGATAGGGTTCTCTAACGCGACATATCGGGGTGTCGCGATCTGATAGCGACATTACCCCATGTCGCGACCTCAGTCGTGAGGTCTTGTTTTGCATGGTTTCGGTGATTTGGTTATCCGATTATCGATATTTGATGTGTAGGGTTTTGGTGAGTGGTGCATTGGCACCTGTAGCGCTCTGTGAGCGTGTTGCCCACATGGTTAGTGTGTTGTTTATGTAATTGGTATGGTGTCTTCATGATGTTAGTGTGTGCTTGGCACATACTGTTGTGGTGGTTGGGCAGTGAGGTTCCGGCGTGAACTTAGCCTCAGCCTTGTGACGTCTTTTATAAGTTGATAAAGATGGTTTAACTAGTATAATGTGAGTAAGGTTAAGAGTTGGTATGTAAATATTGTATATCGTATTTATGTGGCAAGGAGGTCACATGATGACCAATGATAGGCCAGTTTATGATTGGTTATCGTGATTTATATGTGTGTTGGTGTGGGGTAGCTTGTAGGTCACAGCGTGACCGGGGTCAAGCTATTCCTGACACTTGTACTGTGGTTTGTAATAAAGAATATGCAAGTATATATATGTCGTGGTTTGTGCATTATCGAGTGTGGTGGTCCGGCGCCTATTCCGGAATGCCTATTCAGTCGGGTACCCCAGGTTCTGTGTGAGCTAGGCACGTGTGTTTGTTGTGCTCCGGGTTTGTTCTGGTACTGGGTACCATTGAGGTCTGTGTCGTCTATCTTGGATACCCTCACTCCTTTGTTTGAGTAGTACGTCCGGCTGAGGGAAAGACGACTGGGGGCAGTGACTTGTGTTTGTGGGTGTGCAGTCGCTTGTAGCGCGCTCGTGGTTGGGGGTACGGACACCAGTAGACATACTGGGCCCCATCTAGTCCTGTGTTTCTAGTGCCTTACTTTAGGGCGCTCGGGCCAGAGTCCCTAAGGGTGCCAGGCATGGGCCTGCAGGGTGTGTGACTTGTAGGTTGTGGTGTTGGCTGGTCTCCACTGTTTTTGGCTTTACTGTGGTTGTGGAGCGGCAGTTGGACCTTTCGTCCTTGACTGTGAGACTGAGAGGTAGTTCTTGTGTTGTGTTGTCCTGGTTGGATACTGGCGTCATGAACCAGTAGTCCATTATCGTGTGGTGGCGTCGTTCCTTCCGACTCATGCTTTGCCTGTGGTATAGGCTTTTTAGTGTTGACTCACCGTTGTGGTTTGACTAGTTGTGGTGTGCCCTGGTGGTGGCATAGTTGTGTTTGTGGTTCTGTGGTGGTACCTCGTGGAGGTAGGTGTGGACGCCCATTTCCGCGCCGTCTCCAGTCGACCTCCGGATCTCTCGGATGCTCGCGGACGCTGCCGAACTCTCGTTGGCGATAATGGGGTTGTCGGTTGACCTCGTTGACCCTCCGGTTGACTGAGTTGACTAGAGGGAGAACAAAGAAAACAAGCTAAATGAAGGGGAGTACGTGATCGCCAGGGCCTTACCTGTGCCCAAGGAGTGTTAGAATCGCGTCGGTATGGTCGCCTTGCGCAGCAGATGGAGACGAGGGCTTCAACTTCTCCTCCTTCAGCCGGCCAGAGGAGAAGAGCTCTGCGGTCTTCTGCGTGTTGTTCCTGCCACAAAAGGACACTTTATAAGACTAATGAAAGAGTAGTAAATGCTCAAAACGTGAAGAGACAACCCAAAAGGTGAGTCTCGTACCCGTTGCGGACTTGAGAAGAGGGGTGGCCAAATGCTATGACCACCATTCTTCCCTCCGTTTTTGGTTGGGAAACCCCTTTCTAGGTGTGTAGGGAAAGGCTACGTGCCTAGAGTGAGTGGGAAAGGGAATATGGCATGCAAATAACTAAAGAGTAAAGAAAGAAAGAGAGAGGGAGGGTGGTGTAGATCCTTGTTTGACGGCGTTGCAGCTCCTTGCAGGACTCCTCCAGCTCGGGAAGAAGCCTCCTAGACGTCCCAACTCGTGAGAGGAAGAAGAGGATGACTTGATGAAGCTTGGGTGCAATTTTCTCTCTCCTCCTTCAAAGGGTCAGCATGTGGACGTCCAGCCTCTCTCCCCTGGCTCAGAGGGCTTAAGGCCATGTTATATAGACAGTAGGGTCGGACCTCAGTAGCCTTGGATGCTCAAGTGTGAAGAAACACACTTGTACACTTGGCAATCCAAGTACAAAAGCTCCAACCAATGGGGAGAGGCCAAATAGGATTTTTACTGAGTCAAGGGGGTGCCAAGGTGGCCCATATGCCCGTTGGGAACGGCCCCATGCGGTGCATGGGCGAGAGAAAGGCGCTAGTGGGCTATATTCTCGGGGTAGTTGCGCAGACCACGTAAACCAGGTTAACGTCAAGCGCTATTGCCTCCAACACCATGCAGACGTCCAGGGATGTGGACGCCAAGATGGGTAGACGTTAAGGGGGCTTGCCGCCAACCAATAGTCGGCGTCCATCGATGCTGCCGTCTACATGGCATCCGAGGCAAATCAACAAATGGTCAAATGAGGCTTAATGGGCCAAAAGAGCCTTGCGGGAGATGGGCCAAATCTCGCGTCTACAAATGCCCCTCCGAGACATCCGGTCTTGCAAGGGAGCAGAGCGGACTGAAAGGTTGGTGTCTCAGTAAACAAAGGACGCGGAGATTTGATGAAGGACCATTTCCGAGGATAGGAATTCTAGTGAGCCAAATGAAAGAGTTAGGCTAGAAACAGATGATGTATCGTCTGAGAGACAAATGTGGGTAAGAGGAAGAGTGATCTACCCGTGTAACTACAACTGCAACCCAATGGTAGGGTCCCTGGCATGGCCGTGTCGGACTTTAACTAGTTTCCAGCGTGTCTGAGTCAAAGGAGTTGTAATATGACGGTTGAATCAAGAGGATCTCATAACCGGAGCTCGTGGGCTCGCTGGCCTAATCAGGACGTCGATCCCGAATTTAGGAGGTCATGGAGACAGGGAGTTGGTTGATCTCTCAAAAGATTATCAAAAGATTCTAACTGGAATCACATGTTTGGAAAGCCTGAAGTCCGGAATTAAGCTCGCGACTGGCGAAGGCTCAAATGAACTCAATAAGGCCACTCAATTATTTGTGATATGCACAGTGGGACAAGTGGAGAAGGGGGGCAACAAAGACCCTGATGTTAACTTGGATAGTCATGAAGGGTGGACCCGGTAGGCTACCTAAGCTAGGAGAGCCATGGAGCAATCAGATGATCGAGGAAAATCACCATTTTTTTTGGTGTTAGTAAGAGAATGTTAGCAGTGAAGATGCATGTTGGTGTGGGTTGCCTATCTAAAATGCAAGTTAGCACCAGAGGAAAATTCTAAAGGCCATACGAATAACTGAGAGATCGCAAACCCATCATGGTTTTTGGTAAAGGGGAACTCAGGGTTCACGGTCGCCAAATTATTCGCCTCTGGTGGGGTCCTATGTTAGACATACCTGTAACGCTCAAGGTCGCATGAGCGTTTCGAATTTTTGAAGCGCAGCTTGTGCTTAAAGATCTGCAAAACAACTTGAAGCACAAGATAAAGGATAATGGCCATTATGAACATAAAACTTTTGAAATTTCCAGGGGGTAAACATTCACATCGATGGTCGTCGGCTCCCAGTTAACGGCAACAGATATTGCCGCTAACCAGATACTGGCGTCAACCGATCTGGACGCCTACCTGACAGCGGATCAGGCCGAAAATATAGGTGATGGGAGTCCATGGGAACTCTGTCATCTCCTACCTCCGTCTCTCCCTGCTCCTGCTGCAAACCAGAGAGCTGAGAGACAAAGAAACACAGCAAGATGGCCTCCTCTTCGACCGGACGATCCACAGGCATGAACCCGGGAATTCTGAGCGAAGTTCCGGGCCATCTGAGCACTCGACCGGCCAACGGGGAGGTAAGCAATGATCACTTATGGTCTTTCCTGGGCTAAAACGCCCCAAACAATGTTCTCACAATACCCCTCCCTCATGCAGGAAGTGCCAGCATTTCCGAGCCAAGGTCAGGTACGGGCCTTTTCTTGGCTCGTGAATCTGGTAAACGCCATTACGCTCGACATGCGGGGCTACATCGGCATGTGGAACCTGAATTTCATGGTGGTGTTGGCGAAAAATATGAAGGACATGTGGTGGGGATTCGATGCACTGGGGGCACTGGTGGAGAGATGGCACCCGCACACGCACACTTTCGTGTTCCAGGCGTTCGAGGCGAGCGTGCTGCTGGAGGAGGTGGAGCTTTTCCTGGGATGGAGGCGGTGTTTGGAGTACGACGCTACTACTCCTCTCCTCTCGTGGGAAGAGATTTTGGCAGACATTGTACGGGACAAGAAGGAAGTTTTGAGAATGACGATCAAGCATGGGATCTTCCTGGACCGGCTGGCCTGGTGGCTGATCCAGCATGCAAAGGAAATTGGCGGAGAGAGGGCGACGAGAGGACTGACACTTTGCCTAGCTGGAGTCTTCTTGTTCCCCACTAGAGGCGACTTCATCCTCTACGAGCATGTTGGAGTTCTTTCTCTGCTGTGGCATGGGCAGTCACTTGCCCCTGCAGTGCTAGCCCACCTGTACGGTTCGCTCACCACAATGAGCCTAGGCGGATGCACATGCGGGAGCTTATTCCTGCTTCAGGTATGGATGGAGGCTCATTTGAAGTTTGATTTTGCTGAAAAGCAACCTACCCCCTCCAGAATCTTCCTTCGGAGTTTAGTTCACTGTAGCAGGGCATGGTATGAGCCGGAAGATGAAATCAAGTGTGTGATGGCACACTTGAAGAGCAGAGATGCCTGGACAGATCACTTGGCATACCTGGTAATGGACGACTTCATTTCGAGGCCACTCTTTATGAGGACAATTGAGTTTAGAGCTCGGATCAAGGAGGACAGAGACTTGTGGCTGATCGGGGCTGATCTGATAGTGGTATACCAGCCACACCGGTGCCATTGTCAGCTTGGAATCCCACGGGGAATTCCCGCCTCAACCAACTGCACGGACATGATTGTCACCGGCCGGAACGAGAAGTTGATGAAGAAGGCCATGAAGACGTGGACAAAGTATACAGTGAGCAGAAAAGTGGGGTTAGCAGTGCAGGAAAACTGGGAGGACATATGGAAATACGAGGACTTCAACGATGCCATTCGTCCCATTTCTTGTGATTTTTATATGGCCCGCAGGGCAAAATGATGTGTTTTTCCCAATTTCCAATAAATGTAACACAAGGCTAGATGAATAAAAGTTGCTTGCATTTGTGTTGAATGGCTTGAATTGTTGAATTGTGTGATGAATGGAGTGAATGGGCCTCCAGGATGTTCAATGGAGTATGCTGGGAGGATTGAGTGCGGAAGGATTGGCGTCCACATCGATGGCCGCTAACACAGGGTAGACGTCCAGCGTAGGGTCGCCAATCAGGAGACAGAGGAGTAAACGTCCACAAAGCTAGCCGTCTAATTCAAACTTGATGTCCATACATGGCCGTTGATCATACTCTGAGGTCTGACACTGAAGAGACATTGGCGTCCACACCCTAGCCGTTAAGGGTACGTCAGCGGCCAAGGCTTGACGCCAGGAAAAGGTAAACGTCCAGACCTTGACGTTAAACCAGAAAACTACCTTTTTTTTAACCGACGCCTTCTCCCGGCACCATTTCACCTTCCCAAGCACCGGGAGAGGCAGAAAACTCCTTTCTCTCCACACTCTCCAACCCATTCCAATCTTTAAACCTTCACTTTCCTATTCACTTTGCTCGGAATTTTGACATTTGACCTTCCCCTCGATGAGGACGAGAGGGAAACGGAGCATTCTCCGGAGTCACCGCCAACCGGAGGAGGAAGAGGAGGAGATGGAGGTAAGCATGGCGGAGGAAAAGGAAGAGGTGGCGGCGGGTGACGTCCCGGAGGCGGAGGATACCGCCGGAGACGATGGAGGAGGGGATGAGACGGAAGCGGAAGCACCCCGACGGCCCAAGGTAGGCCCCTAAAACCCTCAAAACTCTTGTGGATGTGTGTTTGTAAGTTGTGGAAAAGGGGGGAAAACAGGGGAGGTTCTGTCGGGTTTCACAGGAACTTGACGTCCACATCGGTGGACGTCGGGTTCCTGTAAACGTCCAACCTCTTGCCGTCTAAGTGAACTTGACGGCAATGGTTTGGACGCCGACACAGGAACTAGACGGCCTTACCCTGGACGCTGACTGCGTGTAGACGGCATACCCCTTGCCGCCAACTTCAGATTAACGACAATCGATGCTGACGTCAAGTTTTCTGTGTTTTCTGCAGGGCAAAGGCCGAATGAGGAGCAGGGTCACTTGGGACCTATGTTGAGCATGGTATAGGGCGTTGCCGGAGGCCCAGCAGACCAAGATAGCTAGGATGGGGTTCGGGCATCTACTGTCGGTGCGTCCATTCCACGTGGACGTACCATATCTCGAGGCCCTTAGGGAGAGATGGGAGGAGGACTGCAAGGCATTCATCATGCCTTGGGGTCACATGATACCCACATTGGAGGACGTGGCGTATCTGACTGGACTACCGGTTCAGGGAGAGCCAGTAGTGGGACAGGAGCGGAGTGACTACTACGATGAGATTGTGGAGTTGCTGGGCCCAGAGTTTGTGGCGGGCAGGAGGAGACCGATCCGGAGCATCCTGCTCGGATCATTGTAGGAGGTGGTGGGATTGAGAGGCAGGAGGAGAGGGCCTCTAGAGACTTTGGAGGAGTTCTACACCGGAGTGTGAGGGGCACTAGACTTAGGGGACCGGAGCGAGGAGCGCTCAGTCCGGATCTTCGTCGCCTACCTCTTCGGGCGGCTCTTGTTCGTGACGCAGTCATCGCAGATGAACTGCAAGTTCGTGCTGCTGCTGTGGGATTTGGCACAGGCACGACGATATGCATGGGGCGCCGCGATGCTGGGGCATCTCTTCTCTCTTCTTCCCAGCAGCTCGCGGCGTTCTCAGAGCACCGGGGGCTTCACCCCCTTTCTTCAGGTATACAAATTTCCTTGAATGCTCAGCATTGATTCAATTGATTAAATTGCCTGATTGACATTCTTTTGGTTGCCTTGCAGATCTGGGGGTATACCCGCTTCCCCATGGGGCGCGGTGTACAGAGGGAGGGGAGTCTGGTCCCTCTCATGGCGAGGTGGGACGTGGCTCCCGACCCCAGAGTCACCGACCGGCGCGCGGAGGACGTGCGTGCCGCCCTAGACCACTACCCACATGATCAGGTATGAAACTCCCAACCAACTCTTGCATTCTTTCAAATATTGCTTTTGATTAATGTGACTAACCAGTGTTCTTTTCTTTTCTCAGGTGGTTTGGACCCCCTATGTGGGGGAGGCGGACGCCTCACACCCGGCGGTGGCGGCGGGCCGACCCCTGTTCGACAGGTGTAATCACGGGATTTGTATCCCCTTTTTTGAATTGATGTGAATATGTAGGGATTAGGAAATTTACCGTGATCGCCACCAATGCAGTCGCCTCTTAATGTTCAGATGGAGGGCTGACTACGTTGGAAAGGAAAAGTGAAAGGGAAGGTGTACCTGATAACGCGACAGGATGGGCGTCGCGATGCTTTCATGTGAACGCGACGTAGGCAATGGCGCCTTCTTAGTCGCGACACAGTAGTCGTCGCCTTTCTCTTCAGGGGATGGAGATGTGGGTTCTTCGTCTTCCTGCTCCTCAGCCGGCCAAGGGACAGGAGCCTCACCTCGCTCTGACCTTTAAACACCTACCAAAGTGATTTAAACAAACAAGAAACCCATTAGAATTTGTGTGTATGAAATCTATTCAATGAAAAGCACATGAACATGAGCTATTATGGGGGGGACTCACAATATTGGGGCTTTTAATCCCTATGGGTGTTAAGAAAGGGTGTGTGTGTCGTGATCTAATGCTAAGCTAGAAAGAAAACGAAGCTATGCATGCATGAAATCAATGAAATAAAGAGAAGAGGGAAGAAGAAATTGTGTAGCCGCTGGGAAAACGCCCTGGAGGGCTCTTGCTGATCGTCTGGAGGGAGAACTCTCTTCGTGGAAGGTGAAGCTCTCTTGCTCAGAGAACTAATGACTCCGGCCTTGCCCAAAAGATGCAGAGACGAGGTACTTATGGGTGATTATTCCCAACTCGGGTCTGAGAGGAATAATGGGCAAGAGTCCGATTTTGGTTAAGTATGGCTGCGTATGGGCGATTGGAACTTGGAAAGGGACATATTAGGAAGGTCTCCTCCAAATTTGAGAGGATTTAGACGTGATTTGGACGTCCAAAACATGCAATTTCCATCAATAGCATGTGTCCAAGTTGGCTTCAGATTGAGTTTCCTGTTTAAAGTCCAGAATGCGACGGCCTAAGTGTCGCCTTCCTGAATGCGACTTGTCGATATGTCGCCTTCCTCATATGGAAGGTGACTTAAGTCATTTTCGATTTTCTGAGGATTTAAAATATGGGATTATGATGGCGACATAGGGGCTGTTGTTTTTAGGAAGGCGACCTAGGGCCTGTCGCCTTCTGGTCTTTTCTACATTTTGGCATGTAATGCATCCAATCAACCATGCACAGCTTTCGGGATGAAATATCGGATTTTATACTCAGAGAGCTATGGTGAAAGAGATTGATTTGACCAGGAAGGGTCCTCCAGGGCGATGAACTAATGGAAATGATGTCATGATCGAAGAAAGCCAGCTTGACGATGATGAGCCAACGTGGGGCGTCAATAATACGACAAGGGATTTTGCTCGACTTATGGGTCAGAAATGGGTGTCTACAGATTGCCCCTCCTTGATGCCTACTTTGCAAGGGAGTGGAGTGGTAATGAAGCGAAAGTGGCGTGAAACGGCGATGAAGCGGAAATGAAACGGAATGAGCTGAAAAGCGGGCATCAAGGTAAAGAGACACTCATTCTGGACGAATAAATAGCGAGAATTATCCAGCTGACCTTGATCATGGCTGGGAACAGAGTGCGCGGATGGTTCCTATTTGGGACGAATAAAAATCAATAGAAAAGAAATGATCAACCTCCTGATTCAAGAGGTACCCTGGCTATCTTTAGCGTGCAGGTTTCATTCATTAGGGGATAGGTGCTGCCCAGCGGGTCGATTCGACTCTGGCCTTCGAGCGGGTCACGACTAATGAGCGGATCGGGGATAAAGGAATGACTGTTATAATGAATGGGGATGAGAGGAATCCTTCATAGGAAACATACTGGCAGACTGGACCGAGCTGCAAGCTCGAGGAAAACTTTCAAATTCAGAGTGGAATTCTTGTCTGGAAATGAGGATCTGTGTTGGGACATCATTGGGAAGTTGACTTTGACAAATCATGGTTCATGAAGCTCAAAGTTCCTACATGATGCATGCTGGGCTAAAGAAAAAGGAAATCATAAAAACGAATGCAAAGAAAGAGAGAAAATAACAAGTATTCAAGGATAATATTGCTAGACAATATAAGCAAGGGTCAAGACACTTCGCATCCCCGACGTGCGATAGAATCCATCGTCCCCAAGTCATATCACCCAACGGCCTATCTAGCGATTAGCAGTGTGCACTTAGATCATCCTCGTTTTTGATGAAGGGGAACTCAGATCCCGGAACACACTGGGAACCAGCCGGTCCTTGAGCTGATATAATAGCGTAGATACAATATAGTAATGCGAAGGGATTAGGGTTAGAGATATTTACCTGACTTATCGGACGGACGTCTTTTGATTTTCTGAATTTTCTGGATTTTTATGGATTTTCCTGCATTTTTTGATTTTTATGAGTTTTCAAAAATCAAAGCAGTAAAGATAGACATGATACCAAGCACCAAATAAACGGACATCAAAGCGTGTGTGCGAGCATTCTGAGTAATCATAGAGAAATAATCATTACAGTGTAAAATGAATCAGAAGGCGACATAGGGTATGTCGCGACCCTTGTCTGAAGAAGGCGACGGGCACCACGTCGCCACCTTGAAGGCGACGGGTCGATATGTTGCTTTCACAGGTTCCTCAGCCCGAGCTCAAAATCTTTTAGTATGGGACTTGGACTTGACTCCTATTTGGACTCTAATTGCCTCCCACTCAAACTTCCACTCCTAATGGATCTCCCCTACCCTCTCCTAGCAGAAATAGAAGTGCTATAGCTCATAAATAAGGGGGGTGAGAGGCCAAATTCGTAGCTCTCTCTTCTCTCTTCTTTTCTTCAAGCTTTGTAAGCTCTCATGGCCATGAGGAGAGCCCCTCTTGCTTCCATGGATGGGGAGACGGCTTATGAAGGTCCGAAGTGCGCTCGGACGACGTATGAAGCGCTTATGAGGGTGACAGACGTCCCCAACCACTTGAGCCGATGCAAGGAAGTGAGGGAGGTGAGTTTCGGTGTTTTCAATTTTCATGCATTTTGAGCTACAAATTTGTTCTTTAATTTTTGTTCTTCTCCTTCCTCCCCTCTCTTTTGCCTTTTTCTTCTCTTCTAGCTCTTCCCGGGATCCCGCCGCTACTTAAAGCTCAATTGGATTGCCCCGATGATCAAATCTCTACCCATGTTTGTCATTAGGTTCTTGAGTGAGTGGGGTTTAGGTGGGGTGTTGATAGCGGCCCATAACTACCACAATATCTCATTTGATTGGCATAGTATCAAGACCTTGATAGAATTGTGGCACCCACAAACCCATACATTCATTTTTACAAAGTTTGAGGCGACCGTCCTTCTAGAGGAGGTCGAGGCCTTTCTTGCTCTCCCTAAAACCAAGCCGGGGGATGAGCAAAGCATAAGCTATACCGTCGAGCCTATTAACCCGAAGCTTATTCTAGGGGAGTTCATGACCGATCCGGGGGATGTCCATACCATGGTTAGCCCACAATTCATCCATCTAGTGCCTTTGTCTAAGTGGGTCATATCCAAGTGTAAGAACAAGAGCGTAGACCACCGGGAGATCGCAAAGGCCGTGGCCATATGCTTGTGTGGGGTGGTGCTTTTCCCGTCCGGGGATCACCTCATAGACTATGCTAGCTTGAGTGCCATAAGTGGGGTATGGCGGGGACTTTCACTCTCTCATGCCGTCTTGGCGTATCTTTACTCGGGTCTCACTTCGGCTTCCACGGGGGGTTTCCTTTATGGCTCCATGATCCTTCTAGAGTGTTGGTTAGGTGTGAGGATAAAATTTAAGCCTATTGACAATCCTACCACCGACAGTCGGATCTTCGGGTGCCATCCTTTGAATTTTATCGGCGGTGCGGCCAAGTTCCCCGACAAGGTTTTATGCAGGACGGCGGACAAGAAGACGAGGGGTGCATGGTGCCTTTACTTCAGTACCTTTCCGGTGGAGCACTTCACTTTGGGCGTAGCGGCGCTTCGCGGAGCGGAGATCCGGCTACCACTCGGACGCGGACTGGATTTGCAACTAATAGGGAACATGGCGACCGTGCTCTACAACCCGCAGCGGTGCTACTTGCAGATCGGGAAGCTGAGGACGAGAGTACTTCCGCCGTCACATCTGCCTCCTATGAAGAGACGGCACCTGGGTACCCCGGAGGATGAGCAGGCCGTGCGGAGCGCATTGGCCTTGTGGAGGGCGTGCGCTTCGCACGCACTTCCGCCGAGACTTGACGAGGACCGAGAGACATACCAGGTGTACCTCCGGGAGCATGAGAAGCTTCGGCCGCTCGCAGACCGTGAGCCAGAGGGAGAGACTTGATTGTACTTTTCAGGCTTTGATGGGACTTGATGTGGTGAGAGTGTGCTTGATGTAAAGGGAGTGAGACATGTTGTTGATGTAAGCATTGATTTGTTGCAATGGGCATTGAGTTTTAGGGAGTTTTTGTGCACTGGCTTAAGAAGGTGACATGGGATATGTCGCCATCATCAAGGCGACAGCCCCATTGTTGCATTCACTAAAGTAAATGCGACATAGGGCATGTCGCAACCCTCATACAAGAAGGCGACGGGGGTGTGGTCGCCTTCACAGCTCCCGAGGCGAATTCAAATTCTGGGCCAGGCGCCTCTTCCTCTCCACTCCTCTCTTTCTCTCTTTCTCATCCCCCCTTCCGGCGAACCGGCACCCTTCTTCCTCTCCTCCTTTCCTCTTTCTCTCCGGTGAAGCCTCCTTCTCCGGCGATCGCCGGCCGGCGAGCCCCCTTCCTCTTCCTCTTCTTCCTCCTTTCTTCTTCCTCTCTTCCTTCCCTCTTTCTCTCCCCTTGAAAACCGGCGATGGAAGGCGGTGGAGATGGCCAAGGCGGCGATGGCGGTGGCCGGCGGCGCAAGAAGTCGATCCGGCGACGTCAACCGGGCGAGGGGACATTGATGGCGGCCCCGGAAGTCCCTCCGGTCGTGCCGATGGAGGAGGAGTTCGTGGGCGACGAGGATGAGCCCGTCAGGCCCAAGAAGGTAGGTTCTCAAACTTTAAACCTTGAATGCGGGGTGTGGTGGTGCGGAGCACCCGGGTGTAGGGCGGTTTGCCCGATGGGAACGGCCGGAAAACGGGAAAATTCCGTTTCGGGTCAACCCTGATAAGGCGACAGGCCCCCTATCGCATTACCAGAGGGAAGGCGACAGCCCCCCTGTCGCCTTATAGAAGGCGGTAGGGTGCCTGTCGCAATGATGATCCTGAATGCGACGGGGGTGCTGTCGCCTTCAGAAGGCGACAGACCCCTTGTCCTCTTATTAGGACAGAGAGTGATTTTGGGCATTTTTCTTCCGACTTCTGACCCTTTTGCTGTTTGCTTTGCAGAGTGAGTTGCGATCCCGGCTAGGATGGGCCGTGATCCGGGCGATATACGATGGCTTACCGGACTTCCAGATACGCCGACTGGAGGGTATGGGATTCGGGCCATTTTTGCGATTGGAGGAGCTGGCGCTGGATGTGGAACTCATCCAGGCGTTGAAGGAGAGATGGGACCCGGAGTGCCACGCGTTCCTCTTTCTGTGGGGACACATGGTCCCTACGTTAGAGGACATGGTGCAGATCACCGGCCTGTGCGTGGACGGCCAGGCGGTGACCGGGACCACCTATACCAGCTACCAGGAGCCAGTGGAGAGGCTACTTGGATTGGCGGTGAGGGGAGAGAGATCATCACTGGTGCAGCGGACAGTGCTGCAGGCGAGCTTGGGGGTGGCGTGTGCGCGCCGCCAGACAGGAGAGGGACAGGCGGAGTACATGTTTCGGATGACGGAGGATGCCAGAGTGGCGATGGCGGAGGAAGTGGGAGATGCAGCGAACAGGGATTTGCGGCGGTTCCTGACCCTCGTGATCGGGAAACTGATCCTGGGGACCAAAGGGGACCCAGTTGGCTGCCAGTGCTTGCCCCTGCTGGAGGATCTGTCCAGCGTGGGCAACTACGCATGGGGTGCGGCCCTCCTGGCCCACCTCTTTGACAGTTTGGGCACCTCCAGCAAGGAGACAGGTGTCGCGGGTTTCTTCCCACTCCTACAGGTACGTTTCTACCCTTACCCTTTGCTGCTTTCTGCTTATTAAATGTGTGGCACTGACTTTTGTTGCTTTTGCAGGTGTGGGCATACTACCACCTCCCCTCCCTGGGCCGCGGAGTGGCGAGGCGAGGCGACGCGGCGCGGTACCTCTCTTACAGTGCTGGCGGTTTTGCCGAGACGAGCGGTCCCTGCGGCGCCAGGTGACCCTGATCCACGACACATTGGACACCATCCCATTTGGACATGTGAGTACTTCTAGCCTTAACCCTTTTCTTTACTTTGCTTATTTGACAATTGACTGACGGGTCTTTGCTTGTGGTGCGCAGGTACGGTGGACTCCCTATGTCGGGGAGGATGACGCCACCCAGCCGTGGGTGGAGCGGGGCTGTCCTTACTTCGGTAGGGACATTTGGCTCCACTGTTTCAACACAGTGGTCCCGCTCCACCACCGTCTAGTGGCGTGGACACTGGGACTCCACCAGGCGGTGGTGGAGTTCCCGACCCGGCAGAGGCCATGGGAGAGGCCAGGTCGCAGCTTCCGGGGAATCCAGCAGGTCACAGACTGGACGGTCCGGGTCCGGGAGCAGTTGGATGACTGGGAGCAGCGGGGCAAGGAGGTGGTCTCCGAGGCCACGAGCGACGAGGATTACTTCCGAGCCTACGCTCGGAGGTACGGGGCCCAGGTATACAAGGGGACCCGGCGACCGGTACGTATTTTACTGCTTTCAGTCTCTTTTGAGTTCTTAGTTAATTGTGTGACTGACTTGGCTTGTGCTTGCAGCTTGACCCTGAGGGGCGGATCTCCTCGCTCGAGGGTATCCTCCACTCCACCATCCAGCAGCGAGATGATCTTCAGGCGGTGGTGGACCAGCTGGTAAGAATTTTGTACCCTACCCTTCTATTTCTAGTTTCGGTTGACTGACCCCTGTTGTTTCTTTTGCAGCGGGCAGAGTTGGACAGGGCCCAGCAGATGGTGGGAGGTGCCTCCTCTTCCCGAGAGGATCCTGACCGCTCCGCCTTGGAGGGCCAGCTAGCGTCGGCGGCGGCCCGAGCGGAGGACGCCCTCACCCAGCTGCGGGAGCGGGTAAGTTACTTACTTAGATGCCCCTGGGGTTTTTGCTTCTTTTGTGGGTTCTGACAAGATGTTTGATATTGCAGGAGCAGGAGCTGAGGACCGCCCTGGCGTGTACGACCACGCTGGAGGCGGAGATGGCGGAGCTACGCCTACGTCCCGAGGCAGCGGAGGTGGCACGGTGGCGCCAGGAGGTAGAGGCGCCGGCCCGCTGGCAGCAGGAGGCGGCGGAGGTGGCACGCTGGTGCCAGGAGGCGGAGGAGGCGGCGCGACTGCGCGCCGAGGCTGGGGACCTCCGCACCAGAGGCATCGCAGCGACATGCTGCGATCTGAGATGAAGGGTATGGAGAGGGCCCTCGCCTTGGTCGGACGCAGCTGATCGGTGACCAGCAGGAGCGGTATCCCGAGCGAGTCTGCTGGGCACTATCTGACGGGTTCCTCCGGACGGCGGAGGAACGAGGAGGAGGAGCGACGACGGCGTGAGAGAGTGCCGGAGGGGAGCGAGATCGGGCCGAGGGCGATGGCCCCTTCGTCTCCCCGCCCGCCTGAGGGTACAGGGGAGAGCGGTTGAGGGCTTGTACTCTTTGTTCCTTTCTTTTGTCATGATGGTGTACATGATATGAATGGAATGAAACCTTTTATATTTTATGGTTTGCGACTGAGTGAGAGTGACGAGTGAGATATGAGTGCCACTTTCTTTTCCGTCCTGCACACTTAGACAACCATGAAACAAGTCAGATCCGCTCTTAGGCTTAGCCCCTTGCCTTAAAATGCGACGAATGACCGACCTTGATAATTAGTCAAGGGGCTAAGCCTTATTAAATAGGCGAGAGATGCGAATAATCAAATGAAATGCATGTATGCAAACGGCTTGGAATTTTGAAAACATCATTTAATGTTTTGAGGTTTTTTTTTTTTTGAATATCTGATTTTTAGGGTTTTGGAAATATTTGTTTTTTTTTGTTTTGGGAATATTTGATTTTTTTGAGTTTTTTTGGAAATATTTTTTTTACTTTTGGAAATATCTGATTTTTTTAGAGTTTTGGAAATATTTGATTTTTTTGGAGTTTTGGAAATATTTGATTTTTTTGAGTTTTTTTTTGTTAGCGCCTAAAGCTGGCGTTAGCCCTTCCTAAAATAAGACACGCGAACGGAAGGTACTCGTATCTTCGGGCCACAACACTTAAACCGACTCGAGCCACTAGTTAGGAATCTCGATCACCTCCGGTTCTCACCACAGGGCTTTTCTAAGTCAGGACGTGCGTAAGGGGTGACAATGCCTCGGAAAACTACCCTTAGTCGAAGGTCGCGACTAATTAAGCCCTACCCAAGAGGTGATTCGGTCTTATAGGGGGAAATGGAAGATCATTTTAGGAAAGTCTTGTGTAGGTATAGGGATGTTGGGTTCGGCCACTTCCTACAGCATACCCTTCGGAGATTGGGTCTGTTGTGGAGGGACTTTATGGTCTTTTGCTATGGACTTGCCTTGCTTTGGGGCATGCGTACAACCGGGCTCATTAGTGTCCCGCGGGGACTTTGCCACTCTTTGCCATGCCCTTGTTGTATTATGGATTTTCTTTTCTTTTTTTTGTTTCTTTGCTTCTTTGCCCCTTTGTTATTTTGACCGTCCCTATTTGAGGCTTCCTCTCGTCGGGGTATGCTGTAGGTTGGTGACCTCGCCTTTATAAACTCTTTGCCCCTACACTTCGACCAATTAGGAGAGAATGACCAATGCATCGCTAGAGTAGAGCCCGCATAGTTGCAGCATCTACCAAGTGTAGTTATCCGGGCTTGCCGTGTGCGTGTGTGTTAATCCTAACTTGAAGCGACCCTTGGCGATTAGAGAGGTATCTTGGACTCCCGACACGGGGCTACTCCCCGATCTAGGTGTTGTGGCCTCACACCTATAGGCCTAAGGATAGAAACGTTTGAGGTACAACCCATTCCACGGATGTGACAGCTCGACGCCCTCGGCATTAGTTAAGCGGTAAGCATTTCTGGGTACACTTCCCTCACAACGTACGGACCCTCCCAATTAGGTTGCAGTTTGGACCTAGGACCTCCGGGTTTGATAAAGATGCGTTTCAAGACCATATCACCCTCTTGGAATTTTGTTCAATTACCTTCTTTTGAAAAGACCTTGAGATTCGCCTTTATAGGAAAGCACATGGTCGGCTGCCATAAGCCGCCTTTCATCTAAGAGTTCCAATTGGACTAGTAACGCCTCTCGACGTTCATCAAGATTAAGTTCCTTGTCTAGTTGGACTCTTAGTGAAGGAATTAGGATCTCATATGGAACTACCGCCTCCATTCCATAAGTGAGAGCGTACGGGGTTTGCCCCGTGGGAGTGCGGACGGAGGTACGGTAGGCCCATAGAGCCTCTATTAGCTTTTCCGGCCAGTCGGCGAATTTATGCGACTCACAGGTTTTCTTTAAGATTTTAAGAAGGGTTTTGTTAGTTGCTTCAGCTTGGCCATTGCCTTGTGGGTAATACGGCGATGAATGATGCAGCGTGATGTTGTATTTCTTACAGAGGTCTTGGAGCTCTTGCGCGATGAATTGCGGCCCATTGTCTGTGACGATGCTGCTTGGCACTCCGAACCGCGAGATGATGTTTCTCATGATGAAGCGGCACACCGTGGATGCTTTGATTTCTGTGAAGGCTTCAGCTTCTGCCCACTTGGTGTAATACTCAGTCGCAGTTAGGATAAATGACTTTTGTTTGGTTTGAGCATTAGAGTCACCAAGAGGGCCGACAATGTCGAAAGCCCACATGGAGAATGGCCATGGTGTGGAGAGCGGATGTAGTGAGGAGGAAGGGGCATGGATCTTATCGGCATGGAGTTGGCACTTGACACACCTACAGACGTAGATGGTACAGTCTTCCTCTAGGGTTGGCCAGTAATAGCCCTGCCTAATGATCTTCTTTGCTAGCATCTGACTGTTGACGTGCCCTCCGCATTCACTAGCGTGGGCCCCTTCTACCACTTTCCAAGCCTCGTCATCGGTAAGGCACCTCAAGAGGACTCCATTAAGGGCTCGCCTGTACAGAACTTCTCCGACGACTGTGTACCTTAAGGCGGCTCTTCTGATGGCCCTGCGGTCTTCTGCACTTGCCCCTTCAGGATACGTTCCATCCCTGCAGTATTGCTCTATCTCAAAGTACCATGGCAGTTCCTCTTCATTCAGAATCTCCTCGAGCTCAGTTATCATGACTTGCTGCGCTCCTCTCTTCCTAGCCCTCTCTTCTAAGGTTGCCCTAAGGTCGCTAAACCAAGGGTCCTGGGTAGATGGAACATCGAGGCGCTGGACGACAATTGTCTCAGTCCGGCGACTCAAAGGGAAGGATAGGGATGAGGCTAGCGACGCCAGAGCGTCGGCCAGGATGTTTTGGGAATGAGGAGGGTGGATGTAGATGAGCTTGCGGAACTGCCTCGCCAATAATGTGACCAGGTTTTGATATGGCTTGAGCTTCGGGTCACGAGTGCGGTAAGTTGAGAGCACCTGCCACAGGACGAGCTGAGAGTCTCCTATAATTCTGAGGTGTGATGCCCCTAGCAGATAAGTATGCTTGAGACCAGCAAGGAGAGCCTCATACTCCGACATATTGTTGGTAGCGGGGAAGGTGAGTTGATATGCAAAGGGGATGGTAATACCTTCCGGGGTAAGCAGCACGGCTCCAATGCCCCGTCCCTGAGAGTTGAGTGCACCATCGAAATGAAGGGACCAGAAGGGGTCTTTGATTATGACTGAGAGTTCCTCATCAGGGAATTCCTCTCGGAGGGAGTCACTGTGAGGGAGTGGGAGATGGGCCAGATGCTCGGAGATGGCATACCCCTTGACGGCCTTTTGGACCACAAAGGATATGTCAAACTGGGAGAGGAAACTCTGCCAGTGTGCCAGCCGATCAGAAAGGATGGGCTTTTCAAGCAGATAGCAGAGTGGATCCATCCTCGAGATCAGCTTGACCTCGTGGGCTAGGAAGTAGTGTTTGAGCTTTTGGACTACCCACACGAGTGCGGCACAAGTTTTGTCCGCGGTGGTGTACTTGGATTCGGCGGTGTTGAAGAGCCTAGAGAGGTAGTACGCTGCCCTTTCTTTCTCGGACTCATCATGTTGTGCCAGGACAGCTCCTAGGGAGTCCTCAATGACTGAGAGATATAGGATTAGCGGCTTTCCAGGTACAGGAGGCTGTAAGACTGGGGGATTCATGAGATAACTTTTCAGCTCATCGAAGGCTGCTTGGCATTTGTCATTCCATTCGAATTTTGCCCCTCCTTTCAAGAGATCATAAAATGGGCGACATCTTTGCGAATGCTGGGAGATAAATCTTCTGATGAATTGCAAACGCCCGATTAGCCCTCTTAATTGTGAGATGTTCTTTGGAGGCGGCATCTCTGCTATTGCCTTGGCCTTGCTTGGATCGATCTCAATACCCCGCTTACTAACTATGAAGCCCAGTAGCTTTCCTGACGATACCCCGAACACGCACTTCTTTGGATTCATTTTCAGCTGATACTCTCTATATCTCTGCAGCGCCTTGGCTAGGATTTCGGGGTGTTCTCTCCTAGTTCTTGATTTCACCAGAATGTCATCCACGTAGACTTCAACATAGACATGGATCATATCGTGGAATATGGCCATCATCGCCCTCTGATAAGTAGCCCCAGCATTCTTTATCCCGAAGGGCATGACTACATAGCAGTACATTCCCCAGGGCGTGGTGAAGGATGTTTTCTCTTGGTCCCCAGGAGATAGACGGATTTGGTTGTATCCTGAATATCCATCTATGAATGAGAGGGTTTCATACCCAGCAGTGTTATCGATAAGCACATCAAGATGAGGAAGCGGGAAGTCGTCCTTCGGACATGCCTTATTCAAATCCCTGAAGTCGATGCAGATTCTGACTTTGCTGTCTTTGTTCATGACAGGGACTATATTGGCCACCCAGTTTGGATAAAGCACTACCCTAATGAATCTTGCCTTATGGAGTTTATCTACTTCATCCTTCATTTTCAGGGCCATGAGTGGGTGGAACCTTCTGAGTTTCTGCTTGATTGCCTTTGCCCCTTCCTTCAGTACCAGTCGGTGCTCCACTAGTGAGGGGTCTAGACCGGGCATGTCCTCGTAAGACCAGGCGAATGTGTCCATGTACTCTCTCAGGATTTGCACCAGTTCCTCTTCTTCATCAGGAGGGATATTTGCTGAGATAATCACAATCCTGGGATCTTCTTCTGTTCCGAGGTTGACTTCCTTAGTAGATTCATCCACTGCCGTTGTGGGCTCATCGAATCTTCGCACTCCACTGGCATATTTCTCGGCGGCGTCATCTACTTCGCTATCCTCTTCATCGATCGGTCCTCGTCATTCATTATTTCGTAGACACCAAATCCGTCGTCTATGAACACCCCATCCTGCTCAAACACTTCTTCGAACACCAGCGCTTCTCTCGTGAACTCCTCTATTAATAGCAGCGCTTGACACCGCCCAGCTAACTCTTGAAGATATCTCCGGGGAATAGCCTGTCCCCACTGCTTCCTAGGGCGGTGCTTGGATTTTAAGGGTAGCAGGCTGACCTGACTTTCTACCCTAGGCCTATCTACACTAAAGCTAGACTCACCGATGTTAGACTCTCCTAAGCTAGATGACTCTACAGGACTGGAGGAGGACATGGTATCCTCAAAGAGAATGGCTCCTAATGAAGGAGCAGGAGGGGAAGCCCCAGCCGAGGGGTGCCCCTGATCAGAAGAGTGCAGGACGTATGCTGGCTCCTCGATCTCAACGTGCATTTGAAAGTGGACGTTTTTTTTTGGAGAACGGAGGAGAGCATGTAACAGGAGAGGGTGACCTCGTGGTCACCTGGATCAGCTTGAAGAGCGGAGAGGACAGCCGGTGGGAGCTCGGGTGTGAGGAGGCTGTGCGCCGCCGTGAGGAGCTGGGGAGTCAGCTGGATCAACAAAGGAGGAGAGGATGGGACTAGACTGGGAAGGAGGGAATCCAGGAGGGATGGGTGGATGGCTAGGCAGGTTCCTCTCCAGAGCTCATCAATGGTCTTCCCCTCTTCGTAGGGGATGTCCGGCTCTCCTATGTCTGCGGCATCACCCATGAGCTGCCTTTTGGACGTGATGGCAATGGGTGGATCTAGCAACTCTTCTGCAGCTGGCGGCCAGGTTCTCTCCTCTTCCCAGAACAGTCGGCTGAAGGCGATGGTGATGTCTTCTATGTCAAACCATCTATACCACTCGGCCTCTGGGTCCCCTGTTTTTCTCCTCTTGTTTGGCGAAGAGCTTCTAGGGCTCCATAGGTCAACAACGGGGCCATGTGCCGAGAGAAGTTCTGGCCATGCACCTCGTGCTGTGATAGCTCTGCCTCAACTATCACGGTGTTGTATCCAGGTTGGGTAGGCCCTCTGATAAAGTGACACCAAAGTGTACAGGTGAGTGGTTCTCGGTCGGCCTTGAGAGTGGATGTGCTGGATGACCATGGTTTGGATTTCTCCCTGTACCCTAGGCCCCATCGGCTCTTCATGACAACGTCTGGGATGGGTTTGACTATACCCTGTAGCTCTGCCCCTAGGCCCTTGCCTTCTTCATACCCAGCTTCATCATAATTTGCCACCCTTCGTGCTTAGTGGCTCTTTTCTCTTGACCGCATTGACCCGGGCTAGGTTGACCTCTCGCTTGGACTGGAACGTGTAGCTCCAGGGGTAGTTGATGTCTAGCACTGAGACAATGGGTTTGTTGGCTAGCCACACGGCTGGGAGGTGGGTATCGTGGAGGGCATCTACGGAGTGGGTGGTGGTTATGCTCTTGACTTTGATAATTCACCCTTGGAAGGGGAACTTCAGACACTGGTGTGTGGTAGATGGCACAGCCCCGAGCGCTTCCAGCCATGGACGCCCTAGGATGGCTTTGAACATGGGATCAATATCTAGGACGTAGAAGTCTACTGTGACGGCGAGGGGTCCCAGTTCAGCTTGCACAGTTACCATGCCGTGACAGGATCTTCTAGAGTTGTCATATGCGGCAATGGTGGTGGGTGTCGGTCTTAGCATGCCCTCTGATAGGTCGCAGGCCCTCAGAGTGCTCAGCGGGTAGACATTTATGGATGCCCCCATATCAACCAGTGCCGCTCCCACTGCTACATGATTAATGACTAGGGTGACGCAGAGTGAGAGCCTCCTGGCTTCTGGGGGTGCTAGTTCACTTTCTGCAAAAGTGATTGCCGGCCCGCGAGTCACCATGGCCAGGGCACTAGGTAGCTTATCAGCTAGCATGTCTTCATTTATGACTACCTTCTGCAGGAAATTCCTCAGGGCTTCCTGGTGCTCTTTAGACTTCTTTATCAGCTCCAGAATGGAGATCTTGGCTGGCACATGGTCCAGGTGCTTGAGGATATCATAGTGGGTTCCGGGTAGTGGCTCAATCAACCCCTCATCTTGCGTTTGCTGCTGAGCTTGTTGTTGCTGTGGCGGTTGCAGGATTTGCTGGGGGTTTGTAGAAGTAGTGGTGGTGGAGATAGGTGGGTACGGGCGGCGAAAGACGCGCCCGCTCCGCAGTGTGGTCGGATTGGTAGGTGGCTGTCTAGCGGAGGATAATGTGGCGGCGGAGGGTTGGTCCGGCCCAGGTGGTGGTAGGATGATGGGTGAGGGAGTAGGTATGATAGGGGGTAGAGGGATGGAGACAGGTGGAGCGAAAGGCAAGATGATGGGTGAGCTAGCAACTGGCGCGGATACCGAACCGACAGGCAGTATGACGGCGTTGGCCATGGAAACTACAGGAGGGACTGACTGGGGAGCCGTGTAGGCTGGTTGTATTGTTTGGGGTTGGACAGGATATTGGTTAATGGCCATCATCTGCTGAACATCTAATTCATCATCGTACGTCCAGTTTGCTTGCGGAGGAGGGTGGTGGACGATGGGGTTTACCTAGGCAGGCTGCTGTGGTGGTGGGTTTGGAGCTGGTGGATGGTTTGGTAGGGGATTATGGACGATCCCAAGGTCCTGCAATGGCTGCTGGTGTTGCTGTTGCTGTTGTTGTTGAGGGGGTGGTTGGCGCTGCTGCCTCTGCTGCTGTTGTTGCCTCTGCCTTTCTTTGATATCTCCGATCACTTGCCGGAGGGTTGTCCAATCTATTCTATGTTGCTCGTGCAAGTCATACACCAAATCTTTGAAGGTAAAACACTGGTCGATGATATGACCAGGCTGCCGGTGGAATACACAGTACCGAGTTTGATCCACACTAGGGTTCAAGGGTCTCTCAGGAGGGAGCCTAATGGCGTCGGTGGAGAGCAAGGCCAAGAATATGTCGGAGAGTGTCTCCGGCAATGGCGGGTAGTGAGTTCTTCTAGGACCCATGGGACGCCTTTGCTGAGAACCATCAGGAGGTGGCACTTGGTTGTATTGGCGTGGCGGCTACCCTTGTGGCAGCTGGGTAGGGTTCTATCCCTGGGCATTGTAAGGTTGACGATTTTGGCTCTGGCCGGCAGGATTGAACGCGCTCACTTGCTCGTTCACTTGGACGCCCTCAGTGACTGGCCCCTGAGGCTTTCTTTGGAACCGGGACTTTTGGGGTTCGAATATAGAGTGGGTGGGAGAATCTTTGAGCTGGGTTAGGCTAAACTGGGCCCGGCTGTAGAGTTGATGCATGGTGGTGATGTCATTCATCGCCAGGATGTTTCTGTAGGCAGGCGTGGCATTGGCGATGATGATCTTCACCTTCTCCCCCTCTGGAAGATACCCCGGAACTCTGGTGGCCATTTTCCTCCACCTATCGGCGTACGAGGCGAAATCCTTGTCCGACTTCATCTTCTCAGCCATGAGATATGTAAGGGAGTATTCGGGCCCGACCCTGTCTTGGAATTGTTCGAGGAATTTGTCCTTCACGATAGCGAAGTCTTCAGCGTCCTCAGGTAGCAGGGAGTAGAACCAATCTAGGGCGTGCCCGTCCAGCGACCGGCGGAAGAGATATGCCATGAGGCGGCGATCATGCTGGTAGGAGGCAGACTCATAGATAAAGTCTTTGATGTGGATATAGGGATTGCCTGAGCCGTTGTATTTGTGGTACTTCGGCAGCTCGGATAGAGAGGGGACCTATAGGCCATTGAAATTTGGCATGTGCACATCGTGGTGCTGCCTAAGGTCGACTTGCTTTCGGAGCTCTTGGAGCTCCTTCTTGATGGATGACCACTCGGACATCATGTCCGGTGCGGCGGATGGCTGAGCGTACATGGACGAGGCATGAGAGGTGGGCCTAGCACGAGGCTCAGGGCGATGAGGGGAGTAGCATGGCTGATACGGCGGAGATCGGGGTCTCGACTCACGGGGCAGGTAGTGCTCTGACTCAAAGGGCGTGAATCGGATGGTCCGCGACCGGATGGGCGTGTTGTCGGCTTGTCCCACGACAACGTGGGGGCCGGAGGCAGCTGCTGCGGGGCATGATGCGCCCGCTCTAGGTGAGGGTGAGGAGGCGGCCTTTCCTTTGAGGGCCGTCATGAGGGTTTGGATCTGGGACTGATCAAGCTGAGGAATTAGGCGCAAGAGCTGAGTGGCTTGATCGTTCGACTGAGGAGGATGGGTGTTCTGAGACGGGCCGCCATCGTTGTGATGGTGACCTTCAGAGGTATGGACAGTAGCGACCCAGGGCGGGGTCGACTCCCCGAAGAGATCGTGAGGAAGGGAGTTCTCGTAGTCTTGGGAGGTGTAGAGGGCAGGGTCCTGCTTCTCATCGTAGACCGGGTTCAGATATGACTCCATATTTGACATGTGAGCACAAAAGATGGGGAAAGCTTTTCCAGACTTGAGAGAGACGACCTAACCTAGACATACTCTCAGTTTCCTAAACACACAATCCTATGCAGACAAAAGGAAAGAGAAAACGTCTCACCCAACGAAAGCAATTGGCAATGATGATGGTTTCTTTTAATTGGTTCAAGTTTGCCTTTTAGCGATTTGACTTTTAGCAAGTTCTCTCCGAGTAACGAAGGGTTTCCTAAATGGGAGAAGGCTTCCATCTTCGGGTATGACTAGGGTTCTCTCAACCTTACCAAATGAACTTTAGACTTGATCCTAGGTGGCTACGGGTACAACCAGCCCAGCGACCGTGTGGGAATCCACGGTCAGCGGGGACTTACGGAGGCCCTCAAGCGAGTGCTCTAGTCGGACACAAGGAGTATGTGGCCGAGAGAGCGAGCGTCACTGAGGAGGAAACCTATACTACGAATATGGAAAGATGTATGCAAATCCTATGTGCACCGGAGTGCATGCAAAATTCTAACCTAGTACTAACACAACAAGAATTAGGACTAATTGCTCTCAGAGGCAGAAGGCGACAATGGAGCTGTCGCGACCAATATCACGACAATAATCATGTCGCTTTCCTTCTCACAGTGGACAGAGGGCAATTAAGTCCTAATTACGCACGAAAAATCAAGCAACCCTATAACATACAAGACTAGCAATCTCTCAAGAGCATGGAAAAGTCATGGTATGATGAAATATGGATGGAGTATGTGAAAATAAACCCAAATTTGCAAGAAAATTCAAGGACCAGGGTACTGACCTGAATGCGACTGAACCCCCGTCGTCTTCTGCATCGCGACAATGGTCGTGTCGCTTTCTCCGCAGACTCAACAAATCTTAAATAAATCAAGCAAGCGTAGGGGCAGACTGTGTACCTGGTAGCGACGCGACTTCTGTCGCCTTCCCTTATCGCGACGCCGCCTACGTCGTCTTCCTCACAGCACACAAAAGACAGAAACAGACAAGGAAGGATGCTGTGTACTGACCTGATTGCGACGTGCCGTATGTCGCTAAGCAGATAGCGACGCCTCCATTGTCGCCACCTCACCCAGAATCACAGAGCACTGACAAACTCAAAGGAAGAGAACCAAAAACGGAAAACTAACCACACAACACACCTGCTAGATGATAGGGACGGCAGGGAAAAGGAAGAACAAGCGTGATGGGCACAAGTTGTCCCACCATCATCGCCAAAAGGTGTAATCACGGGATTTGTATCCCCTTTTTTGAATTGATGTGAATATGTAGGGATTAGGAAATTTACCGTGATCGCCACCAATGCAGTCGCCTCTTGATGTTCAGATGGAGGGCTGACTACGTTGGAAAGGAAAAGTGAAAGGGAAGGCATACCTGATAACGCGACAGGATGGGCGTCGCGATGCTTTCATGTGAACGCGACGTAGGCAATGGCGCCTTCTTAGTCGCGACACAGTAGTCGTCGCCTTCCTCTTCAGGGGATGGAGATGTGGGTTCTTCATCTTCCTGCTCCTCAGCCGGCCAAGGGACAAGAGCCTCACCTCGCTCTGACCTTTAAACAACTGCCAAAGTGATTTAAACAAACAAGAAACCCATTAGAATTCGTGTGTATGAAATCTATTCAATGAAAAGCACATGAACATGAGCTATTATGGGGGGAACTCACAAGATTGGGGCTTTTAACCCCTGTGGGTGTTAAGAAAGGGTGTGTGTGTCGTGATCTAATGCTAAGCTAGAAAGAAAACAAAGCTATGCATGCATGAAATCAATGAAATAAAGAGAAGAGGGAAGAAGAAATTGTGTAGCCGCTAGGAAAACGCCCTGGAGGGCTCTTGCTGATCGTCTGGAGGGAGAACTCTCATCATGGAAGGTGAAGCTCTCTTGCTCAGCGAACTAATGACTCCGGCCTTGCCCAAAAAGATGCAGAGACGAGGTACTTATGGGTGATTATTCCCAATCGGGTCTGAGAGGAATATGGGCAAGAGTCCGATTTTGGTTAAGTATGGCTGCGTATGGGCGATTGGAACTTGGAAAGGGACATTAGGAAAGTCTCCTCCAAATTTGAGAGGATTTGGACGTTATTTGGACGTCCAAAACATGCAATTTCCATCAATAGCATGTGTTCAAGTTGGCTTCGGATTGAGTTTCCTGTTTAAAGTCCAGAATGCGACGGCCTAAGTGTCGCCTTCCTGAATGCGACTTGTCGATATGTCGCCTTCCTCATATGGAAGGTGACTTAAGTCATTTTTGATTTTCTGAGGATTTAAAATATGGGATTATGATGGCGACATAGGGGCTGTTGTTTTCAGGAAGGCGACCTAGGGCCTGTCGCCTTTGGTCTTTTCTTATTTGGCAATAATGCGTCCAATCAACCATGCACAACTTTCGGGATGAAATATCGGATTTTATACTCAGAGAGCTATGGTGAAAGAGATTGATTTGACAGGAAGGGTCCTCCAGGGTGATGAATAATGGAAATGATGTCATGATCGAAGAAAAAGCCAGCTTGACGATGATGAGCCAACGGGGCGTCAATAATACGACAAGGGAATTTGCTCGACTTATGGGCAAAAATGGGTGTCTACAACAGGCACCTGCTCCTCCTCTGCCTGGGGACCTGCGAGGTCCTTTACTTGGAGCTTGTAGTGCGGACTCTGGGCTGGCACCAGCCGATCATGGAGGTACCATCCCTAGGCAAGGAGGGGCACTCCCGCCGTCGGTTCTTTGCCGAGGACCGCGACTGGAGCCAGGAGCACGGGAGCACGGTCGCCTATTGGCGGGCCAGAGGCGACCCGGTGGTGCGGCAGACGGACCTCCTCGACAGCTCAGCATACATGGAGGACTACCGGGCACGGTATGTCGGACGACTCCAGCTTGACCGGCGAGTGGTAAGTGAACTTCTATCTCTAAGCCTTTGTCACTTGATTTTGAATTTGATTCTAACCTTGAAGTGTAAATCACAGCTTCCGGAGTCGCAGGCGATCTGCCTCCTGGAGGGGCGGTTAGCGGAGCAGGAGGTGGAGCTCGAGAGGCTCCGAGCAGAGGTGCGGACACTGGTAGGTAACATTTCTCAGTTTGAATTTGATCTGAATTGGGATTGATTTGATTACTGACTATAACATGTGAATGCAGAGGGCAGAGCAATCGAGGGTGAGGGCGAGTCGCGATGCGGGGGCGAGCTCGTCCGCCTAGCCAGCCGGAGGGGACCTGGCGGTCCGCCTGCAAGAGGCCCTGGATAGGGGGAATGAGCGGATCTAGGAGCTCGAGGCTGAGGTAATACACTGAACCGAACCTGAACATTTGTGATTTGATTTGATTTGATTTGACGTGTTTGCTTTTTTTGGGGTGCAGCGACAGGCAGGAGGAGAGTAGAGACCTCCAAGCGCAGATGGAGGCCCTGCGGCTGGGATCTATCGAGGATGGAGGGTCGCATGACCGCAGTCGGGACAGCGCGAGGGATGCGGAGGCTGAGAAGATACGGGCCATCGAGGCCAGTGCAGGCTGTCGCAGATCTGGAGTTTTTGAAGAACCGGGTGCTGAAGAAGCACGGGAGCAACAGCGACAGACTCAGCAGGAGGCGGCCGGGAGGATGGGGTCCGTGTTCGGGTCTCTTGATGACATCGTGTCGTTAGGAGATCCGTCCGTCGGACGAGGAGGGTGAGCACGACCAGAGGCCTCCACTGCGACGAGATCTCCGTCCCAGATAGGCGTCGGGAACGGGAGGAGGAGGAGGTCAGTAGCTCGCGTAGGCCGAGGCTAGCGAGGGTGAGAGGAGAGAGGAGTGAGCTTTTGTACCACCAGGGGTATGCCCCTGTTATGATATGTACAGAACTTGATCATTATAGTGGAATTTGTGGTTTTTTGGATTTTGTCCTGCACGAATGGTTTGCTTGTGTTCTTTGATTCCTGCATCCTGTATCCACAACACTTAAAAGAAAAAAGTTAGTGTAGATTTGTCTTTAGCCCCTTGCCTAAAAGATGTACCTTTCTTGAGATCTGGCCAAGGGGCTAATGTCTAATCAAAGATAGGAACATAATAAAAATAACTGAAAGGGAAATATGCACATACATTTTTTTTTTGTTTTCTTGTTTTCTTGATTTTTTTGTTGTTTTTGATTAGGATAAGAAAAATAAGGAGAATGTTAGTATATATACATGTTACTTAAGGGTGTCAATGGGCCGGGCCTGGACCGGGCCTTGCTAGGCCCGGCCCAGGCCGATTTTCTAAAAGTCAGCTCGGGCCGGCCCAGGCCCAGTTTTTTAAAAAGCCGGCCCGGGCCCGGCCCAGGCCCGGAAAAGCCCGAAAAGCCCGGCCCGGCCCGAAAATATTATTTATTATAAAATATAATATATGTACTCTATTCATTTTGCCATCAATTTTTAGAAAATTTTGGACGGTTTTGTTATGTATCAGAAATTTTGGAAGGTTTGTTATTTTTATATTTTTTACTTTATCTATATTATATTTAATTATAAAAAAAAATATTTAGAGTAGATTTATTGTGAAAAAATGAATATAATTCTCTTTAAATATAAATTTTATATTTAACCACAAATTATATTTATATTTTTCGGGCCGGCCGGGCCGGGCCTCACAAAGCCCAAGCCCGGCCCTATTTTTTCCGGGCGGGCCAAAAACTTTTAGCGGGCTCATTTTTCGGCCCAAGCCCGGTTAAAAACCGGGGGCCGGCCCAATTGACACCTTAATGTTACTACTAATTTTTGGATTTTTTTTTCAATTTTCTAATTTTTTTGCTTTTGAAAATAAGTAAAAATGAGAGTAAAAATATGTACATAGTGAAAATATATACATCGAGAGACTCTCTTTTTTGTTTATTTTGCATTTTTTTTTTACTGACTCTAAGACACATATTCATCACTTATCGTGGCATAGAGTCTACTTGATCTACTTGACCACAGAGGTCATGAATAAGGAGGGGCGTGCATGAATTCTTTGATGTTGAAATTGCCCCTAGCCTTCTTGATATTTTCCCACCACGGAAGGTCTTATACAGTCGAACTTGCCCCTAAAGGGAGAAATGGGAAGAAATGTATAGGAAGTCATGTAGGGCTTTGGTTCATACTACTTCTATTCCCAAACCAACACCTCATACTAAAGACTTGGTCAACAATTATTTGCAGGGGAATTTTTCTTTTATTTGATTTCAGGGGTAGAGGCACGTACTTTTTGCTACCTCCTTGAGTTGGTCAGCCTTTTTCGGGTACGTACTTTTTGCTACCTTTTTGACCTTTTAGCTTTTCTTTTTCCCTTTGAGGCTTGATTTGACATTCTGCCCCTTGCTTTTTTTAGTTGCCCATGTTTTATGGTGACTTTGTCCTTTAGAGAGAGTGGGTGGTCCCTACTCGTAGTTTGTTCCGCTTCCAGACACGACCGAGTGGAAAAGAATAGGGGAAACACATTGACCGGAGAGACCGCCCGAGTTGTACTTGTGATTTTCCAACCGGAGGGCAATATCTTAACATCGTGCGGTGTGTGAATAAACCCTTTACTAATGACCAATTGGAAAAGTATGGATTCAAAACCACACCTTAACAAGTGATGAATGACCGACTTGACTGACTGACTGACTAACTAAGGGTAGAATTTCTTGAGGTAGACTGTGTTCCATGGATATGACAACTCTACTCCCTCGGCATCTACCAACCTATAAGCATTCCTTGAATATACTTCTTTGACAACGAACGGACCTTCCCAATTTTCTTGCAATTTGCTCCTAGGACCTGGTGCCTTTATGATTTTGCGCTTTAGGACCATCTCGCCCACTTCAAATTTCATCTCAAGAACTCTTTTAGCGTAAAAACGTGTAATTCTCTAACGGTAGACTTGAGGCGTGGTCAGCGCTATCATTCGCCTTCATCTAAGAATCAAGTTGTGCCAACAAGGCCTCCTGACGTTGATCGGGGTCAAGTTCGGGTCCAATTGAAGTCTTAGTGAAGGGACAAAGATCTCGTATGGGAGTATCGCATCCGATCCGTATGTCAAAGCATAGGGGGTTTGCCCCGTAGGAGTTCGGACCGAGGTGCGATAAGCCCAAAGAGCTTCCACTAAGCGGTCTGGCAGTCAGCATTGTTGTGAGATTTGCATGTTTTCTTTATAATTTGATGAGAGTTTATTAGTAGCTTCCGCTTGTCCATTACCTTGTGGATAATATGGGGATGAATGATGCAAGTTAATGCCATATTTACCACACATGTCGCGAAGCTCCTGTGAAGTGAATTGAGGTCCATTGTCAGTGATGATGTCCCGAGGCACGCCGAATCTTGCAAGGATGTTGCGCTTGATGAACTTGACCACTGTTGAAGCTTTAACCTCTATGAATGCTTCTACTTCAGCCCACTTCGTGAAGTACTCTGTGGCGGTCAGAATGAAGGACTTCTTACAGATTTCTCCGGTTCTGTCCGCGAGTGGAGCGACCACGTCAAATGCCCACATGGCGAAAGGCTATGGAGCGATGAGAGGGTGAAGAGAAGAGGAAGGAGCATGAACTTTGTCGCCGTGCAATTGACACTTAGCATAGTGACGGACAAAATGACGACAGTCTTCTTCCATGGTGGGCCAATAATAGTGTCTTAGCAACTTTTGGGCAATTGCTCTACCATTAACATGGCCACCACATTCGCTAGAGTGAGCGGCTTCAACAACATTTTGAGACTCGAATTCATCGAGGCAACGAAGATAGATCCCACTGAGAGACTTCTTATATAGAATACCACCTATGATCTTGTAACGCTCCGAGACGTGGCGAATGGCTCGTCTATCGGCAAAGGTGGCATAATCGGGGAAGGATCCATCTTTGAGAAAGTTCTCGATGTCAAAATACCAAGGATGGCCATCTTCGAGGTCAATTTCCGGCTCTTTTGAGAGCGCATGAACCCGAAGGGATGGAGAAGGAGACGTGAGTTGAGAAAACCAAGGATCGACATGGGAGGGGACTCTTAATCTCTGGACAGAGACGGTTTCAGAAGTTCTTCCCAAAGGAATGGGAATGGAAGACGCGAGAGAGGTGAGTGAATCTGCTAGGATATTTTGAGCCCTAGGAGTGTGAACTAAGGTGAGCTTCCTAAACTGCCGGACTACTTTTCCTACCAACTCTTGGTATGGTTTCAACTTGGGGTCCCGAGTTTGGTACTTGCTGAGGGATTGCCAGAGTATTAACTGTGAATCACCAATTATCCTTAACTCCTTGACTCTGAGCAATAATGCCATTTTCAGCCCAACTAAGAGCGCCTCATACTCGGCCACATTGTTCGTGGCTCGGAAGGTTAATTGGTAGGCGTGCGGAATGACTACCCCTTCCGGTGAGAGGAGGACTGCCCCTATTCCACACCCTTTGGAATTGAGGGCCCCATCGAAGTAAAGCACCCACGAAGGTTTACCATCAATAATGGCTCCTAACTCTTCATCGGGAAAACTTTCATCGACGGGAGAGTATGAAGGTAAGGGGTGGTGGGCCAAATGCTCAGCTATGGCATGCCCCTTGATTGACTTTTGGTTGACGTAGGTGATATCAAATTTATTGAGGAAACTTTGCCACCTCATCAACCGATCAGTCAGGACGGGCTTCTCAAGCAAGTACCGAATTGGGTCCATACGCGCCAAAAGTTTCACTTCATGAGCAAGGAAATAGTGCTTTAACTTCTGGGCAACCCAGACGACGGCCGCACACGTTCTTTCCATGGCAGTGTACTTCTTTTCAGCTTCATTGAATAACTTGGATAAATAGTACACCGCTCTCTCCTTCTTCTCGTCGTCGTATTGGGCTAGAACTGCTCCAGTAGAATCCTCGGTGGTTGACACATAGAGCAATAAGGGCCGACCCGGGACCGGAGGTGCGAGAACAGGGGGATTGAACAGATAACTCTTCAACTCATCAAAGGCCTTTTGACATTTATCGTTCCAATCAAACTCAGCCTCTCCTTTAAGCATCTCATAGAAGGGCTTACAACGGATTGAATGCTGGGAGATAAATCTCCTAATTACTGAAGTCTACTAATTAGCCCTCTGACTTCTCTGATATTCTTATGAGGAGGCATATTGATTATTGCTTTGGCCTTGTTAGGATCGATCTCAATTCCCCGCTTGCTGACTATGAACCCAAGCAATTTCCCTGAAGAGACATCAAAGACACACTTCTTGGGGTTCATTTTGAGCTTATGTTCTCTAGACCGCTGGAGAATTGCCCGGAGGACCTCAGCATGGCCATGTCGAGTCTTTGATTTAACTAAGACATCATCCACATAGACCTCCATGTGCACATGCATCATGTCATGAAAAATTGTCATCATAGCCCTTTAATAAGTTGCTCCCGCATTATTTAATCCGAAGGGCATGACGACATAACAGTAAGTCCCCCAAGGCATTGTAAATGAAGTTTTCTCCTGGTCTTCCTCCGCCAGACGGATCTGGTTATACCCAGAGAAACCATCCATAAATGACAACAACTCAAAACCGGCAGTGTTGTCCACTAGGACATCTATGTGTGGGAGAGGGAAATCGTCCTTCGGGCAAGTACGATTAAGGTCACGGAAATCTATACAGATCCTAACCTTACCATTCTTCTTCATGACAGGGACGATATTAGCTACCCATTGTGGATATAGCACAACCCTAATAAATTTGGCTTTATGCAACTTGTCAATCTCCTCTTTGATCTTGAGTGCAAGCTTAGGATGTAGCCTTCTCAACTTTTGTTTGACGACTTTCGCGTCGGCTTTTAGGACCAACCAGTGCTCGACCAAAGAGGTGTCGCGTCCTGGCATGTCCTCGTAAGACCAAGAAAATCCGTCGGAGAATTCTTTGAGAATAGCCACCAGAGCTTCTTCTTCTTCAACACTCAAGCTGGCACTAATTAACACTATTTTCGGGGATTCTTCAGTGCCAAGGTTGACCTCTTTAGTGGGCTCGTCGACAGCCATGGTTGGCTCGTCGAACCTCTTTGTGCCATCCACATAGGAGCTCACTGGGTCCTCTTCTCCTGTCCCAGGATCTCCCAGCTCACCCTCTTCATCAAAATCTAGAAGATAAACTCCTAAACCGTTGTCTAAAGAGTCGCCTTCTTCAAAATCTGATTCAATAAGGGCAGGCTCCTCAAGAAACTCTGGGACTTGACTTAATTTAGCACACCTCTCAGCTAAAGCCATGACAAAATGGGCAGGAACTTGCCTACCTGTCTCCTTGCGCGCACATGGCTGAGAGGGACTAGACTCTTCTAAACCTAGACCGACCCTAGACTAGACCCTAGACCCGACTGTAATCCAAATCTAGACCACTATTTACAAGATTGCTATGTACAAAACTATGTACAGGGAAGTGCCCCTAGAGGGGCAAGAAGAGGAGTTTATGCTGGAGAGCGTCGGCCCCTGGCCGAGCGGAGGAGACTCCACAGCGGAAGGGTACTCGATGGAGACCTCACATTCCCACTTTTGGAAATGGCATTTTTTTTTTGGAATCAAGCCAAGAACCATGAGTTGCTGACTCAAGGTTTCCTGACTGGCCAAGTCAGGGATGGAGAGAGGACGGGTGGAGAAACAAGAGAGAAAGAAGAGGAAGGAGGGGGAGGAACTGGGTAGTGTGGCGGGCACACGGAAGTAGAGGGAGATGGAGATGATGGTGGTTGAGATGATGGAGATGGGAGATCAGACCCAAAGAGCAAGAGGAGGCCAAAGTCTTCAGAAATGTCCTTTATTTGGGCATCCTCTTCCCCTTCTTCTTTATCCTCGCTCTCAGAGCAGGACAGTTCTTCTATTAGGGGCTCCCTGGTTCCCAACTGGGTTGGCCCTTGAACAAAATGCTCCTTCAGAGTCCAGGTAAGAGGTTGATAGGGTATGAATGGATTTGGATGGACAGGGTCTGGGCGGAAACCTAGACCGGCCTTGGGTAACAACCTTCTAATTGCCTGGACACTATGGATCTCTCCTTGTTTGTCCGTACCTAACCCGCGGCCATGAACATAGCCGATATTGGCCATCACTTCCCAACCCTTTCCCAGGGGACATGGGATATGGGGTTCTTCAGCAGGCTGGGGAGGTTGGCTGAGATCACAGGGTGAGGGGAAATCAAAGATTGACATAACTGGTTTCTTCCCCTTATCTGGAATGAAGAGGTGCGGCATCTGCTCTGTGGTGACTGCATTGAGGGTCTCCAAGATGGGAATGCTCTTGACTTTGATGACCCGCCCATTGAAAGGGAATTTGAAGCACTGGTGGGCGGTGGAAGGGACCCCTAGAGTCTGCTCTAGCCAGGGACGACCAAGGACGGCCTTGTAGGCCGGATCGACATCAAGAACTAGAAACTCGGTGGACATGGTGACGGGCCCGACTTCCAGTTTAAGAGCAATCTTGCCTTTGGCAACCCTTTTGGAGTTGTCATAGGCAGCGATAGTGGAGTAGCTCTTCTCCAGATTCTCTTCTCATAAACTCAATTACTTAAGAGTCTTCATCGGACAGACATTAACAGATGCCCCGGTGTCAATAAGAGTGGAGTCTACCGAAACCCCGTTGAGGTTGATGGTGAGACAGAGAGGAAGCGAACGACACTCGGGGGTGGCAAGATCCTTGTTCGAAAAAGATATTGAGGGTCCTTGAGTGAGGGATAGAATGGCGTTGGTGACCCCACTAGGAGGGAGGTCATCATTGACTATGATCTTTTGGATAAACTGGAGGAGGGTGGATTGATGTGACGGCGACCTCCGAATCAATTCTAAAATGGACACCCTCGCGGGTGTCTTATCCAGATGTTGGAGAATGTCATATTCGGTGCCGGCCGGGGGTGATGGTCCACTATCCTCTTCATCTTGGGATGGCCGCGGAGGTGGAGGAACAATTCGGTTTCTGAGCGTGACATGGACGGCCTCCTGGGACTTAGGGAGGATGAGTTGGAGGGGTCTGGTAGATGACTCACTGGTAGGGGTAGTGAGGATAGTAGGGTAGGCATCCTGAGGAGGTCGGATGAGCACTAAAGGTCTTTCCTCTAGAATGGCATCTACTAACACGGAGGGCTCCTGAGACTCTGCAGTGGGACATGGGTACCATTCCTCGAAGCCTTCTACCCCCCACTGTTGTTCTCTCCTCACAACCCGGGGTCCTAAGTGTATTATGGTATGCACATTCTCTTGGGTTTTAGAGGAGGAGGGATTGTTTCTTTGGTGGTTGGGGAGAGGGTTACTGAAAATGCCGAGGTCCTTCTTGGTGTACCTAGACTTGGCTATGGCCACCTTGACATCATCCCAGTTGATTCTACCTTGGTCATTCATGTCATAGACCCAGTCACGGAAGGTAAAGCAATTGTTGATGAAATGACCATGGACCCTATGGTATGGACAGTATTTGGAGGTATCCACCCTCAGATTGGTGTTCTCCCTTTGTGGGGGAGTTGGATTGCATCGCAGGACATGAGGGCGAAGAAGACGTCCTCGAGGGTCTCAGGAAGAGGAGGGTAATGCGACCTTTTAGGGCCAGGTCGGGTGTAACCGGCAGGAGGGGAACTGCAGAGTAAGGCTTGGAGGGGTGATATGGGAACTGATGAGGGTTGGAAGGAATGGATGGAGGATTGGAGGGTTTGTTCGGAGGCCTCAACGGTTGGCTGCAAGCGTTGACGGACTCATTGACGGTCACCCCCTCGGTGGTAGGTGCCGCGGGAGCCTTACGTCCCTTGGGCTTCCCTTCGAAGAAATGTGGCAGAGAAGAGTCTTTAATTTGGTTCTGGACCACCCTAGCTCGGTTGTAGAGATGTGCGAACGAGGGGAACTCACTCAACATCAAGATAGAGCGGAGAGCGGGGGTGGTGTTGGTAACCAGCATAGTGATGGCTTGGGACTCCGGAATGGGTATGTCTGCCCTAGACGCCATGGATCTCCACCGATTGGCAAATGTGACAAAGTCTTCGTCCGGCTTCATCTTTTCTGCCATCAAGTCAGGAAGTGTAGGGACTTGAGTGGCCATATATGAGAAGTGGGAGATGAATCGCTCGGAGACGATGTCGAAATTAATGAGGTCCGATACGGGTAAAGAGGTGAACCACCTCAAAGCTTCCCCTTCTAACGATTGTTGGAAGAGGTGAACTAAAAGAACCCGATCGTACATCCATCGGTGGGAATCCATGGTGAATCCGGCAAGATGGTACCGGGGATCAGAGGTCCCGTCGTACTTGCGGTACTTCGGGGACTTGAAACCCGGAGGGAAGTATGCATTGGGAAGCTTGCAGTAATTCTGGAGGGAATGAGGCTTTGAAAGGGAAAGGGATTCAGCCAGAAGCTTCCTCACAAGTCCCTCCACCTCTGAAAGGGGGACGGATTCGGATTGAGCGGGGGGTGCGGGCTGAGCATGAGGTGGATAAAAGGAAGAAGGAGTTGGGACCGGAGTAGGTAGAGGAGTGGGGGGAATTGGAGAGGAAAAGGAGATGGGAGAGACAGGAACCCGTGAAGGGGTTGCAGGCCTAGGAATGGGCCTAGATAAGGAAGCTTGAAAGGGGGAAGGGGAAGGGGATGCTGCTGCCCGGACAGTATGCTTGGTGAGCATCGAGATGATGTGCTCGGGTGAATATCGGGAGAGGAGTCTTGAGAATTCAGGATCCTCTTGAGTGTTTTGGGCATAGGTGGGATTAACCCTCAAACTCACACTCCCTTCCAAGTGAGCTTGAGAGGAAGAAGAAGAATGGACGGACCCTTCGGGGTGGTTGTTGGTGTCAACCATCCCGACAAACTCATTAATGTTATCTTCATATTCAAACACAGGATTATCAGCCATGTTCAATGAGTCCAACCAAGCGTCCATTAGCACACAGCCTATGGATTTTAGAAAGGTTTGAGTTGAAGTGATTACACTGTTTTAAGTGAGAAATGTAGATTTCTACCAAACAACGTTATCAAACAACATCCCCAAACTTTTTAAAGATCAAAGTTGTGTGTTTAACTTGACTTGATTTAAAAGGCCGTTCACTCAAATCTAACTCAAACCCAGGTAGATAGGCGAGCTAACAGGGAGGGTAAAAGGTCCTCCTGCCCCGTACCGTGAGGGAATCCATGGAATTTAGGGACTTACAGAGTTTTCTTCGGAACCAACCTGATTTACCCGAGAGGGAATCCCCGAGTAAAAGGTTGTAAACCGAAGAAGGGTGATCCTAGAATGTGAGGGGAGGCTAGAAGAGGTGAGAAAGATGACCCCCCCCCCCTAGTGACTGAGGACTATTGGTGACAGACAGTAAGCAAACAGAAAGAAAATCAAAGCAAAACAATCAAAAAACATGCTTCTGTGAAAGTAAACGGCAATAAGGTTGACGCACAGTTCATCAGAAACAGTAGATGGCAGGATCGACTGACGCTAGAACACTGTAGACGACAATAGGGATGGACGCTAACAGGAACTCAACGGCAGGAAATGTGGACATTTACCTGGGTAAACGGCAAGATCGCTTGCCATCTACCTGGTTGCAGTGAGACCACAGTGGCAGAAGCTGTCCCACCGTGATCGCCAGAAAAGAGCTGTGGACGCCCGTTTCCGCGCCGTCTCCGGTCGACCTCCGGATCTCCCGGATGCTCGCGGACGCTGCCGAACTCTCGTTGGCGATAATGGGGTTGCCGGTTGACCTAGTTGACCCTCTAGTTGACTGAGTTGACTAGAGGGAGAACAAAGAAAACAAGCTGAATGAAGGGGAGTACGTGATCGCCAGGGCCTTACCTGTGCCCAAGGAGTGTTAGAATCGCGTCGGTATGGTCGCCTCGCGTAGCGGATGGAGACGAGGGCTTCAACTTCTCCTCCTTCAGCCGGCCAAAGGAGAAGAGCTCCGCGGTCTTCTGCATGTTGTTCCTGCCACAAAAGGACACTTTATAAGACTAATGAAAGAGTAGTAAATGCTCAAAACGTGAAGAGACAGCCCAAAAGGTGAGTCCCGTACCCGTTGCGGACTTGAGAAGAGGGGTGGCCAAATGCTATGACCACCCTTCTTCCATCCATTTTTGGTTGGGAAACCCCTTTCTAGGTGTGTAGGGAAAGGACCTACGTGCCTAGAGTGAGTGGGAAAGGGAATATGGCATGCAAATAACTAAAGAGTAAAGAAAGAAAGAGAGAGGGAGGGTGGTGTAGATCCTCGTTTGACGGCGTTGCAGCTCCTTGCAGGGCTCCTCCAGCTCAGGAAGAAGCCTCCTAGACGTCCCAACTCGTGAGAGGAAGAAGAGGATGACTTGATGAAGCTAGGGTGAAATTTTCTCTCTCCTCCTTCAAAGGGTCAGCATGTGGACGTCCAGCCTCTCTCCCCTGGCTCAGAGGGCTTAAGGCCATGTTATATAGACAGTAGGGTCGGACCTCAGCAGCCTTGGATGCTCAAGTGTGAAGAAACACACTTGTACACTTGGCAATCCAAGTACAAAAGCTCCAACCAATGGGGAGAGGCCAAATAGGATTTTTACTGAGTCAAGGGGGTGCCAAGGTGGCCCATATGCCCGTTGGGAACGGCCCCATGCGGTGCATGGGCGAGAGAAAGGCGCTAGTGGGCTATATTCTTGGGGTAGTTGCGCAGACCAGGTAAACCAGGTTAACGTCAAGCGCTATTGCCACCAACACCATGCAAACGTCCGGGGATGTGGACGCCAAGATGGGTAGACATCAAGGGGGCTTGCCGCCAACCAGTAGTCGGCGGCCATCGATGTTGTTGTCTACATGGCATCCGAGGCAAGTCAACAAATGGTCAAACGAGGCTTAATGGGCCAAAAGAGCCTTGCGGGAGATGGGCCAAATCTCGCGTCTATAGTAGGTACTTGTACCCTTTGTGGGTATCCGTTTCTCGTGGTACGTTGAGTACTAGCCTTTTCAAGTGTTGAAGTGGAGCTGTGCTCTGTGGAGGTCGTGTTGTAGGACCTTCCACTTGCTCTAATGCACCCTTGTGAGGGTAGTTTTTCATTGTAATGTGATTTTGGGGTATGGCGGACTAGCTTCTGGTTAGCACTCCTATTACCCTTGCGTTTGAAGTTTCAATGTTGGTACCTAGTGATAGTAGGTACCTGTAGCCCTTGGGGGTTGGCTTTGTGTTGTGGTACATTGTGTACCAACCTTTCAATTGTTGCGATGAACTAGTGTTTTTGTAGAGGTCGTGAGGTGTGATCTTCCACACGTGCTGTTTGGAGTACGTTTTCGATTGTGATTCCAATGTGTGCTGGACTTGGCACATGGATGCCAGTTCGATTACCCTGCGTGGGTAGCTTGCCTATGAAGCTTGCAGTCGAGGCAATGGTTTGTCTGTGAGACTTGGAGCCTGGGCAGTGGTTTGCCAATGAGGCTTGAGGTTGAGGTATTCCCAGTGATTGGGCGGACTAGTAGTGTTGCGCTAGTCCTATTGTTACCTCTTACTTTCCGAGGTTTACGTTAATTGATATGTTTATGTTAATTATTGATTAACCATGGTTTAAGCAAGTAGGATGTGGTTTGGCTATTTGTGTGGCTAGTGAGACCCTTCATGATTGAGGTCTTTTCTGTTTAGTTGTTGTGGTTTTGGGGTGGTCCCTACTGAGCCTGTGACTTGTTGAGGCTCACTCCCCTACAGTTCCTTTTAGGGCTTGCCGTATGTTTGACTTGCAGCGGCGTTGTGGTAGACTTGTACCACCAACAGTAGTGTAGTTGTTAGTGTTTGTGTGAGCTTGTGCTCCCTCGGGATATGCCCCAGGTAATTGTACTTTTTAATTGGACATGTAATAATGTAGTGGGACAGTTGTACAAATATGTAAACAGATATGAGCACATGTACTTTCTTGTGTCTTATACTGTTGTGGTTTGTCTTTTATATTCTTACTGGACACGTGTGTGAGATATCCCTTGTGAGACTTCGGTCCATTCGCTAGAGACGGATCTGAATATAGACCCTTATTGGGTATGGATATCCAGGGTCGTTACAGAAAGTGTCGCAATGACTTGTAAGATACATCCTTCTGCTTTGAATTGTTCCATCTCTTAGGTTTGAATTTGTCATGCTGGAAAATAGAACATGATCTCTTATCTGCATCATCTTTATAATATAGCATACAGTGATTAAGGCATGCATCGATTTTCAATAATGCAAGCCATAGATCAATTACTATCTTCTTCGCACGGTAAAAATTTTCAGGCTACCTCTCAGATCGAGGCAACATACTCTTGATGAGTAGGAGAAGCCGGTCAAAACAACTCTGACTAATATGAAATTCAGATTTCAAATTCAGTAGCTAGGAGACCGCTGACAATAGAGTGTGGTTTTCACAACCATCCCATAACGGCTCATTACCATCCTGAAGTAATTGATAAAATATTTTAGTTGTATTGTTCAGCGCCTCTTCATTGTATTGGTCTATGTGAATATTAAAGTCTGAACCAACAACATCTACAATCATATCCACGTACGTACTTGTGCTTGCAACATTGGCCAGCTCATACTGGACATGCTCACCATGACATGTCCAAAACTCTTAAATTTGGAACAAATCCTTTCGTGTACAAATGATGTTGGACATCGCACGATGAAATCCACTTTAAGTTTTGCAACCTGAATAGTGGCATCAGATGTTACCATGTTGGTCTATTGCTACAGTTGAATTCCACAATGCTAACTAAATAAATCTGTCAACTCCATCTTTAACTCCTCTGACACCATCCGATTAACTATTCTACAGTACATCCATGAACGATGTTGAGACATTTTCCTGCACCATTTAAATGTTAACTCACAAGCGATTTAGAAATACACAAATTAAAAAAAAAAAAAAAACCCGACCCACCCTCACATCATTCGACTTTGTCAAAAATGAATAAGAATGATATATTATTTAGATTATCACTTTTTACCCATTCATGAAGGATTGATCTCACGATAATTTATTTTATGTGTTTGTACAATTTGTTGAAAATTTCGACATCATCTCTCCACACCTCTCCGATATAACAAAAATATTTATTGATTAAGATATTTTCTTAAACACTTATTAATAAGTGGTTAAGAAAATATTCAAAATCAATAAAGGTATATCAGAGAGGAGTGAGTACACGCAACCGAAGTTTTCAACAAACAGTACAAACACATATAGTAAATGACCACCAAAATGCGATCAAACATTCACAGACTATTCAAACGGGACAATTCAAGACTTTGAGTTAGATATACACATTCTCATCATTCAAAATGAAAACTTACACATCAATTCTAAAGTCTTGAACGGGAAGCTTCATTGACACAGGTTGAACACGCTCTCATGAGGTGCGTGTAGTGTTAGGTTGCACCCATGCACCTCAACTTACATGAAACACTCAAAGTACTTAAATACATCAAATTAAAAAATATCTCATTAATTTGCATGCATAGAACGAATTAAACAACATCTAATTTAATGAATATTCAAATAAATAACTTCTAATATGTATCGATAAATTAAAGAACATTCAATATTAGTACAACACTGACATTAACAAAACATGAAATGATAAAGATATTGATGCAATCTAAATTGATTAACAAAACATTAACAAATATATAATTGTAACGTCATGTATATAACTATAGGGACCAATATACAGTCATAGGAACATATTTAAAATATAAGTATTAATATTTAACTATAACCACATGTATATAATCATAATCATACATATACAATGGTAAACACATACATACAACTATAAGTACTAATCTATAACCATAAGCATATATAGACAATTATAAACACATATATACAACTCTAAATTTAATATACAACAAAAAACATCGATAATAAGTAATATATAACTATAAATAGCCGGTGGGGTGGGGGGGGGGAGGGTTGGGGAGGGCGGCGGTCATGGGGGGCAGGAGGGGGAAGGAGAGGGGCAGCAGCGGGGTGGTGGGGGGGTGCACAGGAGGGGGGGAGGGCGGCGGTGGAGGTGCAGGAGGGGGAGGGATAGTGGCGAAGGCAGCAATGGGGGGCAAGGTACCTGCATGCGGCGGAGGAGGTGGCGGCGGGGCAAGTCGCAGTGGCAGTGGTGTAGGTCGTGTTGACCAGTTGCTAGCCCAGATGGGGGGTGTATAGATTGTTTAAAATATATCTTGAATTTTTACTATTAAAAATAACTTCAAATAGAAACACTAAATGTAGGTGTTAGAGTTAGTGAGCAGTGGAATAAGATAAAAACAATCATACAAACAAAGCACAAGAGTTTTATCCTGATTCGGATCTCCTATCACCAGGAGTCCTACGTCCAGTCCCCAAGAAACTACTTGGGATTTCACTAACCATGGGTACAGTCCCTCTTATGGACACTTACACGCTGGCCTTCTCTTCAACCCAAGAAGAAGCAGAAAAACCACCTGTAACAACAGGTCTTCCCTTCAACAAGGGGAACAAACCACCTACCTACAATAGGTCTTCACTTCACACAGGAAGAGGAGCACTGTGTACAGTCCCATAGCCGGACACCCCCCAGCACAGCTTGTCTTCTCAACAGAAGAGAAAAACTTCTTAACACAGAAGCTAGGACCTGAAGTCCCTAGATCAAGCTCAAGATAAATAATGAAATGCTTGATCTGAGACTAAGCCTAAGAAGGAAAGAGTTCACAGTAAAAGACTCTTCTTAGGCTAACCCTCAACTCTCTCTCACAAATACACAAAGAGAATAAGGTGAAAGAAAGGCTTCAATGCTTCTGAAGGTTTCTACTTGAATGCTTCTTCTTTCTTTGAATGGGCTCGAACTCTTTCTCTCTTACTTTAAGTGTGTATAGAGTTGGATGCTCACTGGGTGTACACTCCTAGAATGATCATCAGGTTTTCTCTACTCTTTTTGTACATGTCACCTTGTTCAATTTCAAGGCTTCATCCTTTTATGAAGAAGCTTGAACAGATCTGTTGAAGAATAGTCGTTGGAGCTCTTGGATTCGTTGAGACTCATCATCTTCTGCTCTCCTTGTCTAACGGCTTCTTCTTTGTGCCTACTGGTTACTTGGAATGGAGGGAGATGTTCCAACTGGTGCATGGTTCCAAGAGTGCCAACAACAAGTCCAAGGTGTTGACTATGAGTGGAATAGGCATGCAAACAATTAATGCAAATAGGAATATGTTATACTAGAGATGTCTTTTGTTAGATGGCCCATACCTCTTTTTGTCAGGTTTCCTGTTAACAAATATAAATAGTAGATAGGTGCTTTTTCTTTTTTGCAGAAAAGAAGAGATCCTATGAGACATGCAAAAATATCTATAGTCAGGCAGAGAAATAATAAGATAAACATGTGAAGTACATTTGAACTTTTCATTTTGGAGCCACAAACATTTTGAAATGTTTGAAGTATAGAGGCAATCGATTTTTTCTTAAGGCAATCGATATTTTAGAAAGGCAATCGATGTCTAAAGGTAATCAATGTTTTATGAAGGCAATCGATGTCTAAAGGCAATCAATGTTTTATGAAGGCAATCGATGTGACGGCCCTCATTATACTGGTACGGTTATACCAACCCATGTTAGTATAGCAAGCGTCATCACAGTGGGACATTTACCCAATGATACATTCAGCTGAGATACATGTGAATATAGAACAGAGTAGCGGAAGTAAAAAGAACTAGTGTCTTCATTCATTCATCATCCACATTTAGCATACTCGAAATTGCAATAACATTAAAGAACTTAGAAGATCACATGATTTAAATTGCTGAAAATTAAATACATAGATGTCCACACTTATACAATTTTCTCATGATAGTTCTAGTACAATGTCACTTTTACATACTATGAAAACACAAAAGGGTACAACTGCTCCAACAGTCTAATCTCCGCGCTCAGAGTCCGTCTCCACCGTCTCCTCCAACGGTGCCACATCACCAACTACACCTGTACGCCGAAGCAAGTAGTGAGTCTAAAAGACTTAGCAAGTAACACTACTCATACCATACACGTACATGTCACAGTGGGCTCTACACACACAATTGCAAAAGACTCAACATGTAGCATGCTTAAACCTTGAAATGAACAATCTATCATGATAGTTCTATCAGTAAACACATGATACATGCTTTCAGATTTCCTTAACGAAATGAATTTCCTAACACATGCTCTCTAATCATTCCTACTCATGAAATTCTACTTTGCATTTTAACCAAAACATGAAAGCCATTAACATGAATTCCGCGCGCACATGAGAGGGAACACAACTAGCATGGAATCTACATGTTCTTATACATATACATAACCATTTTCACATGCTTAAGCTTGCTGGTTTTCACATGCTTTAGTAACCATAACCTACACATGAGAGCTACAATGTTATTTAGGACACAACAGGTGAACAACCGAACATGGAATTGTGTACACATACTCATTTATTTGTCCCTAGCATGGGTTCTAGACACTTGTACCTGTAAACATGATCATAACATAATGAAGCTACTGATTTAGCATGGTTTCAGATTTGTCACAACATGGATTTACAATATCATATCTTCACATTTTTGGTTTCACATTTTCTTTACACAAATTTCCAATTCACTTAAATTGCACTTTACACATACACATTACACATTGTTCACTTACACATTAACACATGAACACATACACATTTACACATTCACAATTTAGGTGTCGTGACACATAGTCTAAACCACCAAAGAAGGACATAACACATCACATCACATAGACGCCATCTAGGCAATACAATGGCAACTCTTGGACTGCGCAGACCGGGAGAACAAGTCTTCACCCTAACCAGTGGTACTTGTCCACCTCCAGGATTTCCCCCTAATGCCCTTAGGGTCACTTACACATTGAACCTTCTCAGGGGGACTTTTCGCTGATACGGTTCCACTGCCCTCTGTGGAAGCAATGTCACACTTGGCACAATTTACACATTACACATTTTTACCGATTTTACACATGGGTTTACACATGTCACTCTCATTCTATTCACTTTCTCTCTCACATTCACATTTCTCTGTTTTCCTAACATGGCACTACAATTTCAGAAATGTAGCATTCAGGAAATTTCACGAATCAAGTTGACACATACAAAATCGAATTATTTTACAAGGCATGCATTAGTTTCACATTTTTCATGGAAAATTCATATTGTATCATCTACTGGTCCAAATGACCTGAAATTTTAACCACAAGCTATTTTCGGTTTTAGGATCCCACATGAAAATTTTCAGATTTTTCTGAGCTAAAACAAAATTACAGAAAATCTAACATTACTTTCACATGCTATCCGCAATTCGATTTAACATGGAGTTACACACAAGCACAGTTTTAACCACTCACTGTCTGAACCCTAACAGGCATGGAACTACAGAATTCATTCCCGAATTATTAGACCATCCATTAATTTATGGAAGATTTATCATGACCTAGCATGATCTCTATTTTCCTAAACAAATCTTACCATAATTCACACAAGCATGGGAATAAGCTTAGAAATTTAGAACAGGGACTGAACCTCACATGCAAAATCCTCACAAATTAGGGCATTTAGACTTGTCCTAAATCATGCAAACATGGTTTAACAAAATCAAAGCTCATCACACATGTATTTTCATGAAATAATTAAGCTATATCATTCATGATAACCCATCCACACACCACATTCATCACATCAACAATATACATAGCATATGAATGATTTACGGTATATCCTCATCGTGAAACATATCGAAAATAGTTGTATAGAAGGGCAAAACAGGTCACTGTTCTGTCCAGATGAACTTGGCGGCGGTCTCTGGCCGCTAATTCAGTGTCAACGGCATAGTCGATGGACGCCAAGCATGATCTCAGCGTCAAGGGACATTGCCGTTAATGTCGGGTCTGTGCAGAACACAGACCCGAGCTCCAAAGATGGGGTGAATGTGAGGGTCTAGGACACGAGGGAAATTTCATAAAAATTGTAAAACCATCCTAGACACATACGGGGACGTTATGAATGAGGTACTTGCCTTTAAAAAAATGCACCAATGGATCTAGGGCTCGGTGAAGCTCTCCTTGGGCTGTCCCAAGAAGCTCTTAGAAATGCTTGACTCCGGGTTCCTGAGCGAGTTCCAGTGCCTTCCGAGGTCGGGGAGGCCTTCCTCGTCGATCCAGCAACCTCCTTGAAGCAGCAGATCCCCGGAACAATCTTCAGGTTGAGGGATTTTGGGTTCCAAAGTGGGGGTTTTCCTCAGTTCAGAAAGTAGGGTTTCTTCTCTTCTTTCTCTCTTGCAAAAGGGTGAAGAGAGGATTGGGGAAGCAGATTCGGGTTTAGACATATGGGAGAGGCTTCTCTCCCACACATGGGGTGACAAGATGGCTCTCAGACCGTTGGGAGACATCTCCCCAATGGGTGAGCTGCCTTGCTTCCGGAATTTCCGGCTCTGCTGCGCATGCAGGCCAGAGAAGTTGGCGTCCATATCGTTGGACATTGGGATTAGTGTTGGCATCCATGGGTGGACGCTGACACCTCATCGACGTCCTGCTATTGACGCCAATATGGCCTTCGGGCAGAAGTCTAAAACATGCAGAAACCATGCACCTTTTACACCTATATACATGCTATATGTATACGTTATCATGTACACACTACCATCAAGCATTACATACATTATTTATACCTAAGCTATACACATACACACATAAGTATACCACTAGTACATACGTAGATACATACATACGTACATATACGACACGAATTATTTACATGCAAAAATCCAGAAAATTCGAGGGCCTTACAATCGATGTTTCATAAAGACAATCGATGTTTATGTAGGTAATCGATGTTTTATAAAGACAATCGATGTTTATGAAGGCAATCAATGTTTTATGAAGACAATCAATGTTCAAGTTTAATAGCAATCGATGTTTAAGTTAAAAGACAATCGATGTTCAAATAGTCAACAATCGATATTTAAGGCAATCGATATCTAAAGCAATCGATGTTTGAATATAACAGTAATCGATGTTTAAGCAAGATAACAATCTGAAAGGTTTGCGGAATCCAAATATGGTAATCTAGAAGGGGGGGTTGAATAGATTACTGTCAATTAAAAGTTTAAAACAACCCTTTTTAACCACAACAAAGTCTTTTGAGTTTTCAGTAGAAACTGAATGAGATTTAGATGTGTTGATGACGTGTAGATGAATTTGCAATTTATCTAGCGTGTGTAAATGCAACGTGCCTATCAAGCATCTAACGTGAAAAATGTTCAAACCACAGGACACGAAGATTTACGTGGTTCGGAGTACACAAATCGTGTATCCTACGTCCACGGCACACACACAGAGAGAGAGAGAAAACTGCTTATGAGAGAGTACGGTGACTACAACTCACACACACACATGTTTTCTGATGTGCACCCACGATCAGAACAACACACACACGTGATCTCAAGCACAAGGGTCGCTTGAATCACCACAACACACACACAGATGGTAGAAATATGAAAACAGAGAGAGTTCTGAGTGAGAGAATAAATCCTGGTGAAGAACTCTTCTGAGAACGCCTGGAGGAAGTTCAATCTTCGACTTGAATGCTTTGAGTCGATGGAGAAGGTTGAATCCTCGACGTTCTATCTTCAGGAACTGCTGGATCGACGGATCTTTAGGGCTCTGGGCAGCAGTCTGAAGCAGAGAAGCAGCAACTCTTTTGGAATTTGGAATAGCTCTAGGGTTTTGGTTGTGGCTGCTTCTGTACGAAATTTCTTCCAAAGAGGTGTTTAAATATGGGTCTTCTCACTTGGAGAAACGTGAGACTTGGAAACACTATCTTGGATAACTTAGAAACTTTCCGTAGTTTGAAATATTCTTCGTCTGTCGACAGGTCTTGGCCATCTGTCGATAGGCGACAGTGAGTGTGCATCAAACTGAAGTCTTGATCTTTGGCTCTGTGCAATCTGTCGACAGTCGATGACCATCTGCCGACATATGTCTTCTTTTGTGCAAATGACAGAAGTCTGGGTGTTCAGGACTGTGGGATCTAGCGACAGTCGATTTCCCATCTGTCGACAGATGAAGACTTCTTGAGCAATGTGACTTCGGGCTGATCTTTCCTGTGCAATCTGTCCACAGGTACTTTTGTGTCTGTCGACAGGTGACCTTATTTCTTGCTTTTTATGATCTTTCTCACTTGTTTGGTGAGAGCTTGACTTTGGGCATTTGTACCTACATGATAACATATGTAAAGTTAAGTATTTTGAATACACAAATGATCAAGTATTGCATTGGGTTCTTTGTCATGTGTCAAGTGTATCAAACCAAAATTAAAGTTATTCATCATCAAAAAACATGTTGTTATAAATGTTAGAATGAAAACCCAACGCAATCGATGTTTAAGGCAATCGATGTTCTAAGACAATCGATGTTTTTCAAGGCAAACGATGTTTTGAAGCAATCGATGTTTAAGGCAATCTATGTTTTTCAAGGCAATCGATATTTTAAAGCAATCGATGTTTAAGGCAATTGATTTGAATCAAGGCAATCGATATGAACTTCGACTGGCCACTTCGACTGATGAGGAAATGGTCAATAATCAATATCTCACTTCCACTGCCAACATCGACTCATGAAGAAACTTTGACTAATGAAGAAATATAACGTAGGAGTCGATGTTGCGCTTCGACTGGTCAAGAAATAATGCAGTCAGTCGAAGTTGCACTTTGGCTGCAATCAAATTAAAACACGATCAGTCAAAGTGAAGAGCTTCGGATGCATATGAAGTGGAACTTCAACTGGAATCATTTTCAAGGCGATTAGTTGAAGTGAATAGACTTCAGATAATATGAAATGTGACTTTGACTGAAGTAGTTATAAAGCGATTAGTCGAAGTGAAGAACTTCAACTTGAATCATTATAAAGTAATCAGTCGAAGTGAGAAGCTTTGGATAAAACATATTATTTATGATGATCAGGAGGTTTTGCTATCACCAAAATAAAAGGATAAAATATAGGAGTGGTTCAACAGGTTGCAACAGGGGGTGGTGGCGGTGGTGTCAATCGCGGCCCATCGGAGGTTGAGAGAGAGAGAGAGAGAGTTTCGGGAGGGGGAAATGGGGGATTTGCCGACGGCAATTTCTGACAGAAAAATTTCCATTGAAAATTTCGTTGGTATTTCCGACATCTTCTTCTAATGGCCTGAATATCTGTCGGTAATGCCGACAGATTTTCCGACGGCTTATTATCCGTCGAAAATTTTTCTGTCGGAATTTCCCATGGTATTACCGACGGAAAATTTTCATCAGAAATTTCTATCAGTAATGCTGCTTTTCTTGTAGTGAGAGAGAGAGAACTAGAGGGAGGAAGAAGAAGGGTGATGGCATGGCAGTAGAGGAGATGCAGCAACAACTGCAAAGCAAGTGCGATACCTACCGAATGGTGGCGCATTGGCGGTGGTGACCAATTGGTTGCTCTTCTCCTTGCAGGAAGATTGTGCGACAGGGAAGGAAGGGGAAGACGTCAGCATAGTGGGTATGGACAGTGCTGTGGTGGTGGGTTGGGGAGTCGACTAGGGGACATTGGACCACCACCCCCCCCCCCCCCAGTTGGGTTTCCCTTGCAGAGACCTTGTAGAGAGAGAGGGGACTGAAGGGAAGAGGGACGGTGCTCCCAAAGGCAAGCTTCTTTCCAACTTCCCCCCCCCCCCCCCCTCAATTCATCATATCTTCTGTCCCAAAAAAACAAAAACAAAAACTAACACAACTTCATTTATAATGGGTGGGGGTTACCCTAAGGCCCTTAGTGGGCCACCACTTAAGGCCCATGGTAAGAGACTCACTTGCTAAGGCCCAAAGAGAAGGCACGTACATAAGAAAAACATAAAATACTCTTAATCTCTATCTAATGGGTCCAAAAAAAAATATGTGTATATCTCATCATAAGAAAAACATAAACTCTATCAAGGCCGATCCCAAACCCAGATGAGAAAGGAGGAGGATTTACGTTAAGTTAATCAATGGCAATAAAGTAATATTGTTAAATCTTTGCATGGATTTTGATCTAAATGAGTACATCTCTGACCTAGAAACAATAAAAGCCCACCCATGCACTCTGAGAAGCCCATTGATGCTCCGGCATCAAACATCCCCTTGTTTTTTGTCAATATATGGAGATACTATCTGATTGTAGAAATCTATGGTTGCAAGATAGTTGAATTGTAGTGTATGACCGTTCGGATCATCATACAATAGTTGTGGACGCTAGTGTGTGGCCAATGTTGTGTGTAGCAGGTGTTCACGCAGGTTTCCAGGGCGTTGTGGGCCGACAGGTTGGGCCCAAAGCGCCTACTTGTTCACTGTCTATGAACGCGACAGTGAGGAGCGTCGCATTCTGAACACGACAGTCCTAGTTGTCGCGTTCATGAAACCACTATTTTGAGTCGTCGTCTGCATGCGCGCCGTGTGTCGCACGCTGGTCGGCTTGCTGACGTCATGAGTGGGAAGGCGACAGCCTCCTACGTCGCGTTCAGGTTGCGACGGGAGGGTATGTTGTGTTCCCAACCAAGCTTTGTTTTTAAGTAGGTTTTGGCCGAACAAAGCTTCTGCAAGCTCTGCTCAGCCAGGGAAGGATATTTCACCATGGTGAAGGGCGATCTGACATTTTGGAGGTGTTTTCGGCGTGTTCTCGCCACGAGGACGTTGCGTGGAGCAGGGGAAACGCCGTGTGGGTTTCATTCTTCGCATTCTTCATGGAGGTAGGGAGATTCCACCTCGTTTTGATGCATGGATTGTGTGTGTGGCGTGTTTAATGTGTTATTTGCTTTACAAACCATAGATACTGTCACGTCCTAATAAAAGGCTATTTATCGGAAGTGACAGAAACAGGCACAAAAGGTAATACTTATTTATCCAATCGTAATGTCATAAGCAGAAGTTTTATTACACAACTACTCCTCATAATAACTACGAGAGAAGTAGATCAAAACAAACTTAATTTATACACCTCATTTCACACTATAAAACAGAAATATAAATAGATTGGCTTGTTCGTCACAGTCGGTCCACTCAGCACTCAAACCCTTAAACATCATCCCCAGCTGTATCACCTGAAAATGGTAGGAAATAATGAGCTAACTAGCCCAGTAGAATTCAAATTCCATAGTTCAATTCATAGTTCAAGAGTGTACACATGATAACCAAGACAAGATCAGAACAGAATATCAAAGAGACACACCAGATTTCAGAATAGTAATCTTGACGCAATGACAGTAAAGCTCAGATAATGATCAGATATATATAGCTCAAAAATTGATTCACATATCAGTTACACAGTATAGGGATCATGATGACCATATTCAGAAAATGTTTGATGTAATGCCAGACATCCAGATGCCCTTTATCATTCCACGTGGTCCGAAAATGAATTCGAGTGCTCCTCCCAGGACTGGACCAGCCCTATTTGCACAGGCATATAAATTACAGAGGGTACAAGGACCCAACAAATGTCATCATCAATTGACCATATCTTACAAGGTGTTCAAGCATTTGAACTCTCAGATATCAAGTTACATGAACTTAGTTACTAAATACAGAAGAATGGACTCAACGAAGTACCATTCAGAGTTAACAATTTCAAGGATAACTCAAGGGTGAGTAAGGTACACCAAGAGAGTAATCTTTACAATGAAATGACAGTAAACATGAAGACAATTAAGGGGGTAACTTGGTAGGCCAATAGGGTGGAGTTTAAGCAAGGATTCACACATGAAAAAGTGCTGAAATCCGAATCAGGGTCATAGTTGTCGACAGCCAGGAAGGGCCTGTCGACAGGTAGAAGCAAACAGAGCCCAGGTTTGCTGGCTCTGTGTGTATCTGTCGACAGCAACAAGGGACCTGTCGACAGATCCACACAGTCCAGAAACCTGGAGTTCTGGAAGGCATGCGCCTGTCGACAGCTTTGGGCTGGCTGTCGACAGGTAGCTGCAGAACTCCCAGAAAGGACTTTAAATCTATCCTAAACACCCTAATTTTTGAATCTATGGACCAATACATGTTTTATATTAAATAGAAGAGTCTAATTTTAGTTCTCATAGTGGTTTATAAATCGAACAAACAAGATGCCAGAAGAGGTTTGCAATTCAAACTTGACTTGCTTGAAACTAAACATAGTTTAGTACTTGAAGTAGAACCTTGATAGCAATGGTTGGATGGAAGGTTCCTACATGATGGACACTAAACCACAAAATGTTTTATGGATCTAAATCAAAACTTGAAGTATCAACCATCTAAACCGAAGTCTTCATATTATTCTACAAAGATAATTGAGACTTCTACAACTTTATAGCATGTACAAAGATCAGGGTGGAAGAAAGGAATATGAGTTAATTTCTAAAATGGAACAAGGTTGTTCCTCTCCCAACAAGAGTACTTCTATCATGGCTGGAAGAAAAATATAAGAACCATAGGTATAGCCACTAGTTTAATCACCAAAAAATTCTTATCATGTGTGGAAGACAAATCTGAATCAGAGGGAATTGAATCCTACCTTGTCAGACGGGTAACCTTTAAACTTTTCAAACCAGAGAACCTAAGCCAGCAGGAGAAGAGCTTCTCCCCACATTTGATGATGTGCCAGCAATATCCATGCCAAATTAAGTAGCTATAGTGGCACACAAGAGCAGAGGTGGGAGCAGTTGCAGGTGCAACGGAGCTAGCAACTCCCACAACTCCCCAGCAGTAGTTCTAGGAGCTCCTCCACCACACTTCAAGCAGCCAAGAGCAAGAAAAACAAGAACAGAGACAGGAGCCAAGGTTCAGAAGGGTTCGAACTCAAGAGAGGGAGTGGCTTTTATAAGCCTCATGACTTCCTCATGCAGAGGCACGTCGGCCATGAGGTGTCATGGTAAAAACCCTTTGGTTTTTACCTTAACATGTTGCACATGCAAGGATTCCCAAGCTCACACGCAGTTATCCTCCATGATTACCATACCCTTAAGTGTGTTGGCCTCTCCAAGGCTCCACACGTAAGCTCCCGTAAATAAACACAAAATTGGTTACCGTAATTACTCCATAAATCAACTGGTCCATTAGACTTAATGTAAACATGTCCAAACAAAATCAGTTTGTATTGAAATTTTAACCATAACCTAATATGATGGTTTTACAAATTATGATGATTTTTATTCAATTTTTAGAATTTATTTTACAGTACGTGAAAAATCACCCGGAAAATGATCACGTCGACTTAATCTCGAAATCCGTACATCGAAAAATTCAGACATTTACATTTCTGAGATCTCCATATTTTTAGGGAAATTATGTTGTTCTCGGATTTCGTTTTCGTTACAGTTTTTCAGTGTCGCCCTGTGGGAGTGCGCACGTCCGAGTACGACACTGGGGTAACGTTAGTTAATACTAATCATACCCAAATATCAATTATTACAATTTAAGACTAATGCTTAAGTCCAATAACTTTATTATTCATGTTTTTCTATAATAAAAATTTTGGGGTGTTACAATTCTCCCCCACTAAAATAAATTTGGTCCTCCAAATTTAATTACACAAGAATGTGGTTGCTGACCTGTAAATAATTCTGGATACTTGTCCTTGATGGCCTCTTCCAATTCTCATGTTGCTTCTTCTTGTTCTTGCCTATTCCACTAAATCTTTAGTAAAGGAACTTCCTTGTTCCGAAGTTGCTTGATTTTTCGATCAAGGATCTGTACTAGTCTTTCTTCATATGTCAAATTTCCTTGTACATCCAGATCTTGGTATCCAATAATGTGTTCCGGATCATATACATATTTTCTTAACATTGACACATGAAAGATATCATGCACATTGGATAACCGCGGTGGAAGTGCCAATTGGTATGTCATTTCACCAACTCTCTTCAATATTTCAAAAGGTCCAATGTATCTTGGACTCAATTTTCCCTTGATACCAAATCTTTTAATTCCTCTTCGGGGTGATGCTTTAAGAAATACGTGTTCTCCTTGCTGAAATTCTAACTCTCTTCTACGTCGATCGGTATAACTTTTCTGTCGATCTTGAGCAGCTTTCATCTGATCTTGTATTAACTTGATAACTTCTGTCGTTTCTTGGATCATTTCTGGTCCAAGAATATGCGTTTCTTTTAGTTCTACCCAACATAACGGTGATCTACATTGCCGACCATGCAAAGCTTCGAAAGGTGCCATTTGAATGGTAGACTGATAACTATTGTTATATGCAAATTCCATAATTGCTAGATGAGTGTTCCAGTCATTTCCGAACTCTAATACACAAGCACGGCACATATCCTCAACAATTTGATTCACCCGTTCGGTCTGTCCATCTGTTTGAGGGTGAAATGCAGTACTAAATTTTAATTTAGTTCCCAAAGCATCTTATAATTCTCTCCAAAAATGCGAAGTAAATCTTGCATCTCGGTCAGAAACTATGTTCTTTGGAATTCCATGCAACCGTACAATTTCTTTTATATATAACACTGCCAAAATATTAACAGACCATCTTGTCTTTATTGCTAAGAAATGAGCTGATTTTGTAAGTCTGCCAATGATTACCCAAATAGCATCAAATCCACTCTGTGTTTTAGGTAATCCCACAATAAAATCCATACCAATGCTATCCCATTTCCACTCTGGTATCTCAAGTGGTTTTAATTTTCCTACAGGTTTCTGGTGTTCTGCCTTAATTTTCTGACATGTCAAAAAATTTGAAATAAATTCCACAATATCATTTTTCATGTTGCACCACCAGAAATACTTCTTCAAATCCTGATACATTTTGACAGCTCCGAGATGAATAGTGTAGTGAGACCGATGAGCTTCTTCTATGATCTGTTTCTTAATTTCGGGATTATCTGGTACACACAATCTGTCCCGGAATCAAAGATTTCCATGAAAATCTTCATTAAAATCAGGTTTAGAAGCCAATTTTTCTCTGATTCCTACCAATATAGGATCATTATCCTGATGCTCATTAATTTGCTTCAACAAATCTGACTGCACTACCAAGTTGCTAATCACCATTCTTTCTTCTTGTGTTTCAACTTTCAAGCTTAATGTGGAAAATTCTTCCAACAATTTCGATTCCCTTACTTGCAACCAGAATATCCTGGCTATAGGATTTCTACTGAGTGCGTCAGCTACAGTGTTTCCTTTTCCTAGATGATATTCAATCCTGAAATCATAGTCCTTGATATATTCCATTCATCTCATTTGTCTCATGTTCAGTTTTTTTGTGAAAATAAATACTTGAGACTCTTATGATCGGAGTACACGATGAATTGGTTATCATATAGGTAGTGTCTCCAAAGCTTAAGAGCAAAGACCACAGCGGCCAATTCTAAATCATATACTGGGTAGTTCTTCTCGTGAGTCTTCAATTGTCTTGAAGCATAGGCAATAACTCTTCCATCTTGCATTAATACACAACCCAGTCCAATGTTGGAAGCATCAGTATAAACCTCAAATATTTTTCCTTCCATCGGCAAAGCTAGAATTGGTGCAGATGACAGACATTCTTTTAACAATTGGAATGCTTCCTCACAATTCTCACTCCAGATAAAAGCAGTTCCTTTTCTAGTCAACTGTGTAAGAGGTGAGGCAATTCTAGAAAAAATCGTTGACAAATTGCCGGTAGTAACTGGCCATGCCCAGAAAACTTCTTACTTCAGTGAGATTCTTGGGTTGCTCCCATTTCTGAATGGTTTCAATCTTTGAAGAGTCTACTGATAGACCTTCTTTAAAAATAATGTGTCCTAAGAACATTACTTCTTTCAACCAAAATTCACACTTGCTAAACTTTGTATATAACTTGTTGTCTCGTAACAATTGCAAAGTGATCTGTAGATGGGCTTCATGGTCCTCCATACTTTTGGAGTAGATCAGTATATCATCAATAAATACAACCACAAACTGATCTAAATATGATCTGAACACATCATTCATCAGATGCATAAATGCAGTCGGTGCATTGGTCAATCCAAACGGCATCACCACAAATTCATAATGTCCATATCTTGTTCGAAAGGCCGTTTTATAAATATCTGATTCTTGAATTTTAAGCTGATGATATCCAGATCTTAAATCAATCTTGCAAAAACATTGAGCTCTAGACAGCTGATCAAATAGATCACCAATTCTTAGAAGTGGGTACTTATTCTTTATAGTCAATTGATTTAACTGTCGATAATCTATACACAACCACATAGATCCATCTTTCTTTTTAACAAACAGTACCGGAGCACCCCAAGGTGAGGTACTGAGTCTAATGAATCCCTTCTCTATCAATTCCAACAATTGCCTTTTTAGTTCTTTCAATTCTTCTATTGACATTATGTAGGGTGTTCTAGAAATTGGCGTGGCTCCTGGTACCAACTCAATTGAAAAATTCACCTCTCTATTAGGTGGTACGCCAGGTAGCTCTTCAGGGAAAACATCAAGAAATTCTCTTACTACCGGAATATCTTCCAATCCCGCAATGCTCTGATTTAATAGGGTCACGAAAGCCAAATACCCTTGACAACCCTTCTGTACTAATTTACAAGCTTTCACTGCTGAAATTATTAATATTCTTTTGGTTTGGGGTTTATCAAAAGTTATAGAATAATTTTCCTCTCCTAGGAAAATCACTTGTCTCAATTGGCAATCTAGATTTGCATGGTATTTCGATAGCCAATCAACCCCAAGGATTACATCATAATCCCACATTTCTAAACATATCAGATCACCGGGTAAATCATGTCCTTTAACAATAATCTGGCTAGCAGGGTAATATTCTTTAAACTTTTTACCCTCACTTAAAGGAGTTGCAACCTCAAGTTGTGTGGTTAATGGAACTGACTTTACATCCAACAATTTATCAAACTCATAGCTAATGAAAGAGTGCGTAGCTCCAGAATCAAACAACACAAATGCAGGTTTTGAGTTTACTAATAAAGTACCTTCAATCAATCCGCCTTCCTGCGGGGATTCAGGTTCCACATCCTGAATGGCTTGTAGTCTTCCTTGCTTTACTTGGGGGTTCTTATTTGTTGGTGTTGTCTTAGCCATCGGGCAATCCGGAATTCGGTGTTGAGTGCTACCACAACGGAAACATGCACCCAATTTACGCCAGCAATTCTCAACCTTATGCCCAACACGATGGCAATGCTTACAAACATCCTTACCTCCTACCGGAGCTTTGCCTGCCTTCTTAGTAGCTTACTGAACCTTCAGGGTATTCCCCGACTCATACTTCCTTTTTCGATCTGAAGACCCTTCTCCAGATTTCCCTCTAATCATATCCACAGTTTCGTTCGCAGCTTCAAATGCCAAGGCTCTCTTTACCGTTTCTGAATAGGTAGTAATCAGATGAGGAGTTAGCTGCGTAATAAAATTGGGATGTAATCCATTCATAAACCTCTTAGCCTTTAGCTTCTCCGTGGATATAAGATGAGGAGCATATTTTGACAACCGGGCAAATTGAGCCTTGTACTCAGATACCGACATTCTTAGCTGCTTTAACCCAGCAAATTCATTCGCTTTCTTCTCCTGAACCACCTCAGAGAAATATTGCTCATTAAACAGTTCTACAAACTCTTCCCAACTAACTTGATTTGAATCTTCCAGGGTGGCTTCCACAGTTTCCCACCAAGCACGAGCATCCCGATCCAATTGGAATGTAGTGAGACAAACCTTTTCTTCTTCTGTACACTTAATCATTCTGAATATCCTTTCAATGTCTTTTAGCCAATTCTCAGCTTCATCCGGATCCATACTTTCTGCGAATCTCGGAGGGTCCAGGCTTCGGAAATCCTTGAACAAGCTTGTCCCATTGTGACTGTTATTTCTAGCTACGACCTTCATTACACAGGTCAAATCGTGCATAGAACTTTCCATCTTCCTCCAATTAGCATCACCACAGTCCATGATTAAATCAAAGGGAATCTGAAACATTCAGTAATACATTCATTAATTTCACAGGCATCCCAATCTTACATTCATCACATACACAATTCAAATTCACAGAACACACCATATTTACTAACGAGTTAAATATTTACATGGTAGTACATTTCCATGTATCCACAAACCAAAATAACACAGCTTTCTCCTACCAAGTTTGCCATATATACAAAACTCCAACCTCCACTAACCTCTCACTCCACATACATATGGGAGTTACATATTTACAACTAATATTTACACAAAAAGAGAGGTATACAAAAAAAAAGATGAGTGATCTAAGTCTTCTCCTAGTTTTGAGTCAGATCTATAATAGTTTCCATTTGCGGTGCTTGCTGTTCTACTCCGGCCCCGTGGTACAGCTCTCTAGCAGCATCAGACAATGCCTCCCAATGACCTTCAACTAGGTGGAGCAACAGATCCTGTCCCAACTTCAAGTTATCCAGATTGATCATAACTTGGCTCATAGTTTCTAGAGAAGCACAGGGATTGCCCGCCATGAAAGCACCTGCAGTCAAGTTGAGCACCTCTTCCTTAATTTGCAGGTGGGCTTCTCGCTGCACTTGGGCATATAGCTCTATATCCTGACGTAGCATTTCCATGGCAGCAACCAACCTTTCTTGGGCTTTCATGTCCATTCTGAAATAATTAGCAGGTTAAGCATTTACATGTTTACAAAAATCATGCTAACTAACCCCAAGTTTCTACCCCAACTCACTGGTTTCCCTAGGTTTATCGAACTAATGCTCTGATACCAAATTTATTTGTCACGTCCTAATAAAAGGCTATTTATCGGAAGTGACAGAAAACATGCACAAAAGGTAATACTTATTTATCCATTTGTAATGTCATAAGCGGAAGTTTTATTACACAACTACTCCTCATAATAACTACGAGAGGAGTAGATCAAAATAAACTTAATTTATACACCTCATTTCACACTACAAAATAGAAATATAAATAGATTGGCTTGTTCGTCACGGTCTGTCCACTCAGCACTCAAACCCTTAAACGTCATCCCCAGCTGTATCACCTGAAAATGGTAGGAAATAATGAGCTAACTAGCCCAGTAGAATTCAAATTCCATAGTTCAATTCATAATTCAAGAGTGTACACATGATAACCAAGACAAGATCAGAACAGAATATCAAAGAGACACACCAGATTTCAGAATAGTAATCTTGACGCAATGACAGTAAAGCTCAGATAATGCTCAGATATATATAGCTCAAGAATTGATTCACATATCAGTTACACAGTACAGGGATCATGATGACCATATTCAAAAAATGTTTGATGTAATGCCAGACATCCAGATGCCCTTTATCATTCCACGTGGTCCGAAAATGAATTCGGGTGCTCCTCCCAGGACTGGACAAGCCATATTTGCACAGGCATATAAATTACAGAGGGTACAAGGACCCAACAAATGTCATCATCAATTGACCATATCTTACAAGGTGTTCAAGCATTTGAACTCTCAGATATCAAGTTACATGAACTTAGTTACCAAATACAGAAGAATGGACTCAACGAAGTACCATTCAGAGTTAACAATTTCAAGGATAACTCAAGGGTGAGTAAGGTACACCAAGAGAGTAATCTTTACAATGAAATGACAGTAAACATGAAGACAATTAAGGGGGTAACTTGGTAGGCCAATAGGGTGGAGTTTAAGCAAGGATTCACACATGAAAAAGTGCTGAAATCCGAATCAGGGTCATAGCTGTCGACAGCCAGGAAGGGCCTGTCGACAGGTAGAAGCAGACAGAGCCCAGGTTTGCTAGCTCTGTGTGTATCTGTCGACAGCAACAAGGGACCTGTCGACAGATCCACACAGTTCAGAAACTTGGAGTTCTGGAAGGCATGTGCTTGTCGACAGCTTTGGGCTGGCTGTCGACAGGTAGCTGCAGAACTCCCAGAAAGGACTTTAAATCTATCCTAAACACCCTAATTTTTGAATCTATGGACCAAGACATGTTTTATATTAAATAGAGGAGTCTAATTATAGTTCTCATAGTGGTTTATAAATCGAACAAACAAGATGCCAGAAGAGGTTTGCAATTCAAACTTGACTTGCTTGAAACTAAACATAGTTTAGTACTAGAAGTAGAACCTTGATAGCAATGGTTGGATGGAAGGTTCCTACATGATGGACACTAAACCACAAAATGTTTTATGGATCTAAATCAAAACTTGAAGTATCAACCATCTAAACCGAAGTCTTCATATTATTCTACAAAGATAATTGAGACTTCTACAACTTTATAGCATGTACAAAGATCAAGGTGGAAGAAAGGAATAGGAGTTAATTTCTAAAATGGAACAAGGTTGTTCCTCTCCCAACAAGAGTACTTCTATCATGGCTGGAAGAAAAATAGAAGAACCATAGGTATAGCCACTAGTTTAATCACCAAGAAATTCTTATCATGTGTGGAAGACAAATCTGAACCAGAGGGAATTGAATCCTACCTTGTCAGACGGGTAACCTTTAAACTTTTCAAACTAGAGAACCTAAGCCAGCAAGAGAAGTGCTTCTCCCCACAGTTGATGATGTGCCAGCAATATCCATGCCAAATTAAGCAGCTATAGTGGCACACAGGAGCAGAGGTGGGAGTAGTTGCAGGTGCAACGGAGCTAGCAACTCCCACAACTCCCCAGCAGTAGTTCTAGGAGCTCCTCCACCACACTTCAAGCAGCCAAGAGCAGGAAAAACAAGAACAGAGACAGGAGCCAAGGTGCAGAAGGGTTCGAACTCAAGAGATGGAGTGGCTTTTATAAGCCTCATGACTTCCTCATGCAGAGGCACGTCGGCCATGAGGTGTCATGGTAAAAACCCTTTGATTTTTACCTTAACATGTTGCACATGCAAGGATTCCCAAGCTCACACGCAGTTATCCTCCATGATTACCATACCCTTAAGTGTGTTGGCCTCTCCAAGGCTCCACACGTAAGCTCCCGTAAATAAACACAAAATTGGTTACCGTAATTACTCCATAAATCAACTGGTCCATTAGACTTAATGTAAACATGTTCAAACAAAATCAATTTGTATTGAAATTTTAACCATAACCTAATATGATGGTTTTACAAATTATTATGATTTTTATTCAATTTTTAGAATTTATTTTACAGTACGTGAAAAATCACCCGGAAAATGGTCGCGTCGACTTAATCTCGTAATCCGTACGTCGAAAAATTTAGATATTTACATTTCTGAGATCTCCATATTTTTATGGAAATTATGATGTTCTCGGTTTTCATTTTCATTACAGTTTTTCAGTGTCGCCCTGTGGGAGTGCGCACGTCCGAGTACGACACTGGGGTAACGTTAGTTAATACTAATCATACCCAAATATCAATTATTACAATTTAAGACTAATGCTTAAGTCCAATAACTTTATTATTCATATTTTTCTATAATAAAAATTTTGGGGTGTTACAGATACCATGCTAGGACACTCATTAAAGCATGAAAAATGGATGAAAACACCGGTTTACAAGGTTTGTGGGGGTGATCCGGCGAGGGGTTCCCAGGTTAGGGTTCCAGCCTGTGAAGGCGACGAACCCTCCTATCGCATTTAGAATGCGACAGACCGACACGTCGCGTTCAGGTTCTTGAACGCAACATATCGGGGTGTCACGTTAAGAAGGCGACATGGGACCCCGTCGTGACAACAGGTCTGAGGGGCTTTATTTCTTTGCATGCTAGCGTGGTTATCCGATTATCGTGAATTGTTGTGAATGGCAATGATAAGCGGTGTACTGGCACCTGTAGTGCTTGGGGAGCGTGTTGTGTGTGTGGTAGGTGTGGTATTCACGCAGTTGACGTGGGGTTTCACGAGACTTGTGCGGTGTGCACATGGTTTGTGTGTGCGCGGCGAGTAGTACGACGCCTACCATGGATACCTCTTCAGTTGGGAGCCCCAAGTTTTATGTGAGCCAAGCACGTGAGTGCTTGGGGCTTGTCCCGATACTTGTGTATCATCCAGGTCTGTGTCGTCTTCCTGGACACCCTCACTCTTGTGTAGAGTTGTACGTCCGACTGAGGGAAAGACGGCAGTTGGACAGCGACTTGTGAGAGTTTGTATTTTGTCGCTTGTAGCGCGCTCGTGGTTGGGGGTTACGGACACCAGTAGACGTATTGGGCCCCAACTAGTCCTGTTTTCCAGTGCCTCACTTTAGGGAGCTCGGGCCGGAGTCCCTAAACGTGCCAGGCATGGGCCTGCGGTAGTGTTTTTCGCACGAGTGGTGTTGGTTGGACTCCACAGTTTCTTGGCTTGTTCTAGTGGAGCAGCAGCTGGACCTTTCGTCTATGGCTATGAGACTGAGAGGTAGTCCTGTGTGGTTTGTCCGGGTCAGTAGCTGGTGTCGAGAACCAGTCTTCGTGACTCGAGTGTGGCATTTTCCTACTTTAGCACGTACACCTGGTTGTGGTTTGATATTTATTTATTTAAGCTGCTTTTATTAATAGTATGTGGTAAGTAGAATTTACAGGTTTAATATCCTGCTTAGACAGTTCTATAAATTGCTAGCCTAGCTTTCTGCTGTTGTTACTTGTGAGTTTAGTTTGCTCGGTTTCTAGGGGAGTTTCTCTACTGAGCCCGTGACTTGCGAGGCTCACCCCTACTCCTTTCAGGTAAGGGAGAGCAGGAGGCTTCTCATTCTTCGTCTAGTTCCGAGCCGCACCGTAGCGGAGCAGGGTCTGCACCTCCAGCAGTGTAATCTTCTTTCTTTGTACACTTCGGGGTATACCCCACGTTGCTGTTGTAGTTGTGTCTGGTTATAGTTGAGAAATGGCTATGTAAATTCCTTGTAAATTCTTGTGAAATGACAATATTACAATATATTTTAGCAGTTTCCTTTATATTTCTACGGACCTGTGAATGGTATCCCTTGCGAGGCTTCAGAGGCTTCAGCTCGTTCGCGGGAGACGGAGTCGGATCAGGCTCGTTATTGGGTTAACGGGTCTGGACGACGCGGACCGCTACAGTTGGTATAAGAGCAAGGTCCGTGTGGATATAAAGGAATCGGAAAATTTGCATAGCCTATTCTCTACTTTAGCCCACTGCTGGTAGTTGACCCTAGTTTTTGTATTGATTAGTTGTATATGTGTGGTTGGAATATTGTTTGTGCAGGATCAGAAATGGCAGACAGAAGGGATTGGGGAGAAGGTGGAGATGAGTCGGGAGAGGATGCTACGCAGCGGATGATAGAGAGAATATGGGAAAGCCTCACAGATATTCGGACGAGGTTGGACCAGCAGACACCGGTACAGCAGCCAGCAGCAGCAGTACCACCAGTTGCAAAGGAGGCAGTACCAGAGATACCAGTGGCACCAGTTCCACCACCAGAAGTTGGGGTACCATCCTTTGTACCCATACCCTCAGCAGTACCGACACGACCAGTCAGTGCAGAGGAGTCTACGGCACTTGTGGAGAGGTTTTTGAGGTTGCAACCCCCTACGTTTTCAGGAGGCCCCAACCCTGACACAGCGGAGCACTGGGTGCACGAGATAGAGAGAGTGTTTGTGACGATGAGGTGTTCGCAGATAGACAAGGTGATTCTTGCCACCTATCAGTTGCGAGGTTTTGCACAGGAATGGTGGAGATTTAAGATGCAGACGGTGTTTGCAGGGAGACCAGAGGATAACATCACTTGGCTTGAGTTTTTAACAGTCTTCAACGACACATTCTTTCCAGTTCAGATTCAGCATGCAAAGAGGGAGCAAATTCGGACTCTACAGCAGGGGAACTTGTCGATGTTAGAATATCAGATGAGATTTATGGCATTGAGCAGATACGCTCCATATGTGGTGACTGATAACACTATTCATCAGAGGCTTGCGAGCTGAGTTGCAGGATGCAGTGATTCCCCTTATGTGCAGGACGGTGGAGGAGGCAGCGCAGAGAGCAGCGATATTGGAGAGGACTGTTCGGGCCAGACAGGGACAGTCTCAGGCAGGCGGTTCAGGTAGTTTCTGGTTTCCCCAGCAGTCTACCGGCATCAACAAGGGTAAGGAACCCTCGGGAGCTTCATCATCATCAGGATTTGCAAAGTGAGGAAAACAGATAAAGAAGTTCTTTTGAGGAGGAGGAGGTCGAGGTGGAGGCAGACAGCAGGGCTTTCAGTAGGGTCATGGTTTTAGGCCACCGGCTCCAAAGGAGTCACAGCAGAGCACAACAGGGCAGCCTACGGCTTTTCCAGGCTTTAGGTGTTACAACTGTGGGCAGCCAGGGCACTTAGCAAGAAATTGTCCACTCCCTCGGGAATATAGCTATGGCAAAGGGACCCAGCAGCAGTAGCAGCCTTACCAACAGCCAACAGAGCGAGGCAGAGGTGCACCGTACCAGAGAGGTGGACAGGGTCAAGTGATGGCATTTACCAAAGCTCAGGCGGAGGCATCCAATCTCATAGAAGGTATATTACCGCTTTTTGACTTTTCTACTAGAGTGTTGATAGATCCGGGTGCTTCCCATTAGTTTATTTCCGAAGATTTTCTGGATAGCATGGTACATCCTTCAGAAGAGAGGTAGTGTGAGTTGGTTGTAGAGATTCTCTCAGGAGGTTACATGCTCACTTTGTGTTTCTTAGATGAAGTTCCGATAGTAATTCAGGGGAATCAGTTGCCAGCAAGGTTGTATGCTTTGACATTGAAGGATTATGATATGATTTTGGGGATGGATTGGTTGGAAGCTTATGTGGCGATGGTAGATTGTAGGAAGAAGAAAGTGAGGTTTTGCAGGCCAAGAGAAGCAGCGTTTGAGTTCCAAGGTATACCTTTTTACACACCTAAGCTTATTATTTCTGCACTTAGAGCTAGGAGGTTGATTAATGTCGGGTGTGTAGCGTACCTTGACTCAGATAGCTTAGTTGAGTCTAGTAAATCTGTAGATTCAGTGCCGGTGGTTAGGGAGTTTGCAGATGTATTTTCAGAAGACTTGCCAGGGTTAGCTCCACACAGAGAGGTGGAATTTACAGTTGAGTTGCAACCATGCAGTATGCCGATTTCAAAGGCACCATATAGAATGGCACCAGCAGAGTTGAAGGAATTGAAGAAACAGTTGTAGGAACTGTTAGAGAAAGGTTTTATCATACCCAGTCATTCGCCATGGGGAGCACCAGTATTATTTGTTAGAAAGAAAGATGGCAGTCTGGGAATGTGTATTAATTACAGGCAGCTGAATAAGGTTACAATCAAGAATAAATATCCACTTCCCAGAATAGATGATATGTTTGATCAGCTTCAATCAGCCAAGGTGTTTTCTAAGATTGATTTAAGATCAGGATACCACCAGTTGCGGATTAAGGAGGAAGATATTGACAAGACAGCTTTTAGGACTAGATATCGGCATTACGAGTTTGTGGTAATGCCGTTTGGTTTGACAAATGTGTCAGCAGCCTTTATGAATTTGATGAACAGGATATTCCACCCGTATCTGGATCAGTTTATTGTGGTCTTCATTGATGATATCTTGGTGTATTCAGCGTCAGAGGAGGAGCATGCAGCACACTTAAGGATCACATTGCAGACATTAAGAGATCACCAGTTGTATGGAAAGTTCAGCAAATGTGAGTTCTAGTTAAAAGAAATTCAGTTTTTGGGTCATGTTATCTCAGCAGAAGGAGTTGTAGTTGATCCAGCTAAGGTTGAGGCGGTAATGAAATGGGAAGAACCAAAGACAGTGTCAAAGATTAGAAGATTTTTGGGTCTTGCAGGATATTACAGATGGTTCATCCAAGATTTTTCGAAGATAGTAGGTCCCATGACAAGGTTGACAAGGAAAGGGGTACCCTTTGTATGGTCTTCAGATTGCAGGCGTAGTTTCGCAGAGTTGAAGAAGAGGCTTACTATAGCACCGATATTGGAGATTCTGTCAAGCAGAGGCGGGTTCGTTTTGTACACAGATGCATCCATGAGAGGCTTGGGAGCAATGTTGATGCAATATGGTAAGGTGGTAGCATATGCATCCAGATAGCTAAAAAACTATGAAGAGAATTATCCGACGCATGATTTGGAACTAGAAGCAGTTGTTTTTGCATTAAAAATTTGGCGGCACTATTTATATGGGGAGAGGTTTGAGATATTCACTGATCATAAGAGCTTGAAGTATATTTTCTCTCAGAAAGATCTAAATTTGAGGCAGCGTAGGTGGATGGAGTATTTGAAAGACTATGACTTCAGTTTGTCATACCATCCAGGCAGAGCTAATGTGGTAGCTGATGCATTAAGTAGAAAGGCAGTTATGAATCAACTTATGATCAGAGAATAGAAATTGTATGAAAATGTGGTAGAAAATTCATTGTATGTGTCTAATAGTCAGTGACGAGCAATACTAGCAAGCAGTGCAGTGGAACCTTCCCCATAATGGCAAATAATGGAAGCACAGAGGACAGATGACAGTTTAGCAGATATTGTAAGAATGGAAGAAGTGACTCTTGGTGATGACAGTGTGGTCAGACTCAAGGGTCGGTTATATGTGCCAGCAGATGCTAAGGTCAGGCAGAAAGTGTTAGAGGAGGCTCAAAGGTCGAGATACACCATTCATCCAAGTAGTACCAAAATGTATCAAGATATGAAGAAGCACTTCTGGTGGCCCAATATGAAGAAAGAAATTGCAGAATTCATAGCAAGGTGTGCAGTTTGTCGATAGGCAAAAGCAGAGCACCAGAGGCCAGGAGGACTGTTACAACCGTTACCCATTGCACAGTGGAAATGGAACAATACTGCTATGGATTTCGTTGTTGGTTTGCCCAGATCATCAACAGGTCATAATGGTATTTGGGTTTTTGTGGACAGATTGACCAATGTTTGTAGATTATTATCAGTCAGCATGTCATGGTCTGTGGATAGATTAGCCAGATTGTATGTAGAAAGAATTGTGTCTTTGCATGGGATTCCAGTCACCATTGTTTCAGATCGAGATCCCCGGTTTACATCCAGCTTCTAGAGGAGTTTGCAGAGAGTGGTTGGTATAGAATTGAGATATAGTTCGGCTTATCATCCACAGACAGATGGGCAAACAGAAAGAACAATCCAAACAATTGAAGATATGTTAAGGGCTTGTTGCTTAGTTTGGGGAAGTGTGTGGGAGCGCCATTTGGGCATGGTAGAGTTTTCCTATAGTAACAGTCATCATGCAAGTATTGGAATGGCACTTTATGAAGCATTATATGGCAGACCGTGCAGGACACCATTAAATTGGCATGAGGTAGGTGAGAGATAGGTTATGGGTTCAGAGTTGATCCAGCAATGTGCAGAGACAGTAAAGTTTATCAAGGAAAAACTTCAGACAACGCAGAGTCGCCAGAAGAGTTATGCAAATACCAGACGCAGGCCTTTGTAGTTTGAAGTTGGAGATTATGTCTTTTTGAAGGTTTCTCCTACTAAGGGTGTGCTCAGGTTCAGCAAAAGAGGCAAATTGAGTCCAAGATATGTTGGGTCATTCCAGATAAAAGAAAGAATTGGTGAAACAGCTTACAGATTGGATTTGCCAGTAGATTTTATAGATGCACATGATGTATTTCACGTCTCAATGCTCAGAAGGTAAATCAGAGATCCTACTCAGGTGGTTAGTTACCAAAGAGATGATTTGATGCTAGACATGACGATGCCAAAATATCCAGTACAGATTGTGGATGCTCGTTCCCGCGCCGTACCCCCGGTCGACTGTGGGGTTCTCTGGGTGCTCATAGACGTCGCTGATCTCTCGTTGGTGATGATGGGTCGCTGGTTGACCTCGTTGACTCTCCGGTTGACTAGGTTGACTAGAGAGGAAACAAAGAAAACCAGTAAAGAGGAAGGGAGTTTGTGATCGCCAGGGCCTTACCTGTGCCCAAGGAGTGATATGATCGCGTCGGTGCAGCAACCTCGCGCAGCGGATGGAGATGGGGCATCAACTTCTCCTCCTTCGGCCGGCCAAAGAAGAAGAGCTCCGCGGTCTTCTGCGAATCGTTCCTGCCACAAAAAAGACACTCTATTAGTCTAAGGAAAGCATGGTAAATGCTCAGAAATGAAAAAAGACAGCCCAAAAGGAGAGTCCTGTACTGGATGCGGACTTGAGAAGAGGGGTGGCCAAGTGCTATGACCAAACTTCTTCCCTCCATTTTTGGGTAGGAAACTCCTTTCTAGGTGTGTAGGGAAGTGGCCTACGTGCCTAGAGTGTGTGGGAAGGTGTGTGCAACATGCAAATATTAAAGGAAGGGAAAGGAAAAAGAGGAAGAAGGAGGTGTTGATCCTCATTTGTTGGCGTTGTAGCTCCTTGCAAGGCTCCTCCAGCTCGGGAAGAAGCCTCCTGAACATCCCAAATAGTGAGAAGAAGAAGAGGGTGAGTTGTGGAGGCTAGGGTGCAAGTTTCTCTCTCTTCTCTCAAGGTAGCAGCATGTGGACGTCCAGCCTTCCCCCCCTTCTTAGAAGGCCAGAGAGGGAGTTAAATAGACAATGGGGTCGGAGTTCAGAAGCCTTGGATGCTTAGTGTGAAGAAACACACTTTGCACACTTGGAAATCCATGCATAAAGGCTCCAACCAATGGGGGGAGGCCAAGTAGGATTTTTACTAGGTCAAGGAAGTGCCAAGGTGGCCCATATGCCCGTTGGGAACGGCCCCACACACTGCATGGGCGAGAGAATGGCGCAAGTGGGCTAGATTCTCGGGGTTGTTGCGCAGACCAAGTAAACCATGTTGACGTCAACCGATACTTCCGTCAACCACATGTAGACGTCCAGAGATATGGACGTCAAGATGGGTCAACGTCCAGGGGGCTTGCCGTCAACATGTAGTCGGCGGCAATCGATGTTGCCGTCTACATGGCATCCGAGGCAAGTCAACAAACGGTCAAACGGGCTTTATTGGGCCAAAGAACCATGCGGGGATGGGCCAAATCTCGCGTCTACACAGATTACAGGTCGCAAAACCCAGAAACTCATAAATAAAGAAATTGAACTAGTAAAAGTCAGATGAGAAAATAGGCAAGACGGAGAAGATACGTGGGAACTAGCATATGAGATGAAGAAAGCATATCCATACTTATTCGAGTAAGCTTTTAATTCTTTTAGGTGATAGTACCATGCTAGTTTAATTAAAAGTTTTTGGTATTGAGTTTCCGCTTTAAATTTTGAGGACAAAATTTCTTTTAGGTGATAGTAATGTAGCGTATTGACTGTTCAGATCGTCATATAATTGTTGTGGAGGCCAGTGTGTGGCCAATGTTGTGTGTAGCAGGTGTTCACGCAGGTTTCTGGGGTGTTGTGGGCCGACAGGTTGGGCCCAAAGCACCTACTTGTTCACTGTCTGTGAACGCGACAGTGAGGAGCGTCGCGTTCTGAACGCGATGGTCCTAGTTGTCACGTTCATGAAACCACTATTTTGAGTCATCGTCTGCATGCGCGCCGTGTGTCGCACGCTAGGCGGCTTACTGACATCATGAGTGGGAAGGCGACAGCCTCCTAAGTCGCGTTCAGGTTGTGACAGAAGCGTATGTCGCGTTCCCAATCGAGCTGCATTTTTAAGTAGGTTTTGGCCGAACAGAGCTTCTGCAAGCTCTGCTCAACCAGGGAAGGAGATTTCGGCGTGGTGAAGGGCGATCCGACGTTTTGGAGGTGTTTTTGGCATGTTCTCGCCGCGAGGACATTGCGTGGAGCGGGGGAAATGCCGTGTGGGTTTCGTTCTTCATGTTCTTCGCAGAGGTAGGAAGATTCCACCTTGTTTTGATGCATGGATTGTGTGTGTGGCATGTTTAATGCGTTATTTGCTTTACAAACCATAGATACCATGCTAGAGCACTCATTAAAGCATGAAAATGGATGAAAACACCGGTTTACAGAGTTTGTGGGGGTGATCCGGTGAGGGGTTCCCAGATTAGGGTTCCAGCCTGTGAAGGCAACGGACCCTCCTGTCGCATTCAGAATGCGACAGGCCAACCCGTCGCGTTCAGGATCTTGAACGTGACATATCGGGGTGTCGCGTTAAGAAGGCGACATGGGACCCTGTCGCGACAACAGGTCCGAGGGGCTTTATTTCTGTGCATGCTAGCGTGGTTATCCGATTATCGTGAATTGTTGTGAATGGCAATGGTAAGCGGTGTATTGGCACCTGTAGCGCTTGGGGAGCGTGTTGTGTGCGTGGTAGGTGTGGTATTCATGCGGTTGACGTGGGGTTTCACGAGACTTGTGCGGTGTGCACGTGGTTTCTGTGTGCGTGGCGAGTAGTACGACGCCTACCGTGGATACCTCTTCAGTTGGGAGCCCCAGGTTTTATGTGAGCCAAGCACGTGAGTGCTTGGGGCTTGTCCCGGTACTTGTGTATCGTCGAGGTTTGTGTCGTCTTCCTGGACACCCTCACTCTTGTGTAGAGTTGTATGTCCGACTGAGGGAAAGACGGCAGTGGGACAGCGACTTGTGAGAGTTTGTGTTTCATCGCTTGTAGCGCTCTCGTGGTTGGGGTTTACGGATACCAGTATTCGTACTGGGCCCCAGCTAGTCCTATTTTCCAGTGCCTCACTTTAGGGAGCTCGGGCCGGAGTCCCTAAAGGTGCCAGGCATGGGCATGCGGCAGTGTGGTCTGCAGGAGTGGTGTTGGTTGGACTCCACAGTTTCTTGGCTTGTTCTAGTAGAGCGGCAGCTGGACCTTTCGTCCATGGCTGCGAGACTGAGAGGTAGTCCTGTGTGGTTTGTCCGGGTCAATAGCTTTTATCGCGAACCAGTCTTCGTGGCTCGAGTGTGGCATTTTTGTACTTTAGCACATACACCTGGTTATGGTTTGCTATTCATTTATTTATTTAAGCTACTTTTATTAATAGTATGTGGTAAGTAGAATTTACAACTTTAATATCCTACTTAGACAGTTCTATAAATTGCTAGCCTAGCTTCCTGCTGTTGTTACTTGTGAGTTTGGTTTGCTCAGTTTCTAGGGGAGTTTCTCTACTGAGCCAGTGACTTGCGAGGCTCACCCCTACTCCTTTCTGGTGAGGGAGAGCAGGAGGCTTCTCATCCTTTGTCTAGTTCTGAGCCGCACCGTAGCGGAGAAGGGTCTGCACCTCCAGCAGTGTAATCTTCTTTCTTTGTACACCTCGGGATATGCCCCAGGTTGCTGTTGTAGTTGTGTCTGGTTATAGTTGAGAAATGGCTATGTAAATTCTTGTGAAATGACAATCTTACAATATATTTCAGCAGTTTCCTTTATATTTTTAAGGACTTGTGAATGGTATCCCTTGCGAGGCTTCAGCTCGTTCGCGGGAGGCAAAGTCTGATCAGGCTCGTTATTGGGTTAACGGGTCTGGACGACGAGGACCGCTACATGAATAGTGCACTAAAGGTTGGAAGAAAACATGATCATTTCGACCTCTCATTTTCTTTACGTAGACATAATAAAGTTCTAACTCTACTCAACTCCACATCCGAATAAAGGTAGAAGTACTCCACATTCCTAGCCATTTTAGCGATGCCATCGTAGAACTTGACGTCGACAGAGCTCCCCGGTGGCTCTGTGTTTGCAACACAACTATGTAGGAACTAGTCCATTCGTTTCGTTGATTGCCACTGTCAAGTACGGGGAAGTCCGATGGCCGATGTTGACAGAGCTTTCCGCAAGCATGCACCTGCAATATATGCAATTTTTGCAACGGGCCAATCGTCGGGGCGGCCAACTTTACGAGTGAGTCTGGTGGCAGCTATTGACGGAGATAGATTCCCTTGCAGCAGCAGCAAGGGTGCATCGCACACCTGTGGAGCATTTTGGACAACAATCTTCCGTCGTGGGGATATGTACCCCTGCAACGATGGGTTTTGTCAAACGCCAGGCAACAATTGTGACGTAAAAGTAGTCGCCGCGCACGACATCCCTTTAGCTGCAAATCGCGTCGACGTATAATAGGCATGAGATGTCTCTAGCGAGATAGCTCATGGCCTTCCCTTACAGTAGCAAGGGTGTGTCGCATGTTGGTGGGCTTGCAGGAGGGTGGGCACTCGACGTCACACATGACAAGGCATTCGTCGCCACTGGCAGACTTGCAGGAGGCACGATATATAGCTCTCGGTTCGCTGGCGAGTTCTCCACGGTCACGTATATATGCATCGATCGTCCCTCGTGTGAGATATTATCTCACGGCCGGCGTTCCCTCGTAGAAGCAGGAAAGCATCGCGCAACATGCCGGCAGATCTTTTGGAGGGGTGACTGGTGAGTGCTCTTAATTACTTGTCCCTGACAAGGCGTTGGTCGATGCCGACGGGCTTGCGGTGGGCGCTTGTCGTTGTTCGTGCTTTCGTCTGCGCGTTCGTACAGCTACGAGAGAGTTCAAGTATGTTCGCAAGAGAGACTAGCGGAGAGCAAACTAGCCAATGAGCAATGGGCTGGGCGGACTCAGCTGGGACCTGCTGCGGTGTTCTCCATCATCTTTTTTTTTCATCAAAATTACCTTCAAAAGCTACTTTCGCCATAAGATGAGCAGGGAGAGTAAGAGATCTAGGAGTATATGAGATTTTAACCAAAGGGGAAAGATTCAATAGATTTCTACAATCTCCTAGAATGGAGCTACACCTCCACAAAGAAGAATATAAATTCAAAATAGCATTAATAACCATTTGAGTATCACTCAAGATGAGTATCGGGCAATTTAAGTGTAGAAGCCCACTGGATCCCCAAGAAAATAGCCAAAGCCTCCGCTTCCAAAGGATGAGCAGCCTTGAAAGAGGATGTCCTACTTTCTAGAACAGAAATTCCAGGAGATAAAAGAACAGAGGCACTTGAACCTTTACCATCCTTAAAGGCCGCATCTGTCATCAAGATGAGAGAGTAGCCAACTACCTTAATCCTGGAGGAGCTTTGCTGATCAGGGATCAAGGTCCGGGTAAGTCCCTTTGGCCAAAGAGATAGATCAGTCTTGATTCTCTCAATCATACTCTCAGAATTAATCTGCTTGTGTTCAAAAACATATGAGCATCTCTCCTTCCAAATGTTCCACAGAATTGCTATTACCTACTTCAAGAAGCTACAGTCCTTTTTATCCAAAGCAAATGGGGGATTGTATCAAATATTAATTTTATCAGCCAAAGACATGGGATTCAAATCCACCCTGTAGCGTAAGTTACTAACAAACCAAGTTGCTCTAGCAGCATTGCATTCAAAAAACAAGTGATTGATAGTTTCCTCCTTTTGTTGACATAAAGGGCATAGTGGATTAATAGCAGGACTAATTCTAGCCAACTGAGATAGTGTTGGTACGGCATTCACCAATGCCTTCCATATGAAGTGAATTTGGTTAGGGGGCACTTGAGTGAGAAGTTTTGGGCACCAGAGGACCTTCCAGATTGGGTGTGTTGAACAGAAAGAGGGTCTATCTTGTCTTTCATACAAGAACATTTATGCCGATTTTGTACTCAGCTGGCCATCTTGGGTGAATTTCCATATAAGTTCATCCTGGTCCATTGTGGAAAATTGAGGCAACCTAATCTGGCAAATAATTTCTGCAATGGGCTGATCAAAGAGTTTATGAATTAGGTGTGAGTTCCATTGGAGATCATTAATGAGTTCTGCTACCAGCTTGGGCAATGAGCCTTCAAATCCTTCTGTAGAGTTGAGGCAATTGATTATGTCAGGAACCCAATTATCCTCCCAGATGTTAATATTAAAACCATTCTTTACCACCCAAAAGCTCCCCCTCCGAAGATCTTCTCTGATTGCCACCATACTGCGCCAAATCTGGGAAGAGTTCCCCCTCTTTTGATAATGCCAGAAGGATTGGGAGGAACAATATTTAGCTCGAAGAATAGATCCCCAAAGCCCTGAAGGATCTTTTAAGAATCTCCAAGTCAGTTTCATGATAGCTGCTCTATTAAATAGATGAAGATCTTGGAATCCCAAACCACCATTAGCTTTAGGTGATTGCATTTTCTGCCAGAAAATCAATGGACATCAAGGGGAACCATTCCTCCTACCCCACCAAAAATTCCTTTGAGTCTTGACCAGATTATGGATGATACCCTCGGGAATGAGGGTAATGTTCATGGCATGAACCGGTAAAGCAGTCAGAACTGACATGATTAACACAAATTTACCGGCCAAGGTCAAAGTGTTAGCCTTCCACATGCTCAGTCTAGATTTGCATTTATCATCTAGAAAATTGAAGAGTTGTCTTCTTGATCTGCCCAAGAATATAGGAGTGCCTAGGTACATGGAGTTTTTATCAAGCTCCTTAAATCCAGAAACTCTTTTCAAATGAAATTGTAAAATCTGCGAGGTGTTAGGACTAAACATGATCCCACATTTTAGTCTATTGATTTCCTGTTGATGGGAAATAAAGAGCTGCAAAGTCAAAGCCCAAAGCCTAATTTATATTTTATTTGGCCCATTCAAGATCCAATTGATGTAATTTGATTGTCTTTTAAATTAGAAGTCTATGTTTTAGTTAGTGAGTCTTTATTTAGCATGTTTGAGGCCCAATTCAAGTTTTTTATATTTTATGTAATTTTAGTACGAATTTTGTACTATTTTTCTAGGTCCAAGGGTATTTTAGTCCATATGAGGTCAAAAAAGATCATTAAGGTTTTGTCTATTTAAATAGCATTGTAATCCTCTTGAGGGGGAGATAATGATGAATTAAGAATAGCTTTGCAGCAGCCACTCTTCTTCTTTCTCCTCGGTGGATTTTGGTTCTCCTCTCTTCCCTCCCCGGTGGATTCCGACTTCTCTTCCTCCTTCTCCACCTTCTTTTTGTTGTCCTACATCATCTGGTATCTGTGCCCAGCCGTTTTGCGTGAAGCCGCGAATAATGTCGCCCGTGCGCAGCGAACCCGCCTCTGTCTCGACGTCTTCACGCGAAGACCCCCACGCGCGCTAACCCACCACGTTGCGGTGCTCGCGCGGATGCTCAACCTCGCCAAACCGGCCCCCGCCGAATGCGTTTGCACCCTCACGCGAGGATTCTGTTGTCGTCACCTAAGGATCCCTGGGACGTCATGGTGTTCGCGTGGTCTCCTCCCAGCGGCCTCGCCGGACGGCCCGCCCTCCACTACGTGCGCCCGCGCCACGCAACAACGCGCCCGGGGGCTGCCCCACCCACGCCCACACGTGCCTTCACACGCGAAGGCCTGGTCGACTGCGGCTGTTGCACCTCGGCGACCCCGCGCCCCGTCGACTGCGCGCTTGTGCCCCCCCCCCCCCCCCCCGCGAATGCGCGTCCCTGCCAGGTGCCCCCCATTCTCCACTGTCGCACCCCTCGAAGGCTCGCGCCATGCGACCCCCACTGGAGCTCCACCCTCATGCCCCCTTACACACGCAGACAACGTCATCACCTGTGCTAGGGTGGACTGAGCCTTGGTAGCCGATCCGATTGCCGCTCACACTCAGAGCCACCGCCGTCGCAGTGGTCGCCGCCTTAGTTTGAGTCTTCCGCCCTCGACACCGCCCCCTCCACGCCCATCGACAGCCGCCATCTTCTTCCTTGGCAGTCGTTGCCGCTGCCCAAACCCCTCCCTGACCCTCCACGCGGGATTGAGAAAAAGGGGTTGGGTGGGAGGACAGAGAGGAGGGACCAGCCAAAGTGGATCGGACCCAGCTAGTTCGCTACAGTACCGGTCCGCTACAGTACTCGGACAGTGCATTAAGTTTGTTATTGTACCTCCAGTACAGGGGTTTCATTTATGCTCCGATTTTCGTGTCGTTTGCGTCATTTCTCCAGCCAGCAGCCAGCGAATCTGTGAGCCGTTCGTCCGTACGGTTCTTGCACGTTGGGGTTCGGATCAACATGGCCGTTTGTTTCTCTGTGTCTATGGATATGATGCCATGTTTTGCCGAGACAAGTGTGTGCATACCAAATGGTTAGTTTGTCTGTATGTTGCGCGAACCTAATCAGCCAGGTAATTATATCTCTCAGAGTGTTGTAGATTTGTTATCTCGAACAGGGGAGATTATCATCTATCCAGACATTGCTTTTGTGGAGTTCTCTTTTGATTGTCGTCGTTGTGATACCCTTCGACGGTGTGTTTATTCAGACGGCACATTGGTTGAGATCTATCCATCTAACGAGTTGTTCATCACTCTTGGGGCTGAGTGGTTAGCAGAGCGGCATGTTGATTTGAGATCTGGGACGACACCATGTGTTCTAATACCACCACCCGAGGCATGCATAGTCCCTTATTGTGGCTTCACAAACACCTCGGAGTTTCCATAAGAACCAGTAGCAGAGGACATCTCGATGGAGGATGTGATTTATGAGGCCGACCCTACACTGATTAATGAGTATGAAGAAGAGATGTGAACATGCATGCAAGATCAGAGTTTATGTGTTGATTCTGGATTGGATTGGATTGGATTGGATAGATGATTCTATACTCAACATTGACTCAGATTTGATGGATGAAACTGTGCATGAGGTGGTTTTGTCAGACGTTCTATCGAATGCCGTGATACTTCGGGAGTCATCTCTTGTTGATGTAGTATGGTCAGATTTCTGCGAGGCATACGTTGGTCGATGGCTCGAGGTCCCATACATGATTGTTTGCATGGAGTTCAATATTTGCTCCCTTGTGTTCGGCTTCATCTTACTTCAACATTTCAAAACTTGAGGATGAGTTTTTTCAAACAAGGGGAGAATGATGGGAAATAAAGAGCTGCAAAGTCAAAGCCCAAAGCATAATTTATATTTTATTTGGCCCATTCGAGATCCAATTGATGTAATTTGATTGTCTTTTAAATTAGAAGTCTATGTTTTAGTTAGTGAGTCTTTATTTAGCATGTTTGAGGCCCAATTAGAGTTTTTTATATTTTCTATAATTTTTAGTACGAATTTTGTACTATTTTTCTAGGTTTAAGGGTATTTTAGTCCATATGAGGTCAAAAAGGGCATTAGGGTTTTGTCTATTTAAATAGCATTATAATCCTCTTGAGGGGGAGATAATGATGAATTAAGAATAGCTTTGCAGCAGCCACTCTTCTTCTTCCTCCACGGTGGATTCTGGTTCTCCTCTCTTCCCTCCCCGGTGGATTCCAGCTTCTCTTCCTCCTTCTCCACCTTCTTTTTGTTGTCCCGCATCACCTGTCTAGACCAGTTTGCAAATTTTTGCACTACATAGATCATCTCTCTGAGTTCCTGCTCTTATGCTTTGCCAAATAGGAAAATATCATCAACAAACATGATGTGAGTAACAAATGGGGCATGCACGTTGATCTTGTATCCTCTGAATCTACTATCAGTTGTTCCTTGAGCACACAGGCAAGATAATGCCTCAGCACATAAGACAAAGACGTAAGGCGAGAGGGGGCAGCCTTGGCGGATTCCTTTGGTTGGTTGGATGTGACCCACTGCCTCTCTATTAATGTTGACTGAGTAGGTAACTGTACCCACACATTCTATAATCAAAGATCGAGCCTTACTCAAAAAACCATGTCTCTTGAGCATAGCCTCAATAAAAGTCCATTCCAGTTTATCATAAGCCTTAGATAAAATCAAGTTTCAAACCAAAGGTACCAAGCTTGCCTCTTCGACACTGCATAGAATGGATGAGCTCTTGGACAATCACTATACTATCAGTGATTTGACGGCCAGGGACAAATGCTCCTTGATTTCGAGAGATGAGATCCTTGAGGAGGGGTTTTATTCGGTTGGCAACAATTTTAGCAATGACTTTGTACAAGGTATTACAAAGACTAATAGGTAGGAAGTCATTTGCATTAGAAGCTTTAGAGCTCTTGGATATGAGGGTGATGAGAGTGTGATTGAGTCCTAGAGGGAGGATCCCAGTGATGAAGAATTCTTGTACAAAATGGCAAATCTCCTTTTGCATAATATGCCAATATTTCTGAATAAAGACATTGGTTATGCCATCAGAGCTAGGAGATTTGTGAGGAGGGAATGACATAATAGTTTCTTCGATTTCCTTGATGGAAGGGATCTCACATATGTTCAGATTTTTCTGATGGGAGATGGTCCTATTTCTAGTGTGGAAGTCTTGAGGCATAGGAGTAGGAGATGAAGATGTAAAGAGATTGGGAAAAAATGTTGGTGAAATAGGATTTTTTGTCCTCAATCTTACCTGTCCAGTCCCTGTTCGACAATTGGATCCAAGAGATATAGTTTTTACTTCTCTTGTTGGCAGCATGAATGTGAAAATATTTTGTGCTTCTGTCACCTTCCTTATACCAGTGAACTTGGCTCTTTGACACCAGAACAGTTCCTCCTGATCAAGAAGATCTTTCAATTCTTGTTCTAGTTTCCTTTCAGCTTGAAGATTCATATCAGAGATTGGCTGCTTACTGATGTGATGGGGGACAGAAACGGTGGAGGAAGGGAAGGAGGAAGAAGAAGGGAGGCAGGAAGGAGGGGAGGAGGTGGGAACTTGCACAGCCGCTTCTACGTCTTTTCTTTCATTCTTTCAAATCTTTCATGCCTCCATCCGTAGGGAGATGGCTAGATACATATAGGAGGGGATGGGCTCACAAATTTACCAAAATGCCCATTTCCTCGAAATATTCAATAAAAGCAAAAAAAAACATAAAAATAGGAAAATGTTAAATGGCACCTACATGGGCCGTACAAAATATCTTAGCCTGCCATAAAAATATGTTGAGGCCTCAAAAGTCTTGTAGAACATCATCGTCCAACCAAAGTGACGTCGGCTCCACTCGACGACGCCAGTAAACCCGCGACGGGTCAAAATGAGCAAGTCCTCGGGTGTCCGCACCAATTCCCCCCGGCTAGGCGGAACTCGACCCTGTCGAGTGAGGGTCATGTTCACTCTGGTATCTCTTCAACAAGTCTGGGTCAAGCCGTTGCAACTCCTCTCGGGTAACCCAGGTGTCCTCGGTCGGTGGCCGCCCTCTCCAACGGATCAGGTAGTGCTGAAAAGCTCCGTCCCTGGCTGTTACAATTTGCTGATCTAGTATATGATCAATGTGCTCTCGTCGTGCTGTACTCAGGGCCGGAAGTGGACACTCTGGTGCAGGGTCACTCACAAGAGGGGAGAAAGGCTCGAAAGGCTCACTGGGTATCACTGTTGGGTCCTGATATGCTACCAAATCTGAGACATTAAATGTAGAACTAAAGCCATAGTCTGGTGGTAAGTCAACAGCATACGCGTTCGACCCAATTCACTTTAACACTTTAAAGGGCCCAGCTCCTCGAGCTTGCAGTTTCTTCACGACTCCCGAAGGAAGCCGTTCAGGTCTAACCCTGATCATAACGTAATCACCCTCATGGAATTCCTATGGCCGCCTATGTGCATCTACCGCTTTCTTATAGTGCTCATTGCTGATTTTGATTTGACGATGAATGCTATCATGCAGACTCCTAATATGCTCGGCCAGGGACTGTGCAGACTCAGACACCCATGCAGAGATGGGTAAAGGAACAAGGTCTATGGGTCTCCTAGGTCTATAGCCGGTGACAATCTCAAATGGACTCATGCCAGTAGACCTATTGCATGTGGTAAGACCTGGTCCTAACTACGCTCACACTCCCCAACTAGACAACGCAATAAATCACCGTCAGCTTTGAGGGTAGTCTTAGAGGTTCTTCGTGAGCACAAGCTGTATGCAAAATTCAGCAAGTGCGATTTCTGGTTGCGCGAGGTTCATTTCCTCGGGCATGTTATCTCCGGTGCTGGTGTAGCAGTCGATCTAGCGAAGGTCCAGGCAATTATGGATTGGGAGGTTCCCCAGACCCCTTCGGAGATTCGTAGTTTCCTTGGCTTGGCTGGTTACTATCGGTGATTTATCGAGGGATTTTCATCCATCGCCACTCCATTGACTAAGCTGACCAGGAAGGGTGAGAAGTTTATTTGGTCCGAGGCATGTGAGCGTAGCTTCCAATTATTGAAGGCTAAGCTTACCTCCGCTCCGGTATTGGTATTACCTAGTGGTCCAGAAGGTTTTGCCATTTATACGGATGCATCTCGGATTGGCTTAGGCTGTGTGCTAATGCAGCAAGGGAGGGTAGTGGCGTATGCTTCTCGTCAGTTGAAGGAGCATGAGAAGAACTATCCGACTCATGATCTGGAACCTGCGGCTGTGGTTCATGCACTAAAGATCTGGAGGCACTATCTGTATGGTGTCAGATTCGAGGTGTTTACGGACCATAAGAGCTTGAAGTATCTCTTCTCCCAGAAGGAATTAAATCTAAGGCAGAGAAGATGGATTGAGTTCCTCAAGGACTACGACTTCGATCTTCAGTATCACCCCGGGAAGGCGAACGTCGTAGCAGATGCTCTTAGTAGGAAGAGGTCTTCTCTCCAGCAGGATTGGAAGATGTTGGAGGATGCGGTGTGCGCGATGACCGAGTTAGAGCCCTTATGTCAGGCTTTTGTAGCTCAGTTGTCCCTTAGATCCTCAGTTTTGGATGAGGTGATCGAGCAACAGAAGGCCGACCCTAGACTCTTAGAGCTAGTGGGCAAGGCGGGCATTGCTCGTGATGAGGACGGCGTGATTAGATTCCATCACCGAGTGTGTGTCCCTAATTTGGTAGATGTCCGTGAGCATGTGTTAGCGGAGGCTCATAGATCGCGATTCTCTATTCATCCGGGTAACACTAAGATGTACCAGAATTTGAAGAGGTCCTTTTGGTGGTCTGGCATGAAAAGGGATGTGGCAGATTATGTATCCCGGTGTTTGATATGCCAGCAAGTGAAGGCCGAGCGACAGCGACCATCCGGCCTTATGCAAAGGATGGAGATCCCAGTGTGGAAGTGGGAAGCTATCACTATGGACTTTGTTTCGGGTTTGCCTCGATCTAGAAGGGGCAATGACTCGATTTGGGTAGTTGTAGATAGATTCTCGAAGACCGCGCATTTCTTGCCTATGAAGAAGAAGCAGTCGGTTGAGAGTTTAGCTAGATTGTATGTTAGTAGTGTGGTAAGATTGCATGGTGTGCCGAAGTTGATCATTTCGGATCGAGATCCGAGATTTACTTTGAGATTGTGGAAGGGCTTTCAGGATGCATTAGGTTCGGAGCTGAAGCTCAGTTTGGCATTTCATCCCCAGACAGATGGACAGTCCGAGAGGACTATCCAGACACTCGAGGATATGTTGAGAGCGTGTGTGCTGGATTGGAAGGATGATTGGGAGCGTCATTTACCTCTTGTGGAGTTCGCATACAACAACAGCTTTCATGCGAGTATTGGTATGGCTCCGTTTGAGGCGTTGTATGGTAGGCCCTGTAGATCTCCTTTATGTTGGAAGGAGACAGGCGATAGGCAGTTGATCGGTCTGGAGTTAGTTCAGGAAACTTCGGATAAGATTCAGTTGATTAGGAAGAGGCTTGTTGCGGCGCAGGATAGGCAAAAGAGCTACGCCGACAACAGGAGGAAGGATCTAGAGTTCGAGGCGGGTGAGCATGTCTTTTTGAAGATTTCACCTACTCGAGGTGTTGTCAGGTTTGGCAGGCATAGTAAGTTAAGCCCTAGATTCATTGGCCCGTATGAGATTCTCAGACGATTGGGCAACGTGGCATATGAACTAGCTTTACCCCCAACTTTAGCTAGTGTTCATCCTGTTTTCCACATTTCTATGCTCATGAAGTATGTCCGAGATCCATCTCATGTGATAAGTCACGAGCCAGTGGAGATTCAGCCAGATCTATCGTATGTGGAGCAACCAGTGGCTATTCTTGACTGGAAGGTTCAGCATCTCCGAAACAAGAGTATTGCGTCGGTGAAAGTTCTATGGCGGAACTTCTCGCGAGAGGAGGCTACTTGGGAGCTTAAGGATGCGATGAAGAAGAAGTATCACCGTTTGTTTGAGTAGTTTTATTTAAACTTCGAGGATGAAGTTTCTTTAAGGGGGAGAGGGTGTAAGGCCCTCGAATTTGTTTGTCATTTTATTCTATTTTATGTGAATTCATGTTTGTGTGTAACTTGTATATTCATATGTAGATATCTATGTACAATATTAGCTAGTGATACTTATGTGTGCATGTGTATAATTAGATTATAAATATTGCTTGAATTGCATGGTGGTAGTGTGTGCATGATAGTATACATATTGCATGTAAGTATATAGAATATGCATGGATTTTCTGCATGTTTTAAGTTCTTGCTGAAGGGCCAATTGGCGTCAACAGGGTGGACGTCCATGGTGGTAAACGTCCATATCGTTGGATGCTAATACTTAAATAAACGGCCATGGATGTGGACGTTAATATCACTGACATGCATGCGCTGTAGACCCCAGAATTCCGGGGGCAAGGAAGCCCAGCCATTGGGGAGATGTCCCCAACGGCTATCAGGCCTTCACATCACCCCTGCGTGATATCCCAACCCATTCTCCTATAAACCAAACCACTTCTGCACCAGAAGAGCTCTCTTGACTCTTTGAAAAGAGGAGAGAAACCCTAGCTCTAGACTGAAGGAAAGCTGAACTTTGGAGGCTTTGATCCGGCGACTGAAGGCTTCTCCTGGCGATCTACACCGACTTTGGATAGATGGGACATAGGGGAAGGCTTCCCCGACGTTGGTTTGGCGTCTACATCGACCAAGAACCCGGAGCAAGAAGAGTTTGGAGGCTTCTTGGGACTGCCCAAGGAGAGCTTCAACAACAACTTTGATCCCTTTGGAGATTTATTGAGAGGCAAGTAAGCCATTCACTTCGTCCATGTAGGTGTCTAGTAGGGTTTTACCATTTTTACAGATTTTCCTCGTGTCCTGGATCCTCACAATTCTCCTTCTTTTGGAGCTCGGGTCTGTGTTTTGCACAGACCTGAACTTGACGGCAAGATCCCTTGCCGTTAAGATCTTCAATTAACGGCCAACGATGTTGCCGTTAAGCTCCATTAACGGCCAGACTGTGCCGTTAAGTTCTTCAGGGCAGAACAGTGAGCTGTTCTCCCTCGTATATGATTAATTTTCCGAAGTGTTTTCGCATGAGGATATAAAGTAATTGTTGTATGTTATGTAAAATAGATACAGTGATGTGTGGGAAATTTCTTGTGCATTTGTGGATGGTAGGAGTTATTAGGTTTATTAAAATGCATGTTGGAAGAAATGGTTGTACATATCTATCTACTATTCACATGATCCGTGAAGAATTCGAGTGCCCTAATTTTTATAAACCATGTATGTATGTGTCAGTCTATGCCCTGCAAATTTTGGAATTTTTCTAAGAGCATGTGATTTACTGGAACTTCTGTTTTGAAAATAGAAAACATGCGTAGGTTTTGTAAAATTCACAGTAAATCATGTGATGTGCCATAAATCCGAGAAAAATTTCTGTGATAATGTGTAAGTTAGGTTCAGGGCTGTGAACAGTTAAATCTGATATTCATGTTATGTTCCATGTTGAATTGAATTATGAATAGCATGAGATTGAATGTTTTATTTTCTGTAAATGCATGATAACTCAGAAAAATAAGGAAATTTGCATGCGTGGTCCTAAACCTGCAAACAGTGTGTGGTTAAATTCTCATGTTATTTGGATGGTTGTAGAGTGTATTATGAATTTTCTATGTGAAAACAAGTAATTTACGCATGCTATTATGAAATGGTTTGATATGTATGTCTCAACCTGATTAATGTAAACTATTGGATGTTTGATTCTGTCATCAGTAGTATCATGTTAGAAAGAACAGAGCCATGTGTATAAATGAGGGAATGTAAACCATGTGTAATTCATGTGTAACATGTGTGTTAAAAATCGGAATGTGTAATGTGTAAAAGTGTGTGCCATGTGTGACACTGCTTCCATAGAGGGCCGTGGAACCGTACCATGGAAAAGTCCCCATGGGAAGGTTCAATGTGTTAAATCCTAAGGGCATTAGGATGAAATCTTGGAGGTGGACAAGTACCACTGGTTAGGGTGGAGACTTGTTCTCCCGATCTGCGCAGTCCAAGAGTCGTCATTGTATTGCCTAGGTGGAGTCTATGTGTATGTGTTATGTGATGTGTCTTTCTAATGGTGGTTTGGACTATGTGTCACGACACTAAATTGTGAGATGTGAATGTGACTAGGTGTAAATTGTGTAGTGTGAAGATGTGTAAATGTGCAATGTGTAAAAAGAGAACTATGTGAATGAGTGATTATGCAAACATGTGAAACCAATAAGTTAGATTGTGAAATTGTGATCCATGATACATTAATGTGAAATTATGTTACAACAGAACCTAGTTGTGTTTATAAGAATGTTTTATATGTGTAAAAATGCGTAGAATCCATGTTAGGAACAATTCTTGCTTATGTGTAAACATTTCCATGTTTAAGTGCTATCATGTTGTAGTTAAATCGAGAATGTAGCTCTCATGTGATAGAATGCGAATTGCTAAATCCATGTCAAAACAGCAACCTTAAAGTGTATAAAATGATAATGTGCATGTGTAAGAATGTGTAGAAACCATGATAGAAATATTTCTTTTTATGCATGCAAGAATCCCATGTTTGGTTGCTTCCATGTTATAGCCTCATTTGAAATGTAGCTTTCATGTGATTACATGAGTATAAAGCATGTGATAGGATATCTATTTTGGAATGGCTTAATTCATGTACCATGTGTTTTAAATTTTGTAGAATTATCATGATAGGTTGTCTTTTATCAATGTCCAAGCATGCTATATGTTTTACTTTGTAAATTGGAATGAAAAACCTACTGTGATATATGCATGTATAGGGTGTGTGGTGTTATTTGCTGAGTCTTTTAGACTCATTCCTTGCTTCGGCGTACAGGTTTAGTAGGTGATACACCTCTGGAGGAGACCGTAGAGAGCGACTCCGAGCACGGGGAGTAGCTTGGCGGAGTTGTAGTTGTGACATTTTGACTTTCATCGTATGTATTTGAGGCATTGTAATGAACTCTTATGTAATTATGGACAGGCTATGTACTTAAATTTTGGCACTTCTTTATGTGGACTTTAGATCTTTAAAAATTGTTATTTGAACCATGTATGTTGAATGTGGATGATGAAATGAAATGAAATGAAAGACATTGTTCTTTTACTTCCGCTACTCTGTATTTATATTTGTGTGTATCTCAATCATGTGATAGTGATTGGGTAAATGTCCTGCTGTGATTACGTTCACTATACCGACGTGGGTTGGTATAACCGTATCGGTGTAATGAGGGTCGTCACAGGAAGGGGAGTATACAAGCCCGTATTCTGCTTCCTTTGCTTCGCCAAAGTGCATGTGCGGCAGTGAGCAACAATACGAGTCACATTGCTCTTCAAGCTAGGCCAAAAGAAGCGGTGCTCGACTAACTCAATGGTCTTGTTCCGGCAAAGGTGGCCAGCAAGACCCCCGGCATGGAGCTCCCAAATCAAAAAGTCACGAACAGAGGTTCGCAGAATGCACAACCAAACTCTATGGAAAAGATAGCCCTCCTGAAAGATATAATCAGGGTGCTCTCGGGAGGGACCAGATTGAAGGGCAGTGTGGATCACACAAAAGTCAAGACAACCCGAATACTCATCACGAAGCCTCTCGAAACCATGACTTTCGCGCCGACGAGGGATAAGAGAAAGGTACGTTGACTCAACGCATCTGCCACTCGGTTCTCCATACCCACCTTATGTTTGAGGAGGAATGTGTAGGCCTAAAGAAACTCAACCCAACAACTGTGTCTAGGGTTTAGCTTCTTCTGGGCATGGAGAAACCTAAGGGCCTCGTGGTCTAAGTAAAGGACAAACTCCTGCGGTAGCAAATAATGTCTCCAATACCTCAAGGCCTGCACTACCGCATAGAATTCCTTATCATAAGTGGAGTACTTCAGCTTGACATCATTCAATTTCTCACTGAAGTATGCAATGGGGTGGCCCTCCTGACTCAAGACCCCACCTATATGTAGACACGCCAATTTTCCCTTAAAAGGACAAATTTCGGGTTGCACTGCAACGCCTCAGAAGTGACTTTCTTAAATTAACTTTTGGGTAATTTTCCTATTTTTTTTAGGATTTTTAGAAAATTCGTGTGAGAAGGGTCCATTGCACTGGCTTGAATCGCGTCCAACGCAGAGGACGCCTTTAAAATGTTTAAATACGCAGTTGTTTGGTGTGTCTCTTATTTGAACCGCCTCATCAAGCGCACTAAGTAACCGACGTTTAACCGCGTCCAGGCTGTACGCCGCAATTTATAAGTCCACATTTACAACTGCGTCAGAACACGCACGTTCTGACACTTGTCAGAGCCACGTATTTAGAAATATTCGCGTCGCACCCGTACGTCGCACTTCTTCTGCGTCAGGTGTCAGAATTGTGTCAGAGAAATAATCGCGCCTTGGGAGTACGCCGCGCTTTTCAAACCGCCAATCAAAACGCATTCGATCCCACCAGAGGGAAAAGGCTGTTGATAAAGGCGGCATCATGTGTGGACGCGTTTTGAAGCGTAGATGCGGTCATATGTCAAAACAATTTGACTTTCAAATCGCGGTGGTTATAGTGGATGTGATTATTAATATGATCGTGCACCATAGTAATCATGATTTTGTCAGGTTGATGGGACATTAGGCTGACTTATGAATTGCGGCAATCAGAGCCGACGTGATTAGGTCTTTAAAAATGTCCACTGCAATGGACGCGATTTTAGCCAGAGAAGTCTATAAATACAGACCCGCAGTTTCAAAAGGAGAGAGAGAGAAAAAAAAAATCCCCAGAGCGGTGAAGCCCTGCCGAATCGACGCCTTGACTTCCGGACTTTCAGTTCTCAATTCCTGGGAGCCTCTACAGTACCAGGCGCGAGTTCCTGAGCTGAGGAGGATCCTCCACCGGGAGCCACGCAAAGTAGCGCTACTGTCGTGCCAATCCAGGAGCAACGGCCACCACCGCCCCCCTCCCTCTTTTCTCTCTCCCTTTCATTCTGTCTTTTATTTAGTGCATGCATCGTTCTGTACCACACACGCACATCATTTGTTATTCTACCTATCTTTAGGGGTTTAACGTCACCCCCAAAAGGTGCGTTAATGCCCTTTTAATGTCCTTTCGTAGTCCTTTGTGTTTACTTTTACTGCACTGCGTAGTCTAATCCATCTTTCTTCTGTTTGCCTGTTGTCTTTTCTTTTGCAAGGTAACCGTATGAGCCAAATCTCCTTTACCGGCCAGCCGGTGGAAGGAGGAAGGAGGACCCACGCACCACCACATCCCGCGCTTTTCTAGGGGCAAAAGGTCAGGATTCCCTTTCTCGCCCGTCATCCTTCAGCACCCTCGTGTGCCTAGCGATCACGGTCTTTCTTTTTACTTCTTTATCATCCTTTCCGCTTTCCACTCGCCATATCATCATCACACCACACTCCCCTATCCGCCGTCCACACACACACCCTCTTTGCAGTCACCGCATGAAAAATGGTGTCCACAAATTGGCGATCACGGTAGGACCCTTCTTTATTTTGGCTCGGTTACCTCATCTGGCACCCACGTGTGCCTCTTTTGACACCCCGCGTGGTGTTCCTTTAGTTTGTTGCCATCTTCTTCCTTAGTTATCTTTATGTCTTATTTACACCTTCTGGCATAGAAATTTGGCTTAGTTTAAATACATAGTTATGAACTCATAAATAAAAATTAAATAAAAAAGTGCATGCTATGGTTTCACCTTGTCCATTTCAGTTTATTTGAGAAAGCTTTCAATCCTCATATCTCCCCCCTTTCAACTGAAGCAAACCCCCCTTACCTGCTCATGGCTTGCAATTTTTTCGTTCTGCTGAGCACTGTTTAGATTCGCGTCCATAGCAGTCGACGCGATTTTGTGTTTGTTGTGCAGAGGACATCACTGACGCCTTTTTGTGACGTAGTCCAGAGGGAGTCGCCTCGGCTCTTACAGCTTCTGCGACCTATCAGATCCGGGGCTGACAGAACGGACGCGATTTCGAATAGGCGACCACTATAGTGAATGCGATTCTAAACCTATCACAGAAGGTTGATCTGTCTGCCTTGTTTTACTTTCTCGCATTTGCAGGGCATACCATTGGTTGAGGGACCTCCTTCCCTCCTAACTCTAGGATTCCATTCACCTCTCTCGGTAAGGACTATCTCCCTTTTGGGCATTCCGTCCCATCTGGCTAGAGAATTCTCATCGGGACCTCTATAAGTCTCCGTACCCTGTGGATTCCCTCACGGAGGACCGAGCCGGTTGTACCTGTCTCCGGTGACCCGGGTTAGATTTTCCCTTTTGCGCGGGGAGTAAACTATTTTAGAAGAGCCCGAAGTGGTCATCTCACCTATTGCTAAAGCTCTTCCTATTGAGTGACACACATTGATAATTAAAACCACACTAAGCTTTGCTGAATATTCAAGTGGACGTAATCATCAAGTGTGTGAATTAAAAATTATCAATCTCTTCTCTCAAAGAGTAGTTGTTTGCTATATTTCCCCTGAATCATCCCGCATGCAACTTCGTTCCGGTCGATCTCTCTCGATGGCCGAATACGAAAATGTGGGTCATGATGATGGTCTATATGAGGAAGTGTATGGCTCCAGTCAGCACCTCCAAGTTGATCCGTCCAACCCACATGTTCATATGGTGGACACCCAAGCTCCTCAGCTTCCCCAAGTTTCTCAGAGGTGTGATCCTGACGATCCCTCTGCTTCGATTAATTTGTATCAGCTTGTGGACATGCTACAGAACCTTCAAGCTCCTCAGCTTCAAAAGGTTCAAGTTGCCCTCAAGGGGAAGTCTCTCGCCAATCCAGATCCGTTCAACCACCCGAACATGGGAGTCCGAATTCAATCTGTTCGTGACCCGATGGGACGAATTTCACCCGCCCCCTCTCGAGCACACTCTGTTATCCATTCCCGTTATCATAGTCCTGAAGAGAGGCGTCATGCAACTACTGACGTGGCACGGCCTACATATCAACCTCGGGTTCCGACCCATGGTCCTGTGTACGCCGGTGTTCCTCTCAAGTATCCCTCTCAGGCGAATATTCCTTCGGGTGCACCCCAACCATCTGCTAATCAGCTTGCCCGAACTCTCCTAGCTAAGGTCAATAGGCTGGAAAGAGATTTGAAAAGGGCATCAGTCCCTAACGATTCATTTGAACTGACACTCCCTTCTATGCCAGTCTTTCACCTCCCTCCTTCGGAGATGCCGGTATACCGTCGCTACAATGGCACTGGCAATCCATTTGTACATATCAAAGAATTCATGTACGAGTCTTCCTTTTGGCAGGATGATAACCATGCTCTTGCTTTTCTTTTCCGTCGATCCCTGGACAGGCCTATCTTAGACTGGTTTTACTCTCTGGATCCTACAGATGCCGAGAATTTTGAGGCTGTACAGAGGAAATTTTTGAGGAGGTACAGAGATAGAGTCGGTCCGGTGCTCTCGATCACCGATTTGATGGCCGAGAAAATGAAGGCAGATGAAGATTTTGTCCATTTTGCTGATAAATGGAGGCTCCTGGCCGAAAAATTAAAGGATCCCCTATATGAATCAGAGCAAGTAAAAATGATCACAGCAAATGCCACTCCGCAATTCAGACACATTTTGGTCATGAACAAGTTGACCACCATGGAAGAGTTGTATGAAAGAGCCAGATACATCCAAACCCAGCTGAAAGACTCTCCCATAGTGGCCATGTTTGAGCCCAAGGCCTGGGTGGTCAAGAAGGCTGCTGGTGCCCCCACAGGGGGGTCCTACTACTGAGGGCATTATTCATAATGAACAAGTGAGTGCATTTGGCGGCCCAAACCCTCCCTTTCATCGTTCACCCTACAACCCCAGAGCACAACAACCTCAAGCACCAGCTTTCAGACCAAACAACCAATTTATGTTTAGAGGGCCATCGCCACCTCCACAACAGCCACAACAACCATTTTATTACCAACCGCCCCAGCAACCACAGTTTCAGGCACCTCAACGTCCACAATTTCAGCAACCACAATATCAGCCCGCACCTCCTCACTACCAATCTCAGCAGCCTCCTCAACCACCTCCCCAATTCAACCAGGTACCTCCTCCGCGCACTTATGAGCCTTCACAGCCTCGACCTCCACCTGTCCCAAGAAGAACCCACTACCCTCCATTGCCAGAGACTCTACCTGACGTCTTCAATGCACTTATGGCTACCGGTGCACTTACATTGCCAAGGGAAAGGCTACAATGGCCTCCCAATATTGATACCACTCAGTACTGTGAATTCCACCGAGGGCCAGGCCATACACTGGAAGAATGCTTCCACTTCAAGGACTATATTCACAACTTAAATGAAGGTGGAGGCATTGATTGGGTGGAAATGAGGAAATACATCACTAACATGAAGACAAGGAGGCCGACTAGACAGGGCCAGCAACAGCAAGGCCAACAACAGCAACAACAATAGCAACAACAACAACAGCAACCTCAGCAGCAGCAGCAGCCAAGCATGGGGATTGTACAAAACCCACTGCCGGAGCATCAAGCCCCGAATGCACAAGTCAGTGCCTTTACGGGTCATCCCCGGCCCGCGGAAGTAGCCTCTACATCTACTCCATCCACCTAGCCGTCTTTTATTTTGCCACCTTTTATCCGCGCACCTACCCCCGACAACTCGTTACCCTCCTTCCTACGTATCCCCGCTCATTATGTTCCTTTCACTCGCACCACTAACCCTCCACTCGCATCCCAGCCTTCCACTACTACATCCGCTCCACCTACAAACCCATCAGCTCCGTTTTCACGCGCACCTGTACCACCACAGCCAAATAATCCCTCTCCTGTTTATTCCACTCCACAATCAACCTTACCAAACCCTCCACCTCCCCATATGCTTTCCACTATCCCCTTCATCAATCCCAATCATCGAGCCCCTTTTCTCCGCATTACTACCGCTACCGCTCCTACCACCTCCCGGAGTGCGACAGACTTTCAACTGCCGCACCAGATATTCAGCAACCAACCTTCCATCTCACAGTCTACTTCCACTCAGCCAGCTGTGGCATCTACATCGACAAGCCCTCCAAAGCCTGCCATGGTGCTCCGCAGTGGGCGTATGTTTAACAGAGTTTTTCCCCAGCAGTAAGAGCAGATGTTGCCATCCCAAGAAGAAGAAGAAGTACTGCCAGAACAATCAGTTCCAGGGACCCAGTATGACTTGCTACAGCACTTAGATAGAACTCCAGCCAGGATATCCATCTTGGAGTTAATCAAGAGATCATCAAGTCATCAAGAAGCTCTCATGCAATATCTGCAGAAGGTGATGGTTAATGAAGATTTGCCGGTCAACCAGATCAGTACAGTGCTAACTCCAGCAAGCTCGCATCCGGCAATCATGTTTCATGAAAATGAATTAGCACCAGTCGAGTCACAACGGTACGCCCTGTGCCTTACAGTGAATATCAATGGCGTCCGTGTGGCTCGATGTTTGGTAGATTCCGGAGCATCCATCAATGTTGTGTCACATGACACATTAGACCTTTGTGGGATTCCAGCTCAAGTAATCCGACCCGCTGTCATTACCGTCACGACCTACGACAACTCCAGTAGGACACCAAAAGGGGTCGTCACATTAAGGATTGAATTGGGTATGTCTGCTACAGAGATGGACTTCTATGTTCTAGATATGGACCCAAGTTTCCGTATCATTTTGGGCAGGCCCTTGGTGCTGTCATATCAACAGTTCACCAGTGTTTAAAATTCCCATACAAGGGCCGTGTTATTAAAGTCGTCAACAAACCCACGACTGCAGAGATAGAGGCTATGTCAGACTATTCAGTTCCCGCCATCTGGCCCAGCAACCAACCACTAATGTCGGTTCAAAGCACATTAGGCAAATATCCGGGCCCAAGCAGTCCGCCTATTGAGACTACCGATGGAAGCAAGATCATCACGAAGAAGGGTTTGCACATGATGAAGCAGATGGGGTACCAGCCGGGCAAAGGTTTGGGTGCACAGCTGCAAGGCAGAACAGACTTTCTGAAAGCCTTCAAAAGAAGAGTCAGGGCAGGATTGGGCTATCAGCCGGGAAAGTCCAAGAAGCAGCCGATGCCTTATCTTACTTGGACTTTATATAATCATTTCAAGAGGGTCCCATTATAGCCAGGCGACGAGCAAGCACCAGCTGCCACAACTGAGCCGTTATGTTGTTTATCCTGAGATGCTTTCCGGGCAGCCGGTAATCATAAATCACCCAAGCAGGCCAAGCTTGGTGAGTTTGAATCAGAATGGAACAGGTGGTTTGACATGAGTGACCTCACTGAGTCCTTGTGCCATTTGTTTGGATTATCAGATACACATCCGCTGTCAGTTTCTCGTATCGGCCCACAAACAGCCGAGGCAGGCCCAGGCACCATTTCAAATTCAGTTTCTACGATACCCATTGCAGACCTGGGCATCGCGCCCGATTTTACTTTTGCTCCAGGCATCACGCCCATCCTATTTCTTGTCTCGAATATTTCGGCTCCTTTTAATTCTGCTTTGGGCCCCGTGCCCACTTTATCCTCTGCTTTAGACATTGCACCCGCTTTTGATTCTGCTCTAGGCATCGCGCCTATTTTACTTTCTGCTTTGGGCATTCCGCTCACTTTAAATTCTGCTTCGGGCTCCGTGCCCACTTTATCTCCTGCCTCGGATATCGCATCCGCTTTTGATTCTGCCTCGGGCATCGCCCCCGTTTTTACCTCTATTTCATTTATTGTACCTACTGTACACCCCCTTTCGGGTATCATGCCCACCCTATCTTCGATTCCAGGTGTCGTAATATCTACCCCCGCTCCTCTTCCAGCCATTGTACATACCCCTTTTATTTTTTCTCCGAGTGTCGCGCCTTCCCTTCTGCAAGCCATAGCAAGACCCCTTTTGTCTTCCTTAAGCATTCCGAGGACACTGATGCCCCACTTTTCGATTTCCCTACAAGCCCAGGAGCAGGTAACCATTTCCTCGCTCTCGGAGTCTTCTGAATCTACCATCTCCTCGCAGATCTCCCATCTGACGATCTCGTTTAGACCTCCTTGAACGCAGTTGAGCTTTTGGGTTGGCCGTCTCATTTACGCCACATCTCTACTCCACCAACAATGCGTCCTCTTCCTTTCTCATGGGCACTGCGCCCACCATGATTTCTTTTAGCACAGTCTGCCTCCTTTAAGAAACTCTCTCATTTCCTTTCCTCTCAGAGCATTGCTTCCGCTTTCACCTCTCATTTTCTAAACTGCTCAAAGTGTTCTCATTCCTTTTCTTCCCAACCACACGGGGAGAAGGGGAATTTTCAGGGGGGATCTTGCGATAAGTGACCCCGCCATCTCTTTTGAGGAAACTTCTTTCCTCAACCTCGACTGTGCTTCGACCAGCCAATCGCCTTTCACCGGTCATCAGTCCAAGCCACCGCTCCCTTCTACAGAAGGGGCATTTACTGCTTTCCATAATCCATTTCCCTCCCAGGGTGATGTCGTTGTAATTTCTCCCTCAGAGAATGACTCCTTTATTGCTTTCCCTAATTCACATTCGTGGGGTGCTGCTTCTACTTCTTCTTTCCATGTACAGTCTCCTCTGCTCACCCGTGAGACAGGGACTTCTTTCAGTCTTTTTAATAAATTTTCTTTGCAAAGTTCTGCTTGTTTTGTCCCACTTTCTGTGAACTCTCCTCCTTCCCAGGAGTCGTCTTCTCCTTCTACTGTAGATAAGATAAGTCAAGAAGTTAATAAGCTAAGGGTAGGTCATGAGAAGAAGCCTAAAGGGAAAAGGATTCCTCACCGTTATCTAGCCAGCCTATCCTATAAGTGCCGAGCATGTTTAGCCATCCCAGAATTCATGGAGAGCCCAATGCAATTGCCGAACTGGGAATATGATCAGTCAGCATGCTCTGTCAATGATGGGTTTGGGGTCTATGAAATCATTGATGATAATGACCCAGTCAAGGAAGGCGATGAAGAATTCGAGGACGAAGCTGACGCGTTCGCAAGTGGGTTGAGGAGGTTTGATGAACCGTCAGCAGTTGTGTAGGAAATCACTAAAGAAATCAATCTGGGAACTGAAGAAGATCCCAAGACTGTCCTCATCAGCAGTAATCTACCACATGTCGAAGAAGGGGCGATTGTAGAGGTTCTCAGGGAATACAAAAACATATTTGCATGGAGCTACGAGGATATGCCCGGCTTGGATCCCGCATTACTAGAGTATCATCTCACTCTCAAGCCAGGATCCATCGCAATTAAGCAGCAGTTGAGACGTTTTCACCCTCAGATGGCTTTAAGAATGAAAGATGAAATTGATAGACTCCATAAAGTCAGGTTCATTAAAGTCATATTTTATCCAAATTGGGTGGCGAACATTGTCCCGGTTATCAAGAAAGATGGAAAGATCAGAATTTGCATTGATTTCCGGGACCTCAATCGTGCATGTCCTAAAGATGATTTCCCATTGCCTCACCTTGATGTACTTGTGGATAATACAGCTGGGTATGAGACTCTTTCTTTTATGGATGGCTTTTCAGGATACAATCAGATCAAGTTGGCTGAGGAAGATCAGGACAAGACTTCTTTCACCACATCTTGGGGAACTTATTGTTTTGTGGTCATGCCATTCGGGCTCAAGAATGCTGGTGCCACTTACCAGAGAGCTATGATGGCCATTTTTCATGACATGATCCACATCTTTGTTGAGGTATATGTTGATGATTTGGTGGTGAAGTCAAGATCAACTGCTGAGCATGCTGGGGTTTTAATTAAAGTCTTGCAAAGGACTAGGGAATATCATTTAAAAATGAACCCCAAAAAGTGTGTATTTAGTGTGTCAATAGGGAAACTGTTAGGGTTTATTGTGAGCAAAAGAGGCATTGAAATCGATCCCAACAAAGCAAAGGCAATAAAAGAGATACTTCCTCCCAAGAATCTAAAAGAAGTTCGAGGATTAATCTGGAGATTGCAGTTTATCCGTCGATTCATCTCCCAACATTCACAAAGGTGTAGGCCCTTTTATGACCTCACCAAGCCGGGAGTTGAATTTTGTTGGGATGAGAGGTGTCAAGTAGCTTTCGATGAGCTTAAGGATTATTTAACTAATCCTCCTGTCCTAAGGCCACCTACACCAGGCAAGCCGCTCATTATCTATATTTCTGTCTTGGAAGATTCAGTGGGAGCTGTTCTAGCACAAGTAGATGAAGAAGATAAGGAGATGGCAGCTTACTACTTGTCTAAACTTCTCAACTCATGCGAGCAGAAGTACAATACAATGGAAAAGACCTGTGCAGCGCTCGTATGGGTAGTGCAAAAACTAAAGCACTATTTTCTTGCACATACAGTTCACCTCATTGCTCGAATGAACCCCATCAAATTCCTGCTTGAAAAATCTGTCCTTACTGACAGGTTAGCACGCTAGCAAAGCTTTCTCTCCCAGTTCGAAATCATCTACATTCAGCAGAAGTCCATTAAAGGCTACACAATAGCCGAGCATCTTGCCCACCACCCCATTCCTCAAGTTGATCCTGTTCGTTCAGAGTTTCCGGATGAAGAGTTATTGTCCCTCAATCAGTTCCATCCTGTATGGACATTATATTTCGGCGGGGCTTTGAATTCCTTTGGAAAAGGTATTGGGGTGGTCCTGATGTCACCAGAAGGTGTCACCATCTCGCGAACTTGCAAATTAAACTTTCCTGCTACCAACAACATCGCTGAGTATGAAGCTTTGTTAGCTGGTTTGGAGCTCGCCCACTTCTATGAGGTGACACACCTGCGGATTGTAGGTGATAGCCAACTGATTCTTCGCCAGGTGCTTACCAAATATCACACTTATGATTCTAAGCTCAAGCCGTATCAAGAATTTGCCTCAGCTTATGCCAAGCTATTCTCCGAGCTGATCTTTATCCATGTCCCTCGTCACCAGAATCTCCTAGCCGATGCCCTCACCACGATTGGCGCAACCATGAACATGAATTATCCCGAGGATTTCGACAGCATTCAAATCGAACGTCGTCACATTCCCTTTATCTTGGATCCTATGTTCCTCTGGATTAAAGAAAAGGTATCTCATATTGCTGAAAGGAGGAGCAAAAAGGAGATCATGTTGTTAGAGCTAGAAGAAGAATTGGTAGATGAGGAGAAGCCGTGGTATTATGAGATAGCCAAGTACTGTAAAAATCAATCATATCCTCCAGAAGCCACATCTGAGAAAAAGAAGGCTATAAGGAGGCTATCTCGGAAATACACGATGGTTGGAAATTCCCTCTATAAAAGGGGATTCTCTGGGGTTTTGCTCAGATGCCTAGATGAAGATGAAGCTCCAAAGGTTATTAGGGAAACCCATTCGGGTGTTTGTGGAGGCCATGTAAATAGCCAAATGCTTGTTAAGAAGATTCTTAGGCAAGGCTTCTACTGGCCTACTTTAGAAGAGGATTGTTCTATCTTTGTTCGCCGGTGTGTCAAGTGTCAACTACACGCCGACAAAATTCACGCTCCACCCTCTTCACTCCACCCAATATCCTCGCCATGGCCTTTTGCTATGTGGGCTTTTGATATCATTGGCCCCCTCGGTGATACTAATTCCTAAAACAAAACCAAGTCTTTTATTCTTACAGCAACGGAATACTTCACCAAGTGGGCAGAAGTTGAAGCTTATGCAGAAATCAAAGCATCAACCATTTGCAAATTTTTCATGAAGAATATCATCACTAGGTTCGGCATCCCAGACGCCATGGTCACTGACAATGGGCCCCAGTTCATCTCTCAAGAGCTCCGTGATCTCTGCAACAGGTACAAAATTGCATTGCATCATTCATCTCCTTATTATCTGCAAGGCAATGGGCAGGCAGAGGCCACAAACAAGACATTGATTAAAATCATCAAGAAAACGTGTGAGGTTAATAAATTCTCGGATTGGCCAGAAAAACTTGTGGAAGCTCTATGGGCTTACCACACTTCAATCCGTACCCCTACAGGGCAGACACCCTTTGCTCTTACTTACGGAATGGAGGCAGTAGTACCATATGAGATTCTCATTCCCTCGCTAAGAATCCAGCTTGACAAGGAATTGTCTGTTGACAAGCGGCGCGAGTCGCTCCTAGCGCAACTGGAACTCTTAGATGAGAGGAGATTGCTGGCCGCCGAGCACACAAGAGCGTATCAAAATAACCTCACACGTTTTTACCAAAAGAGAGTCATTGAGAGAAAATTTAAAGTCGGTGAAATGGTCGTCAAAAGGATTTTCATAAAACCCGGAGGTCCCAGATCAAAATTCCAACCAAATTGGGAAGGCCCATATGTTGTAAAAGAAGCATACCCAGGAAACGCATATAGGCTTGTAAATGCAGAAGGTGAAGAACTTTCTTATTCTTGGAATGGGCTTCATCTTAAAAGATACTACCCTTAGTTGTCTATTCATATTTACGTGGAACACGAACCCTAAAATGAAAGTGTGCCATTCTTAATTTATTTTCTTGTTCTTGGTGGGATTAGTCAGAGGAAACGACATCCACACACTTACACGCCTACTTGTGGAAGCTAGAGGCACAGAATCTAAGGAAAGTCAATGCCAAACCTATAACCTAAGATAATATCCATTTTTCTTTTCTATTCGGTCTGCCAGTAGAAAGAAAAAAACCTGAGGGATTGACATCATGAAATTGTCCAAAACTCAAAAAGGATATGCTAAGGCAAAAGGGGAAAAAGGAGAAAGGATCAATGAAAATCCAAATCCAAAATCACAAAAGCCAAAACATGCCAAAAAAGCATGTCAAGAGTGACAAAGTCCCCACGGAGATCCAAATGGACTCGGCCGTAAGCATGCTAAAAACCCCAAAAATGCCAAAAGCAAAGTCAAACCTTGCTGAGGATGAGAACAAAGGATTGAGTGTCTCCCCGGTTACCCGGACTACTGACAGACTTTCTAAAAATCTTCTCTCCTCCCCAGGATATATTTTAGCATCTGAGCAAGGCAATGACCAACTAAGGACGACGTCGCCAAAAGTCATCTCAGGTCGAGGCACCTTTTAAGCATGTCTGATCCATGCCAAAAACACCCAAGAACAGTCAATAAATTCTCAATGACAACTAAGTAATCGAAGGGTCAATGTTCCACATTGAAATCGAATATCCCAAAATTCCAAAAAAAATGAATATTTCAAAACTAAAAAAAAATCGAATATTCCAAAACTCCAAAAAAATCGAATATTCCAAAACTCCAAAAAAACAAATATTCCAAAACTCCAAAAAAATTGAATATTCCAAAAACTCCAAAATTCCAAAAAAAATTATATATCCCAAAACTCCAAAAAAAATCGAATATCCCAAAAACTCCAAAAAAAATTGAATATTCTAAAAATTCCAAAAAAAAATCGAATATTTCAAATCTAAAAATAAATCTTTTTCAAAATCCAAACAGAGTTTTCAAAATACACCTTTGTATATCCTCCTCTATATGTACACATCGTTTTTCCTTTTTAGCATCCGTCATATGTTAATTAAGTTATATTTATGTCTCCTGTCTTATTTTGATAGAGGCTCAGCCCCTTGACAACTTCATAAAGTCAAACAGCATCTATACGCAAGGGGTTGAGTCAGAACGGACATTTAATTTGTTTGTTCAAATATATCTCAGGTACAGGGATACAGAGAACAGAAGGTGCACATGTATATATATGCGGCAAAAGCGGGAGCCGATCCCGTGTACATCATAAAAGTGCCCCCACTAGGCACTACAAAAGGTAAATAGAAAGTACATGTCATGATGGAGCAGTCTAAGTCTCGTCGCCACCCTTTGCAGACCCTGTGCGGCGGCTGCTCTTTCCCTCGCCCTGGTCCCGGATGGTAGGCAAGGCAGGAGGCCTCGTGGGCGCACGCGAACCCGTCGACCTCTGGGCTGCAGCAGCATCCTGGACGTTCCTCTCGTGCTGAGAGGACGTCGCAAAGATGCTCTCCGAGTAGGCGTTGGCACGCCCCTGGTCCCTGGTACGCTCCCGGCCACGACGGTACCACTCCTCGGATACGTGTAGCAGACGCTCCGCGACACCCTGGCTCGTACACGCCTCTACCGACTGCTAGATCAGGCGCTCACGGTCTAACTCCCAGCGCTCCCGCTCCTGCTCCCAGCGAGCCGGCTGTCTCTCTAAGTCGCGACGCTTCAGGGTGAGTGTTGCCCGCAACTCGAGAACATCGCGAGGAAGGTCTGAGTTCGACTGGGTCAACTGAGACCGCAGCTCGGACAGCTGGCGGGACTGCTCCATCAACTCAGCAACGGTACTCGTCTCGCGGGCCAAAGCACTCTGGAGCTCGTCAGTCTGCATAAAGAACGACCACATGTAAGTATAAAAGCAATTCAAGCATGTATCTGAATTAAAATACTTACTCATGCCAGCAGGTCTCGCTCCGCGCGCTCGGCACGCGCCACTGCAGCAGACAACTGCTCCTGGAGGGAGGCTACCTCCGGAGCCGGAATGCCCTTGCTACTTCCAGCATCCGCGTGCTTCGCAGGCGCCTGAGCAGTACGCTACAATGAACAAGAAATACAAGTCAGCGTATGGTGAGTAAAATAAGGCAAATGTGAGTGTTCCCTTAAACTTACCAGAGTCTCAAGGGCCGTCCATGTCTCGGCCAGCTGCACCTCTGTGCTCGCCAGCTGCCCCTGCAACTAGTCAATGAGGGTATCTCGTCCATCCTGCATGCACAAATTGTTAGAATGTTCTGCAAATCATGTTTAAAAAGCAATTCAAGTTTAGAAGTGCCTACCCTCTTTGGCCTCATGAAGTCGCGAGCGCCATACTCCTCCCGGAACCGTCAGAGGTATGCAGAGCTGTCTGTGGCATCAGATTGTACCAGCTGGCCGCCCCGCTGCCAGTCTGCATATTGCTCCGGGAAGCGTGTCCTCCAGTCCACCATCTTCGCCTTCCCGCGGGTCTTCTTTCCAATACCTCGAGGCTCCACCTTGTCAATCCACCTCTGGTGCAGTCCCAGGGTGTGTGCTGCTAGCCGTAGACGTAGCAGCTCGATCTCATTCAGGCAATGAACCCAGATGTCCCGCCTGAACAAGCGTCGGCCGCTAACCACCCAGGGATGGTCAGCATCACCCTGGTCTGCGTAGGGCTCCCACACCACCTGCACAAGCATTAATTAGTCACATTCATTCATTTCTAAAAATGCTTGGATTAGAGAAAGAATTAAAAGAGGAAGCGTACCAGGAGCGCTGGAAAATCTTGGATGTTCCAACGGAGAACATCCAGCTGGAAGGAATAAGTGGTTGTGCTCACCACCGGCAACCACCTCCGGGCGAGGGGTACCGTATCTGGCCGCACCTGGGTAGCCCTGCCCAGGGGAATGTAATAATAACTCCAAACCTGCACACAACCAATCCAATGTCAAACACAATTTAAGGTTGCAGAAAAATTTTAATTTCAAAATTCAAAATAAAAATGGAGTTTTTAATTTAAAGCCGTACCTGCAGCAGTGGGGCAAATCCACCCACTGTAGTCTCTCTCCCTGTGCCAGCGGAGAGGTCAGCAAAGGTGTGCGCCAGAAGGGCCGCACCCCAGGCAAAACGCCCGACCCTCTCTAGGTCCTCCAGGAGCTCAAAGAGTCGGCAATGGATGTCGTCACCCTTCGTGGTGAACAACATCTTGCCGAAGAAAAAGACGAGGAACCGACGCAGGTCCCTGTCCGCTCTCTCTGCCTCGGCCGGGTCCTGGCAGTACGCCAGTCTCGCTAGTCCTGCTGCCCGCTCTATAAAGGCCTGCAGCATCTCATCCGCGCGCTGTCTCACTCCCCTGAGACCCAGCGCCTCCAAAACCGCAACCCGGCCAACCATCCTCCGGTTGCCGAGCTCATCTCCGTGGGGGTCAGAACCTAGGAGGCTCTGTGCATGCTCTGTGTAATCGGAGTAGGTAATCCTGGTCACTGCCTCACCATTAACCCGTAGCCCCGTGATCCGGGCTACGTCCTCTAGACTGGGCACCATGTTCCCCCACGGGAACAAGAAGGTCCTGCTGACCCTGTCCCATCTGTCCCGCAGTACCTGGATCAACGGCGGATCCACAAAGAATGGCTCGATCTCCAAGATCGGGCCAAATCCCATCTCCCGGACTCTCTCTCTGGAAGTCCGGGAGGCCTCTGTAGGCCGCCACCACGAGGGGCCACATTGTGCGCGGCCTCATTACACCCTGCAAGGCATGAAAATCCCAAAGTCACAACACAATTAAATCAGCCAAAGTAGAACAAAAAATCACTCTCTGGATTGAATAGCGTCCAAAGTAGTGGACGCCATTCATCTTTTGAATCGTGTCCACCTGAGCGGTCGCATTTCTCTTGTAAATTGCGACACTTTTGTGTGCCGAGATTTACCGATAAGAATCGCGACCTCTGCATTGGTCACGATTCTTGCCCTCTCCTTCCCGGCGCCCGGCACTCCCCCCCCCCCCCCCTTCTCCTCCTCTCTCCGAATCGAATGCAAGGGGGAGGTCCACTTACCGTGTCCAGCCGGGCCGGGAGGTCGCGTCCTTGCCGCCCTCGCCGCCGCGCCGCCCAAGTTGCCGCACCGTCTTCCTCCTCCATTGTTGGCACCTCCTCCTCCTCCGGCGCCTCCCCTTCCTCCTCCGCTGCCGCACCGGCCCCTTCCGCCGCCGCGCCGCTGCCCTCCTCCACCAGGACGAGTGCGAGCTCGCCGGGAGCGGCAAGCGCCTCCCCTTCTACCTCCTCCTCCTCCTTCGCCGGCGCGCCTTCCGCCGCCGCGCCGCTTCCCTCCGCTGGCGCCTCCGCCATCGAACCCCGCCACCGCTTGGTCACCGGCCGCTTCTCCATCGGAGTGAGAGAGAGAGAGAGTGAGAGTGAGAGAGAGAGTGGGAGAGTGTGAGAAGAGGGAGAGATGAGAAGGAGTAAGAGGGGTAGAGAGAGAGCGTGAGGGAGTGTGAGAAGGTGCCGGAGAAGAAGGGTCGCGTGGGCTTCTTAGCCATTGCGGCATCTCGAAGAACTGCGTCCATTGCAGCCGCCGCGCATTTTCAACTGTCTTTTTTTTAATTGCGTCAGCCTCGTATGCCGCACTTTAAGAGCATTTCAAACCGCGTCTGAAGGCATTGACACATATCTTGAACTACCATTTGGAAAGGCGTCGAGCCTGTGTGCCGCAAATAGAGGAGTCATCATGACGCCTGGGCAGATTGTCAGGCACGCGAAATTCAAAATTTGAAACGCGCTTGAGCCGGACGTCGTGATTCAGAAGTAGTCTTGTCAGTGCGCGCACAGAGTTTGATAAATCTTTTATTCGCGTCTGTATAAACGGTCGCGTTTTATGATAAGCGCGGCGCTCTCGACAGACGCAGTTTTGAAATAATCAGCGGCGGCTGCTTTGGGCGCCTTTTCTACCAGTACCCCAGAGCATTCTCTGAAGGCAGGCTCTTTATGAAATCAACCCAAAATCCAAGTTGTCTAGGATTTGAACATTCAAGACCAATCAGTTTCCATCTAGCCCAACTTGATCTTTTTTTACTTTCACAACCTCTTACAAACCCCTCCCTAATATCAAAGTTTCTCAAGCCCCTTACATATTTTGCTCTTTCACTATCAACTTCGTTCTCGGTCGGGATCGGCCTCCTAAAAGTGCACACCTTCCATAATGCCTTGATCGTATTCGCTTCTTCACCATCATTGTTGGTACCAAGATCACAGTGCTTGATTGGTGGAATGTGAGATGGCTCTTCTAAAGCGCGGCGTGCGAGCCCAAGTTGAGGAAGGCAGCGGTGTGGATTATACAGTACGAATTCAGATGCTCCGATCAATCGGAGATCACACACCAGGTGCCAGCCTAGTCAGCAAATCCCGGTTTGGAAATGGCATCGGAATTAGGTTGAATTCATCCTCACCCATGCTTAGGAGATGGTAGCTCCAATCCACCTGTGTTTTGAGTTGAGGCGCTCGATTGGCCACCCGACCTTCCAAGCCAACGATGTTGTCCAGGTGCTTGAGTGGGCTTTTCAGGAAGATGCGAGATGGGGTGGAAACTTCGGTGCTCAATTGAAACTTTAGGTGTAGGTCAGCCCAGCAAGTAAGCAAAAGTATAGAACCATAAGGAGGCCTACGTAAGCTCGCCGCCATCAACCCACTGTAGAGGAAGGCTAGCACTGTCGGTCCCAATCGCTCACCTTCCCAAATGGCGCACACCGCGCCCAGTTGATCAGGTTCCAAAATACTGTCTATGGAAGGGAAAAGGAGAGCTCCCGCCATGCACATGGCGAAACCTTTCATTCTCGCTCTAATGCCTCACCATCATCAGCCTCCGACAGCTCCCTCATTGTCCAATTCGCCAGCTTTTGTAAGTGGATGCCCTTTTCAAATCGAACTTCATAAGCTTCTCTCGCATCCATGAAACTCTCAAGCACTGCTTTACTGGTATGGCATCTCGGCATGATTACCATCTCCTCTTCATCGCCTTGCTTCATGCGCTGCAGGCCCAGCAAGACTTCAACCTCTTCCAAGAGAATGGTGGCTTCAAAACCCTTGAACAAAAAGGTTTGGGTTTGGGGATGCCATAACTCAACCAATGCCCTCGTAGCCGCCCAATCGAGATGAACCTCATGATATCTCTTGGCATGAACAATGAGATTGTTGATTCCCCATCTTTTCAAGACATTTGTCATGTCCAAGGTGATATTTGAGGTGAGTTGTTGAAGTCATGGAAGGCGCATAAATTGTCGATTCCCCAGGAAGAGGGGATATTCCTTCATGATTACAAAATTTGAGGTAATGGTCAAAAGGGGAGAGAAGGAGAACGCCAAGAACATCCAAATCAAGCTTAAATGATTAGATCTACTTACCAAATTGGCATGAATCAACTTGCTTATGTGCCCTTCTATATTGCTCAACCTTTGAAACTTACCTCTCCTTAATGCCTTGGAAGAAGGGCCACCTTGCTCCATCTCCAAGCTCCCCCCCTCCTTCCTCTTGCTCTCCAAGAACCTAAAAGAACCTTTGGGTTAGGAAGAGAGTGAGGGGAATGAGTGGAGGGGAGTGTAAGGGTGAAAAAGGGGGAGAATGGGTGAATTTCTGTGAGTCACCGCATCTAGAGCCTTCTCCCCCTTGCATTGAAGAAGGGGAAAGCAGATTGTCAGATTCTGTCCTGGCGCTTTAAGAGATGCCAAAAGGGCGCCGGCACCCTTCAACGTAAAAAAGGCACTCCTCCTCCGCAATCGGTAAGAAGGACTTCTAGGTCTTCACCGTCACCAAAGACAAGAAAATCAAAAGGAAGTCTCTATTACCCAAAAGGACCATTTTCATGCCACATAAGTTGCTTCATCAAGCTATGTGGTGCTCCTTTTCAGATAATTTTCATTTCATATGAAAGGTCATTCCATCCTCTTCATAACGAAGTTAGAAGCAGGAGGTTGCACTTTGTAGAAGGTTGGGAGAGATTTGGCAGCCGCCCGCAAATTAAGCTCTGGAGACTTGTTGGTATTCAAGAGCGTAGGCAGCTTGGCTTTTTACAAATCTCTACCTTCTGCAAAGTACATATCATGCCATAAAGGGGGCCTCCAGCCATTAAATCCACTTTTCAATCCCTTTTAAAAGGCGTCCAACCGTCTGGACACGATTTGTAAAAAGCGTCCACAAACCCTGCCGCGATTTTCAGCAACATGATTTTCATCTGCTATTTGTCCCTTTTGTTTCTTGTCAATACTGGTCGCTTTTTAGAGTGCAGGATAGCGGATGCCTCCTTTTGCTATGTACAGAAACACGAATATCCTCGACAGCCGCCATTCTTGGTACATTATATTGCATCTTACTATATCATATACTCTATTAGAGCACGTCAAGGACCTTGAGGCTCTGATGAATCTGGAATTTGAGTTCCCCTCCATCAACAAAAATAGTGATAATTCCAGAGGATTCTTGCTCTTGAGGATAGGCCGTTGCACAGCAGGGGGGACGACGGTTCCTTACGGTATCCTGACCCCACGCCATACGCAACAATATTATCCTTGATTATCTTATATTTTATTTTATTTTAAATTTTCCTTTAAGCCCAGCATGCATCGCATATAGAATTTTTGCATCAAAATCCTAAAAGGTAGGAGGAAGAGTAAAATCACCCAAAAGTTAACTAAAGAAAGTCACTTGATTCTCAAAATGCTAAGCAACCTGAAAAGAAATTCCACTCCGAGTTCAGTACTCAGTTCATTGTATTGCTGTTTAAAGATCTTCCTTTTAGAGCAAAACTCATCAGTTTGAATCTTTGTCTTTTCATTTCCTCTCAGTTCCACTTGAGGCAGTGGCAGACGCCCCCTATGGTGAAACCTAACGGATTGTGTCTTTAGGTACTTCCCCAACGCTGGAAGTTGATCTTTCTTTCTTTTTCTTTTATGTTTCTGACTGTTGAGTTTTCACTCCAGAGACTTTCTAAAAAGCAACTTTGTTTTGAGCTAACGAACAGCTCCTCTCTGGTCGCCCAGAACTTTTCCTCTCTGGTCGCCCAGAGAGACACCAAGAACTTTTCCTCTCTGGTCGCCCAGAGAGACACCAACTCTTCAGATACACATAGATCAATACCAGTCGCGTGGCTCGACGTTGTTCTCCATCATCATACTTGCGATTTCTATCATACTCATATTTCTGTATAATATTAAATGATATTATATTTATCTTTTCGACATTAATGTATCTACAACCAACTATATCTCATTTCAACTAGTTAAAGAGAGAATATAGTATGAGATGTAGATGTCACTGGAGTCCCATCCATGAGAAGATCATGAGTCCTTATGTGGATTCTTTTTTCTTTTTTTTGAGAACTAGAAAATGAAGTATTCAGGTCAATACAGCGTGCAACATGACAGTTGATCCTACATATCTAGTCGACATTTAATTTATGATATCCCTCTTTTTACTATTACATTTCTTTGACCCTTATTTTTTTAGAATCAAATGTGAAGTTTCACCAGTTTGTCCATGCTAAAATATAAAGGTGGGGGGGGGGGCATAAGAAGATATATGTAAAGTAAAGTAAAATATTTTAAATTTTATCACATGTGATCTATCATAATAAAATTCTTCGTTCTTTCAAGTCACCAAAATCATCTATAATTGAATCTATGCTAAAAGTTTCACCAATTTCCTTTTCAATATAGATGATCAAACAATCAGATAAAAAATCATCTTCTATCTTGTTAAGAAGCTTGTTCTTGATAATTTTCATAGCTGAAAATGATCGTTCTATTGCAGCTGTGGAAATTAGAAGAGTGAGAATAAGAGTTAAGACTCTGTACACAAGTAAATAGATATCTGATTTTCTTATTTTTACCAACCACTGATATAAATCAGAAATAGTGGACAAGTTTTGAATTCTAGATGTTGTCATACATACTCAAAGTGCTTTATTGTACCATCAATTGCAACATCTTCTATTCTGTGAAGTCTTTTGGATAAAATTTTTCTACCAACTTGCAAATATCATTGATTCTTAATGATATAGATAACTCTCGTAAATCTAAAACTGAGCTAAGAATGAGTAACTCCACAAGATGATCATCAAATTGATTATTCAATTCTTGTATTTGAGTGTCTATCACAACATTAAAGATATCCACTTTATAATGATGCTCAAGTGTAATTTCATCTTGTTGATGTCGAACTCTACCTCTTCTTGAAATATACAAAGTACTGAGATCTGGCACATCAATATTGTACATTTCACAAAAAAAGTTCACAGTAGAAAGCAATTCATCCAATCTTTCGTCTCTTAACTTTTGAATGAGTGATTTTGTAGATGAAACAAGATGCCTGCAAAGCTTGACAAAGTTGATCAGAAATATCTAACATTTCTTTCATAAAATGCAAAATGAAGACAATTTCATAAGATATTAATACTTCATAAGCTGCATCTGCATCTCCACGCTGGCCAGGTGTAGCTCTATCATCAATGATATTAAGTGAAACTGTACAAGTGGCACTAAACATTTTTATCAAGTTGGAAACAAAATTTATGTATGAACTCCAATGAGTATCATCTGCTCTCTATAAAGTACCAATTTGATTAAGTCCTTTTCCAGTGTCAAGTTCATTGATAGCAATTAAATGAGCAATATCTACAGTGTGAGCAGCTTTCAGTTGATCATGTCGCTTACATGATTGCTCCAACAATATTGATGATGGAAGTCAATTCGTTAAAAAAGTGATGAATATGAATCACCTCCTTTGAAGCAGTGACTAATGCCAATTGTAGACGATGTGTCATACAATTAATGTAATAAGCATATGGACATACAGTGGAAATTAAAGCCTACAAACGATGTCGCTCTCCTTGCATATTGCTTGCACCCTCACAGCCTTGTCCTTAAATATTATGAACATCAATATTATAACGAGAGAGAGAATAACAAATAATTCTTCTTTCAATGTCAATGTAGTCGTGTCTTTAACATAAACAAGTTCAAAGAAACGCTCTCGTACAATGCAATCTTTGTCAACAAATCTCAAAACGACAGACATTTTCTCTTTCTTGGATTCATCTCGAGCTTCATCAACTATTACACAAAATTTTGCATCACCAATTTCTTCACGAATAGCTATTTTGATTTTAATTGATAGAACTTGTAGAATTTTCTTTTGTACTCTTGGTGATGTGTACGAGGCATTATGTGCAGCTTTATATATATATATATTTCATATAACATGTGGATTACATCACATAATAAAATAAAACATTAAACATTTTCATGTGGCATGGCATATAGTCAAAATCTTATAACATGTATTTAATGTCATGTAGCATGTAATCAATCTCATGTAGCATGTAGTCCATATCATGTAGCATGTAGTTCATATCATGTAGCATGTAGTTCATTTCATTTTTTTTTTTGCAAAAGAGAAGGGGCACAAGGAAGACAAACCAACTAAGTGCACTATCTCTCAGTAGGAGATAATGTTCTCACTCCCTTGGTTAATTTTATATAAATCAATCAACCAGAAACACAGAAACGACGGGGCATACCCCTGATGACACAAAGGAGCTAGACTAGCCTAATAGAAGGAAGACCAGTTTTATCAAACAAAACTGGGCCTTTACATACAGATGGAAGAGATGAACGACTATGGAACACTGAAATACCGCCTCTGTCACAAGCATACGGAGCAAGGGCGTTCGCCACCCTGTTGGTCTCTCGGTAGACATGAACCAGCTTAATGTTGGTCTTGCTTAAAAAAGACCTGGCGATTCTCCACCACCAAGTACACTTCCACGATGGGCACATGTTGGAGTTGATAGAGTGTACCAATGCAAGAGAATCATAGTTGACAATAGAGATGGGGAGACCATGGTACTTAGCCAACCTTAATCCATCACAAAGAGCATGAACCTCAGCAAGCATGTTGTTGCCTTGGCCATAGTAGAAAGCGAAGCCAAGATGAATATCACCATTTGAATCCCGAATACAACCACCACTGCCACAAGGGCCAGGATTGCCTTTACAAGTACCATCCACATTCAGACTGAAACCATACTGGGGAGGAGTCCACCTAACGAGCTTTGGCACTTTCAGTTTGACTGAGGGATTAAAACCAAAGTGCTGAAGAATTTTGAGTTGATTTGGTGTGCTTTCCTTCTTAAATATCATCCCTTGGACTGCCACGTTAGTAGCATATCTGATGTCAGAAAAAATACTCTTCAAGGATTTGCTTCTTGAATCAAAATGCTTAGCACATCTGAATTTCCATATTTCCCACAACAGTAAAAGGACAACATAAATGGCAATAAAACTAGAGGCGGACTGGCAGTTAGACACATAGATAATGTTCCATAAGGTAGTGGTGATATGAGGACCCATGACCTTATCATGAAGAAGAGGACTCACCTAGCGCCACAGCAAAGTCGCCAACTCCCCTGTAAGGAAAAGGTGATCAAGGTCTTCAACCGATGGATTCTTGCAACAGGAGCATAAGGAAGCTAATTGGATGCCACAATCAGAAAGACGGTCATCAGTGGGCACAACACGATGCAAAATCCTCCAACCGAAAATAGAAGCCTTGGGGTTAAAAGCATGATGCCAAACACATATGCGGCCTAATAGCCTGGAAGGTGGAGCTGGTAGAGAAGATGTTGTTAGCGTTATTCATCCAAACACATATATCTGGGGTATTAAACAGGTTAATATTCTCCATCACAAGGCGAATAGTGGCATGACTCCTAAGAGGATGATCATCTTGGTCAGCCACGTCTTTGACAGATAAATGGGGTTGTTGAGAAAGAGTTGGAAGTAGGGAAATAAGTAGAGCACTGCCAACCTACTTGTGTCTCAGAATATCAATATCTTTTTCATCCCCAAGGACCTATCTACTGTTCTGCAGGATAAGAGATTTGGCTGCATTAAAAACTTCTTTAGAAACTTCTGCAATTTTATCATTTTATGATGATACAAAACTTAGTAACTCGAGATAATTTCCACGATTCTTTGATGTTATGCTCTCATACATCTTTGAAAGGCAAGCCATCTGATTACATCAATAGAAGCTTTCAATCTAAGTCGATTCTCTGTGATTTGTTGAGCTGTAAACTTAGAGAAAATTTTGTCAATGTGCATAGCTTGATTCATAAGATCATCACATACTTTTTCAGCATTTCTACGAGGAGAAAAATCTTTTCCAACATGAGATAAAAAAAAACACAGTTCTTGCCATCTCTCACTTTCTCCAATTTCTGAACCCATCAATAGTAAATACATTTGATTTAGAAGGTCCATATTGTGTATGAAATAAATAACAAGATAAACAAAACATTGCATCTTTCTTAGGAGAATATTTCGACTATAATGGAAATAACTTAAATCATGATGCTTGAAAACTATGAAGATGACTTGAGTGTCCAGACTTTCGATACTTTATAAGCTTACATTGATATGAACTAAACTTTATATAGACTCTTCTAATTTATTACGCTGGTTAACAGGATATTCCCAAATCTGTGGATGCAACGTTGGATCTCGTTCTAATGAGTGTATATCAGAATCATCTTTGATTTCAATTATAAGAGTTTTTGAAATATTTTCATTAACTTATGCAATTTCCACATTCTTCCTTTTGAAAAAATGACTCAATTGTAGATGATTTTTCCATCTAAAATAATAAGTAAACAATATAAGAAACTAAACGTTGCGATGATTGTCCCATCTAAAATAACAAGTAAAAATATAAGAAACTAAATGTTGTACATAATAAATGAGCCACCACCCAAACTTGTTGAATCACAAATATAAAAAATTGAATATTATACATAATTAATGAGTCACTACCCAGACTTGCTGGATCACAATATAATGAATTAAATATTGTACATAAAAAATGAGCCACCACCCAGACTCGATGATCACAATATAAGAAATTAAATACCGTACCACCACCCAGACTCTCTGGATCACAGACACAAAAAATTAAAAGATAGAAATGTTACCTTGGAGTCGTATGGTGCCGATTTATAGGGGTTGACAAGGTTGGATAGTCCAAGACTCGCAGGGGGGTGTCGATGTGTGACGGCCCTGGATATTTATGCATATTAAGGTTCCATATCCAGATCTGCCTCCTGCGAACAGACCGAAGTCTCGCAAGGGATATCTCACACAAGTGTCCAGGAAGAGTATAAAAGACAACTACACAGTATAAGACACAAGAAAGTACATGTGTTCATACCTGCATATATAACAATTTACAATTGTCCCATTACATTATTACATATCCAATTAAAAAGTACAACTACCTGGGACATATCTAGAGGGAGCACGAGCTCACACAACACTAACTACTACACTACTGCTGGTGGTACGAGTCTGACACAACGCCACTGCAAGCCAAACACACAGCAAGCCCTGAAAAGAACTGTAGGGGAGTGAGCCTCAACAAGTCACAGGTTCAGTAGGGGCTACCCAAAACAACAATAAACTACGGACACCTCAACCCCAAAGGGTCTCATTGGCAACACCAATAGCCAAACCATTTCATGCTCACAACAATTGTATTTAAACTATAATTAAATATAAACATCTTTAATCTAACATAACCTTGGAAGGTAAGAAGAAGCTACATGACTAGTTTCACATCACTAGTCCGCTCAACAACTGTAATGCCTAGGCCTCAAGCCTCACAGGCAAACCATAGTCACAATTAATCATTTAATGCTATAAGCCGTACAAGCAAACCACTGTCTAGGCTATAAGCTTTACGGGCGAGTCTCAAGTACGTGGGTAACAAGACTGCTAACCAAAAGCTGGCCCTTTATACCCCAAACCACAATATGCCGAAAGCCACGCACAGAATGGCAGGGCTGGCTACAACGGCCAATCCATCACACACGAAAACCATATACGGAAGCTTACTCGAGGAAGGGTAAAGCGCATTGAGTGGAAGGTCACACCACATGACCTCCACAAAACACAGTTCCACGTCAACACCAGAACAGACTGGTATACGACGTACCACCACAAACTATTACCCACACGGGGGTACAGGTACCTACTACCACAAGGTACCAGCACGGAAACCGCAAGTAAACCAGTGCCGCAACAAGGCACACCATAGCGAGTTAAACCACATTTGTGGTGAGTCAACACTCACCAACCATAACCAAAACTGTGCCACCACTCAGGCACACCACACACCACAACCGTAGTCACAACTGTGCCAACACCAGGGCACACCTCGAACGGGTCAAACCTCGACTATGAGTCACAAACTCACGAACCACAGCCAGTGGCAAAGCACGAGTCGGTGAGGAACGCCACCACCACACGGGAACAGATTACTGGATGATCAGGCCAGTATCCAACCCGGACAACACAACACAAGAACAACCTCTCAGTTTCGCAGTCATGGATGAAAGGTCCAACTGCCGCTCCACGAGAACAAGTCAAACAACTGTGGAGACCAACCAACACCACACCTGCAGACACACAACTGCAGGTCCATGCCTGGCACCTCTAGGGTCTCTGGCTGGAGCACCCTAAAGTGAGGCACTGGAAAACAGGACTAGTTGGGGACCAGTGTCGACTGCTGGTGTCCGTACCCCCAACTACGAGCGCACTACAAGCGACTGCACACCCATAAACACAAGCCGCTGTCCTACTGTCGTCTTTCCCTCAGCCGGACGTACAACTCAAACACAGGAGTGAGGGTGTCCAAGAAGACGACACAGACCTCGACGGTACCACACTGTACCGGGACAAACCTCGAGCACAACAAACACACGTGCCTGGCTCACAAAGAACCTGGGTTACCCGACTATAGAGGCATTCCGGAATAGGTGCCGGACCACCACACTCGGCTAGCACAAATCACGATACTTACATGTTCCATCTTTATTACAAACCACGGTACATATGTGAGGAATAGCTTGTTCTGGTCACACGTGACTCACAAGCTAACCTACACCATAACACATATAAACCATATTAATAATAATACCACGGCCTGTCACCGGTCACCTTGTGACAGTGGAGGTCACACAAAACACTGACCACGATAATCACATAATAATTAAACTTACACTTTACTAATCATTTATCCAGAATAATTTATAAAAGATCTTAGAGGATCAAGGCTAGGTTCAAACGTGAACCTCATCGCCACAATGCCACGAACTAACCACAATAATTAATATATAATGAACACAATAACGTACGATGTGCCATGCACACACAAACCACATGCTTGGCACTCAAACCATGTAAATACCACGTGTATAATACACCAGCCAGGTGCACCACATGTCATTCACATAAACAACATGTCCAACACATGGACAGCACGCTCCAAGAGTGCTACGGGTGCCAACGCACCACACATACTACATAAACACCAAACCGATTACGTATATAACATATTAACCACGTAAAACATGCACACCTTGTGAGCAATACACTCCATGAGCGTAACAAGTGCACTGGCTCTACCTGTCATTACCATGCACAACAAATACGAATAATCGTTTAACCATAACACTAAAAACATACATGTCCAGACCTCTCAGCTGAGGTCGCGACAAGGGGCCAGGTTGCCTTCAGAACGTGACGCCTTGTCGCAATGGGAAACCCTATCGCGACGAATCGGCCTGTCGCGACTTTGTCGCGACGGCAAGGTCTGTCGCCTTTACAGGCGCAAACCCTAATCCGGGAGGAACTCCACGAATTACCACTCCAGACCATTCAAACCACGATTAATTCTCATTTTACATGCTTTAATGGATACCCTAGCATGGTATCTACTGTTTCCAAAGTAATAAACGAACTAACAAACAATCCACAGCATGAATCAAGGTAGAACACCCTACCTTCGCGAAGAACGTGAAAACCGGAGATCCCTCGACGTTTCCCCTGCTCCGCACGATGTCCTCGCGGTGAGAACACGCTGAGAACTCCACCAGAACCTCAAATCGCCAAGAAACCCCGCAGCAGCTCCCCCCCGGCCAAGTAGAGCCTGTGGAAGCTCTGTTCGGCCGGGGTTCTTAAAAACATCATAACGGTTAAGAATGCGACGTAGCCCTACGTCGCGACCTGAACGCGACGTGGAAGGCCGTCGCCTTCACACTCCTGACGTCAGCAGACCACCCAGCGCACGACACTTGGCGCGCATGCAGACGTCGACGCTCAACGACGGCAACAAGAACACGACCACCAGGGCTGTCGCGTTCAAAACGCGACGCATACCCCTGTCGCGTTCACAGGCAGAAAACCTGTGAGCGCTTTGGGCCAAACCTGGCGGCCCACCAAGCCTCACAACGCGCGTAAACACCTAAAACACGCATTAATGGGCCACACATTGACCGCCAAACGCACTAAGCAGGGATCCGCAAAGATCCGAAAAATGCGCGACGTTACACGATGTGCCACTAACCAATCGCTGGTCCATTGGGTGAGTAGTCGACCACTATGAAAGAATAATTTTTTTAGTTAGCAAATAAGAGCAATCTATATCAAATGCAAAAAAAAAATCACCATCAAGTTTAAAAGGTAAAAATTGTGTATGAGCATATCAACAATGAACAAAATAATAACAAAAAAGGCAGCAAGGGTGAATGCGGTATTCATTAAATAGACAAAAAAAATTCGTTAATCTAGACAAAAAAACACAGAGAACATGGTATTAAGCAGATAGTGTTTTTGATCTATTGTTTAAAAGGTAAAAATTGTGTATGAGTGTATCAACAAAGAACAAAATAAAAAAAAAACAAAAAAAGGCAACAAAGGCGAACACGGTACTCATTAAATAGATAAAAATATTTTTTCATTATTATAGATAAAAAAATACTGAGAACACGATATTAAGCAAACAATGTTTTTGATCTATTGTTTAGATAGATCAAAACACTGTACGGCTTCAATAGATCAAAACGGATGTGTATCAACAATTTTGTAAGATATTTTCATTAATCTAGACAAAAAAACACTAAGAATATGGTATCCTTTAAATAGAAAAAAAGGAAAAAAAATCTTTTTTTCGTAATTCAATTTGTAAAGGCGAACATCGTAGTCGGACCATCAAACGCTATTTCCTCTTCGCCCTTGCTCCACACGTACCGCGTACGGCGCACGACCCCTTCTCCTCTCGGCTCTCTCTCTCTCTTTCTTTCAACCAAAAACGCCGTTATCAAAAGCGGGAACACATGACATGGAGGCGAAGGGGTAAGGGGAGCTTGAGAGAGAAACCTAATATTCTATTCCACTGGGGGAACTTACCGGGGAAGGGAGGGTTGGGGCCTTGGGGGGAGGGCGGTTAAAAAATTTGATTTGTTTTTTAAAATGGAAAGCCGAACCAACAATCATCGGCCACTGTAGATGTTTACAAAGAAACTCAAAATAAAGTTAAAAATTTATGGGGGGCATATGAGATGGGTCAACTTAAAACCTTTAAAAACTATAATAAAAGTAAAAATTATGCCCCCCCCCCCCCCCCAATACAACGTGGGTCCGCCCCTGTGTCCACCCAAGTTCCTTCGTGTGAATTTACCAATTCAATTGATTATTTAACTATATATATAAACGAAATATAAAGATTTTTATACATAAACTATTGTTACTCGAAAAGATTTTTACTTTTTAGTCCTCACAAATAAATATATTTTATTTTTAATCAATCGTTATCATATTGGTCCCTCAAAATCTCTAAATATTGTATATTAGTCCCTGTCAGAGAGATTTTTTTGCAAAGTTTTAGAAGTTTTGAAAGACTAATATGATAATAATCTAAATTGAGAGATTAAAAGAGAAATATACATATTTATAGGGACTAAAAAAAAAAAAACCCTACTTGAAAATAGTAAATATGCCATTTATGATTTTTTTATTACAAATATACATTTTTGTTGACATCATGTTAGTCTTTATCAATTTAACCATGAATTTGACTAATGCTTAGAAAAAATTAAACTCTTGTTTGTCTTTGGGTTAAACAACCTTAACATCCATATCTCATTCGCAAAGTCATAAAAAATATAATGAGAATATTTTATTGGCATTATTAAACTAACTAAAGTGACAGAACTTTGGAGAAACTTTTTTTTGAACAGAAATTAACCATGATGATATATTTTATTTACAAATGACATATTTTTACAATGTTTTAGTAATAATAGTGTATTCGTAAATTTTCGTGTAACCATGGTTTCATATGTTCACTAGTTGGACACCCGTGCGATGCACGGTATTTGATTATAAAATTTATTAATAAATATAAATTATTATTTATAAAATTTATTTTATAAAAATATATAATTTTTATTATACAAAATTTTTTAAACTAAATTTAATGGCGGAATGTGAAGATGAATAGAATAATTAAATAATAAATTTTATCATAAATTACCAATAATTTTTTATTAGAGATATAAATGTTACTATCATAAATATTATCATAAATTGTCGATCATTTTGTAATCATAGTTTAATTGTCTTTCTTATTATTATAATTTTCAGAACAAAATAACTTTTAAATAAATATACTTTACTAATATAGTGCCAAAACAAAAATATGTTCTTAATAGCAATTCAAAATATAATATTATGGATGTTATGGGAAAGTTCAAATAGTAGGATAATAAAGATTATTTTTCAAAACTATCAACGTCATTTTTTTCAATCTTGATTTGTTTCATCTAGTTGCATGACATCTGCCTAGAAGTAAGATCTTCAGAAAATTTGATTGGTTAAGAGAGGTTAAGAGAGTCAGCTGTAATCATCTTCATTAGAGTAATGCTATTCGAAGAGCAAGAGATTGAGAGTGTGTTCTATAGTTATAAAAAAGTGAAATTAATAATATGATCAAATAATTTAAATATTCAAATTGTGCATAAGAGAAAATTTTGTTTAGATTTTACTTACAATTTCAACATCAGCAACGCCCATAGATCTTATAATGCTAGTTGACGCCCCTGCGATGCATGGAAATAATTTAGATATAATTTTTTTATGTATTCATAAACATATTTATTTATTTAAATTTTATACATATAAAATTTACTACAATTTGAAATTGTCTCATATTAATTTTCTGAAATCTATTTTTCAAATGTAATAATGATTGTCAACTAATAATAGAGAGAGGAGGAAAAGTACGACAAATAAAAGTATGAAAACGAATGAGAATTCAAATTCAAATTAAAAGTTGGAAAGGAGATAGATGGGGATAAGGCGAGAAATAAAAGTAAGTTTTTAAAAAAATTGTGTGCAAGATTTAGTAAGATTTAACATTCCGATTTAAGAAGATTTCTTCACAACTTTAGGTAGGAGATTTGTCTTCTTAATTAATAACTATGTTAAAAGGGTATTTGTGAGTTTTGGCGGGAATAGATTTATCCTGGTGAAAATTATAATATTAGTATAGATATAGATTATTTGAGAAGTTCTTCGCAAATATCTGATCTTTTCCGGTGACCTTGCAATTTTCAGAATCCCTTCACCGAGACTTCGACTGCACCCAGGACATGGCGGTCATTACATCAAACCTGCTGCCGCTCCCGCTTCCCCCGGCGACGGGCCCACGAACCGGGGGGTGGTGGAGCTGCTCACCACCAGATCCAACATCGCCCCCACGTAGAGAGAGAGAAGAGTCGCCTTCTCCGCGCATTTCTTCGTCGCCTGCCCCTCCCTGCTGCGTCTGATCTCCCAACTCCGGAGTGCATTCCGAACTTGCCGGGGCGACCGCGATGGAGTGGTCCTCCACGGGGCGATGGCCCGTCTGCTAGGGTTTCCTCTGCTCACCTCCGTCGATATATACGAAGGCATGCGGTGCCCCGCTCGTCCCGAGGCAGGGCGCTCGAGCTGCGGTGGCGCTGCCGTGGGATCGCGATCCGGCCGCGATGGCGTCGTCTCCCGTCAAATTCCTCTTCGGCTTCCTTCTGGTCTCGATCATTGGATGGTTCATCTTCACGTGAGTCGTCAAGCTCGAACTAATTGTCCTCTGTCGGGACATCACTTTTTTTTTCTTTTAAAAATTACTTTTTTATGCTGTCTTTGGCTAGTTTTGTGAGGTGGGCTTGGGAATTAGGTAAGTTTGGTGCGTTAATTTGTGAGTCTGCGCTCAATTTTAGTTGGTGGACTATTTGATCTCTCCGGAGGCTCTGCATCCGTCCGTTGTAACTTGGATGATGCTGACTGGAGCGGAAATGAAAAAAATCTGGCAGACGGCTATTCAATCTTCACTGATGCGAGAGGAATGGAGGGGTTGTTTGCTTGAGGAAATCAAGTGGGATATCAGATCCTTGTTACATTCACTTTTGGGTGGTTAGAGGTACTCGCTGACATGGTGGGAATACACTTTCTGTACGGGGTTGTTTCAAGAACATGCACATGTTATTATCGCACTTCCCCATGCAAATCGTTCTTTGGATTAATGAATTTTGATACCGTTTGTTACGGTTGGGCGGTGTGAACATCCGGAGGGAGTGTGAGGCCCTTGGTCAGCTATAGTTTCCAGTGACTTTAGACTCACATTGGACTCTACAAAGAGTTGAACCAGCTTATAAGAGAAGGAATTGCCCACCTCAATGCCTAGGTTTTGGGGAAGGACAAATGGTTGCTAACAAATGGTGTATGAACCCAATCTTTAATAGTCCAATGTGGCATATCAAATACACCCTTTACTTACTGCACATGAACGGGCGTAATCTTGATCAGCATCTAGCCGATGAAGGCATCGGACTTGTAACGGGGGAGGTATTGTTATGGGTGGTTGGTGTGAGCACTCGGAGGGTGTGTGAGACCCTCAGCCAACGAGAGTTGCCAGTGACTTTAGTCCCACATTGGATTGAGTTGGACTGGTGTATAAGAAATGGAATCCCCTACCTCAATGCCTAGGTTTCGGGGAAGGACAAATGGTTCCTAACATTATTCACTTGGGAAATGGGGAACATCAATTAGCAAAAGAATGCTGGTTTGAATAGAAGGTTGTAATTGTCATGTCCCACTTGCTCACTTGAAGTTGACTGCACCTTGTGAACTCATGAAAAACCATGTGCAACCAGCCACAAGCAAAGTATGCACAGTAGCCAAAGTCTTAAAATTGGTTCTATGGGTGCAATGAGTTAGTGCTGTAAAGAAGCATGGTTTCAGCGTCTTGTGCGGGGGAAGTGTCTGAACAAATCAGAGATATAATCACATTGAACCACATATGTTGTCAATGAGATTACCAAGCATCTTCTTCCCTAGGAAATAGGCATTTATGTTTTGGCATGGTGCTTTGACGAGAACTGAGTGTTGGAGGAAGGTTTTGAGATACTTGTTGCTTCCTTGACAATGATTTTAATTATGTCATTATGACTGGTGGAACTCTTGGATTATTTTTCTGTTAATAAGATTATGGCCATGTCAAGCCTTGTTTTGAAAATCTTCCTAGTTAAAGGCGAGAGTTGAGGAAGGCAACCACACGTTGCCTCAGCATCAGAAATGGAGATACAGGAAGATAAGGAAAACATCCAATACAATGATATAATGGTTTTTGAAATCTCTCATCATGTCCAAATACCTGAAGGTCAATTTGCACAAAGACAAAGCATACAATCTGAGAAGTTTCTGGTTCTGAAAATCATGATGGAGAAAGCAAAAAACAGTAGTGTGACTGAAACAAAAGAGAAAATAAAAGAAAAGAGGTATAGCCCGTTTGGGAACCATTATGAAAAAAAGGCAGTAGCACACAAGTTAAGAAAGAAAGGCACCAGACAAAATTAAGTGGCATTTTTCTGCACAAAGAGGCAACAGGAGGCCACAACTTGTAACAGAACTAACATCAGGTAATAGCAGCATTCATGTCATTCAGTCATTTCTTATTAGTAGGAAACATCATGAATTTGTGATTCACAGCAGGTTGTACTAAAAAAACATTGAGAAAGAAAAATAAAAGTAGTAGATGTAAAAAAGCTGGGTACCACATAATACAAGAAAATCATTTTTTGGCTTACCTCATCTCACCTCATTGCTTAGGTGAGCAAGATCAATACCTCTAAGAACATAGATAAATGTGTTTATTTGGTAATCATGGAGGGACTATGAACTTGGATTTTACATGTGGCAAGCTGTCCTCTGTCCATAACATAAGTGATGGTGAGCAAGTGAGTGATCACACATAAGTGATGGTGAACAAGTGAGAGATTGCACATAAGTGATGGTGAGCAAGTGAGAGATTGCACACCTATTATCTTATATTCACACGTCATGTTTCTTGTTAAATTGCTATGGACACAGTGTCATGATTATCATGTGGTTGTAGAGTTGATTGTCGGACTCCTTTAGGTAAGGTTAGCAAATGGTTTCAAGGCCTTTCTGAGTTCAGAATAAGGGAAGGCACTTGTTGGGCACTTGTTGCAAGATTGTTCCCACTAAGAGATCATGTCTGTTGAGCCTCTGTTGGCCTTGATTCAGCTGTGTCCTCTGCTCTAGTGTAAAGTGGGTTTTCTGTTTTCCCTTTGCCTTCACAGTCTGTGGTTTAGTCAGGTAGGTTTTCTGGTTAATCTTAATCAAGGCACTAATGTTTCCCCATTGGTTTTGTCAAACCTAAGAGTAGCTTTGTTTTGGTCGTAGTCTTGTGGACATATGAGGTTCATTATCATGTATCAGTCAAGAACGGTCTTTACAGTCTTTCCTTTTGCTACCTCAATTGTTCAATCAACACTATTTGTTTGTTGCAATCCTTTCAATGGGCCTTGTTTGAGATGACAGATTCGACTAAGGCTATTTTGCAGTTTTATCTCAACACATAGTAATACTAAATGTGAATTGGATCAATATCATTAGGCACTTCACTTACTATGTGGAGGTGGTATAAAGTCTTGGTCGCATTTTAGGATATAAAGTTTATGGAGGCGGTAAGTTGGTTGGGTTGGGGAACTCAGCTGAGCTTCCATTGGGTTATTCCAAAATATTTGGTCCAAGTGCCTCCCAAAAAATTAACTAATTGAGGACCTTGTCAAAACATGAGGTCTCTTACCTGAGAAGAGTAAACTGGATCTAGGAGCAACTGAAAGTGTCCATCACCCTACTGGAAGAGTAACTCACTCGGTTAGGTTAAAAGTTTGGTAGGGGTAATCTATGGAGGGAATTGCAGTGTCTAGATGTCTATCTGCTATCCTCTAAATGATAGCCATCTTGCTACGACTAGACACAATGTACCTATGGCTTTACCTAATGATTGTTGTTCTCCCAGAGAGAGTTCCCTATGGAAAACAGTGAAGTATGGAAGAAATTATGCGATTCAGAGAATCTTGTTTCTTTCCAAAGGGAAAAAATCATGGTTATGGGACAAAGAGATCTTTTGCAATTATCCTCTTGACACAACCTCACAAAAGGAGAGGCATATACTCTAGCTGACACATTTCACATGTATACTATTGCCATCTGCACTTATTTCCCATTCCCACTGTTCATTTGTTATTCATCCCCCATGGGATTGGGATGGAAGAGTTCACTTATTTAGTATATGTAGTTTTTGCACAATGATTAGTATAGTATCGTTTGCTGGTTGCAGAGCTTTACTTATTTACGAATATTTCCTTTGATTGAGTTTTTTGGAAGGGTGCACCTTTGATTGAGTTTTGGAGAGTCTGCATTAAGAGTTTCATTACGTTTGGTCTATGGCTGCAGTTTGTTGTGCTACCCTGTGTTAGATGGCCTATTTGGATTGTCAAGTTGATCCTGTTGGAGGACTGAATGCACAATTGCTGATCCTGATTGAGATTAGCCCATTCCATTGCAATTTATGCCAAAAAACCCCAAACTTGTCGTGAGTTAAGGAAAGGGAAAATTTGGTCCCTTTTAGCCTTGAAGGGTTGGTTTTGTTCATTTTTCTTCAGGGGAAGTGGACTACAGCACCAGTTTGGATATTTATTGTTTGCCTCTATGCTCTCTCTCTAGAGTTTTCTAGTGAGAGAAACTATGGGAATGGGATAGCCGATGGGGGCGAACCATGTCCCTTTAGGAGGAGGTGGTTTTTGCCGGAATGGACCTCCCGCTGGAACTGCGAGACATCTGACCTGTTTCCGGTGTGGCAGGAGAGAACACCTTAGCCGCTCCTGCCTTGCTCGGATACTGCTGCCTGTCCATGGTGTGAGGAGTGTCTGGGGTAGGTCCTTCACAGATGTTGTGAGGGGTGTTCCGGCGGAGAAGCCAACGACGGTGGGAAGCAAAAGGTGTGTGGATGCAGGGGTTCTTCCCTGCAGCCTGCATAAGAAGGGTGATTGGCTCCTGTGAAGCCTTCGCATGTCCATCGTAGAAGGTAGAGTCCAGGCGGAGGATGTGAGCTGGAAGCTTCTTGCCCTGCCAGGAGTCAGCTGGGATGTCTTGAAGTTGTCCCCCACCTCCTTCCTTGTGGTTGGATTTGAGGAATAAGTGGTTGCAGAGATGGCAGATGTAGGGGTGTTAGCGGGGGATAGACCGCTTCTTGGAATCTCTAGGTGGTCGAAGCGCCAAAGCACTTTCTCTAGCCCCGAGTTGGCTTCTAGCCGTGTGATCTTGGAGGTGGTTGCCTCTCCTACTGTGCGACGTGGAAGGCATTTCCTTTGTGGTCCACTCCTTCGGGGGATTGGTTAGGAGGACCTCGGAGTTCCCCCCCTTCAGCTCTAGTACTTATGTTGCAGTGGATATTTCGGTAGCCTCTGTCCATCTATCACACATTATGCTACAACCTCTTGTCATCCACACTGTTTTAAAGGAGGCAACCCATTCTTTTAGCTCTTCAACTTCTTATTCCAGATATTTTTTCATATATATATTTAGGGATTGGTGCTTTCAATCCTGGACCTGTCTCTCCAATAGAATCCAGTATGGCTTGAAAGTAAGGGTTGGATGTTGTGTGTGTTGGAACTCCTGCATGCAAAAGCCATTTCACTATATTCTTCATTGCGCCTTTTGCTGCTTTGGCTGTTACCTTTACTCCCTTTATTGTTTGTTTTGATGGTTGGCTGTGTTACAAATTATTTTCTATATAAAAATATTTTCATAGGAATCTTTGAAGACTCATAAAATCCAAAACCTCTTCCTTCTATTTCTGAAGATGCACTTTTACCACTACCTCTTCCTCTGAACCTACTGATCTTGATCTCTTTCCTCTGCTCATGCGGTCATGCCTCTCCCCAACTCTTCTGCCTCTCTAGCCATGCCCTGACTCTGAAAACGTGCTTCCCTGAAATCTCTTTCCTCTTGTGGAAGATTCTCTTATTCATTATCATCAAGGGAAATTGGTTTTTCCCTCATTAGGCCTTTGCCCCTCCTTGCATGCCTTTCATAAATCTCCTCATGCAACTCTTGCTGTTGTTGAATCTGGATGTCTTTTCGTTCTTTTCTCCGCAGCATCTATGCTCTTATCTCCTTCACAATCTCCTGGGGGCATGCATTACATTTCTGTACATTTCCTCCTATGCCTGCAATGCGCTGGTTAAGGTGATAAATGCCTCCATTCATCTAATTATTACAATATAGACATCAGATTCTCTTTCTGGCAAAGTCAATCATAGTCCCACAGCGCCATTCAATGTCTTTCTCTTTATCTAAAAGTCTAAGTTTGTCTCCCTCCTGGTCAGCCATAATCTTGTTACATTGCAAAGATAAACATGTAACTGCATGATTAGTTTACATTTTCTTTGCACCAAATTTCTGAAATTAAATACCCTTATTTTTATATCATGCCACAATTGGGTCAATTAAGTGATTAACACATTCAATTGACCTCTAATTACAGTATTTAGACCCTCTAATTACATTAATTAGACAAAAACTCCAAATTTTAAATTCTAAATAGGGTAAAAATAGGAGGTTTTATCTAATTTTCCGAAATTAAACACCCTTGTTTTTGTATCATACCACAATTGGGTCAATTGTTACACTAATTAGACAAAAGTCCCAATTTTTAAACACTAAATAGGGTAAAAATCGGGAATTTTGTCTAATTTCTCGAAGTTAGACACCTTTATTTTTATATCATGCCAGGTCAATTGAGTGATTAACAAACTCAATTGACCTGTAATTACACTAATTAGGGTAAACATTGGGGCTTTTGCCTAATTTCCCGAAGTTAAACATCCTTGTTTTTATATCACACTATAATTGGGTCAATTGAGTGATTAATACACTCAATTAACCTCTAATTGCAGTAATTAGACAAAAGCCTCAATTTCTAAACCCTAAAGCGGGTAAAAGTTAGGGGTTGTCTTATTTATGGTTTGCCGAATCGGGGCAAATCGGCCCGATTACCCTGAATCGGTGCGAATTAGGGGAAACCCGATTCTTGATTCGCCTGCATTGGCCGATTCGCCCCTTATATATAATATTATATGTCATGTATATATAATATTATATGTCATGTATATATATAATATTATATCATATTTGTAATATATATTATACATTATAAATATGATATATATATTACATATATGTATTTAATCAATATAAATGTGTCTCAAATTATATGTACTATATATATATATATATCATATGATATATTGTATATAATATATATATATACCCATGCGAATCGGTCCGATTCGGACTGATTCAAGGGGAATTGGGGCAAATCAGGGGAAACCCGATTCGCCTTCCGATTCCAATCTGGCAAACCATTCTTATTTTCACAAACTCTAAACAATATCCCATCCTCCAAGCTCCATAGCCCCCTTGCAACTCAAATCATGCTTCTTAAAGATATTTTCTACTTTTCAAAATGAAAAAAAAACAAAAAACTAAGAAGTGTAAAACTTTAATACCTTGAAGAAGAAGAAGAGTAGGGCGTCGACGGTGGCGGAGGTGGCAATGTCCTGCGGTGATGGCTTCCGACAATGGGGGAGAACGAGAGGAGGAGGGCTGAATGGGTTGTGGGGGATAAGGCCGAAAGGGGTTTTTGTCATTTTGTGAAATGGCCACCCCCTTTGGGGATTGACCATTAAAACCCAGGATCTGACTCGATTAGGGCTAGTCAGTTCCGGATTGGCCTTAATCGGCTGATCCAGTCCGATACCAGGCCGATTTGGGCCAGATCAATTTAAAATTTAAATTCCATTGCCCGAATTGGCTGATCCTAATCCGGATAGGCCGATGCCGATTAGGACTGATTCGGATCGATCTGGCCTCAATTTTATGAAGGCTAGGGGGCCCTCCGACCGTTCCCATCCAGAATCAGCCGATCCCAAACTGGATCGGCCGATTCTGCCTTCCATGCCTTCCAAGGCGATCTAGGCAGTCTACGTGCACCTGGCTGATGCGAGGAGCCATGCCTTCTATTGTTGCCTAGGCGACTATCTCAGTCGCTTTTGATAACATAGAAGAAAAAGTAAAAAACTACTTGTGGGAGGGCATACTATACATTACACAAGTTTTTTGGAATCCTTTTTCTTGTACAAGTCGTGTTAAGTAATGCACAATTTTGGTAAACATGCTCTTCACAGCTTGATGTTTTGGAAACTAATATATCCTTCACAGCTACATATTAATTTTTGTCCCTCCTTAAGAATAAAGTTGGTGGATTAACTATATTTTGTTGGTAATGAAGGAGCTGTCTTGCTCCCTTTCTGGTCCAGTTTTAAGATGCATCTCATTGCATATCCATGTACTTTTGTTCTTTCATTGATATACATGTTTTTCACTGGCTAAGCAGAATGGAATTTAAAATCAATGATACTATTCAGGAAAATGCTTACTTAGCATAATGTTTATTGTCTTTTGAGCCAATGTGGTCTTCCTTAATGATACGCTGACCTTTTATCTTTGTTCCATTTCAATTACTTTTTTCTCCAGATTCTTTTCCAGGCTTCTTGCTTGGTTTATGAGCCGTGTATTGGGGGCATCTGTTGGATTTCGGGTTGCTGGATGCAATTGCTTAAGGGATGTAACGTTGAAGTTCAAAAAGGTTTTTTTTCCCTTTTTGGTAACTTGGGTTTGCAAGTTTTAGGACAATTGCCGTTCTTTTTATATACCTTTGTTGTTTATTGACTTTCTAGTTATGGAAAGATTAACTATGACCTTCATGGAAAAAAAGTGATTGCAGTATGGTTTTGTTTCTCTTCTTTGTTTGTAATAGCTACTCCACTCACATAACTATGTCTTTCAACTTTTCCTTGTTTCTCTCGCTCTATTGGGAAATGTGCTACTCAATTATGCAATTATGTGGTTTGATAATATGTCCAGAGAAACTGTGATGATCTCATGGTGCAAAATGTAGCAAATTCTAAAAGAGAGAACAGAAGGAAGTTGTCACAAAACCCATTCCTAAAAATAATGAATTACTGTCTTTCTACGTGTATTATTCACCCAAAGGAATTAAAGACCGGCTACTTGCCTTTTACGGATGCTTTAGTGAGGACCTTGGAGACACTGTCACCCAGATGGCTTGGGACCATCACTATAATGGTCTTTTGTCAGACCTGCAGAGAATAGCAACAGTAGACTTTGAACATATGATTCTAAATAAATCATTTGAAAATCACATGCCGGGAACAATTTTGCATCAGTTAATGCATAGAATTTAAAATGCATCTGCATGGTATATGGCCAGATTCTATTGTTTATACCCCAGAGTGCAACAGAGGATATATGACTATCTAAGTACTCTGAAGTCTGCGCTCTGTTCTCTGGGGAGAAGTACAAGTGCCTGCTACACCGATTCATCTCTGGGAATGCCCGAGGAAGATGCCACATGCTTGTTACCAAATAAAACAAAAAGTGCCAGTAGATCTATTTGAACTGATATAGAAGTTATCTACCTTCACTATGTTGTAAGCTTGCTTCATAACATGTTTCATCAGTGGAAGTAAAATAGACTATAGTAGAAGGGAGGGTTGAATCATTGAAGAACAGTAAGCATGGACTGCTGTAAGGTAAAGGCGTGTCTGCTAAGCACAGTACAAGAAAGAATCAGTATATGCTTTCAATTTAATTGCTATCATCATACATCATTTACAGCCTCTAGTCATAGTTGTGTAGGTTCTCACTTCTCACACAAATTTGCACCTTTCTGTTTTATTGATTCTTGCAGTCCACAATCTCACTGCTCTCTCAGTGGCATAGTCGCAACCCATGGTTCTACAGTCTTTCAGTCTCCTTACAAGAGCCATCATAAAGCTCTTATATTTACTTAAAAGCACAGTAAGTAGGAAACTAAGTAGATTTACTTAAAAGCACAGTAAGTAGGAAACTAAGTAGGGGTAGTAAAGGCATTGACAAAAGAACCAGTTATCATGGGATGTGTGGCGGATAGGACAAATGGATCTCAAAATCTCCTCTATTATGTCACCCTAGGACCCATTTACATGTGCAAACAAATGAGGTCGACTGTCTTATTGGTTAGAGCTTGAGAACGATATCATAGTTCCCTATATACTTGCCTGATCCATACAATCAGTCATCACGGGTTATTTCCCAGAATCCCAATGGACTAATATTTGTAAGGAAGTCCCTAGCAATTTTCCTATCCCCTTTTTGTCTTCAGAAAATGGCTAGGAGGAAGGATGTATCTGGTGCTACATATTCCGAGACAAGAGGCAATTGAGGCAACTGAAGGGTTGCCTCAAGCCTCAAACACTTAGGCGATGACCTAGGGCATTTGAGGCAACAATACATTAAAAAAGAAAAAAAAACAAAATATGCTTCAGATGCATAAATTGTATTCTATTTGTTCACAAAATGACCAAAATACATGCATAAAATACTAAAACTGCCTTCATTTACTTGTTTAACCATGCCAAGCCTTGTTTTTGGAGGCTGGGGAAAGAGAGGTGGGCCAGTATGACTGCCTTTGGCAGCCGAAGCAACGTTTTTGGCAGCCGAGGTAACTTCCAAGATAACCAAGCAATTTTGGCCAAAGCGGGGCGACTTGCTGGCTCTTTGCCTGGCCTCATAGCTTAGGTGGTTGCCTTGACTGCCTTTGATAGCATGGCTAGGACATGGAGATCCTTTGTCCCTGCTGTTTTTGTAATTGTGGGGCAGGTTTTAAGTATGATATGAGGCATGTCTAGTATGAGTGGACTGAGAGAAGGCATAAAGCTTTTTTTTGAAACATGGATGATACCATGACCACGAGTATATTTGAGTATAAAGGAATATTCAAAGGATGGCCAATCACAGCCCATATACAAGGAATCTCCACCCAAGGCAAGATAGTGTGTTGATCTAACTCTCCAAAGACAAAAAGAGCGAGGAGTTATAGTAACCCACCTTACAACAATGAGTGGCCCAAAAAATCACTTTCTCACAAATAAAAGCAAAAACTCTCTCCTCTGTTCTAGCCTCCCTTTTGAATATTCTATTGTTCCTTTCATTCCACAAGACCCAAAGGGTGGCATGAAGGATAAGCCACCAAATGATTCTATCCTCCTTGAGCGCCCACTTCCTATGCCAATTGGAGACAAGCTGCTGCATTGCAACAAAATTCCCAATTGGCTAATGTATCCTCTGCCCCATCTTCACCCATATGTCCTTCGTGAAAGAGCAAGAAGTGAATAAGTGATCTAAATCCTCTTTGTAGTCCCTACACATACAACATCTGGTAGAAATATGTTGGAGAAAATGAGCCACCCTATCACATGTTGGTGACCTGTCGTGAGAGATCCTCCAAATCAGCACCTTCACCTTCAGAGGGCTCTTGAGAGCCCATATCTGAGAATCCCGGGGGTGCTACAATCCCCCATCAGAAAGGGCTAGGTAGGCTGACCGCATCAAGAAGAGACCTCCTCCCTCCCATCTCCACACCCTGGAGTCAGACATGTTGACTTGGTGTCTGAAATCCTAAAGGAATGCCAAGAGGCTCTGAAATTGATCCATCTCCTGAAGAGACAGACTTCTCCTGAAAATGGGGGCCCAAGTACACCTAGGCAGCTGATCATCAAAAGACTAAGCCACAGTATCCCCAGGCAACCTTGCTACAACAAACAATGATGGGAAGGCCTCTGCAATTGAGCTATCACGACACCACCTGTCCTGCCAAAACAAGTATCTCTGACCATCCCCCGACTGACACCTGACACTGGCTTTGACAAAATCTGCACACTGCATAAGCCCTCTCCAGATCAGAGAGACATTGTACAAGTGGGTTGGGAGTACATTCCACACCTTGGCTGATTTGTAATACCTTTGGGAGATCAGCTGAGACCACATTCCCCCATCCCCTACCCCCAGTCTCCACAGCCACTTATTGAGTAATGCCAAATTAAAGTATCTTATGTTGATGCCCACACCCCTGCTTCCTTGCTCTGACAAATTCTACCCCCGGTGATATCGTGCCACCCTTTGACTCTGCTCCTATTGTCATGTCAAAAAACCCTAGCTTGAATAGCCGTGAGCCTCCTAGCCACCGACTTTGGGATTCTGAAGATAAAGAGAAAGTAAATCGACAAGCTATACCCCTATAAGAAGACAGTCTAGTCTTCCAACCTGTCAGTCTGTACTCAAGTCTACGAACCACCCCCTGCCAATCCCTATAATGAATAGACCTAGGGGAGGGGGGAAGACCAAGGTAGGAGGAAGGAAAGGCCCCAATCTGGCACCAAAAAATGAGAGCTGCCCTCGCAATGGCTGGCTCCTCCATGTTGATCCCTACCAAATTCCTTTGGTTGTAGTTCACCTTCAACCCGGAGATATCTTGTACCGTCTCTAACACCAATATAGCATCAATCAGCTACTGAACATCGTCAACCAGGAATAAAAGATTGTCATCAGCATACTGTAAATGAGAGATAAAAATACTTTTGTGAACTTGGAAGCCTCCAAGGACTCTCGCTGCCTCAGCCCTCAAGAACAACCTACTTAGAATCTGGGCTACTCAAATGAACAGAAGAGGGGAGAGAGAATCTCCCTGATGAAGCCCTGTCCCACTAAGGAAAGAGCAGTGGTGGACGCTGGAATTTCATTTAGTGGGGTCATCTTAGAAGGTAAGGTGCACCCATAGACTTATGTTCTTGGTGCAGTGGGGTCAAAAAAACTTATATATAAAGATAATTTAATGGCCAAACTTAACATCTTTAATAGAAGTTTTACAATCCAGTGGGTTCACATGACCCCACTGGATATAAGGTGGTTCCGCCACTGGAAAAGAGGCAGAGGGATGCCCATTAATGAGCACCGCAAAGACAGCAGAGGAGATACATTCCCTAATCCATGAGAGTCATTTATGCTGAAATCCCCTCTTTGTTTGCACCTGAGTGATACAACTCCAGTCAAATGCTTTTTTGAAATCTAATTTGAGAGCCATTCCACTTTTCCTCTGCACCTTCATAGCATGGACTGGGGACACTCGTGACCAACAAGGAAGTTCCCCTCAATACATCTTCCCCTGATGAAATCATGAAAGCCTCCTCAAAACCACTGACTATGTCATCCATCACCCTATAAAGCCTTCTTGGCAAAACCTTGGAAATGATCTTATAGGTGCTGTTCAGCAAACTAATGGGTCTGAAGTCGGCAAACTCCTGCGCACCCTGCTTCTTGGGGATTAAGACAAGAATGGTTTTATTGATGCCCCTCAAATGAGCTCTGCCTGCATGAAAATCCCAGAGAGAGAAGGCATAAAGCTTAGAGGAGGAGAGGAAGAACTGATCCACCTACAACATGGAGATGTATGCCGTGTGGATTTTATACTGTTAAAGATCATTTTGGAGATCTTAGAGGCAGCAATTGTCTTCAAGACAAACATTGAAGAGAGCAACATCGTTGGATTGAATGTAGTGGATGAGAAATAAAATTGCTGTGCAAATTTTGGGATCCAATTATTCATTATTTCCAATTAATTATTTAGCATCCCTCTAACTGATGACCTTCTCAGATGCTCAGAATGGGATTTCATGATGAAGAAACTTGAGGACCCATTAGCAGGTTGGAACTTGGAAGGGTGGACTTTATCAGCTGAGGTAAGTGGATTTTATTGAAGGCAGGGCTCTCAAATTTGGCAGTTTTAAAGGCTAAGAGGAGAAAGAGGATACACATAGATCTGTTGGGACTGGGGAGTTCTTGTAGAAGAAAGTGGGTAGGGCTGGCATCCATTGAAGTCACTGACAAGGCTCTGCTTCCTCAACAGTTATAGTAGGTGGAGAGAGAAGTAAATACACCATCTGGGGTAGTATTGCAAGATAAATATTTTAAGATGTTCTTAGCTGGTGTGAGACATTATATCCAGGGATATTATGCAGAGAACTGGAGATATATTTGTCTGTCCCTTGATCTCTTTGCGTGCTTCTCTAAAATTCAGATTGGTAGATGTCAGCTGAATTTTGGAGGGATCCACCATGGGACTGTGTGCTGTTACTTAGGTAATCAGAAAATCAGCAATTTATGGTTGCAGGCAGGTGCATGGTTGTTGGTTTCGGCCATGACCGAAGCCATGACCGAAACGAAACTGGACGAAATTACTGTAGCATTTCCGAAACTGAAAAATAATATTTTAATTAGTTTTGTCCGAAACCAAACTGAAACCGTCCGAAATCAAACCGAAACCGACCGAAATTGACAGAAACCGGCCGACACTCTCCTTTTGAGGCCGCCTGAGACCGGCCGAAACCAGCCAAAACGAAATCGAAACGGTTTCGGTTTCGGGCCTGGGTGATCCCGAAACCGATACTCCCATCCTTGGGCAGGTGCTCTGTCAAGATGGGTTCTGAGGTTTCACAGAAACCTGAATGATACAAGAATTTCTAGAGCTCATCCTGAGTTGGGCCAATATAATCCCAAAAAGTAGGTAATCCCTAGAGCACATAGTAACCTGAAAGTCAGGTTCCCAGGCCTTTACCAGATAACTTGTTCTGCTAAACGACCTTAAAAAAATGTTCTTCTAAACAGGTGATTAGCACATGTTGTTGGTTGTCAGCCCAAGGATGTTGGGATTTGTGATTTTACAAAACTTTGTAGGATCAACACCTGGAAAAAACTTGCCAGCTCCAAGCATTAGTTCCAGCCTTCCAGGGGCAGGTGCGGGCCCTGCCACTTGCACGGAGCCCGCTGTGGACACGGGAATTTTTCCCTCATTATTTTGGAATGTTCGTTTCATTTATCATGTTCTGACTTTGTATTGCGGGGCGTGCCAGACTGTCTACCAGACAGAAATAAAGGTTTGCATGAAGCAGAGAAAGGATTTTAATGTCCGTGGAACGGACGAGTGCGCCGTTTCTTAATCTGAACTTCTTTGATTCCGTGCCTTTAATCATCAGGCGATTAGGGTAGCGTGTGCTGGACCCCTATCTCCATCGATCGGAATTGATGTTACATTTACATCGAGTTAAAAGTCTTAGATGCTATATTAACACCAGTTTCAACTCAAATACCATTTCATAGCGAGGGCGAGGATATATGCATTTTCTTGGAAATTCCAATACAATGTTTTCCTTTGATTTGAAAATGGATTTGTTCCTTTGAAAATGTATGAGCTTCCTTTTGAGGATCAGAGTTATCTTATGAGTTTATGAGGGTATCTTTTGGGCAAGATCTCCGTTTAAACAGAATTCCCCCTTTTTTTAGAAAGCGTATTCATACGAATATATACTCGTGAAGATATGTTTGTGTTTTCTTATCGGGATCTTGGTAGAAACCAAGTTTCTCCCCGAAAATATACGTATATGAGCATAACTTTTTGTGAGTATATGAGTATTTTCCAGGACGGAACTTCTGCTTGAGCGGAGTTTCCTTTTAGGAATTATATACATATAAGCACATAGTTATGAACATATGAGTATGTCCTCGGACAGACTCTCTGTTTGAACAGAGTATCCTTAAGAAAACATATACATATGATTGTGAGTATGTTCTTGGGCAGAACCCCCACTTAGGCAGGATTCCCCCCAAGGAACATATACATATAAACATAAAATCGTGATTATATGAGTGTTTTCTCGGGCAGAATCTCCGCTTGAGCAGATTCTCCTCAAGAAAACATATACATATAAACACATAATTATGATTATATGGATAGGTTCTTTGGATAGAATCTCCGCTTGGGCAGAGTCTCCTCAAAAAAACATACACATATAAACATAAGAACAAATGACATCTAAATGCGCGTACCCAAAGAGTCTTGCTCAATGGGAGGCATTTAGAGCACGAACATACAAGAATATTTTAAATATCGGGCGTCCATAAAGTGATATGCATTATAGACGATATTTAAATCCCATACATCTAAATGCGCATGCCCATAGAGTCATGCTCAATAGGGAGGCATTTAGAGCACAAATATACAAGGGTATTTAAATATCAGGCGTCCATAGAGTGATTTGCAATATGGACGATATTTAAATCCCGTAGGATCCCCACGGAGTCTTGCTCGATGTGGGGATATAAACCATGCTATAAGAACTTTGAGACACCCTCCATGGAAAGGGATGAGGGGGATGCCGATGCCGTATATGAGGCAATCTCCCGCTTTCTTATATGCTATTGAACGCTCATCACTCTGCGCCGAGCAAAGAATGGACCAATACCTTCACGCTAAGCCAGAAAGTTGGAAGAGCGATTGAAGGGGATTTGGAAGAAGGGAGCTTTTCTATTTCTAATTTTTTTAGAACAAGAGGACTGGTTTTACAAGCTTGGGGACTGTTTTTTCCATGGATTTTGGGACTGGTTTTACAAGGCTTTGGGGGTTGCCAACCAGCAGGGTTTTAGGGAGAATATCCGGGCTTGGAGGCATGCAGGCCGGCCTCTACAACATGGGGACTGGTTTTTCCAGAAATTTTGGGGGGGCTTGGAGGCTTGAAAACTGACCTCTTCCAATGGAGGGGGTGCCTCCCCTTTTATAAGGGATGGCTCCCCCCTCCTTACATGCGCAAGAGAGGGAGAGGGGGGAGATCCCCCATCCGGTTGGAGGGGGAAACCCCTCCAACCGATTTGTTTGAAAACCAGTTGGAAGGGGGGGAACCCCCCAACCGTTTTCACCTAAAAATGGTTGGAGGGGAGGGAACCCCCCAACCGTTTTTATGTAAAAACGGTTGGAGGGGATCCCCTCCAACCGGTTTGTATAAAAACGGTTGGAGGGGAGGGAACCCCCCCCAACCGTTTTTGTTGGAGGGCCTCCAACCGTTTTGTGTGAAAACAGTTGGAGTTTGCTTCATTCGTCCCCTTATAGGGGTATTTTTTCAGATTTATGGGAATGGGGGGGAGGTTTGACACTTTTTCCATGCCAACACCCGCACCTGCCCCTGTGAGAGTGGATGCTACTTTTGGTGCCTGCCTGCATGGGCACAAAGTTGCTCTCCTGTAAACATGGAAAACAGAATCGAATCGGGCCGGTTCGGCCGGATTGACCGATTCACTGGAAGTTTGGCCGATCTAAGATTGGCCAGATTAAAAATTATTTTTTTTTAAAAATAGGAAGAATCAGAAAAAGATAGGAAACTATGTCTTCAATATATATATATATTTATGATATATGTAATCTTACATATAAATTTACACATTCATATTTGTTGAGATTGTCCCACATGGGACAATTCAAAGATGGGCTTGTACTTATATAGTGTGGCCTTCCTCCCCTTAACACCTAGGTTTTGGGGGTGAGTTTCTACATGATATCAGAGCAGATGTATTTCTCAACTTTTTCTTCTGATTTGCGCCACCTCCTCCCATCTAATTTTCACGGCCCATCTTGGCAGTGAGGGAGAGTGTTGGAGTGGGTTTAGTCCCATATTGGTTAAGATGGGTTGTGGAAAGCAGGGTTTTGCATGGCGAATCGGATCGGCCCGATTCGGCCAAATTGGATCGGATCAGGGGAGATCCGATCCATGATTCGGCTGATCCAATCCGATTCGCATGGGTATATACATACATACCCTTTCTTCCCCTTTGTTCGTCATACTTATTTACCTGAATATCATTTAAGTTTCATTTACTTAAATGATATTCAGGTAAATAAGGAAGTACCCCCCATTTAAATCCAATAAAAAATAGCAAAAAAATCATATCTCTTACCAATAAAAACTCAACTATCTCCCATCAAAGAAGAAAATTACGATTTCGGTGATTTTAGCGAAATGCTAACTTTCTAATCTCTCATAATTTAGCCAATCTAAAATTTTTATAATTCAAATAAACCACATAGAACACTAAAAATCCAAAGTCTGGTAAAAAACAGTCAAACGTGTATGTGACTTCTCCAAGGGAGCCACTCTTCTACTGAAAAAAATGTTGGTTTATTTGAATTATCAAATTTTTTGATTGGCTAAATTATGAGAGATTAGAAAGTTAGCATTTCGCTAAAATCACCGAAATCATGATTTTCTTCTTCGATGGGAGAGTTGACTTTTTATTGGTAAGAGAGATGATTTTTTTGATATTTTTATTGGATTCAAATGGGGGGTACTTCCTCATTTACTTAAATGATATTCAGGTAAATAAGTATGAAGAACAAATCGTGTTTCCCATGGGTAATATACACATATCTATATATATACATAATAGTCCTATGCGAATTGGACCGATTCCATGCGAATCAGACCGAGTTAGGGGGAACCCGATTCGGTCCGAATCGCCGTTCCAACAAACCATGGTGGAAAGTGCATATAGTCTTAGGCCCTTCATGGATGGCAAAGTCGGATTGGGGTGTTGGATCGGACCCGTTGACCTCGATCCGAGTCTGGTTGTATCGCAGGATCCGCCCGATTCCATGGGAATTTGGCCGATCTTGGATCGGCTTGGTTAAAAAATGAAGAAAAAACCAGGAATAAGAGAAAATTCTTTAAAAAACATATAATAATTGCACATTTTGGGTATTTCCATAGTCTAGTTGCACATATGTTCATATTACAATACAAAGCAACGATAATTATGATACCTTATTTACCTGAACATATTACAATACAAAACAACGATAATTATGATACCTTATTTAAATGATGTAACGATAATTATGATACCTTATTTACTTGAACATCATTATATTTGTAGTTTCATTTACTTAAGATATTACATGTAAATAAGGAAGTACCTCCCATTTGAATTAAATAAAAATATCAAAAAATCATATCTCTTACAAATGAAAAGTCAACTCTCTCATCCAAGAAGAAAATCGTGATTTCAGTGGTTCCATCAAAATAACGACTTTCTAATCTTTCATAATTTGACATATCTAAAAATTTCATAATTCAAATAAACCCAATAGAATACTAAAAATCTAAAGTTCGGTAAAAAAAGTCAAACGTGTATATGACTTCTCCAAGTGAGCCACTCTCCTACTGACAACACTTAGTCTGCTTGAGACCTTTCAAGATTCGGTCAAACGTAAACTATCATCACCCAAACTCATGAGAATCGTCACTTTCTAGTTTCTTTTCAATTACAAAGTAAAAAATCTCATGAGTTTAGGTGATGATAGTTTAGGTTTGACCAAATCCTGAGAGGTCTCAAGCAGACTAAGTGCCGTCAGTAGGAGAGTGGCTCATTTGGAGAAGTCATATGCACGTTTGACAATTTTTACCGGATTTTAGATTTTTAGTATTCTATTAGATTTATGAAATTTTTAGATATGCCAAATTATGAAAGATTAGAAAGTCGATATTTTGATGAAATCACAGAAATCACGATTTTCTTCTTTGATGGGAAAGTTGATTTTTTATTTGTAAGAGATATGATTTTTCTGATATTTTTATTGGATTCAAATGGGATGGGAGGTACTTCTTTATTTACATGTAATATCTTAAGTAAATAAATGATGTTCAGGTAAATAAGATAAGTGGAGGGGATCAGACGTAATGAAGGTAAGTTGAGGGAATCGGGCTACATTAGATGGAATGAACGTGGATCGTGTGGAATCGGACTGGATCAGTCCGATTTTGCTCGATCCACTCTGATTCCACCTTACATCGTGGGTCCCCCCCCCCCTAATAAAAAAAAAAAAAAAATAACCGGGTTGCCATCGGCCGATTCTGACCCGAATTGGCCGACTTTGCCATCCATGGGGTCCTTCAAACTCAACACCTGAATTTTGTTGTTTACCATCTTGTGCGGAGCCCACACCTGCCCCTTCAAAGACAAGAAACACCCGAGTTTCCTTTCAAACTCAACACCTAGGTTTTTGAGGTGAGTTTCTACAATATATATATAATATACACGATATATATGTAATCATATAGATATATGCATATGATATTAATGTACAAACATAATTAATATGTATATCTTTATAAAAGTATACATTATACATATATCACAATCATTAGATTGTGGACAGTGTTGGAATATGGAGCTTGAGGCCCTGAATTCTCCAATGTGCGGGTATGCATACGCGCGCGGATGGACCTGAGCGGTTAGGTCATAAAGAAACATGCAAACTGTGTGCCAACAATTTTTTGGGGCAATATGGAGAGTGAGGAACAGTGGAATCTTCAAAGAAGAATTTGGATAACCAGCTGTTACCATTGGAGATCATCATAATCTGTATGCATTTTTTTTCGTCACTTGGAAAGAAGAATGGGTGAGTTCATCCTTCTGGGCCCTGGGGAGACTGTACAAGTGAGGAAATTCCTCTTGTGGGGGGTTGTTCTTTGTGAGAGCTGATAGGGGGTTGTTGAGTAACTTTAGTTGCTCTTCCAGAGGTGTTTTGATGCGGGACAGCACTGATTCTAGGCTCTAACGTGTACTAACACAAGGTAGAAATCAGCAAGTGAGTGACTACTTCAGCAGGATATTGGCATCCACAATAATTCCATGAGAACAAGTACGCTATTATAGCAAGAAATGTGGCTCGAACCACTGTCCCTCGCAGAAAGAAGACGCCACGGACTGACGATAGTGAGGACTACCACTAGTCCAGGGCAGCCGAAACACACTTAGATGTCCAAACGGTAGTCACAGGTGGGGATCTCACAACTCACAAACAGCAAGGATTTTCATCGCTTTAATAACTGGCTAGGCAGTCCTGACTTCTCATATGCACGGGAGCAAATTTAACTATATACTGACAAGCAAGAACGGGAATGAGTCAGCAGCAACTTACTGACCCTCTGAAGAGTGGGGACCTGCACTGACAACATTGGGTAGTGAAGCGAGGTGACTTCTGCCGGCATCGGCGCCAATGTCAACATGACAAGCTTGGCGATCATTGGCTCCAAGTGGCGTTTGCGCTGGGGCGAGACGGTGGGTTGACTCGGGCGCTGGCAAGGGGGGGGCATGAGCATCAAGGATGACTGAACTCGTGCGTGAATGTTGGCAGGTACAGTTACACATGGATAGAGTCGTCGACGGCCTCAGTCCCATGCAAAGTCATCCGAAGGCTGGACAGGGCGGACCAGGCGGCACAGCAACAGCAGTGGGGTCACGCAGTAGCTGTGCAGGGGCTGGGCAGATGGTGCCAGCCGGAGTGCTCAAGAGAACCTGCGAGTGGGCATGGAGGGGTCGTGCGGGCTCCGCGACAGGCCTGCGAGACGCAGGTGGGCTGGGAATGCCCGCACGTGGACTACTGGGCCGTCGTAGGAAACCCCGCATGAAGATGCGGCGAGGGCGCCACGGGTTGGACCCTACGAGGGCATGGCAAAGGCGCGATAGGCCGTGTGGATGAGGTGTGTCATGGGCGGCCTGTGTGTGAGTGCAGTGATGGGGCGGGAGTGACTGGGGGCCACGCGGGGCAGCCTGCGTCGCTGTTGGCAGAGTCACGGGAGGGTGCAGGGGTGTCTAAGCGGTGCTTTCCCCCGCGCGAGGATGGGGGCGGCGGCCTCCGGAGTGCAGCATAGGACAACAGTGAGGGCGCGGCTGTCCCCATTGGACCACTGGGTGTTTGTGTGTGTGGAAGACGAGAGCAAGAGAGAGAGACGCGTGAGGGAGAGAGAGAGAGAACAGGAGCGAGAGAGACACGAGAGAGAGAGAGGTGGGGAGTGAGGGACGGAGGGAGGAGAAGGTGACGGTGAAGCTGGAGGGGGGAGAAGAGGAAGGGAAAGGTGGGGAAGAGGACGACAGAGAGGGGGAGGGAGGGCTAAGGGAGAGGGAGAGGGAGAGAGAGGGAGAAGCTTGGGCTCCAAGTTTCCATTTCTATTCATAAAATTTTTGGATCTCCCTCTTACGAGAGGGTACATGTCAGGAAATCCACAAAATAAAGACTAAATGCCCATTCCCTATAATATGTACAAAAATCGACCAAAAAAATATAGAAAAATAGAAAACACCACATGGGGCCTAAATGGGCTGTACAAAAAATCTCTCAGCCCTCCAAAAAATGTACTGGTGCATCAGAAGTCCTATCGAGTGTCGCCTAGCCAAACAGACGTTGGCTCCGCCACTCGACGATGTTGGTAAACACCTGCTGGGTCGAACTGGATGTGTGCACAGGTGTCCTCGTCATGTTTCTTCTTTACCATCTTGGTAGAGGCTTTATTTATTTATTTATCCTTGTATTTTGTGCTGCATTTTCTAAATCAAACTGTGGGTCCTCTCAATCACTCTCTAAGAGGAAATGATTGCAGAGAAAAGAGCTGCTAGATTACGAAGATGGCAGCCTGTGGGAAATTGTTGAGTAACTTGAGTTGCTCTTCCACAGTTGTTTCTTCTTTACCATCTTGGTAGAGGCTTTATTTATTGAGTAATGCTTGGCGCCCGGTCGCCCGGGCAAATGATTTGCCCGGGCGCCGGGCCAGGGCGCATCCACATTGGGCACCCGGGCGCCCAGCAGCGCCCAATGCGGCGCGCCCTGGCCCGGCGCCCGGGCAAATCATTTGCCCGGGCGCATGGGTATAAAGCATTTCCCTTATTTATTTATTTATTTTGCCTTGTATTTTGTGCTGAGTTTTCTAAACCAAACTGAGGGTCCTCTCAATCGCACTCTAAAAGGAAAGGATTGTAGAGAAAAGATACCCTAGATTATGATGATAGCAGCCTGGGGGAAATTCTATGTCAAGTTTGTTGTTTTGTCGGTTAACTGAGTGTACTACTATTGCTACTATTTGGGACCCACTTTTGAATTGTGAAGCAGAAGATACTATTGAAGATCTACTTCTGTAATGTCGCTCCCTGAAACTTTAATTGATCTGAGGCGATACGAATGATTTTTTTTGTTTTGTTTCCGATATATTGTGTTTTGGAGATCAATGAATTTGACTTGTTCTTGTTTCTCTCCAGATTGTCTTTTTTTTGGTGATAAACTTGGAGTTTGACTTGTGTTTTCAGGGCTCTTTCGAGTCAGTTTCCATCGGTGAAATCAAGCTTAGCCTGCGGAAGTCTCTGGTAAAGCTTGGGTTCAGTTTTATTTCTAGAGACCCAAAGCTGCATGTATTAATATCCGACTTGGAGATTGTAGCAAGGTCCCCAGAGAAGAAAGCAAGAAAAATCAGACATCAGAGATCACGTTCCGGAAGCAGAGGAAAGTGGATGCTTTTGACTAATGTGGCAAGATTTTTATCAGTGTCCATTACTGATTTAATTGTGAGGGTGAGCTCTGGCATCATTTTCTTGATAAGATCAACAAGGTTGCATGAGGCAGGACAACGTCATTATATCCCAGATATTCTTGTGAAATTGTTCTTTCAATTTAAACAACTTCTGATTCTTGCACTCTTTTCTGCTAGCAACTCACGTGAAACAACTTTTTTTGCTGTGACCGAATTTGGAAATAGATGCTGGACACTGGTTGTGATTGACTTTTGACATTACTACTTGCTTCATGTTTTCCTAAAATTTTGCAGGTCCCTATAGCAACCATTGAAGTAAAGGAACTGGGAGTCGACATATCTAAAAGTGGGGGTTCCAATCCAGTTTTGCTTATCAAACTGAGTCTTGTACCATTCCTGATTCACATGGGTGACTTTCGCCTCAGTTATGACCAATCATCTAGTTCTAAGGAAGGAGGGTGCTTGCTAACTAGCCAAGCTTCAGTTGTTGGGAAAAATACTGCTCCTTTCACATGTGAGGATTTATTGGTTGTCTGTGAATTAGGCCATGAGAGGTATTTCTTTCCATATCAACAGGTTTTATGTATTTATTAATATTCACATGTGTAGTATTTTGGAAATGTTCTCACTGAAGAGAGTGGATGAATTTCTCAATTAGAAATCTTATAGATAGCAAGGCTGGCCGGGTTGGCTTGGTCCAGCTGTGAGATGGTACAGATCTCTGAGTTTTGTCTAAATGACATTGAGTCGGTTTGGGACAGTGGTCCAATTGAACTTTTTTTAATTAAAAAGAAGGTAAAATCTGTAGTCTAACCACGTTTTAGTGTTTTTGATCATTCTAGTCTATTAAGTAATTACTTGAAGCAAGCATCATTTTATACGATGTTTGAATAATTACCACGCTATTAACAATGATGAATGCCTCATAATTCAAAGAAATATACATCCTCATGAAGGATTTTGCACACCATAAGACAAATAAAGAGTACTAATTTTATTGCAAGAACATGATCCAAAATCCAAACAAGAATGATGAATGCATACCAAAGCATCATGCAAACCAAAAGGGTGAGTCGATACAATAACCAGCTCAGACTGACTCTGAGGGGATAGTGCTAGTTTGTTCTAAACGGTTCAAGCTAGCCATGCTTTGATAGATAATAGAAGAATTTTGTTATGCTGGTAAAGGCTTTTAAATCACATGTATCTTCTGGATAGCTCCAATTGATAGGAAAATGAGAGAAAATAGACTTAGGTGGTTTGGACACATTTACCGTCGTCCTAACTCGGCACCGGTTAAAAGATGTGACCAAATCTTAGTGGATGCTAGTAAAAGAGATAGGGGAAGGCCTAAAATGAGATGGTGCTATGTTATTAGGAAGGACTTGGACTTCTTGAGTTTAAACACGACTATAGCACTTAGATAGAAATCTTTGGCGGAAAAGGATTCATGTAGGCTGTAGCCGACCCCAAATAATGGGATAAGGCTCTGATGATGATGATGTGTCTTCTGGAAGAATTTATTTGAGTTGTTTTTATTATGATAAACTGTGATCTCTTAGAAGTGGATGGTGCCAGTGGTTCATTGATTTCAGTATTATGCCAACATGCGCAATTAAATGCCACCAGCAACCTTGTTTGGCAAAACCTTCCTATGCATGACATGGTAATGTGAGGTCTTGCCTATACATCCTAGCTAAAAGATTCAAAGGGCGAGTATAATACATTTTGTTATCTTCATTTTTCTTTCCAAGTGTTACATTCAATATTTGTCCTTTGATTACTAGAACTTTTGAGTTCACATAGTGACATGTGTTAGATGCTACCATCTTATCACCAGCTTCCCGAATTTTTATGGTTTTATTTGAATTGTCAAAATACAAAAATGGGTCCTTTTTATAAAACAAAATGATGTTTGCTGCATACTATTGTGCACAGCGAGGTGGGTATCAAGATAAGAAGCATGGATGTGACAAGTGGGGAAGTCATCATGAACCTCGATGATGGCTTGTTTATTAAGTCCAAGACAATTCCGCAGACTTCTTGTAGTACAGTCATGAGCCAATCTAAAGTGGAATCTTTGTCAGTTGAAAGTGATGAATCTCAAAAGGATAAAAACTCTCTCATGTCAGTGAAGAAGCCTGCACTTCTGTTCCCAGACAAGGTTTGTGGTTAGCAGTGAAAGTACTTCATGAATTTCTTGTTTGATTATATCATTCACTAATATTGGATTTATCTTGTGTGAAATTGTGCTTTCTGTTGTTTCTTATATTAGAGAAATCTGCGAGGTTTGACTCATGTAGGCCTATCAGGAACTTTTTCTTTCTGTTCTTTCCTTCCATATTTTAAGCTGGGTGTGGGTGGGGAATGTAGGTGAATCTCCTTTCATGTTATGAGGGAACAAAGACCTCTTCCATGCGGGTGTAATGCGTTGCTCTCAAGTCTGGCCTTGTGTGAGACAGCTGTAGGGGTTCATTAATTAGGTGGAGTGGAGTGAGTAACACTTGCACTGCGAGAAAATAATGGCTGTGAACTGAAAGGGAGAGAATCTTTCATAGTTTTTTCAGCATGCTGCTTTTTGTGCATTGGATGATTCTTGTTGGATACATATGTGGAATCCTACTTTCTAGATGGAAGCATCTGTGTTGTATAGTGTTATGTATTGATTAATGTTTCCTATCCCCTCTCTACCCCTCTCTCTTATCCCCTCTCTCCCCTTCACCTCAGGGCTGGGCCGGCTGGCTGGTCTGAGGAGAGGGCTCGGTTGCCTCTCCTTCCTTGGGGGTTTGTGGTGATAGGGAGGAGAAGATGTGGAGGCAATGGTGGCCCTGTTGAACCACTTATGGTCACTTGGGAGTCTGTTTATGGCCGTCCAATAACATGGACTGCCCAATAAGTCTGTCGTAGACTCATATGCTCACTAACAGTCTGTTGTTTGACTTGTTTTCTTGGCCAATCAAGTTGATCAACCTTTAGTTTAATCCCATCAACATTGGTCCATTTGGCTCAATAGAACGTAGGAAAGTAAAGTCCTTTTGTCGAACACTTGAAACTGAAGTTACTGAACCCTATACTTTATAAGATTGTGAAAAAAAGTGTTCTTTTTCTTGTACATGACAATCCTTAAAAAAAGCAGCAAAACCTGAATCATTGAACTATGTAATTTTCCTAACCACAGCAGAATCAAAATGTTCCAACTTGTTTCTTGAATGGAGACAATCTCCACTCCCTAGTGATGGATCAGATCCTTGGCAGCTCAATGTTTATTGGGGTGTGTGAGAACCATTTTTTAAAACTTTTAAAATTTTATCTTTTATATTTGACTTTTATTTATTTACATGGACATGGTCTTATTTAGTTCGTTTGACCTCCCCCACTAACTTCGGTTAGTGTTAATTATATCAGCACAAAGGCTGAACACCATTGATTAACCATCAAACAACCCCTTTGAAATAGAAGAGACTCACAATTGAATGAAATGAGTTGTACATGAAAGAAAACAAAGTTGCAAGCATGCCATTTATTTTTTTTGAATTTTTCTGATATTTATTTCATATTTATTGATTTTTTAAATTTATTTTCTTATTTTTTTGGCTATTTTAAAGTCATTGATTTAATTATTTTCGTTATTTATTTATTTAAATTATGATTATGTGAATTAAATTAATATTTTCATTTATTTATTTGATTTAAAGGGAGATTAACTTAAGGTGGGTCAAAAATGATATGAAACATGACTTGTTTGTTATTTTTAAGTTATGATAAATTAAGCAACAATGTTTATGAAATATTTTGTTAAGGTTTGTTGAAAAATTGGTTGATTTTAATTAAGAAATTGATTAGCGAAGAGTATGAAATAAACGTGACATGGTATGTAATTATACTTATTGAACATGACTAAGGTTGTAAAATTAGCCCAATAGGCCCATTAACATTATCACATATGAAGATACATCAAATGCCGGCCCAATAAGCAAGTTAAGGCCCATTAAACATTATGAACGTGGTCATTCATTAAGTCATGGCATAGAAGATACAAATCCGGCCTAATAAGCAAGTTACGCCCAATAAGGACTTTTAGGCCCAATAAGAAAGCCCAATGGATCTTTTTAGAAACTTGATAAAATGCGTATTGTGCCTTGCACAATATTCCTTAGGGCTGCCTTGCAGACTCTTCTCCTTGGACTGCCTTGCAGTCTAGAAGCCTGACTTCTTTGGAGCTAGCAAAAAATCCCCCCCAGGCGCCCCCTTGCTTTTATAGGGAGTGGGGAAAGACCCCGTCTCGACCATAAACACCATCCCGGCCATTTACACCGTCCCGACCATTTGTATTTTTGCATATTTCCCCTTGTTTCTTTATTTCTTTCCCCCCTTCTTTCTTTTCAATTTTCTGTTTATGCCCTTGGGGCCACGAGAGAGAGAGACGGGAGGGAGAAGGAGACCGCAGAGAGGGAGAGAGCCACGTCCTGCTCTCTTCTCTCTCTGTTTGTCCTGCGCGCTGGGAGGAAGCAGGAACAGGGATGGCGACAGCCCCTCTGCGGCGGCGGCACGACAAGCAGGGGAGCTCCTCTGCAGCGACTCTGCGAACAGGGGAAGCCCCTCCCCCTTGTGGCAACGGGACAAGCAGGGGAGGCCCTCCCCTGTGGAGACGGCAGAAGAGGTAGGGGGCACTGCTGGCGAGGCCAACAGGGGAAGTCCCCAGCGTCGGCAACCTTTGCTGGGAAGGGCTGTAGCAGCGCCGACAGAGGCAGCTGCAGGTGGAGGCGCCGGCGACTGGGGAAGAAGGGTACACCAGCGGCCCTGGGAGAGGGCAGGGGTGGCCGAGTCTCCTGGTGGGGGCAACGACATGGCCCTTAAGGGGTTCCAGGAGGTACTCCCCTCCTCTTTACTTCTATTCCTCTTCTTCTTATCCTCTTCGCAAGGCAAAGAATAGAAATTTGTTGTCATCTGTTTGTTTTTTTTTTCATCTTCCAGAAACATGGTGCGACAGTTTTTCTGTTCCCAAATTTCTGAACTCTCATCCAGTGGCCAAGGTTTTGGCCTAAGGTGTGCATACTGTTGACATATTATTGGCTATTTATTTTGATTTTAATTGCCTAGTGTATGTACTGCTAATTTGGTTCAACAAATGCCCCCCCACGCGGCACGTGGGCGATACCACATCGACGCGCATTTGTCGCGTGCATGTACTTTGACATCTCACATGATTTGGATTCTCTGATACTTTGTACATTCTTTCATTTCTCAAATTTTGTTTGAATTCAGGGAGCCATGGACTCACGTAGAGGGGCTGGGCGGAGTGGTCGTGGCCATTGGGGCCGATTCAGACGTGGCCGGGGGTGTGGCCACCTTGATGCTCAGAGTCATTCACCTACCTCTATTAGCTCTCGCCGTCAAGTCCCTTTCATGGGTCCCACGTTGTTATCGCCAGATAGAGTTTCTGCATTGGATAGAGGCTATATGCGTGTCGCTTTATCTCATTTAAATCCCGAGTCTAAGGCCGACGTGCCCATTGACTCAGGCTGGATTCTTTACTGCGATGGACATGTTCATTTCCAGCGTCCTGCTGATTTTCCTTGATGCTTTCCATCAAATCAGTCTATATATGCTTTTGTGACTTCATATACTTGGCCAGGTGATGATGACAAGGGTCCCATGCCTCTAGCCCGTGCTCAGAGAATTGCTCTAGAGAGAGCTATTATTCTAGATCGTGACAATTTGAATGGCTTACTTCAATATGCATTTCCAACTTTTCCTTGGCATGGTATTCGTTTGAATGAGCTGCCTTTACCAATGTAGTTGGGCTCTTTCCTTCAGTTGGTGAATGTTCATAGCATTTCTAGGCCCTTTCAGGCATCTATTTGGATGATGGCAGGCGGGGGCCGGGCCCCAGTTTCTGATCACCGGATAGGGTTGTTTCTATCTGCAGCTGATGAGCCTTCTGACCGGTCTCCCTACAGCGGTCGATGCTTTTTACAAGACATCTTACAGAGTCAAAGACCCAGCTGGTATGACAAGTTTAGTGTTAGACGGGCACATATTCCTCGTCCCGGGGCGACAGAATGGCTGCAGTATGTGCTCCAGCATTACCGTCATATGTTAGATCTTGTGGGCATTCGTAACGCAGTGACAACTGCACTTTACAGGTATCCTTGTTACACAGGGCTGATCCAGGCCATAGTAGAGAGGTATAATAGTAAATGAAACACAATCTGCACCGCCGAAGGGGAAACGACCATTGATTTGTGGGCTTTCCATCGGATTTCAGGTCTTCCAGTTATAGGAGAGCCTTATGAGGAAGTTGTACTTGATGAGTTCTACAGGAATTCCACAGACGGCCAGGGCTGTTATGAAATTGAATTTTGCTATAGATATTTGATGAAGGCTTGGTGTGATTTGGCCAAAGCGCGCCAATCTACTTCTGTTGTTGGTGATACAGATGGCTCTGGGACCTCACGCAACACTCCAAAAGTCAGTCTGCACACTTAGGTGAGATATTTCTATGGTGGACCTTTCTGTTATGACAATGAATTTGTCCGTGCTGGGAGTTCTCGCCATGATATGTATGAAATACCCTGCCAGGAGCTTCTCGATTGTCCATACATATATGAGTCTCCTACAGAGTCGGAGAATCCTTGGGCGCTAGATGAAATCGCTCATTTGGCAGCTTATTTGTCGTATTGGTTGTGCACTTTTGCTTTGCCTTTTGGGGAAGAGTCCCTTTTGCGGCCAGAGGTTATATATCCAGCATGTCGTTTGACATATGGCTGCCAGTTAGCCCTTGCTCCTGCTGCTCTAGCTTGTATTTATCAATCATTTGGGGTTTTATCTGCACATGATCAGCCCCGAGACAGCACTACATTAATGGCCACCAATTATATCAGTGTTTGGGCACATTGTCTTCTACCAAGCCGCCTCCCGGTAGGAGAGGTCAGGGGTTTCTCTATTCCTTTGATTTTTCGCTTCATGGATGAGCCAGAAGGAGATGACGAAGCACTTCTTTCTTCAGCTTGAGATGCCTTGGGATTTGTACCCCTTGGGGCTGCTAACAAGCTGAACTTTGATCATTCTTCATTACATTTTAGATCTTTTCCCAGCCATTCAGAGTCTGGACAACCAGGCTGGTTTGATCCTTGGTCCCAACAGGTCGTTCACGGATTTGCTGAGAAGTGTGTTCGCCTGGCTTGGCTTCAGTGTACCCGCCCAGGGGTATTGGTGTTTCGGAGAGGATAGACAGTTGTTTTAGAGCCTTATCATCCTTCTAGATTTGCTAGGAATTTTGGCTATGATAAGAGGATTCCATCTGATTTTGAATTTCCCAAGTTACCTCGAGTTTTGTATAGACGATGTATTCATTTGCAGGCCCGCATGTGGTGGAATTTGTTTCAACAAGATGATGCCTCTTTGCTGGTCAACACCTCGTCTTCCACTTATTGGGGGGTAGTGACCCTGAAATATGCTGACCGGTGGGCCAACCATGGTGGGAACTTTACGCAGCGTTCCGGCGCCATTCGCCATGTAGAGAAAGACTACTTGCATTGGTAGGATCGCCCCCATTTTCATATCCGAGAGAGGTACTTGAAGAAATATTTTTCAGAGTTGGCTATTCATGTAATCATTGCTTTTCAAGCCAGAGATAAATTGTAGAAGCGTCCCTTGGCTCAGATAGAGGTTGAACATGCTGACACCCCTCTGATTCGCAGAAAGAGTGCATCAAAGAAAAGGGCTAGGGCTGCTGCCATAGTTCCACCCTCCTCGTATGAATGGTGGTCGGACTTTGTTCATGCATGTGGGCTACCGCAAGATGCACCCCCAGACTCTTTACTCCCCCCAGCAACTTTTAATGCTGACTCGGCCAAAGAGTGGATAGCCTACCTTAGCAGTGTTCTCACTTCCCTTGGGCCTCGCCGTGAGGCCTTTCTGATTCAGAGAGCTCGCTGTTGGACGATGTGTGGTCAGTTGTGTCTTTGGGTGCCCGAGAGTTGGGCCTTTCTCCTCAGACAGTGATTCCACGACCGTTTGAATTCGTTTTGCCCTCAGGTGAGGATTTTTTTTTGAAACATATTCATATATCAATTCTATTGCTTGAATTGTTTTTCTGATGATTTTGTTTTGCTCTCTCTTTTTTTAAACACTGTGCGTCCTTCTTGCCGTTTAGCTCAGCTTGAGACCCGTGTGGGGCCAAACATCAGTTTAACCGTTCCCTCTTCCGAGGTGCCTAGCTCCCCTCATGATGGCGCAGGTTATGAATGCCACTTTTCCTTTGCACCTTTTTTTTTAATATGCATCTCTCATTGATTTTGTTTCATCCCACAGATGGGGCGACCTTTTCACCTCATATTTCTATGCATGTGGATCCAGCTAGCACAGTGCACGCGGGTAAATATAGTTATCACTTCATTCATTTTTTCTTTGCTTGTCAACACTTCACTTATGTATCTGCTTGCCCCTTCCTTGATTCCAACAGCTCCTGTTGAGCCATTGCTGAGCTCCCTTCTATCCAAAGATCAGAATGTAGAGCCTATGCCCTCTGTTTCAGAAGCTCGAGGGGGCCATTCTAGGGAAGATGATGTAGATGATTGGGATTATGAATTGGATGTTACAGACATTCCAATTCTGAATCCGAATTGGGACCCTTCTATGGAGAATCCTGAAGATCCCAATTTTAGTAAGTTGATTTTCTCTTATTCTGGTCCCTCCTCCTTGCTTTCTTTTGATCATGATGTCTTTGTCTTTTTTTTTTAGGTATACTTGATGAGAATGATGGAAGAACCTTTGCCCACCACAGATCAAGGGGCGCTTCAGGATATCACCGCTGCTGTTGAGCCTACAGCAGCTGAGACTACTCCTTTTCTTTCCATTGAGGGTATCTCGGCTTTTAAAGCTTGCTGCCCTCTTTTAAAATTTCCTTCACTTTTATCTTCCTCATTTACATATGCACATGTTTTGTATCATATTTTGCAGCCACATCTGATCAAGGCAATCCCTTGTCTGTGTCGACTTCTATTGCGTTGCATGAGGAGAAAAGTGAGCCTCCAGCACCATCTCACCCCCTACTGGACCCTTCTGTTCCCTATGAGGAGATGGGGATCCCTGCTAAGCCTTTGTCCCAGCCTTCTGACTCAGGTACTAATTATACCTTCTCTTTGTGAAGTATGACTTTTGTGACTTGTAATCTTGCTTTCGGTTCTGCTTTTCAGACTTGTTTGGGTTTCCCCTTTTCCTCTTCTTTTGCTTATATATCCCGTTCTTCATGTTTCACAGCTGTAATCGGCCAGGACGATCTATCATCTGTGCCAGATCCTGGCGAGACAAATAACAATGGAGGTGATCCTTTTGTGCCTATGTCCCCTGCATTGGACCTCCTAGTTGCTATTAAGAAAGTGAAGGTCGCTATCAAGCCTTCTGAGCATCTTTCAGGTATGTCTTTTCCATTCTGAGCTGGCTATAAATATTTATCATGACAATAATATTTCCCGTTCATGATCTTCTAGATGTGGAGAATTCAGAGGTGACCTCGCCCTTGAATGCTAGCGAGCCTGACTCTTCAGACACCTGTGTGATTTCTGGCGACCATAGTGGGAATACTGAGCCTCTATCGGGCGAGATGCAACAGCTTTCTATTGCCTTTGAGGCTGCTTGCGACGCCGCCGAGTTGTCTTCACATCCTTCTCTAGCTGCTTCAGGTCCCTTCTTACCCCATATTCTTTTAAATTCTTTTCTTGCTCTTTATTTAGAATGAATTTAACTTTTGTGCTTCTGAATGTACAGGTTTGGACCGATCCCCACAGGCTCTTGAGGTCGTGGAGGCTCGGCTGGCCGCCCTTCGTAGTGAGGCCATTGGCACTGCTGGCTAAATTTCCATGGTGTGGGACTAGCATACCTCTCTTCTCTCTACATAGAGGGAGAAATCAGCTCGTGCGACTCTTCTACGTATGTTGGCATCGTGCTTGGACCGGTTAGTTGCTGAGGACGTGCAACACTCTGTAGCCTTAGTCGCTAGACTACTTTCTTTGGAGGTGGAGCAGAGCATGATCCATGCTACCGTTGCTGCTTTAGAGGCTGAGGTCGACCTCTTGAGGGCTAGTGATATTGGAGTGTAGGCTTACTCGAGAGATGTTATTCCTTCATATCAGTACGTGCGTTGTGCACTTATTTGATTTCTATTTCTTGGGCTATCCCAGGGGCCTGTCTTGGGACCAAGACTTTTATTTGCTATATACATTATGCTTTTGACTTTCGCCATCAGCATGTGATTTTTTGATAACAGGGGTTTTAAGGCTTCCCCCAAAAGCCATGAGCTGTTTCACTTAGAGGATTAGGGCTCTTTTGGGGCCACAACATGTTTGTGTTAGAGAATTAAGGCTTCTCTAGATCCGTACTTTGGGTGAGGGGATCAAAGCTCCCTCGGGCTTGTGATCTTGATTTTGAATGATTTTTTTATTTTATTTTCACATTACCAACCCCAACGCCTTTTTGGGTTTTCACCAAGATTGGCCCTCTCTAGCTTTTTCCAACGCGCCCTTGCAGGTTTTCACGTTGAGGGGTTTACCCACTTTTGCCTGAGGCCCTCGTTCGGGTTTTCACCTCAGCAGGGCTTTAGACCTTCTTCCTCTTGGTCCACCATAATGAAATGATAGACCAAGTCCGTCGGGGCACCTCTTTGTTTTCTTTTTTTTTAAGTCCCTATTTATTTTATTTATATTTTTTTCTTTCATTTTTGTAGGGAATTGAAGGCTTCCTTGGGGGTCATGAGGCTTTGAATACGGTAAAGAATTAAAGGCTTCCTTGAGAACTGTGGGATTTGGGTTTTGGATTTTAATTGGGTTGACCGACCTTGACGGTGTGTTGGCCAGAAGCTTGGGTTTATGGTCGGCAGGGAATTAAAGACTTCCCTGAGGGCCATGGATTGAGAATTTGGATTTATGTATGGTAGAGAATTAAAGGCTTCCCTGCGAGCTATGGATTGAGAATTTGGATTTAGGTATGGTAGGGAATTGTAGGCTTCCCTGAGAGCCGTAAATATGTTTAGAGGATTGAGGCTCCTCTAGGGCTCGTGATTTGACTTTTGACCGGTCTTGACGACTTGTTAGCCAAAAGACGTGGATTTTGACCTTTGACTGGCCTTGACGGCTTGTTAGCCAAGAGGTTTGGATTTTGAGCTTTTTGACTGGCCTTGACGGCTTGTTAGCCAAAGAAGCTCAGGATTTGACTTTTGACTGGCCTTGACGGCTTGTTAGCCAAAAGACATGGATTTCGACCTTTGACTGGCATTGACGGCTTGTTAGTCAAGAGGTCTAGATTTTGAGCTTTTTGACTAGCCTTGACAGCTTGTTAGCCAAAGAAGCTCGGGATTTGGCTTTTGACTGGCCTTGATAGCTTGTTAGCCAAAAGACATAGATTTCGACCTATGACTGGCCTTGACGGCTTGTTAGCCAAGAGGTCTGGATTTTGAGATTTTTGACTGGCCTTGATGGCTTGTTAGCCAAAGAAGCTCGTGATTTGACTTTTGACTGGCCTTGACGGCTTGTTAGCCAAGAGGTCAGAATTTTGAGCTTTTTGACTGGTCTTGACGGCTTGTTAGTCAAAGAAGCTCGGGATTTGACTTTTGACTGACCTTGACGACTTGTTAGCCAAAAGACATGGATTTCGACCTTTGACTGGCCTTGACGACTTGTTAGCCAAGAGGTATGGATTTTGAGCTTTTCGACTGGCCTTGACGGCTTGTTAGCTAAAGAAGCTCGAGATTTGATTTTTGATTGGCCTTGACGGCTTGTTAGCCAAAAGATATGGGTTTGACTTTTTTTGGAATGAGAGCTTTCTCTTTTGTTTGGGTTCTCCTTCTCTCTCTTTTTTTGAGTAGAGTTCGAGTTTCCCACACTTCTTATAAGGGCGGAAAGACACAATCATCGTTGTCTCGGTCGTAGCCCCTGAATTTGATTATTTGTTCGAATGAACTTAGGGGTTGTTTCGTCATTGACAACTCTTGTGTCTTTCCTTTTATAAGGAATGCAGGATAACTTAATCTCGCTCTAAGAAAGGTCGAGAGAGTACCCTCTTTCTTTTTTTCTTTTTTTTTGATATACCAATTGTGATGCCCTTTTTGGGTTTTCACCACAATTAGCCCCCTCTTACTTTTGCCTGCACGCTCTTTCGGGTTTTCATGCAGCGGGATTTCCCATTTTTTCCTGGGGTGCCCTTTCGGGTTTTCACCTTAGTTGGGTTATAGGCCTTTTTGCCCTTGATCCATCTTTAAAGAGTAATGAATCAAGTCTGTCGGGGCATCTCGTTTTTAAGCCCCTTTCTTTTTTTTTTTTCCTTTTTTTATTCATTTGGAAGATCTTGCAGCGAGATCACTTCTATATCTTCAGTGTGTACTGAAGCCGAATCCACCTGTTGCATTGTGTAGACGTACTCACACTCGGGAGTATGGTACAGTTTCATGTGTCTGCCATTTAAAGGCGGAAATATAACATTTCCCTTTTGGTCGACTACTGTGTAGGCGCCACCTTCAAACACTTTGTCGACCACAAATGAGCCAAGCTAATTGGCTATGAACTTGCTTTTGGGTCGGGAGGTCATGACGTCTTTTTGCTTGACCATGACAAGATCTCCATTTTTAAAAGCTCTTTCTTTCACTAACTTGTCAAAAGCGCGGGACATGCATGTTTGATAATTTTGAAGACGTTGGTATGCAACCAAACATTTTTCTTCCAAATTTGACAACTCTTCAAGCCGTCTTTCAATTTCGCTCCTCTCGTCAGTAGGGAGCCCGTAGTGGAGAGCTACCCTATAAGATGAGAGCTCAATTTCAACAGGAATGACTGCTTCGGTCCCATAGACAAGAGAAAATGGCGAGCATCCTGTAGGAGTTTTGTAGATGGTACGATAGGTCCATAGAGCTTCATGCATCTTTTCGTCCCAATCGCGCTTTCTGCCATTTACCAATTTGACCATGAGCTTGCATAAAGTTTTGTTGAAGGCTTCGGCTAACCCGTTGGCTTGAGGGTAATAAACCGTTGATGTCCTCCACTCAATATGGAAATTTGCTATCAATTTGTATATTGTCTGATTTTTGAATCGAGTGACATTATCATATATGATTCGACTCGGAATACCGAATCGATATATGATGTGATGTCGGACAAAGCGAGCCACCGCTTCTCCGGTAGTACCGACTTGTCCTTTTCAGGTGTGAACTTATATAATGTGTCATTTATCAATTTATAGGAAGCAGCTCTTCGTAGCAATTGCACTCGCTCCCCTCTTTTTTCTAATAGCCAACCATTTTTGATCTTGATAATGGGAGTACGCCAATCATCTTCTTCTTGGCTTTCGCTTTCTTCCATTGCATTTGCCTCGAGAGTCACCAGACCATCATGGTGATTTAGGGTGCTTGGAAGCAATCTTCTATTTTTTATGATAATTCCCAGTTCACCTTCTAGGGGAAGCTTAAGGGCAGATGTGAGTTTGGCCAATGCATCAGCCTGCGAGTTTTGACTTCTTTTGGCATGTTCTATTTTAAAGTGGTAGAACCTGTCGTTGAGTCTTGTAGCTGCCTCAAAATAGGCTTTCAATTCTTCTTTATGGACTTCAAAAATGCCCAACATTTGTCTGACGACTAGCAACGAGTTGCCAAATACTTCAATACATCTTATGCCCATTTCTAGGGCAATTTCCAAGCCAACTATGAGGGCTCCATATTCTGCTTCATTAGTTGTGAGGGATTCCATTAGAGCACATGAATAATGTAATATCCATTTTTCTGGGGTCACGAAGACAATTCCTGCCCATGTCGTATTTGTTGATGTGCCATCAACCTTCAAAAAAGCTCGTGCAACGCCATCAAAATAGAATTGCCAATATTTAAGTTGAGTTTCTTGTACTTCATAAGTTTCTTGAGCGGGGAGCACCTCTTCGTCAATCAATTCAGTATTCAGAGGGGAGTCTTCTGGCACTAGATGGGCTGTTAAGAACTCTGCCATATCCTGCCCTTTAATTGCTTTTTGCGGCACATAGGAGATATAGAAATCCATGAGTAGTGCCCATTTTCCCAGCCTCTCTGACAGGACTGGTTGCTTGAATAGGAATTTTAGAGGGTCACATCGTGAGATGAGTTGAACCTCATGTGCTAGCAAATAATGTCTAAATTTCTTAACGACAAAAACCAATGCCAAGCATAATTTTTCCATTGGTGCGTATCGGTGTTCTGGGCTGACCAATGTTCTACTAAGATAGTAGAGGGGTCTCTTTGCCTTCTTCACCCCCTTTTTTTCCCTCTTTTTTTTTTTTTTTAAAGCTAGCTATAACGTTGTGGCCGTTCAGATCTGTGTTTATTGATTCTGGTGTGGTACTCATGACCAATGTGGGGTCATTGAGCCTTGGTCGTGGTCTCCATGCATTGTGTGGGTGTTGTGGGCCGGAGGTTTTACCCCAAACAACCCACAGGTTCACTGGTTGTGAACGCGACAGGGTGAGGCGTCGCGTTCTGAATGCGACGGTCTCATGCGTCACATTCTCCGCACCGCCTTTGTGACGCATGGCATGAAAAGTTTTCAGAAGGCGACGGTTAGGTGCGTCGCGTTCTGAAGGTGATAGGATGCTACGTCGCGTTTTGGTTTCCGGTTGGGATAAGTTTGCCCCTCCGGCCAAACAGAGCAGGAAGCTCTGTTCGACCGGGGAGAGGGTTGCTGCAGCGATTTCCGGCGACATCGGCTTTGGAGCTTGTGTTTTGACGTGGTTTTAGCGCGTAGAAGCTGCTTGGAGCGTGGAGAACATCGATCGAGCCTCGTTTTTGTGAGTTCTTATTGGTAGGGACTTTCCTCGTTTTATTGCATTATATGATTGTTTTGAAGCATGTTTAACGTGTATAGATGTGTAGTTGTGTTTCCTGCATAGTTTATGTGATTTGTAGAAGCTTGGTAAGCTTGGAAATGGAGTTTTGAGCTTGTTTCTGTGTGAGAACCGGAGTGCAGGGTTTTTGTCTGAGAAGGCAACAGATCGGGCCGTCGCGTTCAGGTCGCGACGTTAGGCCCCGTCGCGTTCTGGTTTGTGAACGCGGCCCGTAGAGCCGTCGTGTTCTTAACGCAACGGTAGACGTTGTCGCGTTCTGGTGTGCGATTGCGGTTTGTCGGGCTGTCGCGTTCTTATCGCGACAGTGGCCCTTGTCGCGTTCTTCTGTCTGAAATGAGTGGGTGACTCTTGGGCAATGAGGGTCCTGTGTGTGGACCTAGCTCAGGTCGTTTTAAGATATTTTAAGTTGTTTTAAGTGGATTAATGATTAGTAAAGCATGATTAGGTTAATGGAATAGTTGGTGGTTAACGAGTGAGTAATGTTAATGGTTATGTTAGTTATGTTAATTATATTATAAAGCTTATGTGATTCATATGTGTGGTTCATGAGCATTGTGATGCGTTGCCGTGAAGGCCATGAGATGGCCGATGACGGGCAAGGTTATAAAGCGGATCCTGTGTTTGACGGTGTGTAATTGCTCGGAGGTCACATGGTGACCAGTGACGGGCTGATTATGGTTTGTGTATCGTGGTATAAGTTTTATGGTTGTGTTAAGTAATCGATATGGTTTGTGTGCTTGCCGAGTTTGGTGGTCCGACGCCTATTCCGGAATGCCTCTCCAGTCGGTAGGGGTGTAAACGAGCCGATACGTTCGACGAACTGCTCGGAACTCGGCTCGGTAAAAACTCAGTTCAACTCGTTTATTAAGTTAACGAGCCGAGTTTGAATAAAAAATTAAGCTTGGTTCATAAACGAGCCGAGTTTGAACAGAGACATGCTCGACTTAAATATATTCGTGAACGGCTCGTTAAGATACTCGATAATGTGCTCGTTAAAATACTTGTAAATTACTCGCTAATATACTCGAATTAATATTCATTAATATACTCAAATATAATAATTATGAGAATATAATATAGTTATTTATTTTCATAAATTATTATTGAAGTATAAAATATTTATGAAGATTTAAATGTAAAAGATTAAATGATAGGATATATATATGCGAATCATGTAAATAAGAGTATACATATAAAATTTGGTTTAATAAAATCAAACAATAAGGATATAAACGCAAAATCAGGTCTTGCGGGGTCTCTAGGCACCGCTCCATCGTCTTCTTCCTCTCTTCTGTGTGGAGACACCGTGCTGGGTTGCGGCGGCCAACCTGGTTAAGGGGCGCCGTGATTGTGTCGTGCAGTCGGCCCCAGCAGTGCGGACGGCCACAACGGAGCTGCCGGAGGCGCAGTGGCGGGGTAGCCGGAGCCTGCAGTCGCCGTAGCACCCCATCGCCGTAGCACTGCCCACCCCATCGCCGGTTGCCGCCGTAGCATTGCCCACCCCATTGCCGGTGCACCCACCCCCAACCTATCACCCATCCATCCCAGTTTAGATTCATGAGGTGTCGCCACAACGTCGCGCAACCACCGCCGGTGCATCGGCCGCCCACCTATCGCCCACCCCTGCCCCTGTTGCGCGACCCACCTCCACCTGCTGCAGTTTTTATCCCATATCGGATGTAGTAAAAAGTTTCAAAGGCTTAGTCTCTATAAAACAGAGACCCCGGCGCAAGACCATTCCATTTCTGCCTCAGCCTTTTGGTAATTGAGTTCGGGTTTGGGCTCGAGCTCGAGTTCAAAATTGGGCTCGAACTTGAGCTTGTTTATTTAAACGAGCTGCTCCACGAGTCGAGCTCGAACATAAAAATTAATTAACGAGTCGAGTTCGAGTAGGGGTTATAGATGCTCGACGAGTTTCGAGCCGAGTTCGAGCTCAGTAAAAAATGACGAGCCGAGTTCGAATATGTTATTATTCAGCTCGACTCGGATCGTTTACACCCCTACCAGTCGGGTACCCCAGGTTTTGTTTGAGCCAGACACGTTAGTGCTCGGGGTTTGTCCCGGTACTGTGTGTACCGTCGAGGTCTGTGTCGTCTTCCTGGACACCCTCACTCTTGTGTTGTGTTTGAGTTGTACGTCTGGCTGAGGGAAAGACGACAGAGGGTAGCGACTTGTGTTTGTGGGTGTGCAGTCGCTTGTAGCGCACTCGTGGTTGGGGGTACAGACACCAATAGACGTACTGGGTCCCAGCTAGTCCGGTTTTCCAGTGCCTCACTTTAGGGAGCTTAGGCCAGAGTCGAGCTGCTCCACGAGTCGAACTCGAACATAAAAATTAATTAACGAGTCGAGTTCGAGTAGGGGTTATAGATGCTTGACGAGTTTCGAGCCGAGTTCGAGCTCAGTAAAAAATGACCGAGCCGAGTTCGAACATGTTATTATTCAGCTCGACTCGGATTGTTTACACCCCTACCAGTCGGGTACCCCAGGTTTTGTGTGAGCCAGACATGTTAGTGCTCGGGGTTTGTCCCAGTACTGTGTGTAACGTCGAGGTCTTTGTCGTCTTTCTGGACACCTTCACTCTTGTGTTGTGTTTGAGTTGTACGTTCGGCTGAGGGAAAGACGACAGAGGATAGCGACTTGTGTTTGTGGGTGTGCAGTCGCTTGTAGCGCGCTCGTGGTTGGGGGTACGGACACCAATCGACGTACTGGGCCCCAGCTAGTCTGATTTTCCAGTGCCTCACTTTAGGGAATTTAGGCCAGAGTCCCTAAAGGTGCCAGATATGGGCCTGCAGTTGTGTGTGGTCTGCAGGTGTGGTGTTAGTTGGTCTCCACTGTTCTTTGCCTTTACTGTGTGGTTGTGGAGCGGCAGTTGGACCTTTCGTCCGTGACTGCGAGACTGAGAGGTAGTTCTTGTGCTGTGTTGTCCGGGTTGGATACTGGCATCATGAACCAGTAGTCCGTTCCCGTGTGATGGCGTCGTTCTCTCTGACTCGTGCTTTGCCAACAATTGTGGCTTGTGAGTGGTGACTCACCGGTGGTGGTTTGACTCGCTGTGATGTGCCTTGTAGGAGGCACAGTTGTGTTGTGGTTTTGTGTGTGGTGGTGGTTTGTCGTGGTACCTTGTGGCTTTAGGTACCTGTACCCTGTGTGGGTTATTGGCTGTTATGGCACGCAGTGTGCTAGCCTTTTCAAGTGTTGAGGTGGTTTGATTTCTGTGGAAGTCCCGTTGTGTGACCTTCCATTTGTGGTGTTGTACCCCTGTGTGGGAAGTCCTCTGATGTGTTTGCTATGGTGGATATTGTGGTAGACTAACCTTTGTGGTTAGCCCCGTTACCTTTCGTTGGTTCTTGGCCTGTGTGGCCTTGGTTCACTCGTTCGTTTTGTGGGGGACTGGCTCTTTGTTGTTAGTCTCGTTATCGTCGGTCAGTGGTTGGTCTATATGGTTTGTGGCGTGGTTCTTTCAGCTGTCGTGGTGGACTGATGTGTCTACACTAGTCCTGTTGCTTCTTTTATTTTATGTAAACCGTGACAACTGGTGTGTTCTTATTTAATGCAGTTTCGTTATATTTATTGATGGTACGTTTTACTTTTGTAGTGCTTCAGTTAGCATTGCCAGTGAGACCCTCAGGGGTTGAGGACTTGGTTCCTTTTTTCAGTTGTTGGTTGTGGTTGTTTTTGAGAGGTTCCTGCTGAGCTTGTTGAGGCTCACTCCCCTATAGTTCTTTTCAGGTCTTGCCGTATGTTTGGCTTGCAGCGGCGTCGTGGCAGACTTGTACCACCAGCAGATGAGTTGTAGTCGTGTTCAGTGTGAGTTTTGCTCTCTCGGAGTATGTCCCAGGTAGTTGTACTTTTCTCTTGGACATGTAATAATGTATTGGGACAATGTAATTTGTGGAAATGAGTATAATTACTTGTACTTTCTTGTATATTATACTCTCGTAGTTGTCTTTTATATTCTTACTAGACACTTGTGTGTGATATCCCTTACGAGACTCCGGTCCGATCGCGAGAGACGGACTTAGATATGAAGCCTTATTGGGCATAAATATCCAGAGTTGCTACATAGCAATACCCCCAGTGATGCACAGGCCACAATTAAAGACTTGCCCTTAATAGGTACCCCCCAGCACAGAAGGATTGGGCAAATATTGATTTTGTCAAGGGCTTTCTGACATTCGTCGTCCCATATGAATGAGGCTCCTTTCTCTGTCAGTTTATGTAAGGGTTGATACCTTCCATTCTCGCTCTCGGAAGGATAAGCCTTCTCTTGAATTTTCTTTGGGGTTTTGAACAACCCTTATTTCATTTGTGGAGAGATCCTCGTCTAGGCGTCATTCTCATCCATCCTTGTTTCAATTATTGGAAGCTTTAGGTTGACCATATTTACAACATAGTAAATTGCGGGACCTTCCCATGTCTCCCATCCGAGACCTCTTCTGTCGTTATGGGGGAATTGTGGTTGCCCCCTGACATTAGTAGGGTACCACATTGCTTGATATAGCTTGCCTCTCGTTTGACTTTGAACTTGAATATTTTACTTCCGGCATATTGCCTTTATATACTCTGACATGTCTTTCAGATTTTCGACCATTTCATTCAATTTAATAGTGGCATCTTTTAGCCAAAATCATCTGGAGGCTGTTTGAGTACATGCTTCCCTTTATAGAACACTATTGATTGCCCTTCAGCATGGTAAGCCAAAAAGAATTTTAGAGGCTCCAGTGTGTGGACCTCCTGAGGGATTGTCATTTGTATATAATTTAATGGCAGTGGTATGCCAGCTTCTATTACTTGGCTGATGGCATTAGTTCCAAGCTTAACAATGGGCCCATGCAGTTGTAATGGTCTTTGCTTAGGATCCTCCAACTGCATGCCGAGCGTTAATGTCGTTGTTGTTTCTTTATTGACGGTGATTTTTCCTTTTCTTTTTTGGAGATGCCCCCACTATTTCTTTGCCTTTGTTTGTCTTGTTAAGCGGGCATCATTTTTGCTAAACTTTTGCATGGCTGTGGTGGGGGGAGGATCGCGGCATTGTCGCCCATTTCCTACACTCGTTCCTTTTTTAGAGGAAGTTGTTCAGCTCCGAGGGGCACCAAACCTTTTGCCCCCTCCTTAATTGGTGTTTGAGATGGTTTCTCATTTATTGCCACTGCAGGCATTGGCTTATTTATTTCAACAGTAGATTCTTCCTCTTCTCATTCTTCTTTTGATTTTCCTTCTCAAAATTGCCAATTCTTGGATGATTGTTTCTTTTGCTATTTCCTTAGGTGGGTGACACCAACGAGGTATGACTTTCTAGGTCGTTCTTTCTTTTGCAGTTTCTTAGGGGCTGACCTCTTGCTTGTATTCACCAGGGTCCAGCTAGTTTCTTCTTGCTCATGGTGGAATGTTGCCTGAATAGCACCTTCCACTACCTCCCTCGGGAGTGATTTGCAGTGACTCTGGACAGCTCATCTTGCTATCCTGCTGTGGACACAAAAAATTTTAACCCCTTAACCGATGGGGCTACCATCGGTTAAGGGGATTATTTCCCCAAACCGATGGAAGCACCATCGGTTGAGGGGAAATCCCCCTTTAAATCCCCTAACCGATGGGACTACCATCGGTTAAGGGATTTTTCCCTTCAACCGATGGGAGTTCCATCGGTTGAGGGGAAATTCCCCTTCAACCGATGGAAGTGCCATCGGTTAGGGGAGTCTTCCCCTCTAACCGATGGGAGTTCCATCGGTTAAGGGGAAATTCCCCTCTAACCGATGAAACCTCCATCGGTTAAGGGGAATCCCCTTTAAAAAAAAAAAACATAAAACATAAAAAAACAGAAAACAGAAAAATAAAGAAAAAAAAAAACACACAGAAAGACAGAAAAATACAGAAAACAGAAAAAACAAAAAAATAAAATAAAAATATAGAAAACAGAAAATAAAAAAAAGGAAAAGCCCTAACCGATGGTACCCCCATCGGTTAGAGGGCTTTTAACCCTCTAACCGATGGGAGTCTCATCGGTTAGAGGAGTTTTTTTCTTTAACCGATGAGAGTCTCATCGGTTAGAGGGAATTTTCCCTCTAACCGATGGAACTCTCATCGGTTTAAACCCCACTCCCACGCATGTAAGGGGGGGGGGCCTTCCCCTATAAAAGGCACCCCATCCCCCCATTTCAAAGGGTCGGCCCCGGGGAGATGCCGGCTCCCTGGAGAAATTGCTGCCCCCCTCTTTTCTGAAATTCTGAAAGAATAGAAAATTTCCAAAAGTCTCCCGTCTCTCTCTCAATCTCATTTCTTGTGTGAGTGAAGGTACCAAATCTTCTTCCCCCGAGTGTTGAGAGGTTATCCGTATGCGGCATCGGCAAACTTCATCGGCTAAAAGTCCGCAATAGCGGCACTGGCCCTCACGGGCTATAGGTTCTAAATACCGTCCATTTTGGACATATGGTATTTTAGATACCTTTGTTATTCATGCCACCTCCCATCGAGTTTTAAACTCTCCGGGATGGTGTGTTTGTGCTATATGCATATGTTTCTTAGAGGAGACTCTGCCCAAGTGGAGATTCTGCTCGAGAATATATTCATATATTCACAGATTCGTATTTATATATGTGTTTCTTAGAGGAAACTCTGCCCAAGTGGAGATTCAACCTAAGAACATATCTATAAATTTCAAATCTGTGTTTATATTTATATGTTTCTTAGAGGAGATTCTGCCCAAGGGAAGATTCTACCCAAGAACATGTTTGTATATTCACAAATTGGTATTTTTATATGTATGTTTCCTAGAGGAAACTCTGCCCAAGTAGAGATTCCGCCTAAGAACATACCTATAAAATTCAAATTTGTGCCTATACACACTTGTTACTTGAAAGGAAGCTCTGCCCATGTCAGAGTTTTCCCTCTAAAAACATATCAATATAATCACAAACTTTGTATTTATATACATGTGTTCCCAAGAGGAAACTCTGCCCAAATGGAGTCTCCGACTACGGACATGTCTATATAATCATAAATCCGCAATTATATGCGTATGCCTCTCAAAAGGATTCTGCATATGCAGATGGTACCTTTTGCCGGATACTCCATTCAAATAGGAATGCCGGTGAGAAAATATGCGTAAACTGCAAATTTATGATCATATACACATACCTTTTTGAGGGCAAATTCCCTCCGGGCAAAGATTCTCTGAGGACACATAGATATAAGTACATGTTCATATGAATATATCTCCGTGAGAGCATTCCGCATAAGCGGAAACTCTGCTAAAATAAAATTATAAAAATTGTGATGATATACACACATCCAAAGAAAAAGGGGACAGGACCTGAACTGTGACAGGACCCGAACTGTGATAGGACCCGAACTGCGCTCAGTTACTCCAAAGAGCAGCATGATGCATACTCACAAGAATTGTGTTCATATGGACAGTTTCTCGAAAGGAACTTCAAGTTGACAAGAACGTCCACTGAGATATGTGCATACATTCTCCAAAAATCATACTCATACAAGTAAAAAAAATGAATGATGAACGAATGAAACGATGAACGAGGAGAAAGGAAATTCTGCCTCAATTCAGACTTCATTTAAAAGAAGGATGTTATAAAAGAATTAATGTAGCAACTCTTCTAATACAGAAGTGCTACTTTGAATCACAACTTCCCCCAAGTTCAGAATCAAATGCACGGGTATATGCCTGTCTGCAATAATAATCCTCAGGTTTTCCAAAATAAAACCTTCAAACAACATCTTTCTCAAAAAAAAGGAGAGGAGGGAGACCCCAAATGGGTTCACGGAAATATACCCGTTCCCTTCTTAAAAGTCATATCTCGGACTCCACAAAGGGCAGTCTTTTCAAAATGAAACACTCAAAGCAAAAGTATTTCAAAAAATAACCAAAAGAAAAATGATACATCATGACCAGGATTTTCTAAAAAAGTGTGTATTTTCTCATCCCCTTTGCTATGAATGGTATTCGGGTTAAAACTGGTGTTAAATAACACCAAGAGTCTTAACTCGATGTAAATGTAACATCGACTCCGGTCGATGGAGACAGAGGTCCAGCACATGCTACCTCAATCACCTGATGAGTATAGATACGGGACTCAAGGAGTTCAGATAAAAAACGGCGCACCCTAGTCGCCCGTCACACGGGCATCCCCGTCCATTTCATGGACAACCCTAGTCGCCCGTCACACGGGCATCCCCGTCCGTTCCACGGACATCATACCCGTCCGTTCCATGGACACCCAAAAATACCTTCTCCGCATTGCGCGGACTCTTTCTTCTGTCTGTTAGACAGACTGGCACGCCCCGCAAATCAAAATACACAAATCAAAGCATGTGAAATAAATGAATACCCAAATGAAATGAATACATGAACCAGATAAAATGAAATGAGCCATCCAAAATCAAATGATATGTCAAAGTGATATTCTTTCCCGTGTCAACAACTGGCACGCCCGGTGGGACCTCTTCTCACCATTCATAGCAAAGGATGAGACATACGTATATTTTTCATGAAAGTCCTAATACTGATATTTTCCCTTGAAGGTACAAACAAAAAGGCAAATCATAAGCTGTTGAAGATGGCCGTCACTTATGGACCACTCGCCATCAACAATCATGCCAGGTTCGGTTACCAGGCGACTCCGATCATATTTGGGGATTTTTCCAACAATTGTCAGATCCCTTCCGGCCTATGAAGAAGATGCTGCTCAAAAGCCTCTCTCCAACAAGTTAACAAGGAAGATCCACGAGAATTGTGGGCAAGCCAAAGCTCGTCTTGTTATTATCAGCAGGGGGCATCCGAATGCTCTCCAAAGGTAATACTAATAAAGGGGATCAGCCTAACTCTGGCCAACAACATTTATTGGCTATGAGCCTAGGCAGATCATGTCCAATCCAAATTCAAAACCATATCCAAACTCAAGCTCATGACCAGCAAGCCATCAAGGCAGGTCATGTCCAATCCAAATTCAAAACCATATCCAAACTCAAACTCATGACCAGCAAGCCATCAAGGCAGGTCATGTCCAATCCAAATTCAAAACCATATCCAAACTCAAACTCATGACCAGCAAGCCATCAAGGCAGGTCATGTCCAATCCAAATTCAAAACCATATCCAAACTCAAGTTCATGACCAGCAAGCCATCAAGGCAGGTCATGTCCAATCCAAATTCAAAACCATATCCAAACTCAAGTTCATGACCAGCAAGCCATCAAGGCAGGTCATGTCCAATCCAAATTCAAAACCATATCCAAACTCAAGTTCATGACCAGCAAGCCATCAAGGCAGGTCATGTCCAATCCAATTCAAAACCATATCCAAACTCAAACTCATGACCAGCAAGCCATCAAGGCAGGTCATGTCCAATCCAAATTCAAAACCATATCCAAACTCAAGCTCATGACCAACAAGCCATCAAGGCAGGTCATGTCCAATCCAAATTCAAAACCATATCCAAACTCAAGTTCATGACCAGCAAGCCATCAAGGCCGGTCATGTCCAATCTCAAATTCAAACTCCAAACCATATGCAATCCCGAAATACATTAAAACCAAGCATCAAATATAGCCACAACCCGTCAGGGTAGGCTGAATCCGAAACCAAAATCCAAATTGAAATTCCAAAATCGTAGCCACCAAACCTCAATGGTAGGCTCAACCAAATTTTCATACCATATCTTTGACCCCAACAAAAAAAAGGGGTACCCATTTAGCAAGACTAAGTCAACCCAAATCTGGACTTTTTCAGTCCAGACAATTTCCTTCGAAATCATAGTTTCTGTCTCTACAACAAGGACAAAATAAAATTATGAAAGTAAAAGGCTATCAGCTGCCACCTCAAGATCTGGCAAATCCATCATGATCAAAGGTCTGCAGGTACAGCTCGACGGAAGCCAACCTATCACCCCACGGGATAGGTATATTCCTACAATCCCAACCTCAAACCGCTTCTGAGTTTTACGGCGGTTTCAAGGGGAATCAAGAGATCCCAAGAAGGAAGCTGATGTCAAGCAAAAGACCCAGCACTCTCCCAGGTTCAAACAAATCTGGGTTCCAAAAAAAAAGGAAGCCCATAAACTCAAGAAGACTCAAGCAAATATATCAAAGGTGTTTAGTAAGATAAGCAACGCCAAATATGCTTCCCTTCAACATATTGAGCTCAAGCACCATCATGGGTAAAAAGAAAAAGAAATATACAAGAAGTCAATCAATACTTCTCAAGTCTCGGAGAATACCCGAATAGTCAAAGAAAATCCAACTCAGTAATTCAAATCTCGCGTATCGATCCCTGATCGTATACAGCGAATCTCAGTACTTGATAGGCTGGGGGCAATTCCTAATGCCAGTACCCGTCCGTCAATAAGACGACGTGTTACTTGGGCAGCTGAGGAAAAAACCCAAGCTTATAATCTTCTCATGCTATGCCGCCGGGAAGGACTCTGGCAAACCAGCTGAACAAATCGCTGAAGCCATTTCAAATAATCCTGCTGAAGCCATCAAGTAATTTTCCAGAAGAAACCGCCAGCCCGGCAGACAAGCTGAAGCACCTGGTCAAGTTCTCCCTCGTATTGATATTTAACATGAGGGAATTCAAATCCCCTTCTTCGAAGAAACAAATATTCAAGTCGAAGAAGGTGGGCCTTCAACTTCAAACATCAATCCCGTCATCGACTTGCCGACAAAGGAAAATTTCCAGGCTATGTCAGATGACGACAAATATCAAGTGATGCAGCAATGCCAATCTCAAATGGCTGTGCTTCTAAATGAAATGGGGCAACTGGTAACTACAAGCCTCCCCATTCTGTGGAGCCAGTCTCTGCTCAAAATCAACAAAATCAACATCCAGATAGGGTCTGCCCCGACAAATTATCCAGCAGCTTCTACGACTGGTCTTCTTCCTCAAACTACGGTTCAAGACATCATTGATCCGTCCAATATTATGACCCCTCAAGGTGTTGCCATACAAAGGCATGAGATACTGAAGGATTATTCGAGATATGTTCGCTCAGTAGAGCAAAGGTATTCAGGTGGCAGATCCATATTCTGTTCCATATCCAGTACATCATCAATTCAAGAAGCTGCCAGAGATATGCCCTAAAGTCCCAAAACTATCAAAGTTTAATGGACAGGGGTCGCCATTGGAATATGTGCCACATTATGTTATTTATCCTGGTCGAGCTTGCCATCGGCAAATCTTATCTCTTCAGATATTTTGCAACTTCCTTGATTGAAGTTGCATTTCAATGGTATTCAAAATTCAAGCCAACTCAGTTACCGATCGGGCAGATATGCAAAAGAAATTCATGAGCCATTTCCAAACGGCTGAATGGAAGGTATCCCTCTTGCCAAATTATCTTCCCTCAAACAGAAGAAAAGGGAGTCGGCAATCCACTTCATCAAGGGATGGAGAGAGTTTAGCATGAAATGCAATAACCCTCCTGTTCAAGAAGATACAATCCCTATCTGCCAAAAAGGCCTCATATCAACAATCAATGAGAAACTCTTGGGAGCAAATATCAAGAGCTTCGATCAATTGAATTCCATAGTGGCAGACATTGAGATGTTTCTAGCCGAGCAAATGACACATACATCTCATAAAGGCAAGCTCCCCAAAGAGCGCAATAAGTTAGCAAAAGAAGTCAACATCATTGACTCCTCACCTGATGATGAAGCAAAGGGGGCAACAATCTCTCCTGCCCCAAAGAAGAAATCAGAAACCAAAGCTCCACTGCCATCATTGATGGGGCGCATGAAGACTCCTTATTCTTTCAAAAAACAAGAAGCATATTAAAGAGGCTCTTTGATCTCTGCCTCGATAATCAGTTAATATCACTGCTAGAACCAAAGAGGCAGGCAGGTGTCAGCCAAATCAATCAGCTCAATTTGCCCGTATCACCGTATGGTGGGGCATGCAATTGAAGATTACTACGTCTTCAAAAATGAGGTCCGGAAGATCATTCAAATGGCCTCATATCTATGCAAAATGCTCTGGCTGACCCTCTTCAACTTCATGCTTGGGATCGACCAGAGCAATCTGTCAATGTCATTTATATGACGAGACTTCCAACAAATTCAAATCATCCCGAGAACGGTCATTCATATGATCCTCCTCAAGATAATTCAGGAGCTCATTCTCTATCAAGATCAAGGCATGATCCACATAGAATAATGAGGAAAGGCCAAAGGCAAATATACTCTTATGCATACTCAAATATATTCAGAACTGCCTCCTATGTCGCCATATGCAGACTCAATTGGGTGGCTATCCGAAGATCCTTCAACTCCTGTCGAGCCGGCAAGGTTATATTCTTTCCCTCGACATCTCATTTACTCACTTTTCCGGCTATGCCTTCAATCCGGATTGATGGATTACCGAGCTTCGGCAAAATATTAGCCAAATTACTGCCCATATCATCAAGTGATGGGTCATAGTATCAAAGATTGCATAAGATTCAAAAATGATGTTCAAAAGCTAATTGACCTGAGTATTCATCGGGTCAACCAGCCTCATACTCAACAACCACCAAATGGACCGGCCAATCCTGGATCCTATGTGGTGAAAGTCATTAGGGCATCATCATCCTTTGGTCTTCCTCGGTTATCAGTGGGGGAGCATTCAAATCTATATTTATCCAGTCAATCGTATACAAATCTGCATCTTCTATAATAACTCTCATTTGCAACAAAGAGCACCAAGTTTATACTTGACAATCTCAGAAGACAAAGTCTGGTTTCCATACTTGAACCAGCATCATATATCTTTCAGAGTGAAAAGAGATGTATGACTATTGTTTGGATCTCTATGATTTGGTCGAAACTCATATCTGGGAAGGAAAAATTGATCAATATGGGAATTCTTTGGTGCCAGCAAATAAGGTGTCACAACGAGCCTATGGTTCAAGTCCAGAATCCCAAGCTCTATATCCAAAGATATGTGAATATTATCATCATCCCCTGGGCTATGGACGATACAAAGTCAAAGCTGAAATGGAGCAATTTAAAATTGATCTTTTTCAATACAGAATGAGAATATCGAAAGAAGTTGCGACAAAGCCAATCTCCCAGCAAGCAGAGGAGTTCGTGGATCATTATCACCAACTCCCATCTTCAATTATTCAAGAAGCAATTAATGCAACCTTTGAGAATGGGTCACTGTCGGCTCTCAAAATCAGCCAGTTCCAAAAGAGTCAACAACTCTACTACTAAGAGGTGGCTCCAACAAGAGAAGCATCTCCAAATCATCTTCAGAGCAGAAAGTCATAAGCTTACTTAAAGCTCTTCAGGTATGAAATAAAAATATATACATATATATATATATATAAAAAAAAAAAAAAAACAACAACAAACAAAAAAAAAAAACAACAAAGAATAATAATAATAATAATAAAAGAAGAATGAAAAAGAACAAATGTAGCGTGATGCTGCTGCTGAGGTACCTCAAGTATCAATTCAAAAAAAAAAAATCATCAATCAATCAAAATTGAAGAATCAAATCACATATTTAACTCACCAATTTACGATATGGTGTCCAAACCTCAACCAAAGAAGCTATAAATCTCTCCAAGTGGTAATACCAAACAGGCTGAAGGTAAGCCAACAATGCTGACATATCAGCGTCGGCCAACAAATAATTCAAATCGCCGTCGCAAGAAAGGGCATGGTAAAGAGCAAAAAGTTGCATCTACTATTTTCAAGAAGCCTGATATCACAAAATCAAGCAGAGTCATTCTCATTTAAGGCAAGGAGTCAAAGCCTCTGCCTGAAGCCGAAATACGGGCGGATTCTTATGTCTTCAACCCTTCAGATGAAGAAGAAGAGCTGTCCAATATGCCTCCTCATACAAAAGAAAGAGCCAAAGTCCCCATGCCTCATCAAATGAGCCGGACAACGCTCCTCTCTTTTCAAATGGAAGGATGTTGATTCCTCTCTCTCAAAAGAAATCTGTCAAGCCAAAGAAGCCATCTGAGTCCTCGATAAAGGGATCTCCCTCATCGGACCAGATACGCATCAAGGCTTATGACAAAATCTTTCAGCAACTCAAATCACTCCCCGTTAACCTTACTGTCTAGAAGGCAATTGCTTGGAGTGAGGACTTGAGGGAAACTCTCGTCAAAATACTCAAGAAACAGAAATATATGAAGCTCATATGGCTGATTTCCAAGCTCAAATATATGAAGCACTGGCAGCAGGTGTCGCCTTCACAGATAAAGGAATGCTACTATGCCACAATCGCCCTTTACATATATATGAAGGGACAACCCAATGGCAACAAATTGTGTTGTATCCTGGCCGATCTGGGGGCATCTATCAATATAATGCCTTATAAAGCCCTTGAATCTCTACATCTCATGCCTCATGTGCAACAGGTAAAAGATGTACAAGCCACTGGTTATAAAACCAAAATTCAGGAGAAGCCATTGGAAGAGTCACTGTCAACTTAATTCTTAGAAGCTTCACCACCAAGGTAGCCTTCTATATTATTGATGCTGATACAACATACAGAATATTACTTGGAAGACCTTGGCTATAAAAATTTTGGGTCATCCCATCGACACCCCATCAACGCATCAAGTATGCAAAAGAAGGGAAGCGGTATACAGTCTTTGCTAGTTAAGCCCCGTATCGGGAAGATGAATGCAACTTGACTGCTGCTATTTTATATCTTGGAGGGCCAATCCCTCAACCCCTTGCCCGGTCTAAAGGGAAGGGTAACCAAATTAAATGCTCAAATGAAGACAGTGAGACTGGCGAGCTTTTTGTGATAAATAAAAGCCTTGCTAAATCTTCTGCAAAGAATTCTCAAAGCAAAGAAATCCGCCCAGAACGGCGGAATATCAGTTATGAAGCTGATCATGTAAGTCAAGTCATTGATGGCGGTATTCCTTTACCACCCAATTGCATGCAAATTTATTCTCCGAAGCAAGAACAAAGTGTTCGACGATTAAAAACTTTCGTCGTCACTTATCAAAGAAAAGAAAGAAGAATGGCTAAGCCAATTCTCTTCTACAAAGGGGAATTGACACTCCCAACTTATACAAAAGATGATTTTGGTTGGGAAGACAGCTCCAACAACCAGCTAGAATCAATACAAGAAATGGCCGATATGCCAGCAAAGATTAAGGAGATGTGCAAAAAGCAGAAAATTCCTCATGTACAAGATATCTCCCGGAGAAATTTCTTCAAGCAATTATGGGAACCCTCTCAAGTCCGGGGCCAACCTCCATTCTCCGGAAGGGATACCAGAGGATTAGGTTATGATACCAAATCCTCCTATACAGTCAATGTTGTTGGATCATCATCAGAGGTCTGCAGCACCCATAATAATCAAGAATGTTCCAATTCCAACTCTCAAGAGATTACTTCAGTTCTACCAAATGAATTATCAAATGAAGAGCCATCAGAAGAATTCTGCAAGCAATCTTCATCTACAAATCTTCAAGATAGGGATCTCTATGAAGTCTACGTCACCAACTCCGATGACGAAGAAGATTTCATAGATCTGCAGCCAGCTCCCCAAGAAATCGAGGATGGTGGACAAGCCACTATTGATGAATTAATTGAACTCAATCTCGGGAGTCAACAAGATCCCCGGCCAATCTTTATCAGTGCCATTCTTGATGAACAAAAAGGCAATCCTATCAAACTCTTCTACTAGAATTCCAAGATTGTTTCGCTTGGAATTATAAAGAAATGCCGGGACTAGAGCCATCAGTTGCTGAGCATGAATTATCTATACTGCATACGGCCAAGCCTGTCAAACAAGCTCAAAGGCGTATGCGGCATGAACTAGAATTGAGAGTGAATACTGAAGTCGACAAGCTTTCTGAAGTAGACTTCATCGAGCCATGCATATATCCAATATGGCTCGCCAATATTGTTCCAGTGAAGAAAAAGAATGGTCAAATCCGGATATGTATCGACTATAGGGACTTGAATAAAGCATGTCCCAAGGATGATTTCCCAGTCCCAATTACTGAAACAATGGTGGATATGACCACTGGCTATGAAGCCTTGTCTTTCATGGACGGGTCTTCCGGCTACAATCAAGTCCGGATGGCAATCAAAGATAAAGATTACACTGCATTCAGATCACCCAAAGGTATCTTCAACTACAAAAGAATGTCCTTTGGCTTGAAGAATGCAGGAGCCACATATCAAAGAGCCATGACAAAAATATTTGACGAAATGATTCATGATGTAGTCGAATGCTATGTCGATGATCTCGTCGTCAAAACCAAAAAACGGGAGGACCATCTATATGATCTTCGCCGTGTTTTTGAAAGGCTTCGTCAATTCAAATTGAAGATGAACCCTATGAAATGTGCATTTGGGGTTTCAAGTGGCAAGTTCCTGGGTTTCATCGTCAAATATCGGGGAATAGAAATAGACCCTGACAAAATCAAGGCAATCCAGCAATTGCCGCCTCCTCAAAATTTGACTGAGCTAAGGTCATTTCAAGGAAGACTAGCCTATATCAGGCGATTTATATCCAATCTCTCAAGAAAATGCATGCCGTTCGGCAAACTAATGAAGAAGAATGCTCCCTTCATCTGGGATCAAGAATGCCAAACTGCCTTCAAGCAGGTCAAGGAATACCTTCTCGCTCCACCAGTGCTGGGGGCACCTATCGCTGGAAAGCATCTTATACTCTATATTTCAGCTATGGATGCTTCTCTGGGAGCTCTATTGGCACAAACAAATGAAGAAGATAAAGAGCAAGCTTTATATTATCTTAGCAGAAAGCTAATTGGTCCAGAACTCCGATATGCTCCAATAGAAAAAGTATGCCTAGCACTGGTATTTGCTGCAAAAAAAAATTGAGACATTATCTTCTGGCTCATGAAATTAAGCTCATCTCTAAGCATGATCCAATCAAATATCTGCTACGGCAACCCATATTGTCAGGAAGGCTCGCAAAATGGGCTTTGCTCCTCATGGAGTTTGATATCACATACATCCCACAAAGGGCAATCAAAGGGCAAGGTTTAGCTGAATTCTTGGCTGCACACCCAGTGCCGGAAAATTCTCCCTTATCTATAGACCTTCCGGAAGAAGAAACTCTTTCCCCTTCAAATGAAAGAGATAATCAAGTCCAAGAAAATCCAAACTTCCAAGAAGTCATCACAATTGAATTACCCTCTTGGGAATTATATTTCGATGGAGCTTCTCGGACTCTCCACTATACAGATGGTTCTGCCGACCTCTCTACCGGGGCAGGTATTGTCTTGGTCACTCCCCAAGGAGGAATATTATATAATTCTTGTGCTCTCATGAAGCCACTCACAAATAATGAAGCTGAATATGAAGCTCTAATTATCGGGCTCCGGCTGGCTCTCGAAATGGGGGTCAAAAGTATACAAGTTTATGGTGACTCACAGCTGGTCATCCGACAAGTGTTGGGCCAGTATGGAGTTCGAAAAGAACAACTGCTTCCATACTATACCATAGTCATGAAGCTCAAAGAAAAATTCAACTTCTTCGACATATCCCATGGGCCGAGAAGTGAAAATTCTCAGGCTGATGTTCTAGCCAAACTGGCCTCTGCTATAAAATTGCCTCCTGAAGGGGAATTGGACATAAGTGTCCGTCACAAAAGGCTCATGCCGAGTATTCTCGACGCTGAGTCTAATGTTACGATTGAAGAGGCACATACTATAGAGCAAGATACAACAAATGAATCTGAAGATTGGCGCGAGCCGCTTATCAAAATCAAGAAAGGTTGGCTACCTCCTGATCGAGTACAAAGAATTCAGCTCTTACGTAGGGCTACATCATATCAAATAATAGCAGAACAACTATATAAGCTGGTCCATGAAAAGAAAGGACCAGTCCTCCTCAGATGCTTATCCCTCAAAGAAACCAAAATCATCATGAAAGAAGTTCACTCCGGGCTGTGTGGTACACACCAGGCAGGGGAGAAGATGAAAATCAATATCAAGTTGAAAGGCTTCTACTGGCCTACCATGTACGCGGATTGCATCCAATATGCCCGTACATGTCATCAATGCCAAGCCTTCGGCCCCGTGCCGAGAAAATCCCCAAATATGCTACATCCCATAGCACCAACTTGGCCGTTTGCCGAATGGGGTATGGATATTGTGGGACCATTCCCACCCTCATCTCAAGGCCATAAGTTCATACTGGCTGCTACAAATTACTTCTCTCGGTGGGCTGAAGCTATCCCATTAAGGGAGGTAACCGGAGAATCAGTCGCCAAATTTGTCAAGCAAAACATAATATGCAGATTTGGGACTCCTCACAGGATCATATCTGACAATAGGTCGCAATTCAGAAATAAAACAATATATGCCTTGGCGGCGAAATTTCATATTGATTGGAGAACATCCTCAGTATATAATCCACAGGCAAATGGGTTGACAGAAGCCTTCAATAAAACCCTCTGTAAATTGCTTGCCAAGATAATCGGCAACAGGAAACGGGAATGGGGAGAAAAGGTTCATGAAGCCTTATGGGCTTATCGAACTGTGTATAAAACCCCTACCGGATGTTCGCCTTTCTCCTTGATATATGGAGCTGAGGCCATGATCCCTATAGAAATTGAAATGGCATCCTGTTGAGTGGCAATCCAAAATGAATCTCAAAGCCAAGATCAAAGTCAGATCGAAAGAAGACTTGAGGAGCTCTCCAACCTAGAAGGAAGGCGACTCGAAGCATATAAATCCCTCCAAGTATATCAAGTCAAAATGGTCTGCACTTTTGACAAAATTGGCAAGACCAAGAGCATTCAAGCAAGGAAACCTCGTCATAGTCAAATGCAGAGAAGCAATGGCAAAAAAAAAAAAAATCGTGCGGCAAATTGCAGCCTACTTGGCTTGGCCTATACATCGTCACCTCGGCATATGAAAGGGGTGCATACATGTTGGTGGACTATAAAGGTAATGTGCCCTTTCCCCCACTCAACGGGAAACACCTGAAATTGTACCACGCGCCAGAGCATGAATTCCCTGGCCAGTCACCAAAACAAAAAACCGATCACCCAAAGGCATGAAGCCGAAAGAGAATGAAAAACAATGAAATGAAGTTTGCAACAGATAGGGGCAAAGGAATCAAAACTTCCACCTGTCCGTTATACACCCCAAACTTTTCACTCCCTACCGAGCATGAAAGCCAAGGGTATTCCATGTACAAACCCAAATCAAATCTTGACCATAGCCAACAAACCAAAAAGGTAGGCTATGCCAAATCCATATCCAAAACCATAGCCAACAAACCAAAAAGGTAGGCTATGCCAAATCCAAATACCAAAACCATAGCCAGCAAACCACAAAGGTAGGCTATGTCAAATCCAAAATCTCAAAACCATAGCCAGCAAACCAAAAAGGTAGGCTATGCCAAATCCAAATATCAAAACCATAGCCAGCAAACCAAAAAGGTAGGCTATGTCAAAATCCAAAATACCAAAACCATAGCCAACAAACCACAAAGGTAGGCTATATCAAATCCAAATACCAAAACCATAGCCAGCAAACCAAAAAGGTAGGCTATGTCAAATCCAAAATACCAAAACCATAGCCAGCAAACCAAAAAGGTAGGCTATGTCAAATCCAAAATATCCAAAACATAGCCAACAAACCAAAAAGGTAGGCTATGTCAAATCCAAAATACCAAAACCATAGCCAACAAACCAAAAAGGTAGGCTATGCCAAATCCATATCCAAAACCATAGCCAGCAAACCAAAAAGGTAGGCTATGTCAAATCCAAAACACCAAAACCATAGCCAGCAAACCAAAAAGGTAGGCTATGTCAAATCCAAAATACCAAATCCATAGCCAACAAACCATCAAGGTAGGCTATGCCAAATCCAAGTTCCAAACTCATAACCAGCAAACCATAAAGGTAGGCTACCCTAAAACCAAAGTCCCACCAGCAAACCATTATGGTAGGTGACATCAAGTTCCAAGTTCATATCCCAAGGCCATCAAGGCAACTCATATTCAAATACAATTCCAAATATAGCCACAAACCATCAAGGTAGACTGAACCAAATAGAAGTCCGAAATTCCATAACCAAAAAAAAAAAAAAAAAAAAAAAAAAAAAAAAAAAAACAAAAAAAAAAACAACAAAAAAAACCAAAACCAAAACCAAAACTAAAACCAAAACCAAAACCAAAACAAAAACCAAAATCAAAATCAAAACCAAAACCAAAATCAAAATCAAAACCAAAACCAAAACCAAAATCAAAATCAAAACCAAAACCAAAATCAAAATAAAAAACCAAAACTAAGTCCAGAACCAAATCAACCTAAATCCTACATCCAAAAGCAAAATCAAAATCTCATATTCCATCCAGAATATCACAAAGATAAACTGACATGTCCATATCCAAATCTAAAAACAAACCCAATCTCAACTCTAATACAAATCCAAATGCAAATCCCTTATCTCTGCCCTAAGCCATCAGGGATGGGCGAAATTCAAACCTAAAACCCCAAACCCAAACCCAAACTTCATGCCAAAGTCCATACCAATACCCAAAACTAAAAACTTGAAACCAAATAAACTCAAATCTCATACCCATATCCAAATTCAAATTCAAAATACCACAAAGGTAAGCCAATGTATTCACGCTCAAACCTAAATCCACCACCACCCATTCCACGATCAGCCATCATCCATTCCACATCCCAGACTACCACCCCTTCCACAATCAGACCATCATCCATTCCACATCCCAGACCACCACCCCTTCCACAATTAGACCATCATCCATTCCACATCCCACGTCACCACCCATCCCACAATCAGACCACCATCCATTCAACTACCCAAACCAGTCGAGCACTCACCAGTCAGGTCAAAAAAAAAAAGAAAAGGGGTTAAAAATAGAGATACCCCGATGGACTCAAGTATACAATTCACTGTATGCTTGAGGGTAAAAAGATCAAAAAATCCGGCTGAGGTGAAAACCCAAAAGGGCGCTTCAGGCAAAAATGGGCAACCCCTCAACGCGAAAACCCGAAAGGGCGCATTGGAAAAAGCAAAAGGGGGCCAGTCTTGGTGAAAACCCGAAAGGGCGCTAAGGCTGGTAATGTGAAAAAAAAAAGAAGAAAAAAAAAAAGAGAAAAAAAATGAAAAGGAGGATTCCTCAGTCCTTCATTCATACATCCACAAAGCTATAAGTCACCACATCACAAACTTACAAAGGGTGACAGATACCACATGCAAAATAGAAAGGAGATCAAGGCAATAAGCCCAATATGCAAGTGTTTATGCTTTGAAACAAAGGCAGGAAGGCTTCTTCCTCTCCAGCCATTCAAATCCAAGTGCAAACCCCTCATCCCGGCACCAAGCCATCAAGGAGGGGTGAAATTCAAATCCCAAAGCCAAAACAATAAACACCATTCCAGAACCTATTCAAACCCAAGTCCAGGGCCAAATCATACCCGAATCTCATGCTCATATCCAAACCCAAATCCAAAATACCACAGAAATAAGCCAGTATACTTATGTTCAAACCCAAATCCATATCCAGGTCCAAATTCCAAATCCAAATTTCCAATCATTGGCCAGATTCAAATTTCGCTCCACAGCCAAATCCCTGGCCGTTTAATCATCCAAATCAGTCAAGTACTCAATAGTCAAGTCAAAAAAAAGAAGGGGGTTAAAAAGTAGAGATACCCCGATGGACTTAAGTATACGGCTCACTGTATGCTTGAGGGTAAAAAGATCAAAAATCCGGCTGAGGTGAAAACCTGAAAAGGCGCTTCAGGCAAAAATGGGTAACCCCTCAACGTGAAAACCCGAAAGGGCACGTTGGAAAAAGCTAAAGGGGGCCAGTCTTAGTGAAAACCCGAGAGGGCACTGGGATTGGTAATGTGAAAAAAAAAAAGAAAAAAAAAAGGAAAAAGAAAAAAAAGGGGTGGAGGAAAATGAAAAGGAGGATCTTCATTATCCTTCACCTTGTATTTACAAAGTCACAAGTTACTCTCCGTACAAATATACAAAGAGTGGCGATTGCTATGTAAAGGTCGAACAAAGAAAAAAAAAGAAGCAAGACAATGAGCTCGGCATATAAATGTCATACTGAAAAGCAAAGGCAGGAAGGCTTTTTCCTCTTCAGCTGTTCAACTTCCTTAGCTTTGGAGGCTGTCAACTGGCGGAAGTTCCTTCCGTTTCTTACATAGGCAGTTTCTTCTTCAGAATCTTTGGCCTCATCTCTGGCCTCCTGATTCAAAGAAGACCTCTCTTCATCAAGCTCGCATTCCAACCGGGCAATGTTCTCCTTCCCGACAACCATGCTCAACACCATCGTTACTCGCAGCATCGCCTACTTGAAAGGCAGAATAAGCTTGAAACTCCAAAAATGGGCTCCCTGTATCTCCCCAAAAGTAGAAAGAGAAGATTGGCCACAGATACAGAATATGAATCCATCATCCCCCAGAGAAGAGTTGATCACAGAAGACCTGGTCACCTGAATACAAGGAAAGAAAGTCAATATCAGAAAAGAAAATATCATCTTTAAAGACTGTATATGAGCTCAGTAAAGGAAGTCACCTGCGGGAGTTGATTCCATGGCAGAATATTCCTTGGCAGGCATTGAGATACAAGCCCCGACAGGAGCAAAAGAATATTGTTCTGTCGAGACTCTCAGCTCAGCAAATGCAGAGGCACCGTCATCCGTTACGGCTATCTCAAGAAAACAGACAGTCAAATGATGGTTCATTATCATCAATCTCAGGCATAAAATCGACAACTGCCTGTGAGGAATTCTCACGCTCCACTCCACAAAGGAAAGGAGAACCTCCAGGCAAAGAGGCATGGCCGCCCAAAGCAATCGGACCAGCACTTTTCCTCATCTGTCTCGTCATCTGAGGTAGATAAGTCAAAAAAAAAAGGGATAAGTGATAAATCAAAAAGAAAAGTCATGAATGACAATGATGAGAGAAGAAAAGAAAAGAAAAGAAAGTCACCGCCAGATAAGGCGGAATCCGCCACACTCCTTTTTCCAGCTCTCTTGAGTCTGGAAGAAGAGGAAATATTCAAATGAGTTTCACCATTCCTGTCTCCAACAACTTCCGGAGCAAGGATGGTTGAGAATTCAAAACAGATACAAAAAAAAGGGAAGAAGAAAGATAGCCGCAAAACCAAGAAGGTTAGCCTCAGTACCGAATACCATGCCAAATCTCGGACAAAGCCAAGAAGACAAGATTCAAGAAAAAGATGTCAAATCCAATACAAGCAAATGCCAAAAAGGCAAAGCTCAGGAAAGTGATATCGGATCCAACTGCAAAGCTCAGGAAAGTGATATCGGATCCAACTGCGAATCAAGTCAGAATCACAAGTCAAAAAAAATCTCTCTCAAATCAAGTTGTTGAGCAAAGTCAGAAAGACGAGTCTCACCAATTGAATCCTCAAGCCAGAAAGGAAAAATCTCTGAGATAAAATCCAGAAGGCAAAGACCCAGGCAAAGAAAGCCTAAGGTCAGTTTTAAGTAAATCCAAGGAAGCGGAGCTGATCGCTCAGAACAAGAAGCATGACAAAGTCGATCGTTGTCCGAGGTTGTCGACTTCACAGTGCAAGTGCTGAAGTGTGTCAACTGTGGCTACAACTTTCCGATTCAAGTTTATTGTCAAGTCATGAAGATCAGAAGCACGGCTCGAAGAACGCACGGGACGTCCCCCTCCGCCTTCGGCGTCGGCGCACTTCCCGTGGGGGGCATTTGTGGACAAAAAATTTTAACCCCTTAACCGATGGGGCTACCATCGGTTAAGGGGATTATTTCCCCAAACCGATGGAAGCACCATCGGTTGAGGGGAAATCCCCCTTTAAATCCCCTAACCGATGGGACTACCATCGGTTAAGGGGATTTTTCCCTTCAACCGATGGGAGTTCCATCGGTTGAGGGGAAATTCCCCTTCAACCGATGGAAGTGCCATCGGTTAGGGGAGTCTTCCCCTCTAACCGATGGGAGTTCCATCGGTTAAGGGGAAATTCCCCTCTAACCGATGAAACCTCCATCGGTTAAGGGGAATCCCCTTTAAAAAAAAAACATAAAACATAAAAAAACAGAAAACAGAAAAATAAAGAAAAAAAAAAACACACAGAAAGACAGAAAAATACAGAAAACAGAAAAAACAAAAAAATAAAAAAAATATAGAAAACAGAAAATAAAAAAAAGGAAAAGCCCTAACCGATGGTACCCCCATCGGTTAGAGGGCTTTTAACCCTCTAACCGATGGGAGTCTCATCGGTTAGAGGAGTTTTTTTCTTTAACCGATGAGAGTCTCATCGGTTAGAGGGAATTTTCCCTCTAACCGATGGAACTCTCATCGGTTTAAACCCCCACTCCCACGCATGTAAGGGGGGGGGGGCCTTCCCCTATAAAAAGGCACCCCATCCCCCCATTTCAAAGGGTCGGCCCCGGGGAGATGCCGGCTCCTTGGAGAAATTGCTGCCCCCCTCTTTTCTGAAATTCTGAAAGAATAGAAAATTTCCAAAAGTCTCCCGTCTCTCTCTCAATCTCATTTCTTGTGTGAGTGAAGGTACCAAATCTTCTTCCCCCGAGTGTTGAGAGGTTATCCGTATGCGGCATCGGCAAACTTCATCGGCTAAAAGTCCGCAATAGCGGCACTGGCCCTCACGGGCTATAGGTTCTAAATACCGTCCATTTTGGACATATGGTATTTTAGATACCTTTGTTATTCATGCCACCTCCCATCGAGTTTTAAACTCTCCGGGATGGTGTGTTTGTGCTATATGCATATGTTTCTTAGAGGAGACTCTGCCCAAGTGGAGATTCTGCTCGAGAATATATTCATATATTCACAGATTCGTATTTATATATGTGTTTCTTAGAGGAAACTCTGCCCAAGTGGAGATTCAACCTAAGAACATATCTATAAATTTCAAATCTGTGTTTATATTTATATGTTTCTTAGAGGAGATTCTGCCCAAGGGAAGATTCTACCCAAGAACATGTTTGTATATTCACAAATTGGTATTTTTATATGTATGTTTCCTAGAGGAAACTCTGCCCAAGTAGAGATTCCGCCTAAGAACATACCTATAAAATTCAAATTTGTGCCTATACACACTTGTTACTTGAAAGGAAGCTCTGCCCATGTCAGAGTTTTCCCTCTAAAAACATATCAATATAATCACAAACTTTGTATTTATATACATGTGTTCCCAAGAGGAAACTCTGCCCAAATGGAGTCTCCGACTACGGACATGTCTATATAATCATAAATCCGCAATTATATGCGTATGCCTCTCAAAAAGGATTCTGCATATGCAGATGGTACCTTTTGCCGGATACTCCATTCAAATAGGAATGCCGGTGAGAAAATATGCGTAAACTGCAAATTTATGATCATATACACATACCTTTTTGAGGGCAAATTCCCTCCGGGCAAAGATTCTCTGAGGACACATGGATATAAGTACATGTTCATATGAATATATCTCCGTGAGAGCATTCCGCATAAGCGGAAACTCTGCTAAAATAAAATTATAAAAATTGTGATGATATACACACATCCAAAGAAAAAGGGGACAGGACCTGAACTGTGACAGGACCCGAACTGTGATAGGACCCGAACTGCGCTCAGTTACTCCAAAGAGCAGCATGATGCATACTCACAAGAATTGTGTTCATATGGACAGTTTCTCGAAAGGAACTTCAAGTTGACAAGAACGTCCACGGAGATATGTGCATACATTCTCCAAAAATCATACTCATACAAGTAAAAAAAATGAATGATGAACGAATGAAACGATGAACGAGGAGAAAGGAAATTTTGCCTCAATTCAGACTTCATTTAAAAGAAGGATGTTATAAAAGAATTAATGTAGCAACTCTTCTAATACAGAAGTGCTACTTTGAATCACAACTTCCCCCAAGTTCAGAATCAAATGCACGGGTATATGCCTGTCTGCAATAATAATCCTCAGGTTTTCCAAAATAAAACCTTCAAACAACATCTTTCTCAAAAAAAAAGGAGAGGAGGGAGACCCCAAATGGGTTCACGGAAATATACCCGTTCCCTTCTTAAAAGTCATATCTCGGACTCCACAAAGGGCAGTCTTTTCAAAATGAAACACTCAAAGCAAAAGTATTTCAAAAAATAACCAAAAGAAAAATGATACATCATGACCAGGATTTTCTAAAAAAGTGTGTATTTTCTCATCCCCTTTGCTATGAATGGTATTCAGGTTAAAACTGGTGTTAAATAACACCAAGAGTCTTAACTCGATGTAAATGTAACATCGACTCCGGTCGATGGAGACAGAGGTCCAGCACATGCTACCTCAATCACCTAATGAGTATAGATACGGGACTCAAGGAGTTCAGATAAAAAACGGCGCACCCTAGTCGCCCGTCACACGGGCATCCCCGTCCATTTCATGGACAACCCTAGTCGCCCGTCACACGGGCATCCCCGTCCGTTCCACGGACATCATACCCGTCCGTTCCACGGGCATCATACCCGTCCGTTCCTCGGACATCATACCCGTCCGTTCCACGGACATCATACCCGTCCGTTCCACGGACATCATACCCGTCCGTTCCATGGACACCCAAAAATACCTTCTCCGCATTGCGCGGACTCTTTCTTCTGTCTGTTAGACAGACTGGCACGCCCCGCAAATCAAAATACACAAATCAAAGCATGTGAAATAAATGAATACCCAAATGAAATGAATACATGAACCAGATAAAATGAAATGAGCCATCCAAAATCAAATGATATGTCAAAGTGATATTCTTTCCCGTGTCAACACCTGCCTGCGCCATTTGTGCTTGGCCTTCATTGGGACCTAGCTTGGGCCATAACATGGATCACATTGGCAGAGAACGTGAATTTTGGTTGTTGGTGTGGCTTTGGTGGGTTTACCATGTATTCCCCCATATCTATAACTCCTGCTTGGATTAGCTTTTCTACTCGATTTTTGAACAGATAGCAATTTTCTAAAGTGTGACCCAGCACGCGATGATATGGGTAATAATTGGGCTTGTCCACCATTGCTGCTTCTTCTGGCCGCTTGGGCTTTGGGAGTGTCATGAGATTCTCTTGGAGACATATGTCTAACAACTCTCTTGTGTGCTCCCTGGTAAATGAATAAGGAGGGTTAAGCCTCTCACTTAGGGTGGGGGTTGTTCTCCTTTCTTCTTTCTTTGAATTTGAAGAGGCGGAGATATCTCCCTTGCCCCTAGCTTTCCCCAGGGTTGCCGAAAAGTCCACGGTAGTTACTTCTCGTGACCTGGTGCTTTCGTCTTTAGGAGGTTTACCCCTTCCATATAAAGTAGTGGGATTTTCGACAAAGAAGATTTCTATCTCTGCCACTGTGTTGTTGAGATGTTCAAATGTCCGGATATTAGCCCCTATGAGCTTTTCCTTGATTTTTGGCTTCAGACTTCTTTGACATAGTTTCACCGCATCTTCATGTGCTGGTGGTTGCTCACATTTCATGCTCATGTCACGCCATCTTTTGATGAAGTCCAGAGCAGACTCATTTTTATTTTGCTTTAAGGATATGAGTTCTGCTAAAGTGACTCTTCTTTCTGTCACTCTGAAGCGTTCAAAGAATTTCCTTTGCATATCTTCCCAACCAACTATTCAGTCGGGCTTCAGTCAGACATACCATTGGAAGGTTGGCCCAGTAAGTGATGTTGAAAAGTACCTCAAAAGGTATGACTCTTCAGTTGCCAGTTCTCCCATGATGCTCGTGTAATGAGCTATATGTTCATGAGGTGACCCATTCCCATTGAATTTGAGAATTTAGAGACCTGTGGGTGTTCTGTTGGGAGCTTTTTGAAGAGATGGTGTACAGGGTATGGTACCCTATACAGGTCATAGGTGGCAGACCCCTCGTTCTGCTCAGCCATCTTTGCTTCAATTATTTGCTCAATCATGGCCCTCTAAGAGACCATTGTTCCTTCGAATGAAGTATTTACTTGTGGTACATCATGCCTTTGTTCGGTCACATGCATCTCTTGAGTTTCCTCATGGCTTGAATTTGGATTTTCAATTGGTTGTCTAGTCGCAAATTCTGCACGAGGTGTGCTTGGTAACACATTTCCAACCTGGGGTACCACCATAGGCAATGCTGGCTAGCTTGCTTGTTGAGGTTGCTGAGACTGCAACAACTGTTGTGGTGGTTGTGCAGGCTGTAATGGTGGTGATGGTTGTGGTGGCGGTGGAGCCACCATTCCCAATTGTTGCATAAGGTTTTCTAGCATAGTCTTTAACTTCTGATTTTCTTACATCACCATTTCTAGATTGAAAGAGGGTGAAGGTGCCACTATATTTGGGCTTTCAACAGGTCGACCCTGATCTAGGGGGATTGGATGATTTGATGTAGTGGCAATGTTGGCAGCCGCCATGCCTCCTTCATTCTGAGGAGGTAAGTCCACCTCCCCATTTACCTTATCAAGCCAGGCTCGAGCTTGCTCTCTTCTGCGATTGGTTATCATGGGGTGCTGTTCCATATTTGAAGTTTCTACCTGGTCAGCTGTTATAGGCAAATTTTGGTTGTTAATGTTAGAGGCATAGCATGTGTATATTCGCATGCCTTCTTCAGTAATCTGCACTGTTCTTCTCTTCTTCTGCCTAGGGCGTACAGTGACACCCAGGCTTTGGAAAACTGATCTTCTAGGGATATCATCATCCTTTTTGTGTTCTTTTGACTTGAAATTTTGCCCTGTCTCCGAGCTTGCTTGTCTTCTTTCTTAATATACCCCTTTCCTTTTAGATCTTCTTTGCAAATCAACCGGTAAACAAGGATGGCAGAGTCGGGTCGGGTGGCTGGGTTGGCCCCAGCCGATCCCGACCCGAGTCGGGCTGAGTCGTGCAGTGGAGATTGCACACCTAGTCCCATGGGTGGGTGGGTGTTCCCCCCCCCCCCCCAAGTCGGGTCGGCATGGGCCGATTCCGCTCCGAGTCGGCCGACTCGGGGCGGAGTCGGCCGATTTTGCCATCCATGCCGGTAAAGAAGGAGTGCATTCTTTAGTTCGAGACTCTTGGGAAAGTTCCCTTTATCTGTTTGGGACATTTCTTCTTCTGAAAGTTTGCCACTTTGTTGGGTCTTGCTTCATGACTGCTCTTGTATTTTTCCGCCCTACAAGAGATTTTAGGGCCCTTGTCCTTCGGAGTTCTTGGGCTTCTTCTTTAGTGACACACACCCATTTAACACGAGGCGGGCTATATATCTCATCTTTTTTAGCATTAACTTTGTATTTTTTGAAGCTAGCTTTGTTAAATTGATTGTTCTTGGTTTCAGCTTTCGTCCATTGCTTCTTCATACTTTTCACCTTGAAACTTGGCTTGTCCTGCCGCACTTTAGGTAGTATGCCGAAACTATTCCTTACTGGTACAGTAGCTACATGCCGCTCCGGTATCATTAGGGTCTTACTACCGTCCAGGCGGATCTGGAGATCGCCAACTTAGACAGTCTTGCCAGAACTTGAAATGTCACGTGTCGTGGGCTTTCTTTTAGGCTTGCGGCTTTTGTTCTTTCCAGCAGTTGAAGCATTGACAAAGTTGACGGCATAAGTTGTGAACATCTTTATTAGGTTAGCCTCATGAGCTTGAGACTCTTCTTGTGTTTGTTTTGCTTCATGGGCCTTGGCAGTAGTAGGTAGTACGGCCGGTATCACGCCTAGGAAGTATGGAGACTCCACCACCGGGGGAAAATCTCCAAACCTGGTTGGTGTAGTGAGGTAGGCATTCCTTATGTGGTCCTGGACCACAAGTGGGCCTAAGAACACGCCCGGAGTATGAGCAGTAGCCGCCATTGCAGAGTTATGACCTGCACAAAAATTATAATGTGAGTACATCTTATTGTTAGGGTGTTGTCTGATAGAGAGATGAAGGGAAGGGAGGTCCCTAGTGGAGTCGCCATCTCTGTGAGAACCATTTTTTTAAAATTATATCTTTTATATTTGACTTTTATTTATTTACATGGACATAGTCTTATTTAGTTCGTTTGACTTCCCCCACTAACCTCGGTTAGTGTTAATTATATCAGCACAAAAGCTAAATACCCTTGATTAACCATCAGACAATCTTTTGAAATAGAAGAGACTCACAATTGAATGAAATGAGTTGTACATAAAAGAAAACAAAGTTGCAAGCATGCCATTTATTTTTTTTTAAAATTTTTGATATTTATTTCATTTTATTGATTTTTTAAATTTATTTTCTTATTTTTTTTGGCTATTTTAAAGTCATTGATTTAATTATTTTAATTAATTATTTATTTAAATTATGATTATGTGAATTAAATTAATATTTTCATTTATTTATTTGATTTAAAGGGAGATTAACTTAAGGTGGGTCAAAAATGATATGAAACCATGGTTTGTCATGGCGGGGCGAATCGGCCCGATTCCCCCGAATCGGAGCGGATCAGGGGCGGGCCGAGTTGTGATCCGCATGGATCTGCCGCCTGGCCGCGAATCGAGTGGATCCGATGTGATGCAATCCGATTCGCAGATCCGCCACGATCCGATCCCTGATTCGCCCCGATTCGTCTGATACCTCTTTAGGTAGGGTTGTCACTTGTCAGGAGTCAGGGCTCAGGATCCTCTTCAGGCAGGGTTGTCAGGATCCCCTTATTTACCTGTTGTCAGGATCCCCTTATTTACCTGAATATCATTTAAGTAAATATTATAATTTATTGTTTCATTTACTTAAGATATTACATGTAAATAAGGAAGTACCCCCATTTGAATCCAATAAAAATATTAAAAAAATCATCTCTTATCAATAAAAAGTCAACTCTCCCACCGAAGAAGAAAATCACGATTTCGATGATTTTAGCGAAATGTTAACTTTTTAATATCTCATAATTTGATCTATCTAAAAATTTGATAATTCAAATAAACCATATGGAACACTAAAAATTCAAAGTCCGGTAAAAAAAGTCAAACGTGCATGTGACTTCTCCAAGGGAGCCGCTCTCCTACTGACATCACTTAGTCTGCTCGATGCATCTTAGGATTTGGTCAAACTTAAGCTATCATCACCTAAACTTATGAGATTTTTCACTTTCTAATTGAAAATAAACTAGAAAATGACAATTCTCATGAGTTTGAGTGATGATAGTTTAGGTTTGACCAAATCTTAAGAGGTCTCAAACAGACTAAGTACTGTCAGTAGGAGAGCGGCTCCCTTGGAGAAGTCACATGCATATTTGACTTTTTTTACCGGACTTTGGATTTTTAGTGTTCCATATGGTTTATTTGAATTATCAAAATTTTAGATAGACCAAATTATGAGAGATTAAAAAGTTAACATTTCGCTAAAATCATCGAAATCGCGATTTTCTTCTTCGGTGGGAGAGTTGACTTTTTATTAGTAGGAGATATGATTTTTTTGATATTTTTATTGGATTCAATTGGGGGTATTTTCTTATTTACATGTAATATCTTAAGTAAATGAAATTGTTTCATTTACTTAAATCATATTCAGGTAAATAAGGGGATCCTGACAACCCTGCCTGAAGAGGATTCTGAGCCCTGACTCTTGACAACCCTGCCTGACACACATACATAAATATAATATATATAATAATCATATGCGAATCGGACCCGATTCGCCTCGATTCTGGGCGAATCGGATCGCATCAGGGCGAATCCGATTCGCCCCGAATCGGCGATACGTCAAACCTTGTATGAAACATGACTTGTTTGTTATTTTTAAGTTATGATAAATTAAGCAACAATGTTTATGAAATATTTTGTTAAAGTTTGTCGAAAAATTTGTTGATTTTAATTAAGTAATTGATTAGTGAAGAGTATGAAATAAACGTGACATAGTATGTAATTATACTTATTGAACGTGACTAAGGTTGTAAAATTAGCCCAATAGGCCCATTAACATTATCACATATAGGGGTGTTCACGGTTCGGTTCGGTTCGGTTTTCTCCATTTTTGGGAGAAACCGAACCAAATCGAATTTACTGTTTGAACCGAACCGTACCGGTTCGGTTCAAACCGAAATATGACATTTCTGGCATTTTTAATATTTTTATGGCATTTTTGGCGTTTTTATGGCATTTTGGCAAAAATCTGTTTAAAAGGGATTTTTTTGGCGGTCGCGAGTTTCGAACTTGCGACCGCCAGGCGCGTGGAGGGCGCGCGAAGCCGCCCTCCACTGCGCTACCTTCTTTTTTTGTTTAATTCTATTATTTATATAATTATATATAGGTATTCGGTTCATTTTGGTTTCCCAGCCAAAAACTGAACCGAACCACCTAGCCCATGAAATCGAACCGAACCGGCCGGTTCGGTTCGGTTTTTCGGTTTGGACCATATTTTGTACAGCCCTAATCACATATGAGGATACATCAAATGCCGGCTCAATAAGCAAGTTAAGGCCCATTAAACATTATAAACGTGGTCATTCATTAAGTCATGGCATAGAAGATACAAATTCGGCCCAATAAGTAAGTTAGACCCAATTAGGAATTTTAGGCCCAATAAGCAAGCCCAATGGACTTTTTTACAAACTTGAGAAAATGCGTATTGTACCTTGCACAATATTCCTTAGGGCTGCCTTGCAGACCCTTCTTCTTGGACTGCCTTGCAGTCTAGAAGCCTTGCTTCTTTGGAGCTAGCCAAAAATCCCCCTCTTCCCTGGGGGCGCCCCCTTGCTTTTATAGGGAGTGGGGAAAGACCCCGTCCCGGCCATAAACACCGTCTCGGCCATGTGCACCGTTCCGACCATTTACACCGTCCCGGCCATTTGCACCATCCCGACCATTTGTATTTTTGCATATTTCCCCTTGTTTCTTTATTTCTTTTCCCCCTTCTTTCTTTTCAATTTCTTGTTTATGCCCTTGGGGCCACGAGAGAGAGAGACGGGAGGGAGAAGGAGACCGCAGAGAGGGAGAGAGCCACGACCTGCTCTCTTCTCTCTTTGTCTGTCTTGCGCGTTGAGAGGAAGCAGGAACAGGGACGGCGGCAGCCCCTCTGCAGCGGCGGTACGACAAGCAGGGGAGCTCCGCTGCAGCGGCTGTGCGAATAGGGGAAGCCCCTCCCCCTTGCGGCAGCGGGACAAGCAGGGGAGACCCTCCCCTGTGGAGACGACAGAAGAGGTAGGGGGTGCTACTGGCGAGGCCAATAGGGGAAGTCCCCAGCCGACAAATTTTTGCTGGGAAGGGCTGTAGCAGCAGCGGCAGAGGCAGTTGTAGGTGGAGGTGCCGGCGACTGGGGAAGAAGGGTACACCAGCGGCCCTGGGAGAAGGCAGGGGTGGCTGGGTCTCCTGGTGGGGGCAACGACATGGCCCTTAAGGGGTTCCAGGAGGTACTCCCCTCCTCTTTACTTCTATTCCTCTTCTTCTTATCCTCTTCGCAAGGTAGAGAATAGAAATTTGTTGTCATCTATTTTTTTTTTCATCTTCCAAAAACATGGTGCGACAGTTTTTCTGTTCCCAAATTTCTGAACTCTCATCCAATGGCCAAGGTTTTGGCCTAAGGTGTGCATACTGTTGACATATTATTGGCTATTTATTTTGATTTTAATTGCCTAGTGTATGTACTGCTAATCTGGTTCAACAGGGTGATTCAAAATTATTTTTGTGATGAGCCGACCTAACTTAGGGATGTCTTGTTCGGCCCATCACAGATTCACAATGGTTGTATGAGTCTGTTTAGGGGTCTGCAAAAGGAAATAATCAAATGCTGGACGAAAGTAATAACTGGAGTGTACATGGAAGTATTTGAATGCGCACAACAGTAAAAGGAAAAAAATGAAAAAAATGACCATCTCATATTTGTTGAATGGTATATGGCTAAAGAGAAATGCTATGCTTCCTGCTAGCCGTGTGCATGGCGTGACGTGGAGTAACTGCATGCCACACCGATTGGGCCATGTGGCGTGCGGACTCCCAAGTGCATTAAATGCATTTTTTTGCGGTGCATTTAATGCACCCCAATTAATGCACACAAAATAGTGTTTGAATGCACACAAATAGTACACAAATACTTACATAATGCACACAAATAGTGATTTAATGCACACAAATTACACAATAATGCACGTGTTATTTGTGTGCATTAAATCACTATTTGTGTGCGTTATGTAAGTATTTGTGTACTATTTGTGTACATTCTAACACTATTTTGTGTGCATTATTGTGTTATTTGTGTGCATTAAATCACAATTTGTGTGCATTATGTAAGTATATGTGTACATTGTTTTGGCCTTTTGGGTACAAAAAAGGTCCAAAAAGTTGGGGTGCATTAAATGCACCCCAAAAAGTGCATTTAGTGCACTTGAGAGTCACCACATGACCCAATGGGTGTGGCGTGTGGTTACTCCACGTCACGTTATGCTCCCGGCTAGCTTGGAGCATAGCATTTCTCATAGCTAACTTCAAATTCTATGTATCCAAAATTAAAAGGAAAGTTCCTTGATAATGTTTATCTATTCTGCTTGAGGCCGTGGAAGCCGCTCCTCAGAGTCAATGCCTAACCCTACTTTGGGTTCTATGGTCCAACGGTCCAAAGGAAATAAACATGAGTAAAAGAACTCATGGTGCAATTCCTCTGTATGGTGACGTCCGCATGCTAATTGAACAATGGAATAGACAATGGCCGACCAAAGGAGATAAATGCAATATGGTGGCTCATTCTCCATGCTACATTGTGGATGATTTGGGGGGAGAGAGACAATCACATCTTTTCTAGGGCTGCTTGGGATGCTGAGTTTCTTTTTGCTGTCATTTGTAACAAAGTGAAGTAATGGGTGTCTTTTGTTTGTAATGTGAATCAGTCCAATTCTACTCTTTTGGTTTGTTGGGGGGATAGAGTTTGGCTGTCCAATTAGTGTTGGATGGCGGTGTATAGGCAGGCTGGGCAGTTTTTTGGACCTTTTTGTGGGCCCATAGTTGTACATTCTTTCTCATTTTCATTTATATATTAGTGTTACTATCCACTGTTCAAAAAAACATGAGTAGAAGAAAAGTTCCTTTTCCCAAACGGCAATAAACATTTTACATTAGTATTTTCACTTGAGAGTTGCTTTATGGGATCTTTTTGGTTAGAAAATTAGCCTATTACATTGTCTTTTAGAAATTGCTTATAAAACTGCTCCCAATGGGATTTAAACCTGAGACATCACATTCCTAGCGTACATGGAGGGATAAACACTAGGCCACTCCTTGAGTACACTTGCTTTATGGGATTGGTCCCATATATATAATTTGAATAAGTTACTCTTTCTGCAAAATTTATCTATTTACTTTTCTTCTCCCTAGATGTTGATCTAGGGATGCAGTTATGAAATTTGTTTGTGACATGTTTTCTACTTTTCTCTTAAATTGTGGAATTCTTTGCTATATAAAAAGTTCATTAGTGTTACCTTTGAGTTTTGGCCCCTATAAGATTTCGTAATTAGGAAAAAGTCCCCGCAATCCATCTATTTATTATTAAATCCCCAAAATTTCTACCATTATATAAAAAAGTCCTTGTCATCTACAGTCGTAAGAAAAAATTAGGTTAGGCTAACTAATTATGGTTCAACTTAACTAGTGTGAGAAAATGACACTAATGCCCCAATCCCACAAGGGTAGCAGCATCATACGACGGTGGTGGAGGAGGGCGCAGCAGTAATCTCGGAAGGGGTTTCTCATCTTTCCGATCTCTGGTATTTTTGAATGTCTCGACAACAACTCGAAAGACGTGATCCCCTGTTGAACCCTCAAAATTTTGCAATGGATATCTACAAAGGGGGTGTCAGAAGTTATTTATAATGATCCAATGGTTACTTAGGTAATACCATGGTTACTTAGGTAATATTGGATCCGAGTCCCTTTCAAATTAAGAGGAGGAGACTTATGGATGAAGTAATGTCATAGTTACTTAAGTAATGCCATGGTTACTTAGGTAATATTTGATCGAAGTCCCTTTCAAATTAAAGGAGGGAACTTATTAATGAACTCAGCACCAAACCCCTTCAATGAAGCAAAAGTTCAGAAAGAACAACGCTTCAAAGAAGAAAAGTTACGAAAGAACTTTGGCAGCACAAGGTCGACAAGACCGAGTTCGAAGGAAATTACAACTTCAAAAAAACACGTGCAAGAGGAAGCGCTAAGCACTTGCAAAGTCTGGATTTAAGCAACACTTCGTCGGAGGATCTCCAAGATATGCAAGAATCTTTACGGAAAACACATCTCGTAAAATACGGGGATGTATATTTATAGAAGCCGAGGGGAGAAACCACCCATGTAAAACCCCTTTAACCGATGGAAACCTCCCATCGGTTAAGGGACCCCCTTTTAACCGATGGAACTCTCCTCCCCTTAACCAATGGAACTCTCCCATCAGGGAGATCCCCTTAACCGATGGAACTCTTCCATCGGTTAAGGGAACCCCCCTTAATCGATAAAAAACCCCAACGGTTAAGGATAATCTCCTTAACCGATGGGACTCCCATTGGTTAAGGAAAGCCCTAACCGATGGGACTCTCCCATCGGTTAAGGGAGGGGCCTTAACTGATGGGACTCCCATCGATTAAGACCTTAACCGATGGGACTGCACAACTCCTTAACCGATGGGACCTTCCCATCCATGGATGGCAGGGTCGGGTCGGCTGGGTGAGTCGGACCCAGTCGACCCCGACTCGGGTCGGGTCGGGTCGGTGGAGCCGGCCGACTCCAATGGAGTCTGGCCGACCCTGGGTCGGCCAGAGTAAAAAATTATTTAAAAAATGAAAAAATCAGAAAAAATCAGAAAAAATCAGGAAAAATCCCTAAAATTTACAGAAAATTACCTAGACACATACAACATTCATTGAAATCAAACACATTGAAATTTAAATCTTATCATGTTCACGTACCATGAAGAACAATAACAATGACTAAAGACATAATCATTAATGTTCATACATTGCAAAAATTAAAATATGTACAAGTTGATAACATGAAATAAATAAAAATACCTTCTCAATTTGACATTTCTGAACCCTCATCCTCTACCTCATGAGATTGAATAGGTGGCACATACTCATGTCTTCCATACTGTGTATATCCAAAGCCAAACAAAGAATTTGCAATGTCTTGGAATCCTCTTTGGATGCCTCGCGGTGTTGTTGCTTGTTGACTTGAACTTTCTCCTGAGTGTCCCGGAGGGAAGAAACTACCATATCCAGTAGTTTGAATATTGCCCAAATAACTAGGCCCACTACTAGAGCTGATGTCTGAATATGGCAATTTTGGGGGACTAAAAAAGGGTGGATATGAAGCCCCGTATCCCCGATCATGCCCTGCTTGCCTTTGTTGGCCTTCATATCCCCCGTGCTGTTGTTGTGCTTCCCCTTGGCTTCCTTGTTGTTGTTGGGGTGGTTGTGAATAATCTTCATATCCTGACATAATACCCCCAAGCCCATAACCTCCCGTGGCTCCAATACCTGCAGCAGCACCATCATCATCATCAGGTGATTGGGTGGAGTCATCACTCCCCACTGTTTTTTCTTTTTCTTTTGTACTCTTCTTTTTGCGACGTTCATAATGTAATTTCTCTGCCTCATATAATCTAGCCAAATGAGATGGCAGGGGTGGAGCCTCAGAAAATGGCTGCCCAATATGTGTCTCTGCCTCAGGAGAGTCCTCTTCACCTTCTTGTGATTTTCTTCTTGGTTCTTCTGTTCTTCTTTCTTTGTTTGGCTTTGCTTTCTTCTTGCCTTTGTCTTTCTTTCTTTTGGGCTCTAATTGGGAGGTAGATCTTCTCAATTCTGGCTGAGATGAAGAAATACTAGTATCATGTACGGTGGAAGATCTTCTCAATTCTGGCCTCTCAGCTCTCTCAGGTACATGCTCTTCTAATAAAACATCTCCTTCACATGCTTGAACTAGCCGATCATCAGGATGAAAGTCAGCTAGCTCTCCCTCAGCTCTCGTCTCCACCCAAGCATGTAAAGGGTGTTCCTCATTTAGCAACTCATCAACATCTATCTCAGGAACCACCTCCTCAAATGGTCTACCAGCTAGCTGCATGAATCTCTGTCTTTCTATCTTTTGCCTTTCTTCTTTTTGCTTCACCCTTAAACGCATATTATAATGACAGTAAACCAACTTCTCTAGCCTATCCACACCCAGCCTATTGCGGATTTTTGTGTGAATAAGGCTGAATGTACTCCAATTCCTTTCACATGGGCTAGAAGAAGTGGTTTGACTTAATACTCTCACTGCAACATACGCTAAGGGATTTGTTCCAGCTTGCTGATAATTGACTTGGATCCACCATTCAGCTGTTACAATAAAATAAGCGAACATTAATCATTATAAGGATGGTGAAATCTTATATTTATGATTTTAGGCAAACACCCAAACATGTAAAACCACCTGGACTGAGTCTTTGAGCTGCATATGTCATGTCATATCCTCCGTATATCCCAACTTTCATCTTATATCTCTCCACCTACAAAATGGAAGACATGACATATGTCATGTCAAATGAATCATACATACATATGCAAAATAAAATATACTATCCTACCTCTGCCACTGCGTCTAATCTCTCATTCATGCTCCTTGCAATGCGAGTGATGACATTGATGGTGCCTCTCATCACTTCTCCGTCATTGTGCACATCATCTTTATATTGAATCCTAGGGTTGAAAAAATACCCTGCATATGATAAAAGAAGTTTAAGTATGGTATCATAAAATAATTCAGCAAGTAATTACATTAAATAAATTACCTGCAGCATGAAGATCATGGTGGAGAGTCATCTCCCATCGCTTGTCTATGATGGCCCACCATTTTCTGTAGGCTTTAGGATTCCTTTCCCTCAACTTTTCCTTTGCCTTGTCCATTGCCTCGTACAAATATCCCATATCATTTTTGTCGTCACCATCAACCATTCTAAGGATAAGTACCAAAGGCTCTATTACTTTGAGGTAGTAGGAAACCTTCTCCCAAAATCGTGCATTACTAATCAGGTCTTGGACTTGGAGAGCAACATCTTTACTATCAAGCCGCAGAGTGTCTACATGTTGCAAAAATTCTGCAGAATTAATCAATTGGCCCAATTGATGCCTATATTTCATTAGGCTCTCCAAAGAAATAAAATTGGATGCAAATCTGGTGGGACCAGCACGAAGGAGATCTCTCCCATCTGTGTACTTCCTCATCATATTCAAAATTCTGTTGTGACTATAAATAAAGGAAGTTATCATCTGAGCATCATCAATGATACCATGAATATGAGAATCTTTGCCTATGTCCTCCATCATTAAATCAATGCAATGTGCTGCACATGGAACCCAATAGAGATGGTGTCTCTTTTCCATTAACAACCTACCCGCAGCCTTGTAGCTCGGTTCATTATCAGTCACAACTTGTACAACGTTCTCTTCACCCACTTCCTCCACAACTGCATCCATAAGTTTAAACAAATATTCTGCATTCTTGATTTTGTTAGATGCATCAACAGATTTAAAGAAAATAGACCCTTCGCAGCAATACACAAGAAAATTTATCATGGATTTTCTTGTGGTCCCTGTCCAACCATCACACATAATGGTGCAACCACGTTCTTTCCAAATATTTTTGAAGCTACTCACCCATGTTTTCAACTCCTCATATTCATCATCAAGCCCAGCATCATAAATGTACTTCCTTGTAGGAGCCTTAATACCAGGCCCAGCTTCCGCAATTGCATCCAACATACTCTGAAAATATGGGCTCTCTGCCGTATGTGCTGGGACACCTGCATGTAAAAACCATTTGACAATGCCTTTGATTGCACCCTTTGCTGCCTTTGCAGTGGATTTCACTCCTTTCAATGCCTGCTTGATTCCTGGTTGTTTTACAGACCTTGATCTATACAAATATGCATCCATAGGACCCTGTGTACTTCTAGGAAGAGATGTCCTAGAGTCATCTCTAGACACATGTGCACCTGATGTCCCTAAACCCCTTCGTCTCTCATCTTCCTCCGCATAAGAACGGCGACTAGCACGTGCCGCTGCAGTAAACTCAGGATCAGGATCATCATCATCATCTTCATCATCATCCACAGGAATTGGTAGATCATAATCTCTACGAATCTGTCTCCCAGAAAGCTCATCTTGAAGTTCTTGTTGCTGCTGAGTTGTCAATATTTTTTCTGCTTTCTTCCCCTTCAGATATGCTTTTATTTCATTTCTAACTTCCATTGGACAATTCAGACATTTTGAAACATTCCCAGCAATCCCAGCAAGATGTTGTTTAAGGCGATAAATGCCTCCAAACATCTCCTTTCTACACCAATTACATTTCACTTTTCTCTTAGATGCATCAAGGAGAGTACCATGAGCCCAACCAGGATCAATGGCCTGCTCCACCTTTTGCTCTTCATGTTCATGATGTGCCATATTCTTGTGTAAGAATGCAATTAAATTGCACGTTAAATACACATAATCCCTAATTTATAAACCCTATTTAGGGTTTAATTTGGGAATTTATGAAAAAAATATCATGGACTATAAATATTGTACATACAAAACTCTAATCAACTCAAATGACCACACTGAACACTCAATTACACATTTATTATATTAATGACCTACAATTCTTATTTTTTAAACCCCTAATTAAGGTTTAAGTTGAGAATTAAAAAAAACAAATCATTCAATGTTCATACAAAACTCTAATCAAGTAAAATAACTATATTGGACACTCAATTACATAATAATTACGTTAAGGACCTAAAATCCCTAAATTTTAAACCCTAATTAGGGTCATTTGGGGATTTTCAGGGAAAACAGTCAATGTAATGCAATTAAGTCTACCAACAAACTCTAATCAACTAAAATAGTTCTATTAATCACTCAATTGCACATTAATTTCATTCATGACACAAATCCCTAATTTTTATACCCTAATTAGGGCTAAATTTGGAGATTTAAGAGAATGAAGTCATAAACATGTTAAATATGCTATAGATCTACAGATCTATAGTCTATTTACCATTTCCTATTTTTTCAGATTTTTTTAAAAAAATTGAAAAATCTCACCTCACAGAAGAGAGAGAAGAGAACAGAGAGAGAGGAAGGGCGCCGGTGGCTGCTTGCAGTGGCGGCGGCCGGCGGCGAGCCTCCCGGAGCTCCGGCGGCGGCGGCGGCGAGGGAGGCGCTCCGGCGGGGGGAGGGGGGGCAGGGGGCTGGGAAGGGGGCTGGGAAGGGAGGTGCTCGGGACTGCGCAGACAGACTGCGCAGTCCCGGGACGGGATCCCTCCTTAAAGGGGGATCCGCGGGGTCGGGCGGGTCGGGGTAGTCGGGTCGCGGAGTCGCCCGACCCCGGCGGATCCGGCCCTGACTACCGGGAATCCGCGGATCCCGGCCACTTCCCGCGCCAACTCGGGTCGCCGGGCGCCGACCCGACCCCGACCCGCCCGACCCCGACCCGACCCGCGCGATTTTGCCATCCATGTTCCCATCGGTTACCTCTCTCTCCTCTATCAATGTATAGGGACAAAACCCCTATAAATACTCCATATAGCCCGATGGCAACGGACCTGGAGCTTTTTCTTCTGAAATTGCCCGGGACCTTTCTCCGAAATTTATAAAGGAAAGCTTGCTTGTTGAAGAAAATTCTACTCGGCATGAAGGTACTCGCCCCCGGCAAGTCGAAAGGTCGTTCCCCTGCGGCCACGAAATCTCCATAAACTCCCTCCATGTCGAGTTAGTCTCCATGGGGGGTTCTAAAATCAAAATATAAATTCATATCTCCACATCGAGTTAGTATCTGTGGAGATAAAATTAAATTATGCTCGTGTGCTTCGATGTTTAAATACCTTCCATGTTAAGTTAGTCTCCATGGGCATAAGGTATTTAACATCTTTATGTTCTTGTGTTCTAAATGTTTCCATGTCGAGTTAGTCTCCATGGATATAAGCATTTAGACACATCTATGTTATTCCCTCACGTTGAGCGCGACTCCGTGAATGGTAAATCTTTGTGTTCATATCAAGGTTCGCCGCATCGGAGAATCAGAACGAATCGAGTTTTTCCTGATCCGCCACGATTCACCAGAATTGGACCGATTCGCATGGGAATCGGATGGAAATCGGTCCGATTCGATGGGAATCGAATGAATCAGGTTTCTCCTGATTCGCATTGATTCGCCCGAATTGGACCGATTCGATCCGATGCGCCAAACCATGGTTCATATGTGTATGTCTTTTAAAGGAAACTCTGCCCAAGCAGAGATTCTGCCCAAAACCATACTCATATGTCTATAAAATATATGTTCATATGTGCGTATTTTATGGAGAGACTCTGTCCATATGGAGACTCTGCCCCAAAATAAATACGGCAATACGTACATCAAATGTATGTTCGTGTGTTTACGCAGTAACTTTGCTCATGCGGAAGTTCTGTTCAAATACACAACATATCCAAACATCAAATAAATCCTCGGGTTTACACCCACTCATCCCTCAAATTGCATGACTAAACTCACAAATGGAGTCTATGCTCTTTTCAAAACAAAATCCTTTTTCAAAACAAAATCTATTTCGTCCGATAAAATTAAAACACTATGTTACTATTTTCTAGAAAAATGTAAACCTCGGATTTTACTATTAATGCTGTTCGGGTTAAAATTGATGTAAATCAACATCAAAGGCTTTTAATCCGATGTAAATAAACATCGATTCCGGTCGATGGAGAAGGGGTCTAGCACACGCTACCCTAATCGCCTGATAAAATAAAATCGCGGAACAAATAAGTTCAAAATAAAATCGGCGCACTTATCCATTCCTTGGACATAAAACTTCTCTCCACATTGCGCGGATTTCAAACTCTACCTGTTAGACAGGCTGGCACGCCCCGCCAAAGAAATAAAAATCAATAAATCAAAATTTAATCAAATATTTTCACTCTATATATTTTTTCCGTGTCCAACATCCCCACAACGTTGGGCTTCCGTTTCGACGATCTCTGTGGCCGCTGGAGGCGAGCTACAAGGATGGGAAGAGGAGGCGGCGGCGGAGGAGGGCCTCCCTTATTTGACCGATGCAAACCTCTACTAAGCTCTCTCTCAAGGTCTCGCCAAGGGAGACCTCCTCCTCCGCCTCCTCCCCACCGTCGCCGCCGTCGTCAGCAGCAATAAGTGGACGTCGATATCACACACCAAACTTGGGCACCTTGGCGGCAGAGATGCGGGCTAGGAAGTGCTCCGCCATGATCCGACGCTGGATCTTTTCGGTTGCTGTCTTCGGCACCGAGTCGATGATTAACATCCTCTTGGGCACCTTGAAGCCCGCCAAGTCCTTTCTGCAGAACCGCAACACCTCCGCCTTGTCCACCTTTGACCCTTCCTTCAGGATCACGACGCAGTTTATCTGAACAACAAGAGAAATAGTTTCATCAGCTTGGATCTATCACCATCTTCAAGCCACACAACAATTTTCCTCTCTCTCTCTTGGTAGCCCTCCAACGTCGAGGGTGTAGTCGGGAGGTGCCGGAGGAGGCCCAAGGGCGGATCCCTCCTTCGGCACCCCTCTCCCTCGCCTCTCTCTTTCTCACACACGCACGCACACACACGTGTAAGGTAAGGGTATTTATGTATTTTCCAGTGTTATTTTATGGTTCCATCTATTGTTTGACGGAATATTCTTTAAATTTTAACTAGAGGGGCTATTTACGAAGGTTAAGATATTTTTGGGATTTAATAATAAATAGATGGATTGCGGGGACTTTTTCCTACTTACGAAATTTTATAGGGGCCGAAAACTAAAAATTCCTAAAAAATTTATATAGGACATGCATTTCCTCTCATTTTAGGAGTCCTTTATTATATAAAAAGTTCATTGGTGTTACCTTTGCTACATTATTTCACTTGTTCTCATTTGTCTTTCAAGTTATTCTTCCACTTGAGATCCCTTCATGGACTTTCCTTGATGAGGACCATTTCTTAGTTTATAATTGTTTATATTTTGTAAAAGAAGGTTCCAGTTCAACCATGGGTATTTCTATGCTTCAAAGGCATTCCGTTTTCTTGATTGTCATCAACCATGAGGTATGAGGATGATGGAGACGAGTTCAGCAAGAATCTGGATCAGCCCTACATGAACTTGGAGTGTAGATGTTAGAATCGGTTTCGGCCAAAACGTGTCGACTTTGGCCAGAACCGATCCGAAATTGGCCCAAAACACTGTAGCAAATCCGAAACAATTAAAAAATGATATTTTAATCAGTTTTGGCGAAACCGATCAAAACCAGACTGAAACCAGCTAAACCGACCAAAATTGGCAGAAAGCGGCCACTCTTAAGCTTGCCCAGCCTGAAACCAGTCGTAACGAAACCGAAACCAAGGTTCAAGAAGTCGGGGATCGTTCCCGGATTAGCCAAACCAAAACCGATTGAATCAGCCAATCTGGGCCGATCCTAGCCGAGCCAATGGGGATTGGATCGGCCCCCTAAAAAAATATGAAAAAAAGGAAAAACATAAGCATTACATTTATTAACTGAAATACATGAAAAAGAAGTACATGATATATCATTTGTGAGAGGGAAAGAAATAAAGTTACATTTATTGGAACCACACATTATATTGTCTAGACATAAGTTCTACATAATCTGACCATGACATAAAATGTTGGTAATATGCCTCATATTGAGTAAATATTGATTATATGCATCCATATCGCATATTTGACACTAATGGGTGTGTATTTAAGTATTTCCGGCACTTGATATGAGCCATATGACTTACATAAGTCATGTGAATGCGAATCAGATTCCTTGGATTGCGCATATGCTCTGCCTTCGGTGTAGTACGATGCATCTGGGTATTGAGGATATGCCAAGTAGCCTCCCTGCCCTACTTCCTTCAGTGGAAGCATAAGATGATGTATCTGAGACTTGTTCCATGGTATTAAGTTCCATCCATAGTTTTTCTTGACGCTCTCACTCCTCTTGTATCTTCTTCTTTTTTATTAACCAATTCCGTCTATACGGAATGAAGTTGGGATTGTATCTCGAATTTTCAGATTCTCCTTGGCCTTGCTCTTAGAATTGAGATGGGCCAGATACCACTTTCTTCCCCTTTCGTATATAATATTGACTTGGGGTTTGTTGTGCTCCCGTCCCTTGCCTACTCTCATGGTGCTCATCTTGTGTAGCATGGGTGAAGTCTTCCTCTCAGGTGAATACAATAGGGTCCGGTGGCAATGGCGGTGGCGGTGCGCTGTTGACATCTCCTCCATGATCGGAGCCCTCACTAGGAGTACTTGTCTTTGATGGGGAGTCTTAGGAAGTTTGGTATACGACATTATCGCTTGGCTCCGGAGTTTCATCGTCATTATCTTTCTCGATGGTCTGCAAGTCTGCAATGTTAATGCCATGTTGCTGGCTCCTCCTTACTCTTGCCCCTGCATTCTTCTTTTGGCGTTTAGGGGCTGGGGGAGTTTTCAAACTCCAGAAGCAAAGGCACACCATCAAGCTCACCTAAATGAGACATAAAATGTTAACATGAGAAGTAAAAAAACTTAAATGACTTTAATTGAATCAAGGCAACATAAAAATGCTTAGGGGCTGGTAGTATCCTCTCCCTATCAACCGCCCCGCCCTTAAGACTCGGACAAACGGTTTTACTACATTCAAAACTCCTTGCACCTTCCAAAATGACTTTGATTGAATCAGGTTGGCTACCTTCTTTCCCTTCCCGCTCACCTGCGTGGGAGCATGTCAGGACATATGGTTCTCCCACTCTTCGGATGCTACCATCCTAATAAGGTTGCTATGTTGGTCATTTATGCTATTCAATGTAATGTATTGGGATGCAAACCTCATAGCTTATGGCCGGAGCAACTTTCGTCCATGTGTATGCATGCTCATGATGTTCAATATGTTGTTGTGATTGTAGATGAAGGTGGTTATGAATCTTGCGTTGTTCACTACATTTTCCACAATTGAGTCTTGACAAATATCTTCTAACATTAGGTCAATGTAGTGTGTGGAGCAAGAAACCCAATACAAGTGTTCCCTTTTCTCCCTTAGCATCTGGCCCGTCAACTTGAATGTCGTTGCATTGTCTGTTACTACTTGGACTATTCTTTTCTCCCTGATCTCCTCCACCATGTTGTCCATCAATTGAAATAGATACTCCGCATTCTTCATCTTGCTTTAGGCGTTTACCGACTTCCAAAAAATTGTCCCGCTTTGTAGTAGATTATGAAGTTTATCATACGTCTTGTAATGTCTGCAAAGTTCCATAAGTAAAATTATAACATGTGTTATTACTTAAAGAAATTAATAACAGTTAATTTAGCCCTTGTACATATCTGCCCATCCATCGTACATTAACGTGCATCCATACTCATCCCATATGTGTTCAAAAGTGGACACATATGCCTTCATCTCTTTAACTTCCAAGTCCAAGTACTTCTTGTTGATCTCATAAGGGGTAGGACCTAGGGTTGTTCACGGTTCGGTTCGGTTATATGACATTTCTGACATTTTTTAGTATTTTGTATGGCATTTTTGGCATTTTTTATGGCAAAAACATGTAAAAAGTGGTTTTTTGGTGGTCGCGAGTTTCGAACTCGCGACCACCAGGCGCTTGGAGGGCGCGCAAAGCCGCCCTCCACTGCGCTACCTTTTTTTGTTTAATTTTATTATTTATATAATTATATATAGGTATTCGGTTCATTTCGGTTTCCCAGCCAGAAATCGAACCAAACCACCCAGCCCATGAAATCGAACCGAACCGGTCGGTTCGGTTTGATTTTTCGGTTTGGACCATATTTTGCACAGCCATAGTAGGACCTTCTACCCCTTTGCCTACTTCACTAATAGTCTCAATCATTGACTCATAATATGGTCCTTTTGCTGCATTAGCCAGTATATTATTGAAGAAGAACCACCTTGACGTCGCTGTTCCGATCTTCTCCTTACATATTTTCAAATTCTTGAAGGCTATAGAAATGGATGGATCCTTTTCCTTCTTCTTAGTGAGAAACGGGTCCAACGGTCCCCCTATAGGATCACCGTCTCTAGGAATATCTATAGGCACCTCGGGTATATTTGTGCTCATCGCAGCACTTAAACTCCCTTGTCCAGAAGATCTTTGCCCACTTCCTTGACCTAGGTGCTGACCAGTACGTCGAAGATATGATCCAGTTATAATACTTGCATTGGACCTTCCTTTGGCCTATATCTACATCGGCGCTAGGAGGGTGACGAAGGGCGAATTTTTTACGCCGATTTGAAAAAAATGGACTTTCAGTATGTATTTTGAAAACCAAAAAAGTGGCTAAGGGAAAGTCGTAAAGTCCACGGGGGTAGACTTTGCAAGGCTTGACTCATTCAAGCTTAGGTTTGTTTATTTGACCTCTCTCCGTTGACCTCAGTCAACGTTAATTACGTCGTTACATGTTTCGTACCATGGTAAGCAATCTTGCGAGAATCTCGGTCTCGGCCTCTTTCTGAGAAACGAGAAGGCCGAGATGAGTAGTTAGGGTTAGGATCCTCTTCAGGCAGGGTTGTCAAGATCCCCTTATTTACCTGAATATTATTTAAGTAAATATTAGTATTTGTAGTTTTATTTACTTAAGATATCATTTACTTAAATGATATTCAGGTAAATAAGGGAGTGCCCCCATTTGAATTCACTAAAAATATCAAAAAAATCATATCTCTTACCAATAAAAGTCAACTCTCTCATTCAAGAAGAAAATTATGAATCATCAAAATAACGTCTTTGTAATCCCTCATAATTTGACCTATCTAAAAATTTCATAATTCAAATAAACATAATAAAACACTAAAAATTTAAAGTCCGGTGAAAAAGGTCAAATGTACATATGACTTTTCTAAGGAGCCACTCTCCTACTGACAACAACTAAGTCTAGTCATGGTCCACTGTGATATTCAAATAAATAATGTATTTTGCCATGGGTTCCCATGTCATGAATTAAATGTTTTTATGCTTAAAGTAAAATCCTACGGAGAGAAAAATGAAAATGCACATCCCGAATCCCAATTCCCACACTCTTGTTGTATGATATATGTGAACCTATGTCATCCATGGTTGAGACTTGAGAATGTATGTAATTATTTATGTTCCTTAAGGAATTATCTATGTGAACCTATGTGATCCACACTTTTATGTTATCCTGATCTCCCGAGATCTTACCGAGATCTCTTCGAGATCTCTTATCTTTGACCCTCCCGAGACGAAGCCGAGATCCGATATGGCAAACCTTGTTGTGTACCAACAACCCTTGATTAACCACCCATGACGCCATAAACATTGATCAATCATACTTGTGGAATGGAAAAAAATGTGCATATCATTTATTTAAAACCGTCACCACAAGGGGTGATTACAATAATAACTTTACAAACTTGTAGTTTACAATTTTTTAGAACAATTGAGGAATATAAGGGCATGGATGCCATTTTTTACAATTTCAGAGGTTTATTTGCCTCAATTGTTGGGGCGGTGACGATGGTGACACATCGCGCCATCCCTAGGTGGGACGAGCACTTGTTGATAGCGTTGGACCGTTGCGGTGGGCTCCCGAGAGTGTCTTGGATCTTCGTACGAATATAGAACAGTGAGCACAGTGGCTGGTGTAAGGTCGGGGTGAGCCTTTTCTCCCCTAGCCAATCCACGGCCGTGCAAAAATCCTCCTCCCTCGTTCGTCGGGGTTTTTTGGATTTGAGGTGCCAACTTCCTCTCCCTCATGCATATGTGCAATATTTTTGGCTTCAACAAAGGGTTGCTTGAAGATTGGGAAGCACCACCTTCGGTGGCAATGACTTATGTCTTGCAATTTGCAATGAAAAGTGCATAGAAGTTAGAAAAAAAAAGTTAAAAATAAACAAAAAAATAAAGAATTATTTTTGCGAGTGAGTGGGCTGAGAGAGAGAATTTGCAGCCAAGAGAGAGAGAGAGAGAGAGAGAGAGAGAGAGAGAGAGAGAGAGAGAGAGAGAGAGAGAGTACCCAAAAGTTGGGAGGAGGGGAAAAGAACTCAACACTTGAGGTTGGAGTATAATGGGGGCCTTGGGGGGTTTATATAGACCCCCCCAAGGCCTCCCATAAGCCAAAATAGCCGTTTCTGGCCGTTGGGGAGCGCCCCCAAACGGCTAGTAACAGCTAGTTCAAACTAGCCATTACACCTGGATCTCTCCGATCCAGTCCATCCGGGGCGACCTGGGGTTGGATTGGCCGATCCGGTCGACCTTGGTTGATCTAACCCGATCCGGCCACTAGCCAGTGACTGGGTTACCCCGGATCTGATCGGGCGGCTTAAATCCGACTTGGATTGGCTGATCCGATCCCTATCTAGGTGATTTTTGAACCTTGACCGAAACTGTATCGGTGTCGGACCGGGCCGAAACCGATACCGATTCCAAAACCGATACTAACATCCTTGACTTGGTGAGCTAGGTAGATTTTAGGGAGATTGTGTCAATGGTCCAAATTGGCAGATTAGAGATGACTTACATGTTGTTGCCTAAGCCGTACCTGTATTCAGCAGATGTGGAACAAGATCAAGCATGGGGCTTGATTATTGGTGACACTGGAAAGAAGCATTAGGTAGGGGAGCAGTTCTATCTGATGACCTTTTCTAGGCGTTGGCTAGCTCACCTGCAAAGAACCAGCTTACAGTGGTGGGATTTAGCTTGGAGATCGTAAATTGAGCAATTAAGAGGCTTGCAGTTTCAGGGTTCTGTGGAACCCGTGTTCAAAGGCTTACAGTAGACAACTTAATCCTCTTAGTTCCTTGCAAATGAGGGTTAGGCAGGAGGGCTGTGGAGCTCAAGGTGCTTTGTTAACCAGAGCCCAGAGGTGATGTAGAGATATCTTAGGGGGTCTGAGACACGGAGGATTTCTCCTGAGTCCTGAAGAGGGTGACAGTGGGAAGGGAAGCAGCATTGTAGACTAGACTAGAGTGCTTTGAGAAGCAACTTCTTGTCCTTTTGTCTGGAGGTGGTGTTGTCTGGGCATTTTTTGTACGGACACCGTCCTTGGGTTTGTTTTTTGTTTGAACTGGGTTTTTCTGTGCTAGATTTAGGCGGAATGTCCAAAGTACCGTGTCCGCTGAGCCTGATACTTTTAGTTCATATTTAATCTCATTTTGTGGTAATCAATGGTAAGCCTGGCACTTCATTGCACAAGTTGTCATATGTTAATCAGAAGCCAGAATCCACTTGTCAAGTGTACCAGGAGCTTCATTGGAGAAAAATTTCTAGATCATTATGGATAGTTTGTGTTATCAGGAGGCTCTGGAAGTTGGAATATTCTCATGGTATTCTCACCAATGATAAAGTTCGTCAATTCTGAAGGGTGAGGAAGTTGATTATTACCTTGGAGGCTTTTCCTCAACATCACGTCTTACTGTTAAATTTTCTGCATCTATAGGGTTAAGGCTAACGTTTCATACTGTTTCATGTTCTTCTCTTTGTATTCACCTTTTGTTTGTCTGGCAGCAGAATGTATCCTTGTTTCCTTATGTGAATGAGTTGATGAATTGCTGGTGTTTCTTTTGGTGTCATCTAATAGAGTCTATGGCAGTTTAATTTGGTAGCATGTGCTATGTGCACCAAGCAATTGAAAACCAGATTCTAGAACAGCATTGGCCCTTGCTGGATCTAATTCTGGTTCCAGCCGCAAAGCTGGTTTTGAATGGTTTCCTATGTGTAAAGAATAATGCCACATCAAGTGGTGATTAATATGTAAATGTGCTTATAATAGGGGAGCTCTCTCCAATCAATGCCTAAGCTCTTAAGTTGGATGTCCCAATTCAGTGAACTTTAGCATGGTACCAAACCCGTGGAATGATCAGGGGCACACACCCTGAGTTTATCATGGGGGCGTGTAAAGAACAGTCCCCCATCAAGTGGTGACCAAAACATAATTGTGCTTATAATAGTGGAGCCCTCTCCACTCATTGCCTTAAGTATTGGAGTTGGATGGCCCAATTCAATGAACTCTTAACACCACACATTTGGACTGGACTGGTTCCAGCGGCTCTGCTCCAGTTTAGCTAGTTTTTGGTAAACATTGTAGAAGACAAGTGCGTGCCCTTATGATCAATTGTTTGTATCATCTCTATTATGATAAATTAATAAACTAGTGATACAGCTAACACTTCTTCTTAAGAAAAATGGGAACCTTTTTTACTTTTCATAGACTATTAATTTAGCTGCTCATGGTTGACACATCCAAAATAGCTATGCAATTATACAATATCCACTGCAAAAAGGAATACCGCAAATATGAATTAATGAAATATTTTCTTTTGTCTGGAAGGTTACCTTCAGCTTGCCAAAGGTTGACACAAGGTTTGTGCACCGGGGACATGGCATTTTTATTGAGAATCATGTCATGGGTATTCATCTGAGGAGCAGCAAGTCACCTTCATATGAGGATTCAGAAGAAGCTACATCACATTTTGATGTTCAACTGGATTTCAGCGAAATACATGTTGGTTAACTCTTGAACAATTTATTTGTTTTTTAGTATATTTCAAAGCTGTTTTGTTGTTTGGTGACTTGTTTCCTTCCTCTCTCCTTTCAGCTTCTTCGAGAGGGATCCACTTCTGTTTTAGAGATTCTCAAGGTTGCTGTTGTGGCATCTTTTGATGTTCCATTACAAGTAAGTGTCTTCTCTTGTTTTTATTTCAAGTCTAGCTTTTTCTTCTTCAGAATATGCTCCTGATTTCCTTTTCATTTAAGTTATTACACATGCTCGCCTAGATGAATTCAAGGCTTTCAAATTTTTGTGTGCGAACAACTCAGTGATAAATATTTGTTTATGAGAGTAAATGGTGGGTTGTGTTACTACTTACCAGCTAGACTATATATAAAATTTGTCGAATGAAGTCTAGTATTAGAAGATTGCTATCCTAAAGTGATTATCATATGCTTGTATGCATCTAATTGTCCCGAATGTTCTGCTCAGAAAAAAAGGATTTTGTGTCAGCCATCTCCTTGCTATGTTAACTTTTCTCATTTTTTTATGTTTCCTTATATGCATAATTGTACCTCAATTAAGTGAAAAGAAAAATATACAACAATAAAGGTTGGGGGGGGGGGAGACAAGCAAAAGTCCCTCTACAAAGTATCCACTCAAAAGACCAAAAAGAGATGAAGAGGATGGGTGATCTTAGCTTAATGCATAAAGAGACAGTATATGTGTGTGCACACATGTGTGATATATTGATGTACAGGTGTGAATACATGATAACTTGCCGTGCATTCAAACTTCCACACTCTAGTGTGAATTATTTGGTGCTTATATTTATTTCTAATTTGCAACATCTTTGTTTTGGTGTTGTAATATTTAGCTTATTATCTTTCTAAGATTGCTAATTAATTCCCAAAAACTCTGTTTCCAGCCAGCTGATCCTATTAGAGCTGCAATTGATGTCAAACTTGGTGGTACTCAATGTAATCTCATCATGAACAGACTAAAACCATGGCTTCAGCTTCATTTGTCAAAGAAGAAGCACATGACCCTTCCAGAAGAAAATCGGCACACTGAAAAGTTGAAGAAGTCCGACCTAAAGCTTATCATGTGGGAATGTATTCTCTCAGCGCCAGAACTAAGCATTGTGCTTTATAACTTTGATGGCTCACCACTGTACCAGGTAAACTTTATCCTTTTTACAGACAAATATTGCTCTGAGAAAATATCATGTAGTGCCATTCTTGTAATCATGTGTTTATTAATATAGCAGTAAGCATCATATGTTTTCTGTTGACCAGAAAATAAAATGAGTTACATCTGACATTTTTATGTCAATAAGAATAAGAAGAGGTTCTCTTTACATTAGTTTTTACCAGGAGATGTAATTTTGTAAAACATATTCATTGAGAATCGTAAGATAAGTTAATTTTGAAATTGACTGGGAAATGCCTTTATGGGTTTGTGAGGGTTTAGGGGTGGACACCTCTTCCTAGGGGTTTCAATGGCCTGGTTGGCTCAGAGGATTGACTAGTGTTTTACAGCAGTTGTGCCAAAAAAGAGTCTATTATGTTATTACTTATTTCAATGCTGCCCTGCCTGTTTTAGCAATCTTATGGATCAGGCTTGGGCTTTGCCAGACCTAGATCAGTGCCAAGGATGAAGGAGGTCATACGTTTATTTACTTATTTGTGCGTCTATGTGCAACCATGTTTGTCACTTTGTCTACACCCTATTCCCCATTATCATTAGAACAGTTACTACCTGATCCAACTCTTGTGTGGTATTATCTGCTCTGGACCACATCTCCACTGTTTCTATCCTCAAAAAGGCTCCTCAGTGGTTATACATAGCCTAGTAACCTTTCCCTACTTCCCAATATGTGACTAATTTGGTTTATTCTTACTTTGCCTCCAAAGAAAGTCGTAACTCCATGCCATAGTGGCTCTGCACTAGTATGTGCACACCCTGCATTTATGTAGGCAGTCCTCTTCTTTTGCCCACCTTTTGACTGGGTTATTGCAAAAATGAATTTCACTTTCATGAAGAATTTGAAACATGACCTTTTCTATGAAGGCAGGTTTGCTAATCGAACTTAAGTTTGCCTTATTATCAATCTCTGCTAGGATGTACAAACATGCTCCATGGTGATATACTAATGAGTGAAAGCTGGAATGGAAGATGATGTATCCATCATATAATATTATTAAATTATTTGTCCCAAAATAAAATATCGCTAGCCATGCCTGAATGGAGAACTTAGATACAAAAGCACATGTTACTTAATCATGGTTATATTTCTGACTTCAGAGCTATTGAGAGCTGCCAGAATGTTCTTACCACCCAAGTTTTCCAATATGGTAAACAAACTAATCTCGTCATGAATGAACTAATAAAAAACACTGGAGTTATTTAAAGCATAAAGGTTCTTATGTCATTTCATACAGGTTTGGCTTCAGACAATAGTTATATTTGGGTCTTCATCTGTCATTATTTAGGCTTGGTTTGTTAAGTTCATACTCTTCATCTTTCATCTCAAGTAACCTTTCAGTATCGGCTAGCTTTGAAACCGATAGATTTCGGCTGATACTGCCAACCATGCCCCCAACAGCGCATCTGACCCCATGGTGGTATGTATCCTATACAAGCTGTCACAATCATTAATAGGAATATATGACTCCAGGATGCATAATCATTATAATATATGTTCACCATGGTTTGCCGGATCGGAATCGGGAGGCGAATCGGATTTTTCTTGATCTGATTCGATTCCCCCCCAAATCGACCCGAATCGATCCGAATCGAATCGATTCTCATGGGTATAATATATATTAATATTATATATATAATATATCATATATATGATATTTATAATGTATAATATATAATTATATATTACTAATATGATATAATAATATTATATATATGAGGCGAATCGGACCGAATCGATGGAATCGAGAATCGGGTTTTCCATGATTCGCCCCGATTCGGAAGAATCGGGCCGATCCGATTCGATCCGTCAAACCATGATGTTCACTCATAATCACCATCTTTTCTCTTTTGTTTGATCATAAGTGCCACCATATCATAAAGAGTAAGACCAATGATTTAAAAATGCCTAGGCAGAGTGCAGAGTGATTTTGCTGCCCCCTCAGTATCCTGGCAAACTGCTTATGTGAGAACATGGATCGCAGAATCGACCGATCCCAATTGTCTATCGGATTGCCATTGGGGGGGGGGGGTTAGCCCCGTGGATCGGCGGACTTTTGGATGGATCATCCGGAATCGGGCTGACTCTAATAGGTCCGATCGGCCAATACCGAGCCGGTCCCACTCGTCAAAGAATTTAAAAAAATTCACATTACCCCTTTATTTTCCCTCTTTTAATGTCCCCCTCCTCCCTTTTCTCAATTCTGATGCAAGGGGGGAAGGTGTAGGGCATGGGAAAATAAACTGGGTGCAATTGCATCCCCTTTTTCCCCCCTCCCCCTTCTCCCATGTGCTCTTCTCTCTCTCCCTTTACTTGCCACTTCCCCTCTTTTAGTGCACCCCCTCTCCCCCCCTTTTCCCTTCACACATTGAAAGGGGAATTAATGCCCCCTCCCACATTTAATGTGCCCCTCTTTCCCCTCTTTTCACTTCAAAGGGGGGGGGGGGGGGAGAGGTGGGGGAGAGAGGCGGTGTATTAAATGGGAAAAAGAAGGGGTGCTTGGAATTTGTTTTTCTTTCTTCTTCTTCTTCTTCTTCTTTGTTTCATAGCCTCTTTTTTATTTTTTTATGATTTTCTTGGTGATTTTTAGTCATTTACCCCAAAAAACTTGCTTTGTATTCATCAATCCACCGGTCTGATCCGGATCGGGATTGCCCCAGGGTGATCTTTGGGCTGATCCTATTACTTTTTCCTTGTGCGAGAAGGTCGGTGTCTCAAATCCTAGATGATTAACTTTTTAGGTTTTTTCTTCAATTTCCGCATAATGCCCCCCATGAATGATAAGTGCTATGAACTAAATATATGTAAGATTTTAACTATATATGCTTCATAAAGAATCGGCTTAGTAAATTATAGATCATTATTAACTGCAATTATGTTTGAAGAATAATATAGTATCCAATAAAAACATACATCTGATGGAAAAACATATGCAAACCTATAGCTGAAGGTCCGATTGTCGGTTTTATCACTCAAAAATATGGTCTTCATGTGACTATCTTCTAGAGACACAATATCTTTCAAAGATGCGATGATACAAGGGGGATCAAAAATGACAAAAAGGGAAGAGATCATATTTTTGTTGTGGAAGAAGTGTTGAACATGAGGTAGCTAGAGTGACAGGAAACTAGGAGGTGAAAGAGGAAAACAAACCCAAAGAAAATAAAAGGAAAATAAGTCAACCTTAGATCTGACATTGGAGAGTGAAGAGACGTGATTTAAGTGTGCCTCCTAAGAGGTATTGTCCCCATGTTTGAGATTTTGTCCTTTAAAAGGGCCCTCTTGGGAGAAGAGGCAGGACTCTTGCTGATAAACACACACTTGTTCTCACTATCTTTCAATGTGGGACTAAAGAATACCTCTACACAGCCCCCCAGTGAGGATAAGGGTGTGCGGATTTCATGAAGATGAGACGCTCGGGTAGGGCGCATGGCCTTTCGTTCGTTCCCACAGATGGCGCCAATGAAGAGACGTGATTTAAGTGTGCCTCCCAAGAGGTATTGTCCCCATGTTTGGGGTTTTGTCCTTTAAAAGGGCCCTCTTGGGAGAAGAGGCAGGATTCTTGCTGATAAACACACACTTGTTCTCACTATCTTTCAATGTGGGACTAAAGAATACCTCTACAGAGAGTAGTAAGGACAAACTTATGAATGTAAGCCATAATTTCCAAGGCCATGTATACTAATAGAGGGGGTATAATGGTCCCCTGTCAAAGAAAAACTTGTGAAACACAGCAATGCAGGAACCGACAGAGGGATCAGATCATCAGAAAGAGATAGAGAGCTTAAATGGTGTGCATGGCCTCCCATCATGGGTGCACTTGCCCACATTATGTACAAGAGTTGAACACCTCTCAGTCAAACCTCCTACCCCTATGGAATGCCTCACTTTCCATAGAACAGGCACCTCCAAGGGTTTCAATACCTCTGAGTTTGTCCTCTCACATGGTCTTTTGAAACAAGGAGCTCCGGACTATAACCTCAGATAGCTGTACTATTGTTCCCATCTGAAAACCAGAAAGCAGTCATATTTCTCTGACCACCTCCTCACCACCAGGCACCAGCCCTCTGACGCTCTTAAGGGAGTTCCCTACCTGAGTTGAAACGCCAATGGGACCTGGCAGGACACACTCCACTCTCTGTCTGCTTCCCAATGTAACATGGTTAGCACCTGAGAAGCACCAGCGCTGGCCTCTTCCATAAAGCAGCTTCATGACTGAGACTGCATCCTGATTCCTTGAAAGCTGCAATTTTTTTTTTTTTGAAAGTGGGTAGTACCACACACCACTAATATATAAAATGAAAAGGGATGTACAAGTAAAGTCAGACTCAGGCCAAAAAATGATCCCCAAGGACCTATACAAGAGAAGGCCCCACAAAGATTGTGAGGAGCAACCTAACCCCCCAAAAGACCAAAATGAGAAGTAGTGGAGTCAACATTACACAGAATAGCAGCCTACTCCTTTACTTTATCACAATCAAAAGAGAAAACGGAGTCCTCAGTGTGAGACCCACTCCTAAAAATCCGACTGTTCCTCTCCCCCCACAATGTCCAGAGGGTGGCATGAAGGATGAACCACCACACCATCCTGTCATTCCTGAGGGACCACGATCTATCCCCGTGCACAAACTACTAATGAACATCACTGTGCAAACCGATGCCACTGTGGGCCCTCCTAGCAATTTCCCTCCACACCCCCTATGAGTAGGCACAACCTACAAACAAGTGGTCAAGGGTCTCGTCATCCTTACCATGAAGCACACAGGTTGGCAGTATATCTGGAAGAAAATGGCACAACCTGTCCCGGGTCGGTAATCTCCCATGAGAGATCCTTCATGCCAAAAGCTTCACCTTCAAAGGGCTCTTCGGTCTCCAAACATGATCACGAAGGTTGTGACAAACACCACCATTAGAGATGATGTTGTACACTGATCTGACCGAAAAGGTACCTTCCTTCTCCCACCTCCAAACCTGCCCATCCTCTTTGTCAATAGGATAGAAGTGAAGAAGGAAGGAGAGAAGGTCCTGCAGTTGCATCATCTCCTCCTGCTTGAGATTCCTTCTGAAAGTTGGTACCCAAACACCTCTCGACACGAGGGAGTCAAATGCCTGAGAGGCTGATCCTAAGGGAGCTTCTGAAATCTCAATGAGGCCAAGGAATAGGGTCTCCAAAGTGAAGTCTTCACACCATCTGTCCTTCCAGAAAAGGCTCATGCCACCCTTTCCTAGGCGAACCCAGACTCTCGAGAAGATAACATCCCTGCAGAGAAGGTTATCCCGCCATAGAGGAGAAATCCTGCAACTAGGAGTAGGAGTCAAATGCCATAGTCTCCTTTTGCCAAGGTACCTTTGCCTGATCATAAGTGACCACATCCCCTCCTGTCTGCTCCTTAGCCTCCACAGCTATTTGCACGAGAGAGCCATGTTGATATCCCTAATGTTCTTGAGCCCTAGACCACCCTCCTTGCTAGTGACGTGCCTCCCCCATGCTATCTTATGCCAACCTCTACATCTCCCCCCACTCCCATGCTAAAAGAATCTGTACTAGATAGAGTCAATCATCTTTGCCACTGTTCTTGAAATCCTGAACATAGAGAGGAACTTGGTCGGGAGACTATCCAACACCGATGTACATAGCACAAGTCTGCCACCAATAGACAATGCTCTAGCCTTCCACTCTACTAGCCTGGACTCAAACCTTTGGATGATGGGATAATAATCTGCACACTGGAGAGAGCTCGAGGTGAGAGGGAGGCCCAAGTAGGAAATTAGGAAGTTGCCGATCTTACAACTTAACAAGCCACTGCCCTAAGCAAAGGTGTATCCTTCATATTCACCCCAACAAGAAGGCTCTTGTTAAAATCGACCTTCAGTTCTATCACCTCCTCCAACAGTTCCAACAGGAGCCTAGCCATAGAAGGTAGCTGCTCGCCCTCAGCAAGGAACAAAATGGTGTCGTCAGCATATTGTAAGTGAGAAATAGATAGACCCCTTCTATCCACCTAAAAGCCTCTGATCTAACCACACATCCACAGTCCTCTGCCAAACTCTACTCAGAACAGGCAATAAGGACAAAGAGAAGGGGCGACATAGGATCTCCCTGATGAAGACTCCAATCGCTGTGGTATCAAGAAGATGGCTTTCCATTGACTAGGATAGCAAAGAAGGCCGAGGAGATACTTGCCCTAACCTAGGCAATTCACTTGTCCCCAAAGCCCATCCTATCTAAGACATCAAAGAGACACTGCCAGTTAATCTTGTCATAGGCCTTCTCAAATTTCAGCTTCAGAGCCACCCTTTTCTTCTTGTGATGCTTCATAGCAAACATACACTCATGAGCCACCAGGAAGTTGTCTAGAATATTTCTCCCCCTAATAAATGCTTTCTGAGAGTGATCGACCAACCTGCCTTCAACAATGGCCAAACTCCCTACTAACACCTTGGTGATCATCTTGTAAGTGCCATCCAAACGGTCTTGACTGTTTGGAGGAGGCACCAACACCATCTCAAGCTGCCCCTGCTCAGGCTGTAACAGCTGATGAGGGTCTCCAGCAGCTGTGTCATGCACGACTGGGGGCAGGATGGCGGTGACGATCGATGCCTAGATAAGGACCAAGGAGACCGTGGCTGAAGCAGCTAGCTGATGATGGTTGGACGAGGTCCCTGAGGACTTAGCATAGGCCTCCGCGTCTCCTCCGGTGAGCACAACCTCGTACATTAGTGGTGCCACGACATCTTCCCTTTCATGGGATAGATACCAGCTAGCTCCAAGTCACATCCTGCCTCTTGCCAAGATAAAGGGGAGACACCTGCCCAGGAAGAAAGTTCCCCGATCGCCGGTGGGGACTGAGCATACATCGATGAGGGTCCCTGTGCCACCAGAGCGCACAATGGCAAGCAATGCGACGAGGAAGCGCCTAATGGGCGAGGGAGAAGACTTGAACCGGGTCTGGTTTACCCGATATGCCGACCCATCCAATACTCTGATCTGCCCGGATATCGGGTAAGTCTCGGTTATCCCCACTGGATCCAACTCGGCCCACCACTAGCTCGCCCGAAGAAGCCGCTCCAAGATCCATACTGATAGGGACTGGGCAGACGATTAGAATTGGAATTGCCCACCGTCAAGTCGTCTCCTACATCCAAACTCCACCCTTGAAACCCTAGCAGGATGTCGCCGACCCATGGCGTTCCTATTCCACAGTGCAACGAAAGATGAACGTGGCTCCAACAATGATCACTGACTCAACTGCTGGGATCACGGCCTGACCACCCGCCTGGATGATGGCGCGAACCTTCGTCCGTGAACCCGCCAGAGGGAAGCTTAAGAAGCCATGCTCCAAATGACTGAAGCCATTAACCAAGAAACTGACCCCACCCTCGCCATAGAGAGAAACAGGGATCCCCTCACAGAAGACCCTAAACCTTCTCCCCATCAAGACCGGGAAAGTTCCAAGAGATTTGTGCCACTGTTGGAGACGGAGAATTGAGCTCCCCACTGCCAGGAGGTCAACATCTGCCAACCGCCCCATCGCTTTCTCTTCTAAGTCCACAACCAAGAAGGTGGAGTCAGTCATCCTTAAGACCTCCTAAGCCCCCCCAGCCACCATCCACCTCCTCCAGGCACCGCCTGATGTCAAACCGCGTTCACTGCCCCTTCCAAAGGGGAGACAGCAAGGCATCGCTGCAGCCTCTCCAGTCGGCCCCTTAGTAGCTCCTCCGGGAGCTCCCCCACTTCGATGAGGCGGCTGCTTCCCCGGACAACGTCATGAAAGGATTGATCCCCCACTCGAGTACCCCTCACTGTTGCCGACCTCACAGCTGAGTCAGGACAGAAGTGCTTGAAGTGACCTCTCCTACCACACCCAAAGCACACTGGATCACTCCTCACCTCCGCCGGGGCCGGAGGAAGGCCGGGCCAGAAGCGCCTGATGTGGCCCCGCCTACCACAACCGAAGCAAGTTGGAAACCAGAGAAACAGGGATCCGCGGGGTCGGGCGGGTCGGGGTAGTCGGGTCGCGAAGTCGCGCGACCCCGGCGGATCCGGCCCGACTACCGGGAATCCGCGGATCCCGGCCAGTTCCCCCGCCAACTCGGGTCGCCGGGCGCCGACCCGACCCCGACCCGCCCGACCCCGATCCGACCCGCGCGATTTTGCCATCCATGTCGCTGCTAACCCATACCCACCCCCTAGCCCCGAGCTGCAAGGCCGACAGGATGCTTTGGCACGGAACGTCCTCCTTGGAACAAGGAAGTTTGGGCAACGTCGGGCATGCTCCAGCAAAGGACACCCCCCCCATGTTCGGCCATGACGGCCGCTCCATACCCAGAGCTTCTCTCTCTAGAAAAAGGCTAGCGAGAGAAAATGCTACACAACATGTTATTTTTCTATTATTGAACACCTATTTATGTTAGGCATTCCTTTTCTGATAGATTCTTCAGGTATAAATCATATGATAACTCTCTTCACCTTTTTGATGCTTCGATCATATTGTTGCAAGTAAATATGTTTTACCTATTTGTATAGATTTGATTTCTTTCATAGTCCATTCTTTTCCATTTAGTTACTGTGTATATGCATGTATGTTTGTTGGTGGACTTTTGCAATTTGACGTTAATTTAATTTTATCCTGAATTTGGTTTTTACTTCTTCAATTTGTTGTTGTTTTATTTTCCAACCGATTTTCACATATTTTGCAAACACATGAAAATGGTAATCAGATTTTGTTTTCCCAGGTGTTGGGAGTATTCTCGAATCCTCGATTTCCCTGGGAACTATTTTCCCACCTCCACCCTTGGGGAAGTATTTTTCCAAAAATATTTCCCTACCCACATGCTGTCTCCCTCTCCTCTTGAATTGCAAACACATGGTTTCATTTCCATGGGTTTTCATAAAAAATGCAAACATGTGATTTGTTTCACAGAAATTATTTATTGTGAATTTTCAATTTACGGGGAAAGATTTCCCGTGGAATTGTGTGAATGCAAACATCCCCCCTCACTAGTTCTTCGTTCTTCAATTGTTTGCTCATAACTTTTATTTTTGAAATGAATTATTTGAGAATATCCTTTTGTCTGTGATACTTGATGATGCAGGGGTGTTCACAATCTTCCCATTTGTATGCAAATAATATAACAAGTAAAGGGATTCAAGTGCATATGGATCTTGGTGAAATACATTTGCACAAGCCTGATGAATCTCAAGAATGCTTAAAGGAGAACCTTTTTGGTGTGGAAACTAATGCTGGCTCCTTAATGCATATTGCAAAAGTCAGTCTAGATTTGGGACACAAAGAAACAGAGTCCCGTGAAGAGCCTAATTGCAAAAAGTGGAAATTGGTTTTGTGTGTTGATGTCACGGGTATGGGTGTGTTCTTTAATTTTCAGCATGTTGAGTCACTTATACTAACCATGTTCTCATTTAGATCACTCCTACGGGGTCTATCTACTTCTAAAAAAGTGTCACATAGGCGATCAAGCAAGGTGAGTGGGAGGGGAATACAATTACTGAAGCTTAATCTTGAAAGGTGCTCAGTAAATTTTTCTGGGGATATTGGCATTGAAGATACAATTGTTCCAGATCCCAAGCGTGTAAATTTTGGGTCTCAAGGTGGTGAAGTTATATTCACTGAGTGTCCTGATGGTGAACCACGAAGAGCAAATATAATATCCACTCTTTCCAGTGCCCACAAGCAACTAAAGTACTCTACTTCTCTTGATGTTTTTCATTTAAGTCTATCCGTGAATAAGGAAAAGAAGTCTACACAGTTGGAAATTGAAAGAGCCAGATCCATCTTTCAGGAATTTCATCAGGAACAAATTCCTGGCTCCAAAGTGACCTTATTTGACATGCAAAATGCAAAGCTAGTGCGCCGTACTGGCGGTTTTAATGAAATTTCTGTGTGCTCTCTTTTCAGTGCAACTGATATTACACTCAGGTGGGAACCTGATGCACATTTGGCATTGCATGACCTTGTTCTACGTTTGAAGCTTCTGATAAATAATCAGAAGGTTCAGGTCACTGATAATGAAGTAAAAGTAGGATTAAATAATCCAAAAAGTGCAGAAGCGAATAAAGAAGCTGATCATGTCCAATCTGATAAGCAGCACAAGAAAAAAGAGTCTATCTTTGCTGTTGATATAGAGATGTTAAGAGTGTCTGCTGAACTTGGTGATGGTGTAGAGACAATGGTTCATGTCCAGTCCATCTTCTCTGAGAATGCCAGAATAGGTATATTGCTTGAAGGGTTCTTTCTTAGCTTTAATGAAGCTAGAGTTCTCAAAAGTAGTCGCATGCAAATTTCTCGCATTCCGGTTTCTATTACAAACAATTTGCATGATGCAAAAGTTAATCTTGCCACCACATGGGATTGGGTCATTCAAGGGCTTGATGTTCATATTTGCATGCCTTATAGACTACAATTGCGTGCCATAGAGGATGCTGTTGAGGATATGTTGCGTGGTTTGAAACTTATCACTACTGCTAGAAGTACTCTTCTGTTTCCTATGAGAAAGGATGGTCCAAAGAAAGTGAAAACCAAGTCAAAATTTGGATCTGTGAAATTCAACATAAAGAAAATTACAGCAGATATTGAAGAAGAACCAATTCAGGGCTGGCTTGATGAGCATTACCATTTAATGAAGAATGTTGTTTGTGAATTAGCTGTTCGCATGAAGTTTCTTGATGATATTGTCTCTGATGGAAAGGAACCAAGGTCAGAAAAGAAAATCCAACACAATGGGGTTTCATTTGATTCAGATGATGTGGTTACCATCCAAAAGCTGCGAGAAGAAATCCATAACCAAGCATTTCATTCATATTACCTGGCTTGCAAAAAAATGTTACCTTCCGAAAGATCAGGAGCCTGTATAACAGGCTTTCAAGCAGGTTTTCAACCAAGTGCTTCCAGAAGTTCGCTTCTGTCCCTTTCTGCTACAGAATTGGATGTGACCTTGACAGAAATTGAAGGAGGTAATTCTGGAATGGTTCAGTTTGTAAAAAAGGTTGACCCTGTTGCTTCAGAGTGTGATATACCATTCTCCCGGCTGTATGGAAGAAAGTTATTTTTACATACTGGCACTCTTGTTGCACAACTACGGAACTATACTTTTCCACTTTTTGCTGGATATTCTGGTAAATGTGAAGGTTGTGTTGTGCTTGCTCAGCAGGTGAGGCTCTTTGCTATACAGTGTTATTGGGTATTTTGTTTCTTTTCAAATGATGGATTTCTCTGTCACTCTCATCAGTGTAGTGACTTCACTTGACAAATTTCTGCTATGTACTTTCTGCAAGAGCTACTTTTCTTCTTGTTTACTATCTTTACCTATCTTTGTTAGTATATTCTATCAAGCGATAGTGGTTGAAACTTGAAAATGCTCTTGTTTAGAAGAAATTTATCTGACAACTTTCTTTTATTAGTTCCTTTGACAACTGTAATGTGCACAGACCAACTAAAACATCTTCTATCCCAACGACTGATAGTAGTTCATGCTCTCTGAGTTTCTTCGGGATGTGTCGTGCACTACAAGCTTCTGTCCTTTGGACTGAGCCCCACCTCCCTTTTTATGACATAATTATGGTGCAGCTATGGCAATGTAAGCAAGAGAGGGAGAATGTCATGGAGGCAAAGAGGGAGGAAAGGAGGAGATGTTTGGCCAAGGAAGAGTTTGAGTATTGGAGAGTATTAATGGCAATAACATCACAGGTTTTTTGTGGGGAAGATAGGAGGAGAGTTTTCTTTGGGGACCTGGTCTTCATCTTGTTGGAGTTGTTCAGGAAACTTATCATGTCTTGCACATTTGTTTAAATAAGCCTTGCCCAGGCTTTATCATATCAGGCCTAGAATACGTAATAGAACATAGGAGAATATTGACTTCATGTAAATGATCTCTTTTCTGACCTAGCAGCTTGCATGGTGCCAGGGGCAACCTACATTCATGGTTACTTGCCTACATTCCTTTTTTTTTCCCTCATAAATCCCGAAGTTTGACATGTTCTAGGACAGGTTTCATCTGAATTTTCCTTGCTGGACCTCGACCAGTTGTTTTTGACCCGTCATAGGCCCTTGCTATTCTGTGTTAGCTTTCATAGAAATTGGCTGGCCCTTGGGCTTCTTTTTCCTTGTCCATTGACGTCCCTAGTGCCAAGTATATAGGCAACATAATCATAGAGAATGAAAGAATCCTCCAAAAATCCTATTAAAGCAGTTATTAGGTAAAAAATTAGGCTGGTTGTCCCCAGTGAAGGATCAACTTTAAAACCTTTTCCTTGACTTCGGAGAGAGAATACAAATAAAAAAGAGATCAACACTATCACAATCCTCCTCAAGCTTTGATCCAGTCTTCAGTCCACATAGCAGCTCCTCTAAGAATATCAAATACTGGTTTATTTTTTAGTCCCTAAAAATATGCATATTTCTACTCCCTCAAATTAGACTATTATCATATTAGTCCCTCAAAACTTCTAAAACTTCGCAAAAAAGTCCCTCTGGTAGGGACTAATATGCAATATTCAGAGGTTTTGAGGGACTAATATGATAACAATGGACCAAAAGGGAAATACGCTTATTTGTGAGGACTAAAATGTAAAAAAAACCCATTCTTTTTTATACTTCCTTTCATTTCTGTGCGTCCAAATTTCCCACAATAAAGCTTCAGATATACTAGTCCAAACTTCTTTACCATAAGCTTCTGGTCTGCTGCCATCAACCATTCCATCAGATCATGAATGTCAAAGGGCAGTATACTCTGTGCTTTAACCCTACCATCTCAGTGGGGTGTCTAAAGTGGCAGTGTCTGATGTCTTCTGATATTTGGTTCATTTCTTTTACTTTCTCTCTTCCTTTTCTTGTTCTTTGTTCTGTTTTTTGACTAGTGCCCGAGGACACTGGTCATTTCCTATACTGCTGCTTTTTTCAATGAAATGAAATGTGACCTTACTCTGGTTGCCTTAAAAAAGTAAATAAATAAAAAGAGGAGAGTTTGGGATTTATGTATGTTACATATTTTTATACTCTTGGTGTGGTCATAAGGGTAATTTATTGCCATGTTAATATCATTATGTAGGGTAATGCATTAATAGTATCATTCATTGTTTTCGATGCCTAGGCAACGCCTAGGTGACAAGGCGCTTGGGCAGTGCCTTGGCAAGTAGGCAACTAGGCGAGCAGCCCAAAAAGGCGCTCGCCTTGGTCGCCTAGGCCTGCCCATCCCACCTAGAGGTCGCCTTGCCCGCCATGGTGAGAAAATCCATCCCCTTTTTTAGCATGTGATTTTGTTGTAAAAAGGTCTAAAACATATTTTTAGAGGGCTTATTTGTATAAAGAGGAAGTTATTATATAAAGGAAGTCATGAGACCATCGGACTTCAAGATTTATATTGTTATTTTTTTTATCATTTTCTGTTTTTGTAGTACTACTTTGATGTAATGACTATGTTTGCCAATTGATAAGTGAGCGTTTATTATTTGTTTAGTAATATTTCAGGTTAATTAAACATGTTGTTTACTTGTTTTCATCCAAGTTGCCAGATTTGAGTCAGTTTGATTGTCTTATTATTATTAATTATTTTGTTAACATGTTATATTTCAGGTTAATACAATACACAACTCATTTATATACATTGAAAAGAGAAGAATGAATCATTTATATACATTGAAAAGAGAAGAATGAATAGACATGATATAAAATATAGTGAACAATGATAAACTAGGCGGCGCCTAGGCGCCTAAGCAGTATCATCCAAACTTTGCTAGACGACCGTTTTGATCGCCTTAACAACCTTGGTATCATCCAAACTGAAGAAAGTTTAAGCTGGCTGAGTTCTGTAAGAATGCTTATTTACTTTGCTTCTGGTTTAAACTGCCAAGTTGAATGTGCGAGATATAAGACACATAAATATTCCATATTGCATGGCTATAAGTTGTACTTATGTTGTTCAATCTTTCATTTACATACTCCCTCAACTTGTCATAATTTTACGTATTTCGTGATTTTGTTTGATGCTATCCATTGTACTTTAATGTGTATTCTTCTTTACAGGCAACATGTTTCCAACCACAGATCCATCAAGATGTCTTCATTGGGAGGTGGAGAAAGGTCCGCATGTTTCGTTCAGCTAGTGGTACAACCCCACCAATGAAAATGTACTCTGATCTGCCAATCATTTTTCAGAAAGGGGAAGTTTCGTTTGGAGTAGGGTATGAACCAAGTTTTGCGGATATAAGCTATGCCTTCACAGTTGCCCTGCGTAGGGCAAACTTAAGTGTCAGAAATAGCAGCTCAAGTATGAACAATATGAATAACATGGATTCTTCCAAGGATAGAAGCACCAATCCTTCAGAAGGTCAACCTGTTAAGAAAGAACGTAGCCTCCCATGGTGGGATGATGTGAGGTACTACATCCATGGTAAAATAAGTTTGTGTTTCACTGAGACAAGATGGAACCTGCTTGCCACAACCAATCCTTATGAAAAGCTTGACAAGCTTCAAATTGTGTCTTGTCACATGGATATCCAGCAAACAGATGGCCATGTGGTTCTTTCTGTGAAGGACTTCAAGATCTTTGTTTCCAGCTTAGAGAGTTTGACAAACAATTGCAGTTTAAAGCTCCCACCTGTTGGTTCTAGTCCCTTTCTTGATTCTCCTGCCTTTTCTCTTGAAGTGAATATGGACTGGGATTGTGAATCTGGAAATCCCCTTAACCATTATCTGCATGCCCTTCCCATTGAAGGGGAACCCAGGGAGAAAGTTTATGATCCCTTCCGTTCAGCTTCCCTTTCCCTTAAGTGGAACTTTTCTCTCAAACCTTCTTTCCCTTCCTCTGTCAGCCAGAATGTGTGTTCTGGTGTGGTGGATGATTCTGTGGTAGATGAGGCTTGTTGTCCCTTGCAAAATTTGGATAACATTCCATCCAAGTGTCCAACCATGAACCTTGGTGCTCACGATTTGGTTTGGGTTTTCAAATTTTGGAACATGAATTATACTCCTCCTCATAAGCTGCGTTCGTTTTCTCGGTGGCCACGTTTTGGTATCCCAAGAGCTGTTAGATCTGGCAACTTGTCATTAGACAAAGTCATGACTGAGTTTTTCCTCCGTCTTGATTCAACACCTACGTTAATAAAACATTTGCCATTAGGTGATGATGATCCTGCAAGTGGACTGACTTTCGAGGTGGCAAAATTAAAATATGAGCTCTGTTACAGTCGTGGCAAACAGCACTATACTTTTGATTGCAAGCGGGATACTCTAGATATGGTTTACCAAGGCCTGGACCTTCACCTGCTGAAGGCATTTTTGAACAGGGATAATAATACTGATCTCTGTGATAATCAATTGTCAAAGAAAGTGCAGGATAAAGTGAGTAATGAAAAATGCAGCTATACAAACGCTTCTGCAGATAAGCATAGAGATGATGGCTTCCTCCTATCTTCTGACTATTTCACCATTCGAAAACAAGCTCCAAAGGCTGACCCAGAAAGCTTATTGACATGGCAAGAAGCTGGAAGAAAAAATCCAGAGATGACCTATGTTAGGTCTGAATTTGAAAATGGGAGTGAAAGTGATCAAACACGATCTGATCCAAGTGATGATGATGGTTTTAACGTCGTCATTGCTGACAATTGCCAGCGTGTATTTGTTTATGGCCTCAAGCTCTTGTGGACAATAGAAAATAGGGATGCCGTTTGGTCCTGGGTTGGTGGGGTATCTAAAGCATTTGAGCCACCAAAGCCTTCTCCTTCTCGTCAGTATGCACAAAGGAAGTTGATTGAGCAAAAACAGTTATTGGAGGGGTTGGAACATCCTCAGGATGATACTCTAGCATCTGCAGAAAATACAATGCATAGTGTGAGTACCCCTTCTCCACAGCATGACGCTTCCGGGTTACACTCACCACCACCACCATCCACTCAAGTTGACTGTGCATCTTCTGGTGTAGGTGGTAAGCCCACATGATATGTCAAGATAACTCACCTTTTTATTTTAAAATTTAAAGCTCTTCCTCTGATGTAGCTAGTTGTTCTGAAACATGATTTGGCAAACAAATATCTAGGCCTTGATTATTATATGAAATGATTCTTGCATTCTGCTGTGAAAATGTAAAATTCAAATTTCCCTTTTCATTGACGTTTCATTGCTCATTGTCAAGATTTTTTAGTATCTAGACACTAGACTCAATGCACTGCAAAGGGATGGTGATTGTTATTTTGTTATTAATGATTCTGTTTTTAAAAATACTAAGGATGTGAGCACTGCATAAATTTTTATGAGGACCAGTACTCCCGATCTAGGTTGCCCATCTCATCTTCATATTGAGCTGATTGTTGGCTTATCTTGGCAATTAAGCTTACATTTATCAATCAGGAAATCCTTGCTATAGCCTGTCCATATTATGATTTTTTGGCTATTGACCTCTTATTGGGATTGTGATCGAAAAGCTTAATGGCAATTTGCAGTTGAGATCTTTAGGGAACTGCTGAAAATAGTCTTTCAGATCTTGCCTTAATGATTTTAGGTACTGCTATGATGATATAGGAGAAAGATCAATTCTTCATACATTTTGGCACTTCTATTTTTGGGTGATCACAAAAGTAGGATGACTATCTAGATATTTAGTTAATAGGAGTTTTAAGGTAATAGAAAATTTGTTGGATGGTCCTATTAAAACATAGTTTCTTAGATTTCATTAGAAGCCTCTGATTCCTTGGGTCCCTGTTTTCCTTTTTCATTAATGAATCAGTTCATTGTCATGCATTTACTCTTTGATGATCATAAATAGGTGCTCTGTTATTTGTGGCTAAGCCGCTAAAGGGATCTATTATCCATTTATCAGGGAAGCCTGGGCATATTGATGATTTGGATGGGGAGGGGACACGACACTTCATGGTGAATGTTATCCAACCGCAATTTAATCTTCATTCAGAAGAAGCTAATGTAAGATCTACTGTTCTTGGAATCCCTTCATAGCTTATATTTTCCCTTGTTCATTGGCTTTTGTTTACTATTTGCTTATGATGAATTGTGAATTCCTTGAGTTCATTTACTTGCTAGAAGCCTAGAAAGTTGCTAATATATCTGGCAGCCCTTGAGGTTTCCTGTCAATGAGGCATGATGACCCTCATTCTAAATCTCAGAAATTAGGTCAAACTATTCCTTCAAAATAGAAAATGATGTGACTGATACACTGATTTATATAGGATACACCTTATTTGCTAAAAAAATGCTGTAGTGATAATTTCAGGTTTAGACAAGATATGTATGTGATATGATGTGTCGCAGGGTTGGCCAGATCAGAATCGGTGGGCAAATCAGGAAATTCCTGATTCACCTGAATCAGTCCAATTCAGATCGATTCACAAGGGAACTGATATTTATATTATGTATATTACATATCATGGTTTGCTGGAGTGGCGATTCGGACCGAATCGGGTTCGCCCTAATTCGATCTGATTCGCATGGAATCGGAGCGAATCGGTCCGATTCGCTCCGGATTATTTTATATATATATATATATATATATATATATATATATATATATATATATATATATATATATATATATGTGTGTGTGTGTGTGTGTGTGTGTGTGTGTGTGTGTGTGTGTTACCCATGGGAAACACGGTTTCTTCTTCATACTTATTTACCTGAATATCATTTAAGTAAATGTTAGTCATTTACTTTAGATATTACATGTAAATAAGGAAGTACCCCTCATTTGAATCCAATAAAAATATCAAAAAAATCATATCTCTTATCAATAAAAAGTCAACTCTCCCATCGAAGAAGAAAATCACGATTTCGGTGATTTTAGCGAAATGCTAACTTTCTAATCTCTCATAATTTAGCCTATCTAAAAATTTGATAATTCAAATAAATCATATGGAACACTAAAAATTTAAAGTTCGGTAAAAAAAGTCAAACGTGCATGTGACTTCTCCAAGGGAGCCACTCTCCTACTGACAACACAGTCTGCTTGAGACCTCTCAAGATTTGGTCAAACCTAAATTATCATCACCCAAACTCATGTGAATTCACTCTTTCTAATTGAAAAGAAACTAGAAAGTGAATTCACATGAGTTTGGGTGATGATAGTTTAGGTTTGACCAAATCCCGAGATGTCTCAAGCAGACTGTGTTGTCAGTAGGAGAGTGGCTTCCTTGGAGAAGTCACATGCACGTTTGACTTTTTTTACCGGACTTTAAATTTTTAGTGTTCCATATGGTTTATTTGAATTATCAAATTTTTAGATAGACTAAATTATGAGAGATTAGAAAGTTAGCATTTCGCTAAAATCACCGAAATCGTGATTTTCTTCTTCGATGTGAGAGTTGACTTTTTATTGGTAAGAGATATGATTTTTTTGATATTTTTATTGGATTCAAATAAGGGGTACTTCCTTATTTACATGTAATATCTTAAGTAAATGAAACTATAAATACTAACATTTACTTAAATGATATTTAGGTAAATAAGTATGAAGAAGAAATGGGATGAAAGGGTATGTATGTATGTACCCATGCGTATCGGATCGGATCAACTGAATCATGGATCGGATCTCCCCTGATCCGATCCGATTCGGCCGAATCGGGCCGATCCGATTCGTCATGTCAGACCCTGTTACATATTCATATATATCATATTTCACATACATATATATTGATTACATACATATATATAATATACATCATATTGGTAATATATAATATATATTGCAAAATGCAAATGTGATATATATTGATTACATACGTATATGTAAGATATATCATATTTGTAATATATATTGATTACATACATATATAATATATATAATATTATGTATGAAGGGAATCGGGTCAATCAAGGCATATTAGGAATCAGTCTTCACCTGAGGAGCTTTGATTTACCCGCATCGGACCGATTTGATTCGATTCGGATACAAGAAACAGCCTGAAAAGAATAAGTGTCTAAGCAGAAATAATTTCATCTAGAAGAATAAGTGTTAGATCAGAATACTTTTAATTTTCTCAAACTAAGTTTGAATCTTGGAAAATACTTGAACCATATAGGGAACTTCCTCCTGGGTTTTTAAGCAGCTAAACCTCATTACACAAAGAGAAGTCATGAATGAATGCTATGAAATATCAATAAGCATCCACAGAAGGAACATGTGAAGGATCCTAAACATCTGAATGTACTGATTCAAATGGAGCAAATGGTATCCTACCAGCCAATATTTGAGACAAGAAATGAATCCTGTTTTTCGGATGACTGATCCTTCTAATCCAGTCCATTTAATATCCATTTCAGGAGCTGGGGAAAATGCATCTCAGGTACACCAATTAGTGGGTATGAGTTTTTTAATGATGGAAACAAGACTTTTGAGGACCTAAAAACTAAAAAGAGAGATGCCCTAACTGACAATGCCATATCGGGATCTCCTTAATTTTGCTGGTCAAGCTGCTGGTGGAAATTCATTGAAGTGTGGTACTCATTTGACTGCAAGCCGATAAAGCCCTGCCCTCTAGACCACTCCCAATAATTTGCCTTCTCTTGAACTTCTGAAAATTACAATGGTCAGGAAAGAAAGTTATTGATCAATTTAGATATTTCATCAAACTGCTAGCAGATAGAAGGTTTATTAGAAGAGAAGGAATATGTAAAGATCAAAGAGAGGTGCTGGTCAAGTCTAATGGTATCCTTGCTGGCAATGGTCACACGTAGCATCAGCCACCATTACTTTGTCCTGACCTGGAGAAAGGGAGTAGGAAGAGAAGAAACTGAGGTTATCTGTCATATGGTCAGTAGTTCCCGATCAATAATCCAAGAGTTACTGACAGTCTGACATACCGAGATTCAGCACTTAGTGCTACTTCCCCAGTACTGGACTTACCTACAGAAGTAGATCTGTAGATGGAAGGCTGAGGGTCTTCTGTAAATTCACAATATTAGTTGAGAAGGAGTCCTGGCATTGAGACATTAGAATTAGATGATTCACTGTCATGGGGCTGAATTATGTCATGCTGGTTTCTGAATTTTTCTGTTAATATAACCAGATTTATGCTTTCCATCAACTATGTCTTTGCAGCAACTGACCACTCAACATAATTGTGTTCATTCAGTTTCACCCATGGTTTGTCATGGCGGGGCGAATCGGCCCGATTCCCCCGAATCGGAGCGGATCAGGGGCGGGCCGAGTTGTGATCCGCATGGATCCGCCGCCCGGCCGCGAATCGAATGGATCCGATGCGATCCGATCCGATTCCCCGATCCGCCACGATGCGATCCCTGATTCGCCCAGAATCGAGGCGAATCGGGTCCGATTCGCATGATTATTATATATATATATATATGATATTTATGTATGTGTGTCAGGCAGGGTTGTGAGGAGTCAGGATCCTCTTCAGGCAGGGTTGTCAGGATCCTCTTATTTACCTGAATATCATTTAAGTAAATGTTATAATTTGTTGTTTCATTTACTTAAGATATTACATGTAAATAAGGAAGTACCCCCCATTTAAATCCAATAAAAATATCAAAAAAATCATATCTCTTACCAATAAAAAGTCAACTCTCCCACCGAAGAAGAAAATCGCGATTTCGATGATTTTAGCGAAATGCTAACTTTTTAATCTCTCATAATTTGGTCTATCTAAAAATTTGATAATTCAAATAAACCATATGGAACACTAAAAATCCAAAGTCCGGTAAAAAAAGTCAAATGTGCATGTGACTTCTCCAAAGGAACCGCTCTCCTACTGACAGTACTCAGTCTGTTTGAGACCTCTTAAGATTTGGTCAAACCTAAACTATCATCATTCAAACTCATGAGAATTGTCACTTTCTAGTTTCTCACAATTAGAAAGTGAAAAATCTCATGAGTTTAGGTGATGATAGCTTAAGTTTGACCAAATCCTAAGATGCCTCGAGCAGACTAAGTGTTGTCAGTAGGAGAGTAGCTCCCTTGGAGAAGTCACATGCACGTTTGACTTTTTTTACCGGACTTTGAATTTTTAGTGTTCCATATGGTTTATTTGAATTATCAAATTTTTAGATAGATCAAATTATGAGAGATTAAAAAGTTAGTATTTCGCTAAAATCATCGAAATCGCGATTTTCTTCTTCAGTGGGAGAGTTGACTTTTTATTGGTAAGAGATATGATTTTTTTGATATTTTTATTGGATTCAAATGGGGGGTACTTCCTTATTTACATGTAATATCTTAAGTAAATGAAACAACAAATTATAACATTTACTTAAATGATATTCAGGTAAATAAGAGGATCCTGACAACCCTGCCTGAAGAGGATCCTGACTCCTCACAACCCTGCCTGACACACATACATAAATATCATATATATATATATATAATAATCATGCGAATCGGACCCGATTCGCCTTGATTCTGGGCGAATCGGATCGCATCAGGGCGGATCCGATTCGCCCCGAATCGGCGATACGTCAAACCATGGTTTCACCAGAGTAACCTCCGGGGCATGGTGCTCATGATTAGACACCATTGTAGTAAATGCATGGTTTTCCAAATGGGGCGAATTGGCCTGATTTGGCCAAATCGGTGCGTATCAGGGAAGAGTCAATCCCTAATATGCCTGATTCGGCTCTATTCACAGGGTTTCATGCCGGAAGCCCTTCCCTCCTCTTCGTTTTCCCCATTTCCCTCGGTAAACCCGTGGATCTCCACTCCAAGACTTAGGTGGGGCCTTTCTATGTGGATTACAAGGTGTTTGGAGGCAAGATCCCTTTGTTCTTGCTCTTGTTCTTCACCCATTAAAAAATAAGAATGGATGTTTATGTTCAAATCATGGTTCAAAGTAGCACTACGTGGCATAAATATCTTCCCTTATGCATGAAACATATTCACATGAAGCCTAAACCAAATAGTCGGCCAAAAAAATGGCCAAATCACATGCTTTATGTAGGGCAGGATCCAGGCGAATCGGCCCAAATCAAACCAATTCAGGAGAATTGGGGCGAATCAGGAATTTCCCGATTCGCCCTCCAATGCCAATCCTGCCAACCCTGAGTGAATGTACCCTTCACAGCAGAACCTTCTCCGCCTTGAGATGTAGTGTTTGAGGTTTTCTCCTAGCAGACAAACGGAGAGCAAGAACAGAATCCTAACTAAAGCAACTGCAGGGTGGAGAACATGCGTGGTGGCACGAGGCAGTTGGAGAGGGGCGCTGTTATGAAGGACGTGATACAACCTGTGTAGACTTCCAAAAAATGAACAAGGCAGGCAGCTGCAGCACAGGGTGCTCTAGAGAAACCCAAGAGGAGAAAAATTGAGGCCAGCGTACAAAGTACAATCAAGAAACCAGCAGGAAACAAGGTCTCTTTTGACATGGAATAGAAAACACCCGATGTAGGGGGGGGGATGCTGCAGGATCTGGTGAAGGGAAAGAGCCAGTTCAATGGTTCTTCTTTACAGGAAATACTGGTACCAGGGGCTACGCAAGCAAGAGGAGGAAGAACACAAGATAGGAAAACCAAGGAGGCCTGCGGTTCTGTGAGATTTCTCATACCCACATAGCCACCGCCATGGATGGCAAAGTCGGATCGGGGTGCTGAATCGGACCCAGCCGACCCCGATTTGAGTCGGGTCGGATCGCAGGATCCGCCCGATTCCATGGGAATTTGGCAGATTCAGGATTGACCATGTTAAAAAATAAATAAATAATCAGAGAAAAATTTGAAAAATCAGAAAAAATTACAGAAAAATATGAAAACACATACAACATTCATTGAATACAACACAATGAAATTCAATTCTTATCATTGTTCATCTATCATAAAGAACAATAACGATGATTAAGACACTAATCATTATGTTCATACATTGAAAAAAATAATATCTACAAGTTTATACCATGAAATAAATAAAATACCTTGTCAATTTCACAGAACCCTCATTCTCTACCTCATGAAACTGAGCAAGTGGTCCATAGTCATGTCCTCCATACTAGGTATATCCATAGCCAAACAAAGAATTGGCGATGTCTTGGAATCATCTTTGGATGCTTCGAGGTGTCGTTGCTTGTTGGCTTGAACTTTCTCTTAATTGTCCTGGAGTGAAGAAACTACCATACTCAATAGTTTGAATGTTGCCAAAGTAACCTGTCCCAATACTAGAGCTGATATGACAATTTTGGGAGACTAAAAATAGGTGGATAAGAAAGCCTATATCCCTAATCATACACTGCTTGCCTTTGTTGGCGTTCATATCCCCCACGTTCTTGTGCTTCCCCTTGGCTTCCTTTTTATTTGATGGGGTGATACAATAATCCTCATATCCTGAAAAGATATCCCCAAGCCCATAACCTCCTGTGGCTCTTGTAGCGACTTTGGATATTTATGCCCAATAAGGCTCTATATCCAGACCCGTCTCCCGCGAATAGACCGAAGTTTCATAAGGGATAGCTCACACACATGTCTAGTAAGAATATAAAAGACAACCACAAGAGTATAACGTACAAGAAAGTACATGTACTCATACTCATTTATAACCAATTACACTGTCCCAATACATTATTATATGTTCAAGAGAAAGATACAACTACCTGGGGCATATCTCGAAGGAGCAAAAGCTCACACAACAACAACTACAACTCATTTGCTGGTGGTACAAGTCTGCCACAATGCCTCTACAAACCACGCACACTGTTAACACCTGCAAAGAACTGTAAGGGAGTGAGTATCAAAAAGTCACAGGCTCAACATGGACCTCTAAAAAGAGAAGCAACAACCAGAAACTACACAGAGGAGTAACACCTCCACCACTCAGGGTTTCACTGGTAACACCAACAATAGGACTACTGAAGTAAAGGCATGCTCGCAAAAAACATAATTAAATTACATTTAAACCTAAACACACTAGCTAACACAATTCATGGAAAATAAAAGGAACAACAGAACTAGTACAAAAACACCAGTCCACCACAGTAACCGAAACGAGTAAGCCACAAGTCATACAGGCAAACCATTAACAAAAGGTAATGGAACTAACAACAAAGAGTCAGTCCACCACACACCAGAATAATAAAATACACCAAAAGACTACCTACAAAACGGTAAGAACACAACAAGTGGAAAGTCACACAACACGACTTCCACGGAGCACAGCTCCACAACAACACTTGAAACCGGCACATGACATGCCCCAACGACCAGCTACCCAAGAAGGGTACAGGTACCTGAAATCCAGAGGTACTACGAGGGTACCACATCCGTACCAATGCGCAACTAGAAGCCTTGCACGACCAACAAGTAAGAAAGTATAATTGGTAAACACTACAACCAGTAGCACAACTCACAACCACAACTGCTAGAAACCTGAGTCAGAAGGAACGACGCCACCACTTGGGTAAAGACTACTGGCTCATGACGCCAATATCCAACCCGGACTAACAAACACGAGAATCGCCTCTCAGTCTCCTAGCCACGGACAAAAAGTCCTACTCCGGATCCACCACAACACTGTGTAAGTTAAAGAGCTATAGAAACCAACCAACACCACTCTGCAACCACACATGCTGCAGACCCACACCTGACACACCTCTACGGGTTCTAGGGCCCGCAGAGTGAGGCAAGTGAAAATATGGGACTAGTTGAGGACCGGTACGTCTATTGGTGTCCGTCCCCCAACCATGAGCGCGCTACAAGCGACCGAACATAGAACACTCGCACACCATAAGTCACTGTCCCACTGTCGTCTTTCCCTCAGCCGGACGAGCTACTCAATAAACACGCGAGTAAGGGTGTCCCGGAAGACGACACAGACTTCTACGGTATACACAGTACCGGGACAAACTCCGAGCACACACGTGCCTAACTCACAGAGAACCTAGAGTATCCGATTAGAGAGGTATTCCGGAATAAGCGTCAGACCACCGAGCTCGGCAAACGCACAAACTACGTTACACACCTAATACACATCTAAATCATTCATTCATAAACTACGGTGTACCATGACTATTCAACACAGGTTATCATATAACCTCTAACTCAACTGTATACAAATACTACTGCTAAACACATAACTGCATAACTCTTACATGCTGAACATCATTACATGATAAACATCAATAACTAACTAACCACAATTTGAATCATTAATCCTAAGTCATGCTTTACTACCATTAACCATGCTTAAATATCTTAAATCAACATTAAATAACCAAGACTAAGTCCACACAAGACCCTCATTGCCCAAAACAACATAACACATCTCGGAAAGAAGAACGCGACGGAGTCGACTGTCGCGTTAAGAACGTGACAGCGCGACAGGCGACGTTTACAAAGAGAACACGACGGGGCCAGGGTCGCGACTTGAACACGACAGCCCGACCCGTCGCCTTCTCAGACAAAAAGCCATGTTCTTTGTTTCTCACACAAAAATCTTCCTAAAACCCTACTTCTAGTCAATTCAAACCTCTACAAATCATGTAAACTATTAGGGAATCACATACACATCGTTTCATGGTTTTCATGCTTCAATCCATTCAAACAAAGTAAAGAAACGGACAAATCTCCCTACCAACACGAAGAACTTGAAGAATGAGGATCGATCGGCGCTTTTTACGCTCTGGGTGACCTCGCGTGGAAACCGCGCCGAACTAGCCACCTGCAAGTCGAAATCACCAAAACCGCCAGCAAAGCTTCCTCCTTTGGTTGGACAGAGCTTCCCTTGCTCTGTCTGGCCATAAACCGCCTTTAAACAACTCAACAGCAAGAACGCGACGGAGTATGTTGTCGCGTTCAAAACGTAACGGACCTGGACGTCGCCTTTCGGAACCCAAAGCGCCACTCGTCAGAAAGGCGGTGCGGGGAACGCGATGTAGGCGGGGGACTGTTGCAAGGTAAAATTGTAACAAATACCTACTATGCAAAGTAGGGATGATCCACTATATAGTGGTCTAAGAAATTAATCAGCTGGACGGCCTACTCAGAAAGAAGGCTGAGTAAATTGTGATTTAAAGTGACTGTCAGGTTACTTAGGTTATAAATTTATTCGGAGGTCCGTCTCCAAGTCCAACAAGGAAGTTATGGTCCTTAAGTGGTGCATGGTCTTCCGGTTAAAATGAAATCCAAGGAAGAACTCTCCTTCGTTCAAGTATGGTTCAAGTACAAAGCACGGAGAAATCCGGCAGCACAAGGTCTTAGGACCAAGTATAAAGCACAAGTACAAAGAACAAGCTCGAGGAAGGACTCCAAAGCTTTGCACAGCAGTCTTCTATTGGGCGAAACTCCAAGGAAGCAGAGCGGGATTCCAGCAGCACCTCCGGCACCAACACTTGAGAAATGGGGGTGTGGGGGGGGGGGTATTTATAGAAAATTCTCCCCCCCCCCCCTCCATCGGTTAGGCCCCTAACCGATGGTGACCTCATGATGAGGTCACCATCGTTAAGGAGCATCCCCTAACCGATGGTGACTTCGGCATGAGGTCACCATCGGTTAGGACCCCCCCCAACCGATGGTGACCTCATGATGAGGTCACCATCGGTTAAGGGGGCCCCTAACCGATGGTGACCTCATCATGAGGTCACCATCGTTGGGGCTTTCCCGACCCAATGTAAGGGGGTCTTCCTCTATAAATACCCCCCCTATTCCATGAAGAAAGGGGGTTCCGAAAATTGCTCCGGCAAAGCCCTGTTGAAAAAATCCAGAAAAATAGAAAAGAGCATTTGCTCATTCCCTCTCTCATTCTCAAATCCCCCTTGCTTGGTATGCGAAGGTACAAATCCCCTTCTTTAGCCCGATAGGCCAGGCGTGGAGAGGAGAGTTACCGGCGTAATCGTCATCGACATTCCTTCTTAATCCCCATCCCTCACATCGAGCAAGTCTCTGTGGGGTGATATTCCTGGGGTTTAAATACCGTCCATATCGAGCAAGTCTCTATGGACACATGGTATTTAAACACCCATGTTCTCCCCACCCATCGAGCAAGTCTCTGGGACGGTGGATTTTGTGCTTATATGTATATGTTTTTGTTGGAACGCGGATTTTTCTTTCTTTCGATTTTATATCTAATGCCTTCGGGAAGATGAACTTTGGTCGCCCCCGGGGGGGGGGGGGGTTTCCGTTCGTTGATCCCTTTCGCTTTCTTTTGCGGGCGTGCCAGACTGTTTGCGAGAAACAGACAAAATTTATTTTTACGAGAGGTATTGGGTGCGAACCCTGATACCCTGAATTTTATTTCATTTATTTTCCGCGTGCGCTCGCGTTCAGGGCGATGGAGTGGTCGAGTACTGACCGTTCCCCACCGACCGAAGTCGATGTTTCGTTTACATCGAGTATAACACTCGAATACCTTCGAATGCGTAATGTTTATTAAAAGATCGTATGCCGAAATTTAAAGAAAAAGACAGATGACAAGTAAATTTTCCACAATTTTATTCAAGCTCATTCATTTATATTTATGACATTTACATTTGTGCCTTTAGTGGGGCTTTTTGTACCTCCACTAGGCGATTACAAGCATTATGTGTACATGGGTGTCAACGACGGGGTGTTTGTGCTCCGTCGGACGTTACACGGTGTGGGGGATACATAATGTCCGTGACAGGGTGTTTGTGCCTCCGTCGGACGTTTACAAATTTGTCGGGTCCTCGATGCTCGAGGCGGGGTGTTTGTGCCTCCGCCGAGCATTTACCAACCATTTGTCCTTTTAAGTCTACGACAGGGTGTTTGTGCCTCTGTCGGACAAACGTTGCCTCAACGCACGTCATTTGGCGACGGCGGAGGACTTAAATACAAACGCTGAGAGCCATGTGACAACCTGTGGCGCTTCCTGCGGACGTGGCGCAACGCAGCCCGAATGCTGAGGACGGAACACCAACGGGCGCCAAGGACTTCTCCTCAGCACGTGCGGCCTATTTAAGCTCGCGCACGGACACACTCTAAGCACGGGCTCGTGAGTGCGAGAAGCGTCTCCGAGTTTTTTTTGGGGCCGAATGGCGTATCTTCAAATGGGGGTGTGCCCCTGTCTGCTTAATGCCCGCGACGGGGTGTTTGTACCTCCGCCAGGCATATGCTGACAATTCATTTCTTGAAGTTCCCGACAGGGTGTTTGTGCCACCGTCGAGCAGCATTGCCTCTACGTACGTCGTTTGATGACTACAGAGGACTTTAAATACAAACACCGGGGGTCATATGACAACCTGTGGTGTCTTCTCGCGGACGAGCGTAAGTGAGCCCGAACGCAGAGGACAACACCGACATACGCAAGGACTTTCTCCCCAGCACGTGCGCCTATTTAAGCTCACGCACGTAAGGCTCTCGGCGGGACCTTGAGTGGCATGCGATTTGTTCGCCCCGCGGTCTCCGGCCTATCTTCTGGCCTTAAGGCCTCAAGGTGTTCGAAGGCGTCCATGCAATGGGGGTATGCCCCCCTATTTATAGGATTTCAGGGGGCTAACCGCGGGGTACCCTCCCCGGCGGAGGTCTTCGGCGGCACGGGCGTCGAGGCAGAGCGCGAGCGTCGAGGCCGATGGCGAACCGGCGTAGGTGCCCGCCAGTTAGGGGCCTAACCGGCGGCCCTCTCTGGCTGGCAGAAGGGGGCCGCCGTCAAGGGCTCTGACCGGCGGCCCCCTCTGCCAGCCAGAGAGGGCCGCCGGTTAGGCCCCTAACTGGCGCCCCCCTCCGCCAGTCGAGGGGGCCGCCGGTCAGGCCCCTAACTGGCGGCCCCCCCCCCTCCACCAGTCAGTCCTCTTGCGTGGGCACCTCCGCTGGTTCGCCATCGGCCTCGACGCTCGCAGCTCTGCCTCGACGCCCGTGCCGCGAGGCCGATCCCGGGGGGTACCCCCCCGGTTAGCCCTCCTGAAATCCATAAATAGGAGGGTACACCCCCATTGCAAAGGGGCCAGAAGATAGGCCGGAGACCGCGGGGCGAACAAATCGTATGCCACTCAAGTCCCGCCGAGAGCCTTACGTGCGTGAGCTTAATAGGCCGCACGTGTTTGGGAAAAGTCCTTGGCGTCTGTCGGTGTTCTTTCCTCTGCGTTCGGGCTCACTTACGCTCGTCCGCGAGAAGACACCACAGGTTTGTCATATGACCCCCGTGTTGTATTTAAACTCCTCCGTCGTCATCAAACGACGTACGTAGAGGCAATGCTGCTCGACGGTGGCACAAACACCCAGTCGGGAACTTCAAGAAATGAATTGTCAGCATATGCCTGGCGGAGGCACAAACAGCCCGCCGCGGGCATTAAGCAGACAGGGGCATACCCCCATTTGAAAAGGCACGCCATTCGGCCTACAAAAGACGCCATTCGGTCCCAGAAACACCCCTGCGAACACTTCGGCTGGTCCGTGCGTGAGCTTACATAAGCCGCACGTGTCGGGGAAGGTCTTCGACACCCGTTGGCTGCTTTGTCTCTGTGGCCGGGCCCTCCTGCGCTCGCCCGCATAGAGACGCCACAGTTTGTTACAAGACCCCCGTTGGCCTGTTTAAGTCCTCCGTGTCATAAAACGACACACGTCGAGGCACATGTGTAAATCCTCCGGCATAAAACGACACACTCGAGCCATGTTTAAGACCTCCGTTGTCCTGAAAGACACACGTCGAGGTACATTGTAAGTCCTCCGGCGTCATAACCCGACGCACTTTAGGCACATGTTCAAGTCCTCTGGGGTCAAAAAAGGACATACGTAGAGGCAGGTCGTCCGACGGAGGTACAAACACCCTGTCATGGACATTGATGTATCCCCCACACCGTGTAACTCCGACGGAGGCACAAACCCCCGTCGTCGACACTCATGTACACGAAATGCCCAGTGGAGGTACAAAAGCCCCACTAAAGGCACAAATGTAAATGTCATAAATATAAATGACATGAGCTTGCATAAAATTGTGGAAATTTATTGTCATTTTCTTTTTCTTTAAATTTCGGCATACTGGTCTTTTAACAACATTACGCATCCGAAGGTATTCGAGTGTTATACTCGATGTAAATGAAACACCGACTTCGGTGGTGGGGAACGGTCCCGTACAAACCCCCCATCGCCCTGAACGCGAGCGCACGCGGAAAATAAATGAAATGAAATTCGAGGTATTAGGGTTCGCACCCATACCCTCGTAAAATAAATCTTTGTCTGTTTTCTCGTAAATAGTCTGGCACGCCCGCAAAAGAAAAGCGAAAGGGATCAACGAACGGAACCCCCCCCCCCCCCCCCCCCCCCCCCCCCACCAAAGTTCATCTTTCCCGAAGGCATTAGATATAAATCGAAAGAAAGAAAATCCGCGTTCCAACAATCTGGCACGCCCGTGGGACTGTTCTTGCCTTCCATGCATATGTAAAGACCGTATGCCGATATGAAAATAAAAGATGACTAATTTTCACACTACAGGTACAAGGAGCGAAAGCCGGCATCAACGCCCCGTTCCCACCTGCAACTTCAAGCTCGTCCGATGGCCGCCGTCACTACGGACCCCAAGTCATCGCATGCCACGCCAAATGTGGCTACCTCCCGTCCCGCTCGTGTTCGGCGATTTTCTCTGCAGTGGTGGGATCCCCCTACTTCCTAGGGTGGTTCCCCGCCGTCCAAGCACTCCAAAGGCGGCGCCCAAAGCTACTGCAACTAGGGGCACCAAACCCCGTCCAAGCCAAGGCCGAGTCTCTCGGTAACACAATCTCCTGCGTTGCAGTCCCTAGAAAACGGGATAGCGCCAGGGGTGCAGGGGCACCAAGCCCCACGCGGTCGTCTCCACTCCGGCAAGACCGTGCTCGTGGGAGACATCCGCGTCAGGCTCGATGGAGGCGAGCCGATATTGCCCCGGACAGAAGCGTCCCTACGGTGGCAACCTCCACCAGTTCGCTCCCCTCCAAGGGATGCGTCAAGAAGATCGGGACTCCCTAAAAGGAGCCCGACAGGGGCAGGCATCAAGCTCGGCCCCCAGCCGCCTCGCAAAATGAGGCAAATGTGGGTGACCAAGCAGAAAGCCGCCAAATCAAACATGCTAGAGCGGATCAACCCGCCGAACGCCCCAAGAAGGCGACGGTACCTGGGCGAGAAAAGCTCAAGAAACTGAACCTCCTCGTCCCCCGCGCGGACACAACGCAGGGGCATTTATAGAAGCCCAACTTCGTCCCCGCCCAGCGAAACTGCTGGTGGGAGACGCGAGTCAAGCCGGAGCTTCCACACCTCGAGTCTCGGTCTTTGAAAGGCTGAGCGCCTCAGTCTTCACCAGGCTGGAGCTGCAATCCGTCCGAGCACTTAGAAGCCCAAGAAGCGAGAGTGCAGCAGACGTCTGAAGAAGGTGGAGGCATGAAAATCTTCACCTGCTATGCTTCCGGAAGGGAAGCAGCTGGGCCATCCGGCATCCCTGCAGGAGCGCTCAGGATAAACGAGTCCACAGGACGACGAAACCGTCCTTCGGTACACCCGGAACGTTGCCAGAAGACTTCTCCAAGGGCAGCAAGGCAGTCAAGCCGGCCTCTAAATCTGGGGCAAGTTCTCGAGCCTCCACTCGAGCATGATCAAAGACCCCTCCCGGGGCAGGTCCAGTTGGACCTCGAAGGAGGGGAAGAAGACGAAGTCGCCAGCCTCCATCTCGGGGAGCAACAATTCCAGGCTAATGGAGAGCAAGCCGAAGTCTTCCTCATGCCGCCAACCAGAGCCGCCTTCCAAGCAATGACGGACGACGCCAAGTATGATTTAATACTGCGTTGGCAGGCTGAAATGGCCAATCTCCTGACCGAGCGAGAACAACAGGCAGGGGCAAATGCGCCACGCCGCCAAGTGCCGACGGCAAACCAAAATGCTCAGACAAGACATCAACAAGGCGACCTGCCCGATGTCAACCCACGCACAGCCGCGGTCAACGACTATACCGTCGACCCGGTCCAACAGCCGCGCAGGGGCATAAACTCCCAAGCCTCCGCGGCTGAAGATATCGTCGCCCAGCGGCGAATGATTGAAAAGATCGTGGACGACCGCTTCGCTCAGCGAGGCGAGGGAACTGCCACTGTAGATCTCTACAGCGTGCCATATCCCGTCCACCATCAATTCAAGAAGCTGCCACCGGACTGCCCCAAGGCGCCAAAGTTGCAGAAGTTTGACAGACAGGGCTCGCCAAACGAGCACCTGGCCTACTATATAACGGCTATGGGAGAGTTGGCATTCGATGAATCCTACCTCCTCCGTTACTTCGCAACGTCCCTGACAGGCACCGCCTTCCAGTGGTACTCCAGGTTGAGGCCCAATTCCATTGTCGACTGGGCCGACCTCCAAAAGAAGTTTATCGACCGTTTCCAAACGGCCGAGAGAAAGGTGTCGCTCGCAGAGCTGTGCTCCCTCAGGCAAAGAAAAGGAGAAACGACACTCGACTTCATCAAGCGGTGGCGTGACTTCAGCATGAGGTGCGACAATCCCCCGACGCAAGAAGATGCCATAACCATCTGTCGGCGGGGCCTGGCAGCGCAGATAAGTGAAAAGCTGCTGGGAACAAACATCAAGGGTTTTGACCAGCTCAATGCGGTCGTGGCAGAGATCGAAATGTTCTTCGCCGACAACCCGATGCAAGCTCCTCCGAAAATCAAGCCGGGCAAGGAGCGCGCCGTTGGTAAAGAAGCCAATGCTGTGGACTTCGCCCCGCAAAATAAGGGGAAGAAAATCATGACCTTTGGCGCTCCAAGCAAGAAGGTGGAAGAAAGACCGCCTCCGACTTCACTACCACAACGTATGAGCACGCCGTATTCCTTCAAAAGGGATCAACGAACGGAAACCCCCCCCAGGGGCGACCAAAGTTCATCTTTCCCGAAGGCATTAGATATAAAATCGAAAGAAAGAAAAATCCGCGTTCCAACAACAAAGACGAAGGCGGGTGTCCCGTGGCGATTTTCAAACTCTACCCATGGTCTTAATGACTCGGCGAGGAGTTGGGTTGAAAACCCAGCGATGCGCTTCATATTTGTGTAGTGTCGCCAGCAACCTAGGACAACAATCTGTTGTTGCCGGTTGAGCCAGCCAGGAGGGGCGCCGGTCAGGCCCCCCTGACCGGCGGACCCCCCTCCGCCAGGCAGGAGGGGCGCCGGTCAGGCCCCCTGACCGGCGGACCCCCCCTTCGCCAGCAGGAGGGGCGCCGGTCATGGCCCTGACCGGCGGACCCCCTCCGCCAGCCAAGAGGGCGCCGTCAGGCCCCCTGACCGGCGGACCCCCTCCGCTAGCAGGAGGGGCGCCGGTCAGGCCCCCCTGACCGGCGGACCCCCTCCGCCAGGCAGAGGGGCGCCGGTCAGGCCCCCCTGACTGGCGGACCCCCCTCCGCCAGCAGGAGGGGCGCCGGTCAGGGCCCTGATCGGCGGCCCCCTTCCGCCAGCCAGAGAGGGCCGCCGGTTAGGCCCCTAACTGGCGCCCCCCCTCCGCCAGTCAGGAGGGGGGCCGCCGGTCAGGCCCCCTGACTGGCGGCCCCCTTCGCCAGTCAGTCCTCTCGCGTGGGCACCTCCGCCGGTTCGCCATCGGCCTCGACGCTCGCGCTCTGCCTCGACGCCCGTGCCGCGAGGCCTCCGCCGGGGAGGGTACCCCCGCCGGTTAGCCCTCCTGAAATCCTATAAATAGGAGGGTACACTCCCATTGCAAAGGGGCCAGAAGATAGGCCGGAGACCGTGGGGGCGAACAAATCGTATGCCACTCAAGGTCCCGCCGAGAGCCTTACGTGCGTGAGCTTAAATAGGCCGCACGTGCTGAGGAGAAGTCCTTGGCGCCCGTTGGTGTTCCGTCCTCAGCGTTCGGGCTGCGTTGCGCCACGTCCGCAGGAAGACGCCACAGGTTGTCACATGGCTCTCAGCGTTTGTATTTAAGTCCTCCGCCGTCGCCAAATGACGTGCGTTGAGGCAACGTTGTCCGACAGAGGCACAAACACCCTGTCGTAGACTTAAAAGGACAAATGGTCGGTAAATGCTCGGCGGAGGCACAAACACCCCGCCTCGAGCATCGAGGACCCGACAAATTTGTAAACGTCCGACGGAGGCACAAACACCCTGTCACGGACATTTATGTATCCCCCACACCGTGTAACGTCCGACGGAGGCACAAACACCCCGTCGTTGACACCCATGTACACATAATGCTTGTAATCGCCTAGTGGAGGTACAAAAAGCCCCACTAAAGGCACAAATGTAAATGTCATAAATATAAATGACATGAGCTTGAATAAAATTGTGGAAATTTACTTGTCATCTGTGTTTTTCTTTAAATTTCGGCATACGGTCTTTTAATAAACATTACGCATTCGAAGGTATTCGAGTGTTATACTCGATGTAAACAAAACATCGACTTCGGTCGGTGGGGAACGGTCCAGTACTCGACCACTCCAATCGCCCTGAACGCGAGCGCACGCGGAAAATAAATGAAATGAAATTCGAGGGTATCAGGGTTCGCACCCAATACCTCTCGTAAAAATAAATTTTTGTCTGTTTCTCGCAAACAGTCTGGCACGCCCGCAAAAGAAAGCGAAAGGGATCAACGAACGGAAACCCCCCCCCCGGGGGCGACCAAAGTTCATCTTTCTCGAAGGCATTTGATATAAAATCGAAAGAAAGAAAAATCCGCGTTCCAACACTCGTGCATTTGACAAATTGGCGAGACCCAGGGCATTCAAGCAGGGAGATCTCGTCATGGTCAAATGCAGAGAAGCAATGGCAGGAAAGTCAAGTGGTAAATTGCAACCCATTTGGCTCGGCCTATATATCGTCACCTTGGCATATGAAGGAGGTGCATACAGGCTGGTGGACCATAAAGGTACTGTGCCCTTTCCTCCACTCAACGGAAAACACTTAAAGCTATACTATGCGCCAGAACATGAATTTTTTGGCCAGTCATCAAAACAAAGATTCAATCATTCAAAAAGGCATGAAGCCGAAGAAGAATAGAGTTATCCTCTTCAAGGATTGATACTGAAGTAAAGTTGACTATGGATAGGGACAAAGGAATCAAATCTCCATCTGTCCATCATACAACCCAAATCTTCAGATTCCCCAATCCCTGTCAAAGCATGAAGCTAAGGGCTCTCCATGTACAAATCCAAAAGCAAAGGAATAAGTGGAAGTCAGGGAGATATCTTGTGCTTCTCGCTTTTTACCAAGTTCAAATCTTAAGTCCCACCAGCAAGCCACAATGGTAGGCAAAATCAAATTCAAATTCCAAACCCATAGCCAGTATGCCATCAAGGCAGGCCATATCCAAATCCAATTCAAAACCATAGCATAGCTAGTAAGCCATCAAGGCAGGCCATACCCTAATCCAATTCAAAACCGTATCTAGCAAATTACAATGTCAGAATATGTCAAACCTAAATACCAAATGTAGCCACAAATCATCAAGGTTGGCTAGACCAAATACAAACCCAAACCCAGAAACCAAAATTCAAAACCCAAATCCAAAACCATAGCCAGCAACCCCAATGGTAGGCTATACTAAATCCAAATTCCAAACCTTTAGCCAAAAAAAACCATCAAGGAAGGCTGAGCCAATTCAAAATCCTAAAGTCCCATCAGCAAACCACAAAAGCCAGCTAAGCCAAATTCAAATCCAAATCCAAATCCAAATTCCAAAAGTATAGCCAGTGAACCATCAAGGTAGACTATATCAAGATCAAAAATTATTAGCCACAAACCATCAAGGTAGGCCAAACCAAGCCAAATTCAATTTTTAAATCCAAACCCAAATTCAAACCCCAAAGTCTACATCTTAGCCAGAAAACCATAAAGGTAGGCTAAATTTAAACCCAAATCCTGAATCCAAGTTCTAAACTCAAGTCCCAAGTCCCTACTCCAGTTCCAAATTCAAATCCAAAGTCCAAATGTTATCCAAAAAACCATCAAGGTGGGCTAAACCAAAACCAAATCCAAAACTAAACCAAATCCCAATACAAGTACAAATCCAAATGCATATCCAAATTCTATATAACAACCACAAACCATCAAGGTGGGCAAAACTCAAACCCAAATCTCGAATCCACACCTAAAGCCATGTTCGAAGCTCCATATCAATACCTAAAACCAAATCCAAAGTCAAGTCAAACGCAAATCCCAAACCTAAATCCAAATACAAATCCAATATCCCATATTTTAGCCAGAAAACCACAAAAGTAGGCTGAACTTATCCAAGTCCAAATACAAACCAAACCCAAATTCAAACCCAAATTCCAACTATAGCCAGCAAACCATATAGATAAGTCAAAACATATCCAAGTCCAAACCCAAATTCAAAAGCAGTAAACCAAAAATCAGCCACATCAAACCGAACCCCTATCCCTCCAACTACCAATATCAATTAAATACCCCAAATACCAAGTTTCAAAAAAAAAGGGGGGAAAAAAAAAGAAGGAAAAGGGGTTAAAAATAGAGATACCCCGATGGACTTAAGTATACAGTCGCCTGTATTCTTAGGGGTAAGAAGATCAAAAATTCGGCTGAGGTGAAAACCCGGAAGGGCGTTTCAGGCAAAAATAGATAACCCCTCAATGTGAAAACCCGAAAGGGCGCGTTAGAAAAAGCTAAAGGGGGCCAATTTCAGTGAAACCCGAAATGGCACTGAAATTGGTAATGTAAAAAAAAAAATCAAGAAAAAATCAATCAAATAAAAAAAAGAAAAAAAAGAAGGAAAAAAAAAGGAAGGAAAAGAAAAGAAGTGATTTGTTTGTCCTCCACTTTATATTTACAAAGCTACAAGCCACTCTGTTACAAATAAACAGAGAGCGATAGTTACTATGTACAAGTCAGGCATAAAACCAAAACAACAAAGGCAGTATACAAATACTATACTGCAAAGCAAAGACAATGAGGCTTCTTCCTCTTTAGCCGTTCGACTTCCTTGACTTTGGAAGATATGGACTGACGAAGCTTGCCTCCATCCCTAACAAAGGTGGCCTCCTCTTCGGATTCCTCAGCGGCTTCCCTGGCCTCTTGATCCAAAGAAGACCTCGCCTCATCAAGCTTGCGCTGCAGTCTAGCGACTCTCTCCCTCTCTGTAGCAATCTTCGATGCCCGTGTCTTCCGGCGTTTACGCACTTCAGTAGCCCGGGAGTCACGTTCATCAGCATCACTGGTCAGAGAGCATATATGATGCGGGACAGAGAGAGCAAAGGGGTTAAGGAAGAGAGAGAAGGGGGGAGAAAGGGAGGAGGGCCGGAATCCACCAGAGGAGGGGGAGGGAGAAAGGGAACAGGGGCGCACCCCTCAAGGAGCAGACACTAAGCCATTTTTTTTTCCAACATTCATTACCCAAACGTGGGGGGGGGGGGGGTTACATATATTTAAAGACCCACATGGCCCTTCTCACCTACCAAGGGCCCAAAAGATCAAAATACCCCTTTTAAATACATAAAATTTTAAAAGAGAAATTACATCAAGTGGGCCTCTAATGGGCCAAACAAAGTAAACAAATGGCCCAAGGATCCTTTGGTGTAGTTTTTTGATTCCCATCATTCTCCCTTGGTTCGAGAAAACTCGTCCTCGAGTTTTGAAGTGTCGTAATATCCATACAAGAGGCAGGGGAATAACAAAGTCATGCACTAATAAAATCGCCGTAGGGATATCCAACCCAATATGCCTTCTGAAAAGTTGTAATCTGCATAGAATGTGTGTGTCAAGATCACACCATATCATATCATAGTTGCACTGATCTCTCGTAAAATCTTGCAGATCGCTGATAGCTGTCAATGATGGGCTTATCTCAAATACATCATCACATATTAAATGAAGTTCAGACTCGACGAACAAGTCTTGATCCCATGCATCAACAAAAACAGTCTTCACACATACATGATCAGTAATCGTCACCAACTTCAATGGCTTTTCATCAACCACGGTCTTCTTTGGAAGCACTGGTTTGGCAGCAGTAGGAATATACTTGGGAAAACAAAATTTACCTTTTAAATGTGGTGGCTGGATAATACACCTAGACTGGTTTGAGTCGATAATAACATGTCGCTCTTCCAACCACTCTTTTCCCAAAGTAATGTAGGATCTCAAGGGGTCAATAGTGCACCATGCTCCATCAAAATATTTAACTGATTCCATCTGAGCTTTACCTAAAAATTTTAGGTGAAACTCTACAAAAGCCTGATCACCATCAACAATAATCTCACCAGTTTGCAGTAATTTATCAACAATAGCCTGTGAAATATAATTGTTCTGATGCTCCTCATCAAGTACTATTTTTGTTGGCTTCTCATTTGGTAGAAGGACGAGGAAGCTAAAATTCATGTTGCATATGTGTAAGAGATTACCCAGACTGAGACCAATAGTGTGGAGGCAGAGAGACTACTGCAGGGTGTGGGCTGCTGAATGGCTGGAATTCGTCGAGACGACCACAACGGCGCAAATGACACTTGAATCGGAGCACGAACAAAGCTCTTTTGCTGGCGGTGCGATAACAGTCTAAGTGCACTGCGCTGACCAGGTCTGACCAAACTGGGTCAGACTCGGTTTGTTGAGTGCCTTAAAGGGCTCGGGCCCTTCCTCTTCTTCATTCCACCTTTAACCCTCGCACAGGGAGAGCAGGACAGGGAAGAAGGCGGCGGCCAGGGCCAAGGCGGATGGCAGCTCCAGCGACGGCGACTGAGATGGCGCCGGCAGACGCCGGTGATGGCTACGGCGGGCACTGATGGCGGCTCCGATGGAGGGTGACTCTATCTTCCCCGCGTGTAGGAGGCGGAGGGGAGGCCCGCGCGTGGGCGCAACTGGGCACAGGAGCGGCGAAGAGGGGCTGGCGCGACCAACCCGGCGCACCCAGTGGGTGGCTGGGGCGGCCTGGACCCGCGAGCGTGAGGATGGGTAGAGGGGCCTGCCGGCTGGGGTGGTTGCCGGCGACGGCACCGGCAGACGGTGGCTATCGCGGCGGCGACGACGGCGCCGGAGGGCGGGTCCGGTGGTGGAGGTTCCGGTGACGTCTCCTCCTTCCTCTTCTTCCCTTTCTTCTTCTGTCGATGGCGCAGAGAGAGCGAAAGAGAGAGAGAGAGTGGCGAGACTGAGAGAGGGGGGGGGGGGGGGTTCGCAGAGCGACTCGATGGCGACTTCACGCACAGAGAGAGTGAGGGTGGCACGCGTGGAAGCGGTTGTTTTGGGGGGGGGGGAAGGGGTGTGCGCGATGGAGAAGAGGGGGCGCGGGGGTCGCAGGGGTGTGAGAGTGGGCGAGAGAGAGTGTGTGCGGAGGGGGAAGAGAAGGACGGAGGGGTGGGGTCGCGGGGCTCTGCAGAGGCTCTGCGCAGGAAGGGGGGTGTGCGTCTAGGGGGGTCTTCGCGCAGAGAAGAAGAGCAGGGGAAGGAGAAGAAGGCGCTGCTTAGGATCAGGGTTTGCTCTGATACCAAAACTGATGCGGGACAGAGAGAGCAAAAGGGGTTAAGGAAGAGAGAGAAAGGGGGGAGGAAGGGAGGAGGGCCGGAATCCACCGGAGGAGGGGGAGGGAGAAAGGGAACATGGGCGCACCCCTCAAGGAGTAGACACTAAGCCATTTTTTTTTCCAACATTCATTACCCAAACGTGGGAGGGTTATATATATTTAAAGACCCACATGGCCCTTCTCACCTACCAAGGGCCCAAAAGACCAAAATATCCCTTTTTAAATACATAAAATTTAAAAAAAGAAAATTACATCAAGTGGGCCTCTAATGGGCCAAACAAAGTAAACAAATGGCCCAAGGATCCTTTGGTGTAGTTTTTTGATTCCCATCAATATATCGCTCTCCAAGGCCTAGATCCGTTGATCATAAGGAGCCTAGGCCACCCTAGCATGACGGCGACATACGTCGCCCCAAATTTCTTCAACAAAGCCCATCCAATGATCCCTGGAGGAGCCCATGTTGAAGGTAATTATAGTGTTCTCCTCCAATGCCCACCTGACAGCTTCTGTTGGCGGGGGGTTTTCTGCATCCATCACCACTCTTACTCTGTCAAGGAGTAATCCCAAAAAATCATCGCTTACAGAAAACGGACCCGGCTGGTTCCTTGCGGGCCATTCTATGCCGTGTCTAGATAAAGCATCTATCTCCAATGGCGGAGATCCTCCATCATCAAGACGTGGCGAGTCACCTGCTGAAAATACCAACAATCAACAAAAAGAGACAATCAGCCAAGAGAAAGCAAATAAAATTCAAGTAAGAAGGAAAAGGACGGGAAGGAATGAAATCTCCTCCTTTTCACCTGACTAGGAGTTTCTTTCTTCTACCTCCACCTCAGGATTCGAGGGTCGAACCAAATCCGACTGCTCAGCATAAAATCCTTGAGAGGAGGAAGGAAGATCAGCCGGATACGGATCGAAGTTTCCTCCATCAAATGGCAAAATGGACGGCTCAGGATTATAATCCGTCTGCTGAAGACCTCCGTCACCACCTGCGGTATCCCCTACTTGAAATGCTAAATAAGTCTGCGACTCCGAAAATGGGCTCCTTGTATTTTCCCACGGAGGGAAAGGAGAACTAGTCGCAGGTATAGAATATGGACCCGCTATCCCCCATGAGAAAAGCTGGTCGCAGAAGTGCGGGTCATTTAAAACACAAAAAGAAGAAGGCCGACATAAGGAACATAAAAAAAAAATCGTCAAAGCTGCATATTGGCTTGGAAGAAGAAAACCACCTGCAGGAGCTCCTCCTGTAGCAGGATGTTCCTCGACAGGCTTTGGGACATAAGCTTCGACAGGAGCAGAAGAATACTGCTCCGTCGAAAGCCCCAACTCGGCAAACGTGAAGGTGGTGTTACCACCATCTATTTCCGCTGTCCCAGGAAACAGATAATGGGGTGGCGGCTCATCGCTTTCATCCTTCGGCAAAAAGTACGCAGCTGCTTATGAGGTGCTTCCTTGTTCTCCTCCATGAAGGGGAGAAGAACCTCCAGACAAGGAATTATGGTCGTCTGGAGCAACTGGATCGAACTTTCCTTATCTGTCTCGTCACACGAGGCAGAAGAGTCTACAAAAAGGAAATCATGAAATAAAGATGATGAGTCAGCAAAAAAGGAAGACAAAAGAAAAAAGGAGACAAAAGAAAAAAGGAAAGAAGACGACGAGAAGAAAGTGATGGATAAAAAGAAATTATTATGAATGACAATGATGAGAGAAGAAAAGAAAAGAAAGAAAGATTACCGCCAGATGAGGTGTAGTCCGCCACTTTTTCCTTACCAGCCCTCCTGTCTCTGGAAGAGGAAGGAGCGTCCGAACAGACTTCATTGTTCCTGTCACCTACAATTCCTGAAGCGGGGATAGCTGAAATCCCAAAGCGGATATGTAAAAAAAAAAAGTAGAAGAGAGAGAAAAAATGAAAGATAGCGACTCCACATATCTCCTCGAAGGAAAAATGAGTCGTCCTTACTGAAGAAAAACCGGTAAGCAAACAAGCCACCCCTATCAAGCAATTCAAATACAAAGTAGCCGTTGAGCGCAGCCAAGGTCAGTCTCAGCAGCAGAATTCCACATCAAATCTTAGATAAAGCCAAGAAGACAAGATTCAAGAAAAAGATGTCAAATCCAATCCAAGCAAATGCCAAGAAGGCAAATCTCAGGAAAGAGAGATCAAATTCAACTTCGAATCAAGTCAGAATGTCAAGCCTCAAGAGAAAATTTCAAATCAAGCCATTGAATAGAATCTGAAGGACAAGTTCCAGTGATCAAATTTCCAACCCAACTCTGAGCAAGGTCGGGAAGGCAAGTCTCGAAAAAAGGATTTCAGATCAGGTTAAAGAGCAAAGTCAGAAAGACAAGTCTCACTAGTCAAATCCTCAATCAAATCGAGTCCTCAACAAAGCCAGAAAGGCAGGTCTCAAAAAAAAAAAAAAGTCCTTGAGGTGAAGTCAGAAAGACAAGACCCAGGCAAAGAAGGTCAAAGTCAGTTCTGAGTAAATCCAAGAATCAGAGCTGATGACTTGGCACAAGAAACATGACAGAGTTGATCGTTGCCCAAGGTTGCTGGCATCACAATGCAAATACTGAAGCGCGTCAACTATGGCTACGATTGTTCAATTCAAATTCCTCGTCAAGTCATGAAGACTAAAAGCAAAGCTCGAAGAACGCACGGGACGTCCTCCTTCGCCTTCGGCTTCGGCGCACATCCCGTGGGGGGCATTTGTTGGCATAAAAAAAAAATGTCAAAACCCCCATTTCCAGAAATCCCAAAGGCACCCCTTAATGGGGCATATGGGGGCCTATTTATAGGCAAAACCCCAAGCCCTCCCCAACCGATGGAAGCCCCATCGGTTGGAAGGGGAACCTCCCCTAACTGATAGTACCCCCATCGGTTGGAGGGGTGTTTACCCCCAACGAATGGGAGGTCCATCGGTTGGAGGGTTCTTTCCCCCCAACTGATGGACTATCCATCGGTTGGAGGGTAAAATCCCCCCAACTGATGGTCCTACCATCGGTTGGAGGGGATTTCCCCCCTTAACCGATGGTCCTCCCATCAGTTAAAAGGGGGGGGGGCACCCCATTCCAACGCATGTAAGGGGACAAACCCCTATAAAAGCCCATGTACACTCCCCATGTAAAGGGGGCTTTTCTGCTTCAAAAAAAAGGGGGTCCTCTTTTTGCCCCTTTCGGCTTCCCCCTTCCAAAAAAAAAGGGTGCTGTCCCTTCAAAAATTCAGAAAAAAAGGAAGAAAGCATTCTCTCCCAAAATCTTCTTTGTTCTTCAAGTTCTTCGCTCGGTGTGAAGGTATCGTCTCTTCCCCCGCTCGGTGCGGAACACCCAACAAGCGCAAGGAAAAGGGAGATCGCCTCCATACGGCATCGACATCTCCTCCACCCCCCTCCATGCGGAGGTAGCCTCCATGGAGGGCTTCTCGAAGAAGTCATAATACGGTCCATGCCCCCACATTGAGCAAGACTCTGTGGGGGTAATATCCTTCAGGGTTTAAATACCTTCCATATCGAGCAAGACTCTATGGATATATGGTATTTAAATACCCTTGTTCTCTTGCTCTAAATGCCTCCATATCGAGCAAGACTCTATGGGTATGCGCATTTAGATGCACATGTTTTCCCCGCCCGTCGAGCAAGACTCTGGGATGGGTGAGTGTTGTGCTCATATGGGTATGCGTCTTATATAAAGACATACTCATATGCTCACAACGTTGTGCTTATATGTATATGTTTCTTAGAGGAGACTCTGCCCAAGCAGAGGTTCTGCCTAAGAACATATCTATATAATCACAATCTCGTGCTCATGTGTATATGTTTTCTTAAGGAAACTCTGTCTTATGATTTGCTGGTGCGCCGATTCGGGGCGAATCGGATTCGCCCTGATGCCATCCGATTCGCCCAAAATCGAGGCGAATCGGGTCGATTCGCCTGGAACCTGCCAAGCAGTGTTGGTTCTGCCCCAGGTTTGGCCAGATTCGCATGGATTTGATGTTTCTTTGGCTGATTCTCTGTTTAAAACCTCCTGTGAAGAATTTCATGTATAACTGATGATATTTATGCCATGTAATACTACACAAACATCCATTTTCATTCAATTTTATTAGAAATTGAGTACAAACTACAAAGTACAAACATGAAACATGAAACTCAATTCCAATTGAAAAATACAATGAGACTTATATCAACTAAAAAGTACAAACCTGAAACTTAGATCCAAATACAAATTACAATGAGTCTAGTAACCCCAATATCTCTGGCCCTGCTGATATGGATCATATGTACCCCTCTGGGGCTGGAAAGACTCATCTGACTCTGAGGGCAGCTCCCCAATAAGATGATAACTTTTGGTTTGAGACACAAATGTACGAAACTCATCCCAAGTCATCATGGTATAGTATATGCTCTGAAACTCCCTCATAAAGTGGTCCTACACCTCGCATCCAGGACGGACTATCCTCAAACTCGCCATTTGTACATCCTCTGCAGGAGCATAAATCTGCTGAACAGGAACATGAACATGAATAGACAGAGGTGGATGAAAATATGGTGTAGGGTAGCCTGTGGTGGCGTAGCCACTATAGCCACTGGAGTAGCCTGTGTCGGACTCTGGCTGATAACTATGTCCCCCATAGCCATAGGATCCCACAGACTCATGTGTGCTCATTCTTTCAAAATTAGATATCATAGTGTTATAGCTATCACTATCCACTGCTGAACCTTCTGCACGACCACCTTCCCTAAACTTCCGCCTTCTATTGTACTGCAATGGGCCACCATGATCGGTATCTTGGGTGCAATGGCCACCAAAATGCTGCTCCGCTGTGAAATGTATCCCACCACCCCCGCCCCCTCCCCCATCTCCATCATTACCACCGTCCCCTCCCCCATCTCCATCACCTCCCCCTACAGACCCACCCGGTGAACCAGTTGTCATGGAATCATGGGAGCGGTTGCTGGGTAATCGTGGTGAATCCTCGAGAGGTGTTTCTTCTGCATTTGGATCCAATGTTTCTAAATCTGCAATATCAAGTGGATCCAAAATAGGAGCAGCCATTTTATTCCCTTTCTTGGATCCCCAGGAGAACCAACTCTTCTTTTTTTGTGCTGGGGCAGTTGGCTCTCTAATGACAATGCCTTTGGCTGGGCCACCTGCTTGACCTATGTCCTTCCCCTTTTCTTTCGTTGGTTGGGATGTCGCCACCGCCTTTCCTTTTGCAGCTTGGGATGGAGTAGCAGATTGCGTATGTGACCCCTTCCTTCTTGGTTGTAAGGAGGCAATTGTAGGTGCTTCTCTCATAGACTGTGAGCGGGCTGTAGGGCCTAGCATCAATCTTTCAAACTGCACATCATCATCAACGTTTGCACCACCTGCAATAGTCCCTAACATCACAAATTATGGTATAGAGAATCACAAAATAATGAATGAACATCTTTAACAAATGATAACTACTGTCTCACCTTCTGCACGTATGGATAAGTCGCCAAGAAGATCCACCTCATCTTCTTCTTCGGCCCGAAATTGAGAAGAATGTGGTTGTCTCCCTCCTCCCACGTCTCTATCACCTCTCTCCTCTTCTGCATCTTCTATAGCCCTAGCTAAAAATATGTTTGGACGAGGTGGATCTTCAGGATCATCTGTCTCCTCATCTAACTCGTTGTTGACACGGGGGAAGAGAATTTTCCTTTTTTTTTTGAAAATATCGCGGTGGATATGCGTTCATTCATTTTATTTGGCGTATGTATTTATTGTTTTATATTTTGATATTTGCGGGGGCGTGCCAGCCTGTCTAACAGACAGAAAAAGAGTCCGCGCGATGCGGAAGAAGAATTTTGGTGTCCGGGGAAAGGACAGGGTTGGTGTCCGTGGAACGGACGGGTATGGTGTCCGTGGAACGGACGGGTATGGTGTCCGAAAAAGGACGGGTGTGTCCGCGAACGGACGGGTGCGCCGTTTTTTATCTGAACTTCTTGAGTCCCATGTCTATTCTCATCAGGTGATTAGGGTAGCATGTGCTGGACCTCTGTCTCCATCGATCGGAATCGATGTTACATTTACATCGAGTTAGGACACTTGGTATTATTTGATACCGGTCTAAACCCGAATACCATTTCATAGTAAAAGGACGAGAAAAATATGCATGCTTTTTCTTGAAAAATCCTGATTATGACATGTTTTTCCTTTCTTTTGATTGTTTTGAAATACTTTTGTTTTGGATATTTTATTTTTGAAATGACTGCCTTTTTGGGAGTCCAAAGTTTGATTTCTTTTGAAAAGGGGAGCGGGTATATACCCGTGGACCGATTTGAGGTCTTTTTCTCCTTTTTACAAAAGGTTGGTTATGGGTTTTCATTTGGGAAAACATGGAGATTATTATTGTGAACGGGTATATGCCCGAAGATTTTGATTCTGAACTTGGGGGTGTTATAACCCAGAGTAACACTTCCATATTAGAAGGATGATTGTGCAAATTTTTATATGAGGTTCTTTTGCAATGCCATTTCTGAGCAGAGTCCGAGTTTGAGGTAGAGTTTCTTTTCTCCTCATTTCGTACTTGTGCGGGTCCAATTTCCGGAGATCATATGGATGTATCTCCACGGAAGTCCTTGTCCCATTCGTGATTTTTGTCCGAAGTCCATTTCCACGGGTATATTCTTCGTGGAGGTGCATATGTGCTCCCATTTAGGGTATCTGAGCACGGTTCTTGTCCCACTTCCCTTTTTCTTTGGATGTGTGTATATTATCACAATCCCTTTTTTTTATTATTATTTTTTGAATAGGTGAATATGTCTTGGTGAGTCCCCACTTAGGCAGGGTGTCCTTGTAGAGATATTTTCATATTGGCATATGTTTATATCCATGTATTCTCGGGAGAAACTTTACCCGGAGGGACTTTGCCTTAAAGAGATATATGTGTATAAACACAAATTTGCACTTTGTAAATATATTCTCACGGTATCTCCACTTGAGCAGAGTATCCGATAAGAAGGAGCCCCCCGTATGAACGGAGTCCCCCTTTTTTTTGAGAAACATATACAAATGGGGCATATTTGTGATTATATAGATATATTCTCGGGCGGAGTCTCTATTTGGGCAGAGATTCCACTAAGAAATACATTTATATAAACATGAAGTTTGTGATTATACGGATATGAATTTAGAGGGAACTTTGTCCGGGCAAGATTCCTCCTAAGAGACATATGCGTATAGGCACAAATTTGTGATTTTATGGATATGTTCTTAGGGGAGTCTCCATTTGGGCAGAGTTTCCTCTAAGAAACATATACATAAGAACATAAATTTGTGAATATACGAATATGTTCTCGGACAGAACCTCCGCTTGGGCAGAGTTTCCTCTAAGAAACATATACATATAACACGAGTTTGTATTTACATGGATACGTCCCCTGAGAGAGATTTTTGCCCGGGTGAGATTCTCCTTAAGGAACATATTTGTATAATTACAAATTTGTGATCTTTATATATGTGTTCATGGACGGAACCTCCGCTTGGGCAGAGTTTCGTCTTAAGAAACATATATATAAGAACACAAATTTTGAATATACGAATATGTCCTTGGGCAGAACCTCCGCTTGGGCAGAGTCTCCTCAAGAAAACATATACATATAAGCACAAAATCCACCATCCCAGAGACTCGCTCGATGGGCGGGGAGAACATGGGTATTTAAATACCATGTGTCCATAGAGACTCGCTCGATATGGACGGCATTTAAACCCGGGAATATCACCCCACAGAGACTCGCTCGATGTGGGGGATGGAGATTAAGAAGGAATGCTGATGACGATTACGCCGACCGCTCTCCTTTCCGCGCCTGGCCTATCGGGCTAAAGAAGGGGATTTGTACCTTCACACACCGGACGGGAGGGATTTGAGAATGAGAGAGGGAATGAGCAAATGCTCTTTTTCTATTTTCTGGGATTTTTCCAACAGGGCTTCGCCGGAGCAAATGGAAGACCCCCTTTCCTTTGGAATAGGGGGGGTATTTATAGGGGTTTCGGCCCCTTACATGCGTGGGAGAGGGGAGAGAGAGAGTGCCCCAACCGATGGTGACCTCATGATGAGGTCACCATCGGTTAGGGGAGAGTCCCCCTTAACCGATGGTGACCTCATCATGAGGTCACCATCGGTTAGGGGCAACCGATGGTGACCTCATGTTGAGGTCACCATCGGTTAGGGGAGAGCCCCCCTTAACCGATGGTGACCTCATTGTGAGGTCACCATCGGTTAGGGGGTCCTAACCGATGGAAAGAGAGGGGAGAGAGGGGGGGATTTTGTCTATAAATACCCCCCCTACACCCTCATTTCCAGGACTTGTTGGAGCCCGGAGGTGCTGCTGAAGTCCTGCTTGTTTTTTGGAGTTTCGCCCGACTTCTCGGAGTTTTGCCCGATCGGAGGGTGCCTTTGCAAGCCTCGGAGTTCTTCCTCGAGCTTGTTCTTTGTGCTTGTTCTTTGTATTCGGTCTATAGACCTTGTGCTGCCGGAGGTGCTGCTGGAGTCCGGCTCCGTTTCCTTGGCGCTTCGCCCCAACTTCTCGGAGTTCTGCCCGATCAGAGGGTGCCTTTGCAAGCCTCGGAGTTCTTCCTCGAGCTTGTTCTTTGTACTTGTCCTTCGTACTCGGTCTATAGACCTTGTGCTGCCGGATTTTTCCGTGCTTCGTACTTTGAACGGAGACATGTTCTCCTTGTACTTTCATTTTAACCGGGACTCCGGGCACCATTTTAAGGGCCGGAACTCCCCTGCTGAATTTTGGGGAAGGATCCCGCTAATAAGTTTGTAACTTAAATAACCTTGGGGTCATTTTAAATCACAACTTTTTGGCCTCTGAGCAGGCTGCTGATAATGTATTGTAACCAGGCCTGCTGATAACCAACATTTAATTTCGTGGCCCAACGGCCCCTTTCATCATGTCCACGACTTGAACCGTCATCCGCCAAAATAGGCTTCAACTAGGCTAGTCGCCGGACCATCATCTGATGGATTTTGTAATTTCCGCTGAAATAAACGTGTCACACTTTTGCCGTTCAACAAATGCCCCCCACGGGACACGTGTCGGAACTGAAAGTGACGACACGCGACCCGTGTAAATCCTTGCTTTGCATTCCGGAGCATTTTTGTAGTGCTTTTGTTCCCGGATTTCTGCTCAGCTGGATTTAGTGTCTTTTCCTTCTCCTAATTTCCTTTTTGTTTTACCTGTGGTTTCCCAGGCTTTCATCATGCCTTTCAAGAAAAATTACTTGGCCCGGGACAACCACAGCCAGAAGACCCGTGACGGGGTTGTTCCGAAAGGAATTATGATGCCTGCCCTGGCGAGGCCTCGTATCACTGAAGCCAATTTAGCTTCTCTGGATAGTGGTTACCATGTAGTAGCAACCCTTAACCCTGAGGGTCTTGCTCCAAACGGCTCAGTGGATTACTCCCGCATTTGTCTTCAAAAGGGGACTTATCATTATACACGGAGAGGAGGCTATCCAAGCCATTTCCCATCTGACAGGGAATTATTTTCCTTCATCCAGGGGTTCATCCCACCCAATATGTCCGAGAATGATCCCTGTATTTCAGCCGAGAGAAGGTATCTGGAATTTGCCATTTTAAGGTTCCGGGATAGCCTCCTGGGTACCTGTGCCTTTTCCTACCCCAGTTTTCCTCTGGGGTATATGCCTTTGAAGAGGATGCCGACGGCTGATAACCTTGGCCCCTATAATCGTGACCTTGATTGTTATACTCGGTCACGGAAGCTGTCCCCTGTTATCTGGAACTTGCAGAATCGCCATACAACTGCGATGGAGATCAATGGCACTTATTTGATGCCAGGTGATTCCCGGTATGCCGCTGGAAGTCATGACATCCGATGTCTTTTGGATCGGATTATTGATTTCACTTCTCCCAGCTGGTATGGCCACTGGTCAGTTGTATCTTCTCATATCTTTCGTTATGGGGCCACAGAGTGGTTGACCGGTGTTTTGCACCATTATGGCGAGATCTTGAAGAAATCTGGCATCTATGGAGCTGTTGAGGCAGCTTTATATGATTATCCCTGTTACACAGGTGTTCTCCGAGGTTTGGTGGAGAGATTTAGCCCCAGATGGAATACCTTCGGGACGGCTGAGGGTGAAACTTCCATTGACTTATGGGGTTTTCACCAAATTTCAGGCCTGCCGATATCTGGGCTTTTTTATGAAGAAATTGTATTGGATGACTTGCACAGCCACCGCAGCAATGGCTCTGGCCAGTATTTCTATCCATATAGCCTCCGTTTCCTGACAAAAGTATGGCGGGACCTGGCCCGTGCCGGGAAAACAGACAAAGCATCCTCATCTTCCTCAACTATAAGAGTCAGTCAGAATGCCTGGCTTCGATATTTTTATAATGGGCCATTTTGCTTCTTCGAGGGCTTTTCAGTTGAGGGTCGCTGTTTAGAAGAATATCAGCAATAAGAAGTGAAGAAGCCTTCCCGGGGACGATTCATTTGTGCCCCGAAGGATATGGGTTGGAACCCTCGGCGGCTACCTGACCGCACTTATTTGGCCGCTTACTTAGTTTACTGGCTATCCAGCTTTGTGGTTCCCCATGGCGAGGAAGAATATATTCGGCCAGGCCTTATTTATCCTGCTTGCCTTCTGGCAGAGGGCCGTCAACTTGCTTTGGCTCCTGCAGCACTAGCAAATATATTTCACGGGCTGGGATCGTTGAGTTCACATCCCAGTCCCCGAGATCGGAAGGTGCAGCTACCCACCCATTACTTGAGTGCTTGGGCCGGCCTCTTGCTGCCTAGTTTGTGTCAGACAATTGATTTGCCTCGCTCTTCAGCTCCATTAATTTTAATGTTCCGGAATCGTCCAGCTGGAGACCCACTGACGGAGCTGATGAGTACTAGATCCAGTTTATCTTTTCTGCCGAACAATGAGCAGGGGCTACTCCAATTCGACAATGCATCCCGGGGAACCAGGCCTTTCTGCACCCAGACCTCCGACGGGACACAATATTATTCAGCAAATAGCAATAACCCCAGCCAATCTGTGTATCAGGACTGGCTATGCTGTATTCGGCCCGGAGTATTGGTATATCGCGTGGGATCGACTCTTATCACTGAGCCTTATTATCCTTCGCGATTTGCCAGAAATTTTGGGTATGATCAATCTATCCCGCCACCTGCGGAATTTCCATTGTCACTCCGACTCCAACGCGGCCATGATGTTCACATGACGGCAGCAAGTTGGTGGAATTATTTCCGTCGTCCTGAAACAGGTTCAGCATGTGCCCTTCCTGCGCCAGGAATGACGGGACATATGGATATCTTTTATGCCAGATGGTGGTTTGACCGGAGCGGTATTTTCCGACTCTCCCCTGGCAAAATAAGGGAGAGGGAGGACTCTCGGCTTGTGCAGTACAGCTTATCCCCGGTCTTATTGACGAGGCATATCTTAACCGGCACTTTTCCAGCATAGCAGCTTCATATAAGAGGCGTTACGATGCCAGTGTGTCACAGTACCAAGGCCGAAAATGACAGGTATTATTATCAGGGGGAAATACCGCTCCTGGCATCCATAGAGCTGTTCTGGACAAAAGCCCCGGTCGCCAGCGATGATTCTTCACCATATTGCTGGTGGAATCATTTATTATCTGACTGCGGTCACTCTCCTACAGTACCTTTGTTGACAAAGCTACCTCCAGAGAGCATCGGCCATCCCGGATGGACACGATGGGAAAGACATCTTATTAATGTAATTGGCAATATTGGGCCTCTGGAATATATCCCTCGGCTAGAAAATGCCAAGACATTTCAAGATGTTCAGGATATTATGAAGAGAGTGGGGGAAGCTTGTAGCACCACCTTCCTTCAGCTGGTACCAAAGCCTTTATCAGAGTCAGCACGTAAGCCACCCCTCTTTCCCTTCTTTTTCCCTTTTTTTTCTTCTTTTTTTTTTTTCTTATGATGACCTTGTCTTCCAGCTACTCCCGTTTTGAGGATTAACGGGGATAGGGGCAACGGGACTCGCCCCGGCGCTCCTTCTTCCTCTACCAATAGAAGAGCTGAGAAGGCCAAAGAGGCTGCATATGCCTCCTCGAGCGGTATACTCTTTCGAGATTCCCCCGCCTCTCCTTTTTTTTATCACCAGTTCTCATATTGATTTCTTCCATATTTTCCTGCACTAGATGATGAAACTGATGAGGCGGGCGCCAGCTCACCTCTTCCAGATGAGTGTGGTTCTCCGCCCGAAAGTCCCTCTATTTTTCATAGAGAGGGAAACGGGAGCACTCTGCAGGCTATGGCAGATCTTTTGCCCGGAGAGGGGACTGATGGTGCTCCCTCTCATTTTGCATTTTCTGGGGTGGTAGAAGCCGATGTTGACTGCCCAAGATTCACATATGCTGAACTGGGAGCTTCAGAAGGAGAGTATTCTTCTGCCCCCGTTGAGGTCTATATCCCGAGACCTGTGGAGGAGCCTCCTGTAGGGACAACTTCTTTTGGTGAGCCGATTTTCTCAAGCCCGTATATATTTTTCATGACATATTTCTTTTTATGACGAATCCTCCTCCCTTGCTGTATTTGCTTTCAAAAGGGGCAGAATTCTGTGATCAATTGTTTGGCTGGGGAACGACAGATTCATATTCTGTCTCAGGGGCGAACTTCTCCATCCCGAGTTGGGGAATTTCAATGAGCCCGTTTTTGGACTTCCCAGCTCAATCTGCCTTTCAAGTGGGCGATACCACAAGTGGAGGCGGAGGTCTTCACCAGGCAGATGCTGCCTATGTTCCTCCAACCTTCCCATATGATGGGGAACAATTTTATGCAACTTCGCCATATTTTCCCAGCTCCTTTCAAGATCCGCATCCTGGACCATCCAATCTCGCTCAACCTTCAGAATCTGAGGCTGAGGAGGAAGGCGAAATCCCCGCCCCAGGTGAGAAGAGCCGAGCTTTATGCCTTGCATTTTTGACTTGGTGTTTTATCAGCTTTGTCTTGCTAACAGCTTTTTTCTTTGCTGCTGATTTCTCTTCTGGGGCAGACATTGTGCCGAATCTTGACGAGGAGAACTCTCCGCCCTTGGAGGTTGGTGCTCCCCCCGAGCATGGTATAAGATGGCCTGAAGGGACGCAACCAGCCCCGCATTTTGCTGATGATGGCTGCTGGGAATTCCTTGTTGGCCGAATAACGGCATTGGCAGATTCCACAGACCCGGCGCCCATTGAAGTTATTCGAGAGGCGCTGGAGCAACATACGGGATCCGCCTTCAGCATGGGAGTCCAGCAGGAGCGTTGGATGAATTTTATCACCGATGTTTGGAACAGGGTGTACACCGTCAGGTTGAGACGACCTGGGCCCAGCGATTTGAAGCTCTGGAGAGCGATGCTGAAGCCGATGATCCCCAAGCTGCTGAAGTGCGCAAGCGTCAGAAGACGCGAGAGCTGCGGATGGCTCGGCTGGAACGCGAGCTTGGCGAGGCAATATCTTGTCAGGCCCGAGATGCCGAAGATGGAGTTGAAGATCCCGAAGAGGAGGCCTCCGTGCTAGAGATAGAAACGGCTCTCGCCGGCCCGGATCTTCCAAAGCTAGGAAGGCAGAGCGGCTGCAGAAGAAGGCACCCTCTTGGCTTTGCTTCTCAACATAGCCTTTGTGTATTAGGCTCGTTGTCCTGATTTGTTTGTTGTGTTTTTTTTTTGTAAATAGTGTGTGCCTATCTGTCACCCCTTATGAATATGTAACAGAGTGACTTATGACTTTATGAATATAAAGATGAAGGACAAGGAAATTCCTCCTTTCATTTTCTGTCTCTTCTTTTTTTTTTTTTTTCTTTTTTTTTTTTTCACATTACCAGTCTTAGCGCCCTTTCGGGTTTTCACCAAGACCGGCCCCCTTTAGCTTTTTCCAACGCGCCCTTTCGGGTTTTCGCGTTGAGGGGTTATCCATTTTTGCCTGAAGCGCCCTTTCGGGTTTTCACCTCAGCTGGATTTTTTGATCTTTTTACCCTCAAGCATACAGTGGGCCGTATACTTAAGTCCATCGGGGTATCTCTATTTTTAACCCCCTTTTTTGTTTCTTTCTTTTTTTTCTATGCCAAGGCCGTCGAGGACTCAACTGACTTGGATGGCTGAATGGCCAAAGGTTTGGTTATGGAGTGAGTGATGGTTTCAAATGTGGTTTGAAATTTGAATATGGCCAATGATTGGAAATTCGGATTTGGAATTTGGTTTTGGAATTTGGATTTGGATGTGGATTTGGTTTGAATATGAGTATGTTGGGTGACTTGGGTCACCTTTGTGGTATTTGGGTTTGGGTTTGGATATGGATATGTTGGGTGACTTGGGTCACCTTTGTGGTATTTTGGATTTGGGTTTGGATATGGATATGTTGGGTGACTTGGGTCACCTTTGTGGTATTTTGGGTTTGGGTTTGGATATGGATATGTTGGGTGACTTGGGTCACCTTTGTGGTATTTTGGGTTTGGGTTTGGATATGAGTATGAGATTTGGGTATGATTTAGCCCTGGACTTGGTTTTAAATGGGCTCTGGAATGGTGTTTATTGTTTGACTTTGGGATTTGAATTTCACCCCTCCTTGATGGCTTGGTGCCAGGCTAAAGGGGTTTGCAACTGGATTTGAATGGCTGGAGAGGAAAAAGCATTCCTGCCTTTGTTTCACAGCACAACATTTGTATATTGGGCTTGTTGCCTTGATCTCTTTTCTATGTGGTATCTGTCACCTTCTACATTTGTAATGTGGCGACTTGTATGAATGGAGGACTGAGGAATCCTTCTTTTCATCATTTCATCATCATTCATTTTTTGTCACATTACCAGCCTTAGCGCCCTTTCGGGTTTTCACCAAGACTGGCCCCCCTTTAGCTTTTTCCAACGCGCCCTTTCGGGTTTTCACGTTGAGGGGTTATCCATTTTTGCCTGAAGCGCCCTCTCGGGTTTTCGCCTCAGCTGGATTTTTGATCTTTTTACCCTTAAGCACAGAAGGAATCGTATACTTAAGTCCATCGGGGTATCTCTATTTTTAACCCTCTTTTCTCTTCTTTTTTTTTTGAAGATTTGACTGGCTCAGATAATCAAACGGGTCTGGTTCTACAACCGGTAGTGAACTGGGATGGGATGGGTGGTGAGGTGGTGATGGAATGGGTGGTGATGGCTTCTGAGCGTGAAGATTTTTTTTTTTTTTAACTTTTGGGTATTGTTATGGGCTTTGGTATGGAGTTTGGGTTTGGATTTGGGGTTTAGGTTATTTCAGTTTTGGTTTTGGATTTAGCCTACCTTTTTGGTTTGGGCTATAGTTTGGGTATTTGGATTTGGCATAGCTTACCTTTTTGGTTTGCTGGCTATGGTTTTGGGTATTTGGATTTGACATAGCCTACCTTTTTGGTTTGCTGGCTATGGTTTTGGGTATTTGGATTTGACATAGCCTACCTTTTTGGTTTGCGGCTATGGTTTTGGTTTTGGATTGACATAGCCTACCTTTTTGGTTTGTTGGCTATGGTTTTTGGTATTTGGATTGATATAGCCTACCTTTTTGGTTTGTTGGCTATGGTTTTGGTATTTGGATTGACATAGCCTACCTTTTGGTTTGCTGGCTATGGTTTTGGTATTTGGATTTGATATAGCCTACCTTTTTGGTTTGTTGGCTATGGTTTTGGTATTTGGATTGACATAGCCTACCTTTTTGGTTTGCTGGCTATGGTTTTTGGTATTTGGATTTGATATAGCCTACCTTTTTGGTTTGTTGGCTATGGTTTTGGTATTTGGATTTGATATAGCCTACCTTTTTGGTTTGTTGGCTATGGTTTTGGTATTTGGATTGACATAGCCTACCTTTTTGGTTTGCTGGCTATGGTTTTGGTATTTGGATTTGATATAGCCTACCTTTTTGGTTTGCTGGCTATGGTTTTGGTATTTGGATTGACATAGCCTACCTTTTGGGTTTGCTGGCTATGGTTTTGGTATTTGGATTGACATAGCCTACCTTTTTGGTTTGCTGGCTATGGTTTTGGTATTTGGATTTGATATAGCCTACCTTTTTGGTTTGTTGGCTATGGTTTTGGTATTTTGGATTGACATAGCCTACCTTTTTGGTTTGCTGGCTATGGTTTTGGTATTTGGATTTGATATAGCCTACCTTTTTGGTTTGCTGGCTATGGTTTTGGTATTTGGATTGACATAGCCTACCTTTTGGTTTGCTGGCTATGGTTTTGGTATTTGGATTGACATAGCCTACCTTTTTGGTTTGCTGGCTATGGTTTTGGTATTTGGATTTGACATAGCCTACCTTTTTGGTTTGTTGGCTATGGTTTTGGTATTTGGATTGACATAGCCTACCTTTTGGTTTGCTGGCTATGGCTTTTGGTATGGTTTTGACATTGTTTAGCATTGTAGTTTGGAACCTCATTTGGCGGGATAAGCAAAATAAGCCTCCATTTTCATTGAATTTTCCTTTTTTTTTTTTTGGTTTATACATGGAATGCCCTTGGCTTCATGCTCGGTAGGGACTGAAAGATTTGGGATATATGACGGGCAGGTGGGAATTTGATTCCTTTGCCCCCATCTATGGCAAGACTTCCATCATCATTTTTTTTATTTTCTTTCGGCTTCGAGCCCTTTTTGGGTGCTCGGTTTTTATTTTGGTGGCTGGCCAGGAAATTCATGTTCTGGCGCATGATACAATTTCAGGTGTTTCCCGTTAAGCGGGGGAAAGGGCACATTACCTTTATGGTCAACTAGCCGGTATGCGCCTCCTTCATATGCCAGAGTGACGATATATGGACCGAGCCAGGTGGGTTGAAGTTTGCCGCATGACTTTCCGGCCATTGCTTCTCTGCATTTGACCATGACAAGATCCCCTTGCTTAAAAGCTCTGGGTCTTGCTAATTTGTCGAATGCTCGAACCATTCTAGCCTGATATATTTGGAGAGACTTGTATGCTTCAAGGCGCCTTCCTTCTAGATTGGAGAGCTCCTCAAGTCTCCTTTCTATTTGGTCTTGATCTTGATTTTGTAGTTCACCTTGGATTGCCACCCGATAGGATGCCATTTCAATTTCTATAGGGATCATGGCCTCAGCTCCGTATACCAAGGAGAAGGGCGAACATCCGGTAGGGGTTTTATACACAGTTCGATAAGCCCACAAGGCTTCATGAACCTTTTCTCCCCATTCCCGCTTTCTGTTGCCGACTATCTTGGCGAGCAATTTACAGAGGGTTTTATTGAAGGCTTCTGCCAACCCATTTGCCTGTGGATTATATACTGACGATGTCCTCCAATCAATATGGAATTTCGCCGCCAAGGCATATATTGTTTTATTTCTGAATTGTGACCCATTATCATATATGATCCTGTGAGGAGTCCCAAATCTGTATATTATGTTCTGCTTGACAAATTTGGCGATTGATTCTCCGGTTACCTCCCTTAATGGGATAGCTTCAGCCCACCGAGAGAAATAATATGTGGCGGCCAATATGAACTTGTGGCCTTGAGATGAAGGTGGGAATGGTCCCACAATATCCATACCCCATTCGGCAAATGGCCATGTTGGCGCAGTGGGGTGTAATACATTTGGTGATTTCCTTGGTATAGGGCCAAATGCTTGGCACTGATGACATGTACGGGCATATCGGATGCAATCCGCGTACATGGTAGGCCAGTAGAAGCCTTTTAACTTGATATTGATTTTCATCTTCTCTCCTGCTTGGTGTGCACCACACAGCCCGGAGTGAACTTCTTTCATGATGATTTTGGCTTCTTTGAGGGATAAGCATCTGAGGAGGACTGGCCCTTTCTTTTCATGGACCAGCTTATATAGTTGATCTGCTATTATTTGATATGACGTAGCCCTGCGTAAGAGCTGAATTCTTTCTGCTCGATCAGGAGGTAGCCAACCTCCCTTGATTTTAATAATCGGCTCGCGCCAATCTTCAGATTCATTTGTTGTATCTTGCTCTATAGTATGTGCTTCTTCAATCGTAACATTAGACTCAGCGTCGAGAATACTCGGCATGAGCCTTCTGTGACGGACACTTATGTCCAATTCCCCTTCAGGAGGCAATTTTATAGCAGAGGCCAATTTGGCTAAAGCATCAGCCTGAGAATTTTCACTTCTCGGCACATGAGATATGTCGAAGAAGTTGAATTTTTCTTTGAGCTTCATGACAGTGGTATAGTATGGAAGCAATTGTGGTTTACGGACTTCATACTGGCCCAATATTTGTCGGATGACCAGCTGTGAGTCCCATAAACTTGTATGCCTTTGATTCCCATTTCGAGAGCCAGCCGGAGCCCAATAATCAGAGCTTCATACTCGGCTTCATTATTTGTGAGTGGCTTCATAAGAGCACAGGAATTGTATAAGATCCCTCCATATGGAGTGACTAGGACGATTCCTGCTCCAGTAGAGACGGTGGTAGAACCATCAGTATAATGGAGAGTTCGGGAAGCTCCATCAAAATATAATTCCCAAGAGGGTAGCTCAACTGTGGCAACCTCTTCGAGAACTAAATTTTCACTTGCAGGAGAAAGAGTTTCTTCTTCTGGGAGGTTTATAGATAAAGGGGAATCTTCTGGCACTGGATGTGCGGCTAAAAATTCGGCCAAGCCTTGCCCTTTGATTGCCCTTTGTGGGATGTATGTGATATCAAATTCCATAAGGAGCAGAGCCCATTTGCGAGTCTTCCTGACAATATGGGTTGCCTCAGCAGATATTTGATTGGATCATACTTGGAGATGAGTTTAATTTCATGAGCCAGCAGATAATGCCTCAATTTCTTTACAGCAAATACCAGTGCTAGGCATACTTTTTCCATTGGAGCATACCGGAGTTCCGGACCAATTAGCTTTCTGCTAAGATAATATAAAGCTTGCTCTTTATCATCTTCATTTGTTTGTGCCAATAGAGCTCCCAGAGAAGCATCCATAGCTGCAATATAGAGTATAAGAGGCTTTCCAATAACTGGCGCCCCTAGGACTGGAGGAGTGAGAAGATACTCTTTGATTTGTTCAAGAGCGTCCTGACATTCTTGGTCCCAGATGAAGGGAGCATCCTTCTTCATTAGTTTGCCGAACGGCATGCATCTTCCTGAGAGATTGGATATGAATCGCCTGATATAGGCTAATCTCCCTTGGAGTGACCTTAGCTCTGTCAAATTTTGAGGAGAAGGCAGTTGCTGGATCGCCTTGATTTTATCGGGGTCTATTTCTATTCCCCGGTATTTGACGACGAAGCCCAGGAACTTGCCACTTGAAACCCCAAATGCACATTTCATCGGATTCATCTTCAATTTGTATTGACGAAGCCTTTCAAAAACACGGCGAAGATCATATAGATGATTCCCCCGTTTTTTGGTTTTGACGACTAAGTCATCCACATAGCATTCAACCACATCATGGATCATTTCATTGAATATCTTAGTCATGGCTCTTTGGTATGTAGCCCCTGCATTTTTCAAACCAAAGGGCATCCGCTTGTAGTTGAAGATACCTTTGGGTGATCTGAATGCAGTATGATCTTTATCTTTGATGCCATCCGGACTTGATTGTAGCCGGAAGACCCGTCCATGAATGACAAGGCTTCATAGCCGGTGGTCATATCCACCATTGTTTCAGTGATTGGAACTGGGAAATCATCCTTGGGACATGCTTTATTTAAGTCCCTGTAGTCGATACATATCCAGATTTGACCATTCTTTTTCTTCACAGGAACAATGTTGGCGAGCCATATTGGATATATGCATGGCTCGATGAAGTCCACTTCAGAAAGCTTATCGACTTCAGTATTTACTTTCAATTCTAGTTCATGCCGCATACGCCTTTGAGCTTGTTTGACAGGCTTGGCCGTGTGCAGTATGGATAATTCATGCTCAGCAACTGATGGCTCTAGTCCTGGCATTTCTTTATAATTCCAAGCGAAACAGTCTTGGAATTCCAGTAGAAGAATTTGATAAGATTGCCTCTCTTGTTCATCAAGAAGGGTGCTGATAAAGATTGGCCGGGGATCTTGTTGATTCCCGAGATTGAGTTCAATTAATTCATCGATAGTGGCCTGTCCACCATCTTCAATTTCTTGGGGAGCTGGTTGCAGATCTATGAAATCTTCCGCGTCATCAGAATTGGTGACGTGAACTTCATGGCGATTTATATCTTCAGAGTTTGTGGATGAAGATTGCTTGCAGAATTTTCTGGTAGCTCTTCATTTGATAACTCATTTGATAAAGTTGAAGTAATATTTTGAGAGTTGGAGTTGGAGGACTCCTGATTATTCTCCGTGCTGCAGACCTCTGGTGATGATCCGACAACATTGACTGTATAGGAGGATTTGGTATCATAACCTAATCCTCTGGTATCTCTCCCAGAGAATGGAGGTTGCCCCCGGACTTGAGAAGGTTCCCATAGTTGCTTGAAGAAATTTCTCCGGGAAACATCTTGTACCTGAGGAATTTTCTGCTTTCTGCACATCTCCTTAATTTTTCTGGCATATCGGCCATTTCTTGTATTGATTCCAGTTGGTTATTGGACCTATCTTCCCAACCAAAATCATCCTCTGTATAAGTTGGAAGGATTGATTCCCCTTTGTAGAAGAGGATTGGCTTTGCTGCCTTTCTTGCATTCTTTCTTCTTTCTTTTCTTTGATGAGTGACGACGAAAGTTTTTAATCGCTGGGCACTTTGTTCTTGCTTTAGAGAGCAAATCTGCATGCAGTTGGATGGCAGAGGAATGCTCCCATTGATAACTTGACTTGCATGATCAGCTTCATAACTGATGTTCCGCCGTTCTGGGCGGGTTGCTTTACTTTGAGAGGTATTTGCGGGTAATTTGGCAAGGCTTTTGTTTATCACAAAAAGCTCGTCAGTTTCATTATCTTCATTTGAAGATTGAATTTGCTTACCCTTCCCTTTAGGGAGGGAGGAGGGTTGAAGATTTGGTCCTCCAAGATATAAAGGGGCATCAGTCAGGTTGCATTCATCTTCCCGAAACGGGGCTTGATCAGCAAAGACTGTATGCTGCTTCCCTTCTTTTGCATATTTAATGCATTGATGGAGAGTTGATGGAATGACCCAGTTTTCATGCAGCCAGGGTCTTCCAAGCAAGACTCTATATGATGTATTGGCATCAATAATGAAGAAGGTCACCCTGGTGACAAAGTCCCCCAGAGTCAAGTTGACGGTGACCTTTCCGATGGCTTTTTCCGAATTCTGATTGAATCCTGTGATCTTCACATCCGTCACCCTTTGCATATAGGGCATAAGATATAGAGATTGAAAGGTCTTGAAGGGCATTAGATTGATGGATGCCCCTGGATCAACCAGGATCCGATTCAATTGCATGTTGTTGATCTTTCCCTTCATATATAAGGGGCGATTGTGATATGAGGAAGATAATAGCAAATCTTCGTCAGTGAAGGTGACATTTACCGCCAGTGCTTCATATGCTTGTGCTTGAAAAATTGCTATATGGGCTTCATAAGTTTCTGGCTCTTGGAGTATTTTGACGGGAGTTTCCCTCAAGTCTTTGCTCCAGGCAATCGCTTCCCAGACAGTAATGTTGACGGGAAGTGACCGTAATTGCTGAAGAATTTTGCCGTCAGCTTCGGAGCGTATCTGGTCCAAGTGGGAGGATTCCCTTGATGTGGACCCAGAAGGCTCTTTTGATTTGACGGGCTTATTTTGAGAGATAGGAGCCAATAGCTTCTCATTAGGAAGAGGGGGAACATTGTCTGGCTCATTTGATGAAGCATATGGACTTAAATTTTTATCTCCAGATTGAGGAACCTTGTCGAACAGTCCTCCTTCTTCATCTGAAGGATCAAATATATAAGAGTCCGCCCGGATTTGAGGTTCGGGCAGGGCTTTGCTTCTTCGCCATGAAAGAGTATGATCTTATCTGGCTGCTTGGTAGTGGAAGATGCCGCCTTTTGATGCCTACCACGACTCTTCTTAGTATGACGATTTGAATTGCCTGGAGGTCGACGCTGGTATACAAGCGTCGTTGGTTTATCTCCCGCTTGTGCAGTAGTATTGCTTGTGGGAGTTTGTAATTCCTTTGGAGGAGGAATGAACACCATATAGCAATGGAAAGAGCTGAACATAGAGTCCAACTGTTCCATGGTGATTTCTTCATCTCCATTGAAGAGACTCAGATTCGGCGAAGGAGGGAGGTCACCTTCTTGGAGTGCTTCATGTTGAACTTGCAATAACCAGTTCCGGAGCCGCCTCTTTCGCTCGATTTCTTCCCAAGGGATATATTGGTCGAGCGTTGGTTTATTAGAGGGCTCGGAGACTTCATATTCTTCCAGCTCATTAATCAGCAGCTGGAGTCTTTGGACAGCCGTCAGCTGCTGAGGAGCTTCTGCTGCCATAGCATCCTCCATTTGTTTTTTCATTTTTCTTTTTTCATTTCTTTTTCTATTTTTCTCTCTATTCTTCATTTGTAGAGCTTCTAGTGAATTCATCACTTCTTGCTCTGAGATGGCTCAGGAATTTTTTTCTGCTAGGGCGACCCTTGGCGATAGATTTGCCGGATCTCCTAGAATTTCTTGACTTTCGAGGGCCAACAGTGACCCATTCAGCTTCCGAGGGTTGTGCCTGAAAGGTTGAGTTGATTGCTCCTTCAACAATTTCAGGAGGGAGTTGGTAGTAATCGTCTACAAACTCCTCAGCTTGCTGCGAGATTGGTTTCGCGGCAGCATTTTCTGATATTCCGTTTCTATATTGAAACAGGCCAACTCTGAATTGCTCAACATCAGCCTTGCTTCTATGTCGTCCATAGCCCAACTGGCGATGATAATATTCACATAGATCTTGATATTGTGCTTGGAACTGTGGACTTGGATCATATATTTGTGGTGAGGGGGTCAGGAAATTTCCCTCCTGATCAATTATTCCCTCGCGGATCTTTGTTTCGATCCAATCATGGAGATCTGGGCAATCTTTGGTAGAGTGCATGACTCTGGCATGATATTCACAGTAGAGATGTGACTCCCTTTCCCTTTCGGAAGTATAAGGCTCAGGATCAAATACTTTTATCAACCCTCTGATCTTAAGCTGATTGAATATGGCTTGAGTATCTTTTAGATCAAATGAGCGTCGATGTAGAGGATGCCAATCATCATACCATCGGCTGGATAGATATGGATGCGGCATAGGCGGTTGTCCCTCCGGTTCAAGAACCCCAGAGGATGATGCATTGATGACATTGACCGAATAAGGTCCAGGATTGTATGGCTCATTTGATGGTGGCTGAATATGAGGTTGTGGGGGATTGACCAGAAAATTACCCATATTGATGAGTCCTTGCTGGATCAGCTCTTCCACTTCATGCTTGAAATTTGGACAGTCTTCAATGACGTGTCCCAGCAGTTGATGATATGGGCAATAGTTGGGTCTCAATTCTTCTGGGACCAGATAATCCATATATCCTGATCGCAGACATAGCCGGAAGAGAGGCAATGTATGCTGGCGACGGAAGGAATATAACCTTGCCGGCTCGACAGGATTTGGAGGATTTTCAAGGAACCACCCGATTGGGTCTTGAAATGGCGGCATAGGGGGCAGCTCCGGATATGCAGGTGGATAAACATAAGCAGGTTGGAAGGCGTGGGATTCCTGAATAGGCACATCCTGACGCCTCTCCATGCTTTGCATAATTTGGCGCAGCTCCTGTTGGCTTTGTTGCAATTGCTCGAGCTGCCTTTGTACTCTTTGTATTGTTTTCCTTGTACCGTGATGCCTAGATCTCGGCGGAGAATGAGCTCCAGAAGTATCTTGAGGTGGGTTACATGAAGATCCAACCTCAGGATTCCTTGAGCTTGTGGCGGGTTCCGCCGTATGTATAACATTGACAGATTGTTCTGGCCAATCCGAAGTATGAGGCTGTGGAGGATCAACCAGACCATTTTGCATAGATATATGGCCTTCTTGGATTACCTTTTGAGCTTCGTTCTTGAAGACGAAGCAATCTTCAATTGGATGCCCCACCATACGGTGATACGGGCAGTAATTGGGTTGATTGATCTTGCCGATATCTGCCGGCTTCTTTGGTGTTGGCAGTGATATCAATTGATTATCAAGGCAGAGATCGAAGAGTTTTCTGGTATGCTCTTTTCTGAAAGAATAAGGAGCCTTCATACGCTCGGCCAATGTAGGCGGAGGTATCTTTGGTTCCGGTTTCTTTCTTGAGGTAGTGGGGATTACTGCCCCCTTTTTCATCACTAGGCAAGAAGTCGATAGTATTGACTTCTTTTGCAGGCAATTGCGCTCCTTAGGGAGTTTACCCTTTTGAGCTGTATGAGTTGATTGCTCGGCTAAGAAGCCTTCGATTTCTGCCACAGCAATATTCAACTGGTCAAAGCTTCTGATATTTGCAGCCAAGAGTCTCTCTTTAATTGTTATGATGAGGCCTCTGCGGCAAATAATTACTGCATCTTGCTGGATGGGAGGATTGTCGCATTGCATGCTAAACTCCCTCCACCTTTGGATGAAGTCTATTGCTGACTCCCCTTTGTTTTGTTTGAGGGAGCATAACTCAGCAAGAGAGACCTTCCTTTCTGCTGTTTGAAGCGATCATAGAATTTTGATTGCATATCAGCCCAGTCGAGAACTGAGCCAACCTTGAGCTTTGCATACCATTGAAATGCGACTCCTGTTAAAGAAGTTGCAAAATATCTGAGGAGATATGATTCCTCAGATGCAAGATCGCCCATGGCAATTATATAATGTGCCACATGCTCCCGAGGTGTCCCATGCCCATCATATTTAGGCAACTTTGGGACTTTGGGACATGATTCTGGCAGCTTCTTGAGTTGATGATGTATAGGGAACGGGACAGAATATAAACCCGTAGCCTGAATACCCTCGCCCTGCTGGGCGAACATATCTTCAACCATCTTCTTTATTTCATGCCTTTGAATTTGCAAGGCTTCTGTTTGAGGAGGCATGATATTAGATGGGTCATTGATATCCGGACCCGTAGCTTGAGGGAGAAGACCAGTTGAAGAAATTGCTGGATTATGTAATGAGATAAATCCTCCGGATGCTGGTTTTGTGGTTGATGTTGAGCAGCAACCGGTTCTATGGATGGTCGATGGCTTGAAGTTGCCAATCGTCTCATCTCATTGACAAGTGAGGTCATTTCAGACCGCCACTGTTGCATGACTTCATATTTGTCGTCATCCGCCATTGCGTGGAAATTTTCTTTTGTCGGCAAGTTGATGACGGGATGACTACCAGAGGTAGAGGGTCCACCTTCTTCAAGTTGAATATTTGTTTCTTCAAGGAAGGGAATTTGAGTACCCTCATGTTGAATATCAGTTGGAAGAGAAGTTTGATTAGAGGGGCCAATTTGCCCGCCAGGTTGGTGAGTTCTTCTGACGAACTGCCTGATATTAGGATGGACATCTTCTGTGGGAATATTGGGGTGGCTTCCGCGATTTGCTCCGCGAGTTCGCCAACTTCCCTTCCAGTAGTATAACATGAGAAGATTATAAGCTTGGGTGTTCCCCGAGCTGCCCAAGTAACACGTCGCCTTTTTGCCGGACGAGTACTGGTGCTAGGAATTGCCTTTGGCTTACAGGATTCTGGGATCCACGATATACGGTCGAAGACCGATACGCGAGCCCTGGATTGTTGAGTTGGAATTTCTTCGACCACCCGGGTATTCTCCGGGCCTTGAGGATTGTAGTTTGGCTTTCTGTATATGCCTTTTCTTTTCCATCCTCTGGGATGTTCAGATTCAGCATATTGAAGAGAGGCATCTTCGGTGTTGCTTTTTCTTTGAATCACCTTTGATGCATCTGCCTGATTTTTCTTGAACTTCTGGACTCTCTTTTTGGGAACCCAGATTTGTTTCAACTTGGTAAAATGCCGCGTCTTTTGCTTGACATCGGCTTTCACCATGGAATCTTCATGTTTTCCTCGGAACCACCGTAGAGCTGAGAAGCGGTTCGAGGTTGGGATATTTGGAATATACCTATCACGAGGAGTGGTAGGTGGAGTACCATCAAGGCGCACTCGCACATTTCCGACCATGACAGACTTGCCAGATCTGGAGATGGCGGCGGGCGGCCTCCTGTTCTTGTGGCGTTTATTTTGCCCCCGCTGTGAGGAGACAGGAGCTACAATGGTAGAGGAGATCATATGGACCGAATAGGTCCGAGCTTGAGTTGAATGGGGTTTGCCCCCTTTGACAGCAACATTCTTCACAGGCATTTGGGTGCCTGTTTTGACAGGAGCGGAACGAGCCTTGACACGTCCATTGTTGTTGTGACTTTTCTTTGTTGATTTGTGGGAGGAAGATATTTGAGCAGCTTCCTCCTGTTGATGGGCCGGAACCACTCCCAGAAAGAAAGGGGATCCGACGACTGCAGGGAAATCTCCGAATATGATCGGAGTCGCCAGGTAACCGAACCTGGCATGGTTGTTGACGACTAGCGGTCCATAAGTGACGGCCATCTTCAACAGTTTGGGATTTGTTTCTTTTTAAGTACCTTCAAAAGGAAATAGCAATATCAGGATTTTCATAAACAGCATATAAGTCTCATCCTTTTTACTATGAATGGTGAGAAGAGGTCCCACCGGGCGTGCCAGCTGTTGACACGGGGGAAGAGAATTTTCCTTTTTTTTTTGAAAATATCGCGGTGGACATGCGTTCATTCATTTTATTTGGCGTATGTATTTATTGTTTTATATTTTGATATTTGCGGGGGCGTGCCAGCCTGTCTAACAGACAGAAAAAGAGTCCGCGCGATGCGGAAGAAGAATTTTGGTGTCCGGGGAAAGGACAAGGTTGGTGTCCGTGGAACGGACGGGTATGGTGTCCGAAAAAGGACGGGTGTGTCCGCGAACGGACGGGTGCGCCGTTTTTTATCTGAACTTCTTGAGTCCCATGTCTATTCTCATCAGGTGATTAGGGTAGCATGTGCTGGACCTCTGTCTCCATCGATCGGAATCGATGTTACATTTACATCGAGTTAGGACACTTGGTATTATTTGATACCGGTCTAAACCCGAATACCATTTCATAGTAAAAGGACGAGAAAAATATGCATGCTTTTTCTTGAAAATCCTGATTATGACATGTTTTTCCTTTCTTTTGATTGTTTTGAAATACTTTTGTTTTGGATATTTTATTTTTGAAATGACTGCCTTTTTGGGAGTCCAAAGTTTGATTTCTTTTGAAAAGGGGAGCGGGTATATACCCGTGGACCGATTTGAGGTCTTTTTCTCCTTTTTACAAAAGGTTGGTTATGGGTTTTCATTTGGGAAAACATGGAGATTATTATTGTGAACGGGTATATGCCCGAAGATTTTGATTCTGAACTTGGGGGTGTTATAACCCAGAGTAACACTTCCATATTAGAAGGATGATTGTGCAAATTTTTATATGAGGTTCTTTTGCAATGCCATTTCTGAGCAGAGTCCGAGTTTGAGGTAGAGTTTCTTTTCTCCTCATTTCGTACTTGTGCGGGTCCAATTTCCGGAGATCATATGGATGTATCTCCACGGAAGTTCTTGTCCCATTCGTGATTTTTGTCCGAAGTCCATTTCCACGGGTATATTCCTCGTGGAGGTGCATATGTGCTCCCATTTAGGGTATCTGAGCACGGTTCTTGTCCCACTTCCCTTTTTCTTTGGATGTGTGTATATTATCACAATCCCTTTTTTTTCTATTATTATATTTTTTGAATAGGTGGATATGTCTTGGTGAGTCCCCACTTAGGCAGGGTGTCCTTGTAGAGATATTTTCATATTGGCATATGTTTATATCCATGTATTCTCGGGAGAAACTTTACCCGGAGGGACTTTGCCTTAAAGAGATATATGTGTATAAACACAAATTTGCACTTTGTAAATATATTCTCAACGGTATCTCCACTTGAGCAGAGTATCCGATAAGAAGGAGCCCCCCGTATGAACGGAGTCCCCTTTTTTTTTGAGAAACATATACAAATGGGGCATATTTGTGATTATATAGATATATTCTCGGGCGGAGTCTCTATTTGGGCAGAGATTCCACTAAGAAATACATTTATATAAACATGAAGTTTGTGATTATACGGATATGAATTTAGAGGGAACTTTGTCCGGGCAAGATTCCTCCTAAGAGACATATGCGTATAGGCACAAATTTGTGATTTTATGGATATGTTCTTAGGGGAGTCTCCATTTGGGCAGAGTTTCCTCTAAGAAACATATACATAAGAACATAAATTTGTGAATATACGAATATGTTCTCGGACAGAACCTCCGCTTGGGCAGAGTTTCCTCTAAGAAACATATACATATAACACGAGTTTGTATTTACATGGATACGTCCCCTGAGAGAGATTTTTGCCCGGGTGAGATTCTCCTTAAGGAACATATTTGTATAATTACAAATTTGTGATCTTTATATATGTGTTCATGGACGGAACCTCCGCTTGGGCAGAGTTTCGTCTTAAGAAACATATATATAAGAACACAAATTTGTGAATATACGAATATGTCCTTGGGCAGAACCTCCGCTTGGGCAGAGTCTCCTCAAGAAAACATATACATATAAGCACAAAATCCACCATCCCAGAGACTCGCTCGATGGGCGGGGAGAACATGGGTATTTAAATACCATGTGTCCATAGAGACTCGCTCGATATGGACGGCATTTAAACCCCGGGAATATCACCCCACAGAGACTCGCTCGATGTGGGGGATGGAGATTAAGAAGGAATGCTGATGACGATTACGCCGACCGCTCTCCTTTCCGCGCCTGGCCTATCGGGCTAAAGAAGGGGATTTGTACCTTCACACACCGGACGGGAGGGATTTGAGAATGAGAGAGGGAATGAGCAAATGCTCTTTTTTCTATTTTCTGGGATTTTTCCAACAGGGCTTCGCCGGAGCAAATGGAAGACCCCCCTTTCCTTTGGAATAGGGGGGGTATTTATAGGGGTTTCGGCCCCTTACGTGTGGGAGAGGGGAGAGAGACCCAACCGATGGTGACCTCATCATGAGGTCACCATCGGTTAGACCATCGGTTAGGGGAGAGTCCCCCTTAACCGATGGTGACCTCATCATGAGGTCACCATCGGTTAGGGGCAACCGATGGTGACCTCATGCTTAGGTCACCATCGGTTAGCCTCTTAACCGATGGTGACCTCATGTTGAGGTCACCATCGGTTAGGGGGAGACCCCCCCTTAACCGATGGTGACCTCATTGTGAGGTCACCATCGGTTAGGGGGTCCTAACCGATGGAAAGAGAGGGGAGAGGGGGGGATTTTGTCTATAAATACCCCCCCTACACCCTCATTTCCAGGACTTGTTGGAGCCCGGAGGTGCTGCTGAAGTCCTGCTTGTTTTTTGGAGTTTCGCCCGACTTCTCGGAGTTTTGCCCGATCGGAGGGTGCTTTGCAAGCCTCGGAGTTCTTCCTCGAGCTTGTTCTTTGTGCTTGTTCTTTGTATTGGTCTATAGACCTTGTGCTGCCGGAGGTGCTGCTGGAGTCCGGCTCCGTTTCCTTGGCGCTTCGCCCCAACTTCTCGGAGTTCTGCCCGATCAGAGGGTGCCTTTGCAAGCCTCGGAGTTCTTCCTCGAGCTTGTTCTTTGTACTTGTCCTTCGTACTCGGTCTATAGACCTTGTGCTGCCGGATTTTTCCGTGCTTCGTACTTTGAACGGAGACATGTTCTCCTTGTACTTTCATTTTAACCGGGACTCCGGGCACCATTTTAAGGGCCGGAACTCCCCTGCTGAATTTTGGGGAAGGATTCCGCTAATAAGTTTGTAACTTAAATAACCTTGGGGTCATTTTAAATCACAACTTTTTGGCCTCTGAGCAGGCTGCTGATAATGTATTGTAACCAGGCCTGCTGATAACCAACATTTAATTTTCGTGGCCCAACGGCCCCTTTCATCATGTCCACGACTTGAACCGTCATCCGCCAAAATAGGCTTCAACTAGGCTAGTCGCCGGACCATCATCTGATGGATTTTGTAATTTCCGCTGAAATAAACGTGTCACACTTTTGCCGTTCAACACTCGTACTCTTCCCGCTCTTTGGTCGCTCGTGCAACCCATGCAACTATTGGGTCTTCATCATTTCGTAGGAACCCAATGTTAACTGGATCATACTCCACCTCCCCCCTCTTTGGATCATCTGTTAAATGCTTCACCCTCAACCTCATATTGTAATGCACATACACCAAATTATCCAACCGCCTATATGACAACCTGTTCTGGACTTTGGTGTGTATCAATGCAAAGGTGCTCCGGTTTCTCTCACACCCACTGGAGGAGGAGGTCTGTGACAGGATATTCACTGCAATTTTCCTTAATATGGGTGTCGAGTGCCCAAAGATGAACCACCAATTAGCTGTAAAAAAAAAATAGTTTTCCTCAATTAGTCAATCGTTGAGTTTACTAATATCTAATTATAAAAGGGAAAGCACATTACCGCCGTCAATACGGTCCCGACCAGCAATGGCGGATGGCTCCGCAAAACTCCCAACCCCTTCTCGAAAGCTCTTCATCTGCCGCAATGAAGTCCATTAGAAAAATATTTAAGTGAATAATTGACATAAACATAATGTAGGGAGATTAATGCTCGCCTGATCAATAGTATCTTCTGCTTCCAATGGACTCCTTGACAGTCTTTCAATAACCTGCGTAAAGGCGGCCGTCAAGTCATCCTTGTACGATAGCTCCAACGCATAATGGTAAGCAGGATGGAGATAGTAAGCTGCAATGAGGGTATAAAATAAATTATCATGATTGTACTAAAATGAAAACCAACTTGAAGTAAAATTTTCTCACCCGCCATATGTAGATCTCAACTCATTTGTCGGTCCCACCGATCCTCAACAACGTCCAAGACCAAGTGTGCATAACGAGGGGACACATCACGGATCTTCTTCTTTGCAGCTTCAATTTTTGCATAAACCAACCCTATGGTTGGTCTCCTATCCCCATCAACCACCCTCAAAACCTCATAAAGAGGTTCAATGATTTGCACCAGCTTGAATACTCGGTCCCAGAAATTAGCGCTGCAAACGATCCCTTCAACCTCTTTACCATCAGCAGTCCCTGCAAAAGTACTCTGCATCCATCTGTCTGTCCTAAATATACGTTTTAGACCATCTTTCTGCTTTAGGAGACTTTGTAAGGTAATGAAATTAGTTGCAAAGCTGGTGATAGCCGGCCTCAGCAACTCTCCACCTGTGGACTCTCTCATCCACGCCAATACAACATGATGATTATAAATGTATCTTGTGATTTTCTACCCAGCCTCCACCACCGTCCTGACAGGTTGCAATGTGCCAATCTCTTTCAACATCAAATCTACACAGTGTGCTACACAAGGAAGATGGGGATAAAGAAGCATCAACTTCTCCCTGCCTTCTTGTATGCAGAGCCATTATCGGTCACCACCTGCACAATATATTGCTCTCCTATCTCATTCACAACCTCTCGCATCAAACTCAAAATATATTCAGCATTGTGCACTCTATCGGATGCATCAACAGATTTGTGGTAGAACACCTGTCTATCACAATACACAAGAAAGTTGATAAGGCTACTCTTGGTGGTACCTGACCAACCATCACACATCAATGTGCAACCATATTTCTCCCACTTTTTTTTGAAGCTTTGGATATATGACTTGATCTCATGCATTTCTTCATCTAGGTATCTCCCTGCCAAATCTCTTGATGAGGGTGGTTGCACATAAAGCCCATGTTATTGTACCTCCTGGATCATGGTTTTGTAATATGGGCTATTAGCTGTATTAAATGAAATGTCCGAATGATGCCACCATTTAGCCACTGCACGACCCACTTTATATCTAGGCCCTTGTTGGTTGTATGCATCATCAATTCTCGTTTGCTTTCCATGCTCCCGAGAATATATGTTAGGATCCACCTCTTCTAAGGTTACACCTGTGGATTTCTTCCTTTGCCTTTCATGTTGTTCTGGGATTGGGATGTCAGTTGGAATATGAGTGAAGTAATCACCCACATTGGAAAACCGACGGGACTGCGCCTCGCCCCCAACTCTGGACCCACTGCCTCCACTACTACTGCCAACCTCAAAACTCCCTCTCTGCTCGGGGACATCAGGCACATACTATGCATGAATTTCTGGCTCATCATCGTCGTCTTCATCTCGCTGCCTTCCTGAGATGATCCTCTCCTACATCTCCCTGTCCGCCCTCTTTCTTTGCGTCTCGGCCCGAACACCCTTCAAGTGTTCAATCATGAGCCGCTTCACTTCAGCAGGCACCGATTTGCAACCTTGCACATCATGGTATCCTGCAAGCCGCCCACTTGCAAGGTGCTTCTTTAGGCGAGAGACGCCACCTCCTTGTCCCGTATGGCCGCAGTAGTTGCACTTGTAATTGTGCCTACTGCCCAATGCAGTTCCATGCTGCCACCCAATGTCCTCACTAGTGGCTTTCTTCGGTGCCATCTACGTAAAATAAATATTCATTAAATTTCAAAATGAAAAACAATTTATGTAGATTCAATCATATATGAAAATTGAAGAAAATGGCCAACTCTATATGAAAATTTTGTAGATTCAATCATTCAAGGGAGAAATGGTTGCAAGTGAACACTAAACACTTGCAACATCATGGTTGCAATTTATGATTTTTTTTTAAAATAATTTCGTTGCAATTTCTGTTTTTTTTAAATAATTTCAGAAAATTAAAAATGGAAGAACATGGCCAAATCTGTGTAAAAAATGTGGATTCAAGGGAGAAATGGTGGCAAGTGAACACTAAACACTTGCAACATCATGTTTGAATTGTGTGTTTTTTTAAATATTTTCAGAAATTCAAAATTAGAAGAAAATGGGCAAATCTATGTGAAACAATTGAAGATTCAAGAGAGAAATGGTTGCAAGTGAACACTAAACACTTGCAACATCATGGTTGCAAATTCTGATTTTTTTAAAAATAATTTCGTTCCAATTTCTGTTTTTTTTAAAAATAATTTCAGAAAATTAAAAATGGAAGAACATGGCCAAATCTGTGTAAAAAATGTAGATTCAAGGGAGAAATGGTGGCAAGTGAACACTAAACACTTGCAACATCATGTTTGAATTTTTTGTTTTGTTTTTAAATAATTTCAGAAATTCGAAATTGGAAGAAAATGGGCAAATCTATGTGAAAAAATGGAAGATTCAAGGGGGAAATGGTTGCAAGTGAACACTAATCACTTGCAACATCATTTCCCAAGAATATACTTCCCATACATCAACAAAAAACAGCAAAAAATGGAAGATACATGGAGGGTTACCTTCAAAGCAGTGAAATGGATGAAGAGAGTGATGAGAGAAGCCCAAGAACGCCTCCAAGCACCTTCAAATCCGCGTAGGAAGGCTCCTTGGGTCTCCTAGAGTGTAGATCTGGGGTTTCCTTGAGGGAGAAGGGGGAAAAATGGGGGAGAAAGGGGCTGGCGGCGAGACTCCTGCGAATCGGGACTGCATAGTCTCGATTCTCATGGTGTCGGGCGAATCTTAAGGGCCGGGGCGAAGCGGATCGTGGCGGATCCGCGAATCGGATCGGATCGAAGCGGATCCGTTCGATTCGCGGCCGGCTGGCGGATCCATGCGGATCACAAGTCGGCCGGCCATGATTCGATTCGCTTCGGGTGAATCGGGCCGATTCGCCCCGCCTTGCCAAACCCTACTCTGTCTAAGCAGAGGTTCTGCCCGAAAACATACTCATGTGTTCACAACTCCGTGCTTATATGTATATATTTCCTAAAGGAAACTTTGCTCAAGCGGAGGTTCTGCTGGAAACATGTCCATATATTCACAAATATTGTGCTTATATGTATATATTTCCTTAAAGGAAACTCTGCCCAAGTAGAGATTCTGTTCGGAAACATATCTGTATATCCACAAAAAATTGTGTTCATATGTGTGTGCTTTCTGAGAGAAACTCTGCCTAAACGGATGTTCTGCCGAAAATATATCCATATGTTTACGAATATATGTTCATGTGAGTATGTCTTTTAAAGGAAACTCTGCCTAAGCGGGGGTTCTGTCCAAAGGCATATTCATATGTCCATAAATATATATATATATGTACATATGTGGGTATTTCATGGGGACACTTTGTCTATACAGGGACATGTTGGTATGGGAAAAGTGTCAAAACCCCCTCCATTCCCAGAAATCCCAAAAAATACCCCTATAAGGGGACCAATGGGTGTTCTCCCCCTCCAACCTTTTTATACAAAATGGTTGGAAAGGGGGGAGACCTCCAACCGGTTTCATATAAAACCGGTTGGAGGGGAAAGCTCCCCTCCAACCTTGGGGGTTCTCCCCCTCCAACCGGTTTCATGTAAAACCGGTTAGAGGATTCCCCTCCAACCCTTTTTATATGAAAACGGTTGGGGGGATCCCTTCCCCCCCAACCGGTTTCATGTAAAACTGGTTGAGGGGTTTCCCCTCCAACCAGATGCGGGATCCCCCCCCCCCTTCTCCCTCTTGCGCATGTAAACAAGGGGGCAAACCCCCTATAAAAGGGGGTGCACCCCCTCATATGAAAACCCCCTTGGATCCCCATATCCCAAGAGGCAAAGGGCTGGCTTGCATGCCTCCAAGCCCTCATATTTCCCCCCCAAAACTCTGCAAAATCAGTTCCCCAAGCCTTGTAAAACCAGTCCCTCAAAATCTCCATTTGAAGGGGCGGCCTGCATGCTCCAAGCCCCCATATTCTCCTCTTAAACTCTGCTGGTTGGCAGTCCCTATAGCCCTGTAAACCAGTCCCCCAAATCCCGGGAAAAACCAGTCCCCAAGCTTTGTAAAGCCTCCTTGTTCTGAAAGAGGAATTTCAGAAATAGCATATCTCCCTTCTTCCAATCTCCTTCAGTTCTTCTTCCAAATCCTTGGTTTGGCGTGAAGGTATTGGCCCATTTTCTTGCTCGATATGGAGTCAGGAGCGTTCGATAACGCAAAAGAAAAGGGGAGATCGCCATCTCATACGGCATCAACATCTCCTTCATCCCCTCTATGGAGGGTTTCTCCAAAGTTCCATAGTATATTTCATATCCCCACATCGAGCAAGACTCTGTGGGGATTTTTCGGGGTTTAAATACCGTCCGTATCGAGCAAGACTCTACGGACATGTGGTATTTAAATACCCTTGTATGTTGTGCTCTAAATACCTCCATATTGAGCAAGACTCTATGGGTACGGGCATTTAGATGCCGTTGTTCTTGTATTTATATGTATATGTTTTTTCGAGGAGACTCTGCCCAAGCAGAGATTCTACTCAAGAACATATTCATATGATCATAATCTCGTGCTTATATGCATATGTTTTCTTGAGAAGCCTCTGTTCAAACAGAGGTTCTTCTCAAATACATACTCATATAATCACGATTTTATGTTCATATGTATATGATTCTTGAGTTGAACTCTGTCCATGTGGAGGTTCTACCCGAGAACATATCCATGCAAGCACAATCTTATGTATATATATTTTCTTAAGGATACTCTGTCTAAACGGAGATTCTGCCCGAGGATTTACTCGTATGTTCATAACTTCGTGCTTATATGCATATATTTCCAAAAGAAAAATCCGTCCAAATGGGAGTTCCGTCCCGGAGGATATTCGTATACTCACAAAAGTTGTGTTTATATGCGTACATTCGTCGGGAGAAACTTGATTTCGATGGAGATCCCGTCAGAAGTATATTCGTATGTCCATAAAAGGGACTCCTTTAAACGGAGATTTTGCCCCAGAAAAATATGTATACTCATAAAACCACAAGATAACTCTATCTACGCGGGCACATTCCCGTTTATTTTCATATGTCAAATCTTTTAAAGAAAACTTATACTCTTCCTCAAAAGGTTTGAATCTTAAATGTTCCTTTTAAAAGGATAAACCCATTTTCAAAATTCATTTCTGTCCAGAGATGGATTGAAGGAGAAAATATTGTATTGGAATTTTCTACAGATGCATATATCCTCGCCCATGCTATGAAATGGTATTCGAGTTGAAACTGGTGTTAATATGGCATCTAAGGCTTTTAACTCGATGTAAATATAACATCGATTCCGATCGATGGAGACAGGGGTCCAGCACACGCCACCCTAATCGCCTGATGATTAAAGACACGGAATCAAAGAAGTTCAGATCAAAACACGGTGCACTCATCCGTTTCACGGATATATAAACTCTTTCTCCGCACTATTCAGACTTTTTTCTTCTGTCTGGTAGACAGTCTGGCACGCCCCGCAATACAAAGTCAGAAAATGATAAATGAAACAAAGGGAAAAAATCCCATGTCCACAGGACTCTCCCCTAAAAGTCAATACAATCATATGTCCATCAAATTTATACTCATATATTCGCTCGATAACCGTGCCTATGCTGGAGCGTTGCCCAAATTCACAATACACTCAAACTACCAAATTAATTCACGGGTATACACCCGTTCACTTTCAAAATCATATATCAAATCCTCAAAAAAGGGGAACTCACACTCCTTTTCAAAATAAAATGTCCAGACACCAAATAAAATTACGGGTATATGCCCACATGCTCCTCAAACTATACTTTGAAACTCAAAAGAAATCCATACTCCCTTTGAAAAAAAAAAAAAGAATGAAATCTTCTTCTCAAGACAAATACCCTTCTTTGCAAAATGGAATCTCTTCTTCAAAGAAACAAATTCGTTCTTTCAAATCGAAATCATTTTGTCCGACAATAATAAAAAGGGGAAAACATCGTATTACAATTTTCTGAAAATGCATATTTCCTCGACTTTGCTATCAATAGTATTCGGGTTAGAACTGATGTTAAAATGACATCAAGGGCTTTTAACCCGATGTAAACAAAACATCGATTCCGATCGATGGAGACAGGGGTCCAGCACACGCTACCCTAATCGCCTAATGAATAAAAAACGCTGAACCAATAGAAGTTCAGATTAAAATTGGCGCACTTGTCCATTCCATGGACATCAAATTTTTTCTCCGCATTGTGCGGATTCTCACTTCTGTCTGTTAGACAGGCTGGCACGCCCCGCAAGGCAAAAGAAATAAAAGAAACAAATAACAAATCAAGTCAAACTCGAACGCCAAATTCAAGAAAGAAAGAAGAGAAAAACGGTAAAGATTTTCCGCATGTCCACAGACGTCCACAAGCTTGACGTCAACCTACTGTTGACGTCAACACCCCAGAAGAAGGTCCGTTAAGGGTCCAATAAGGCCCAAGGCCTTACAGGTAAAGTCTCTCAATAATTTCTTGTTCAATACTGCATTAAGAAATACCTGTGAGGTGAATGTGGGGCTGCCTTATGGACGTGCCTCTCTTGCTAAGGCTGTCACTGCCAATTGATCATGCTAAGTTTCATTGTGTAAAGTTGTAAACTACTCTACAGGAAATGAAATCAGCAGACAAGGTAAGCAGAGCAACTAGTGTTTATTCATTTTTCGAAAAGCATATGGATTGAGAAGATCTGTATTCAATTACACTTTTTTGCTGTATTTGTTGTATCTGTAACAAGTATAATACATACTGTTTTCTTCTGCTACTTCATTATAAACACTGATTTCCTTACTTCTTTTTTTGGTTGGATAACCCAATAGCCAAAAGGCCACAAAAACCCTGCCCCACCCGGGGATCGAACCCAGGGTCTTCCACAAGCGGCCCCCGCCCCCTCAAATGACAAAAAAAATCCACCCAACCATAGGGGCCTGATTTCTTTACTTCTTGTTGGGCATGTTGGTAATGGTGGTGCCTTGCCTTCTATGATATTACTACAATTTACTCATTCGCATGGTAGCCCATGTTTGGATGGTGCACAAAGTTTAGCTTTGGTTGTCTTCCTGCCAAATTCCATCTGAATCTTATTATATGTTCACAGTGTCGCATTTAGTCTCTTACAGTCAGGATGTCCATTACCTTTGTCCAGTGTATTTGTTATTCTTGCGGAAGTTCTGATCCTTGTTTTAAACATTTGAATTCTTCTATACCAGGGTAGGTTTTTGCTTGCTGCAGCCAGTGGCCGTGTCTTGGCTCGCTCTTTTCATTCAGTGCTCCAGGTTGGATATGAGATGATCGAACAACTTGGTACTGGAAGTATACATATTCAAGAGGCCAAACCTGAGGTGGCATGGAAACGTGCTGAGTCCTCTGTAATGTTGGAGCATGTTCAAGCACATGTTGCACCTACTGATGTTGACCCAGGAGCTGGCCTCCAATGGCTGCCAAAAATTCTTAGAAGTTCTCCAAAAGTAAAACGCACTGGTGCTTTACTTGAAAGGGTGTTTATGCCTTGTACAATGTACTTCCGTTACACGAGGCATAAAGGTGGTACTTCGGACTTGAAGGTAGAAAGCAATGGATGAGAACCCCTGGTGCAAAAGATTTATCTTTAATAATCATAACATATTGATGATTGAATGACAAGAATATGATCTGTTTTCAGAGATTACTTTTATTGCTGGAAATTTCCTCCAGAAATAGTAACCTGTGAATATCATGCAGGTGAAGCCATTAAAAGAGCTCAGTTTCAATTCACCTAATATTACGGCAACCATGACATCCCGTCAGTTTCAGGTTATGCTGGACATACTAAGCAATCTTCTCTTTGCTAGGCTCCCCAAGTAAGAGACCACATGCTTGTATAGCTTACAAGTCCTGATATAGTCTGTTATGCCTGTCGCTGGTATTAAGTCATGATTTCATACCATTACTAACTTCAGGTTCTTTTCTTATGTCCATATGAAGGTCATGACGACTATAACATTGATCTGTCTTGCTATTTTCTACTCAGAGATGAGAAATTTTCAGTTGAAAAGTGGATGATACTTCATTGTACTAAAAATTGCAAAGAGTGATATACAAATTTTAAGAATGTAAGCTTCAGGACAAAAATCCTTACAAAAGAGCACATTGAGAGGGTGCATAGAACTAAGGTCCCCACAGAAGGGCCAAAAGAGAGAAACCGCTGAAAACCAGATCACATGAAATAATTTTCCATTTGTATAAATTCCAAAGCAAAATTTGATCAGTATGCTTACACTATTTTTGTTTTCAAAAGATGGATTTTACAAAAAACTTGCTGTGTTTTCTGGCATGAAAGCGCACAATCCTTCATACGGAGACCCTATAATGGAACCAGGCAAAGAACTATCCTTCAGCTTGCCTGAGGAGATGTGAATCTATATTTATTAAGCATGTAACTAAAAATCTATATTTGTCAAGCATATGTGACTAAGTATGCTTCATTGGGGGATGCTGAATGGGGATGCCAGGGATGCTGAGTTTCTTTTTGGTCTCATTTGTAATAGAGTTATGGAGTGGGCAGTCAAGCTTTGTAATGTGAATCATCTAGATTCACCTCTTTTTGCTTTGTTTGTTTGTTTTTTTTTTTTTAGGGGGGGGGTGTAGTGTAGGTTGCGTCATGGGAGTGGCTGGTGGGGTATAGGCAGGCTGTGCAGTTTTGTTTTCCTTCTGTATAGCCTATACTTGTATATTCTGACTTCTTTTTAATTTATACATCAGTGGTACCATCCACTTTTTTTAAAAAAAGAAGAAGTATGCTTCATTGTTGTCAAGGTGGTCACTAGGCAGAAAGGTGGTTTTCCGAGGGCTAGGCGAAGTCCCTCTTTTTCATATGCCCTAAAAGGCATTCCAAGGTGCCTAGGTAGTCAAGGCGGATGTCTGGGACCTCTTGAGCACCTTGGTGGCCACCCAGGCCCAGTTATCCAACAGCCCACCCAATGATGGGTCCAACTTAAAAACCCTCGTCCTCCCCCGATCACCCCATTCCATTTCCCCGTTCAGGCGTTCTCGGGTCTCGGCCCCTCTTACTAGGGTTCTCTCCCAGTCCCCTTCTGCAACCACCATTGCTGCCACCTCCGACTCCGGTCACCGGCAATCTTCCTCCACCAGGTGTTCTCTCTGACCCCACAATGCTCCCCAGTCCCCCCTTCTCTCCCTAGTGGGCCAGTGGCCTAAAGATTCCCCCCCCCACCCCCCCCAACTTTGGCCAGCGGTGACATCCCCCCACCTGCGGACCCCCTTCCCATGGATGGCATAGTCAGGTCGGGTGGCTGGGTCCATGGAAGGCAGGATCGGGATCGACCAGGCTCGATCCGATCCTGGATCGGATCAGATCGCAAGATCCCATGGATCCAAGGGAAGTCTGGCCTGTCCTGGATCGGCCAGTTTATAAAATGGTTTTTTTTTGGGAAAAAATTCAGGAAAAAAACAGAAAAAAACAGCAAAAATGAGGGAAAATCTGATAAATTGAAAGAACTAATATTTGCATAAAAAACCAATCATACATGCATTCATAATATATGAAACATAAGATTTTGTGTATTATTACTACTATAATAATACAAGAAAAGTATAAAATATTAAAGACTTAGTGTATTATTGACCTGAATACCATTTAAGTAAATGTTAAAATTTGTAGTTTCATTTATTTAAGATATTACATGTAAATAAGGAAATATCCTCCATTTGAATCCAATAAAAATATCAAAAAAATCACATATCTGACTAATAAAAAGTCAACTCTCCCGTCCAAGAAGAAAATCGTAATTTTTGTGATTTTATCAAAGTAGCAACTTTCTAATCTCTCATAATTTGACATATTTAAAATTTTATAATTCAAATAAGTTTAATAAAATACTAAAAATCTAAAGTCCAACAAAAAAAAATATCAAACGTGCATATGACTTCTCCAAGAAGCCGCTCTCCTATTGACAACACTAAGTCTACTTGAGACCTCTTAGGATTTGGTCAAACTAAGCTATCATCACCCAAACTCATGAGTGTCATGAGTTGGGTGATGGTAGCTCAATTTGACCAAATTTTGAGAGGTTTGGATGATGATATCTTAAGTTTGACCAAATCTTGAGAGGTCTCAAGCAGACTAAGTGCTGTCAGTAGGAGAGTGGCTCTATTGGAGAAGTCACATGCACGTTTGACTTTTTTTACAAGACTTTGAATTTTCAGTGTTTCATGTGGTTTATTTGAATTATCAAATTTTTAGATAAGCTAAATTACGAGAGATTAGAAAGTTAGCATTTCGCTAAAATCACCAAAATCGCGATTTTCTTCTTCGATGGGAGAGTTGACTTTTTATTGGTAAGAGATATGATTTTTTTGATATTTTTATTAGATTCAAATGGGGGTACTTCCTTATTTACATGTAATATCTTAAGTAAATGAAACTACAAATACTAACATTTACTTAAATGATATTCAGGCAGGTAAATAAGGGGATCCTGACAACCCTGCCTGAAGAGGATCCTGAAGGTAGCCTAAGGGAATCGACCTGGATCAGTCTGCATCGGCCTGGATTAGTCTGGAATCGGTCGATCCTTGCTTGATCCAGTCGATCCAACTCGATTCTGGCCGATCCAGCTGGAAGTTTGCCGATTCAGGGACTTCCCCCCCATAATCGGATCCATAGCCCTCGATCCGATCCAGGATCGACCGATTCTGGGTCGATCCTGGCGATTTTGCCTTCCATGGCTGGGTCGGACCCAGCCGATCCTGACCCAAGTCGGGTCGGATCCGCGGATCTGCCCGACTCCAATGGAGTCTGGCCGATCTAGGATCAACCAGGTTAAAAAATGTTAAAAAATTGTAAACAAATGAGGAAAAATTAGAAAAATTCTGAAAAATCAGTAAAAATTACAGAAAATTATGAAAACACATACAACATTCATTGAACACAAACACAATGAAATTCAAATCTTATCATGTTCATGTATCATAAAGAACAATAACAATGATTAAGACATAATGGTGCTGTTCATACATTGAAAAAATAGATATATGTACAAGTTGATAACATGAAATAAATAAAAATACCTTGTCAATTTGACATTTCTGAACCCTCATCCTCTACCTTATGAGACTGAACAGGTGGCCTTAGTCATGTCCTCCATACTGGGTATATCCAAAGCCAAACAAAGAATTGACAATGTCTTGGAATCCTCTTTGGATGCCTCGAGGTGTCGTTGCTTGTTGGCTTGAACTTTCTCCTGATTGTCCTGGAGTGAAGAAACTACCATACCTAGTAGTTTGAATATTGCCCAAGTAACTTGTTCCACTACTAGAGCTGATATCTAAATATGGCAATTTTGGGGGACTAAAAAAGGGTGGATAAGAAGGCCCATATCCCTAATCATGCCCTGCTTGCCTTTGTTGGCCTTTATATCCCCCATGTTGTTGTTATGCTTCCCTTTGACTTCCTTCTTGTTGATGGGGTGGTACTGAATAATCCTCATATCCTGAAAAGGATACCCCCAAACCCATAACCTCCTGTAGCTCTAGTACCTACAACAACACTATCATCATCATCACAATCATCATCATTAGGTGATTGAGTGGAGTCATCACTCCCAACTGCTTTTCTTTTCTTAAGCATCTTTTTTCGACATTGATAATGCTTTTGCTCTGCCTCATATAATCTAGCCAAGTGAGGTGGTAGGGGTGGATCCTCAGAAAATGGCTCCCTAATATGTGTCTCCTGACTCTCCTCAAGAGAGTCTTCTATACCTTCTTGTGATTTTCTTCTTAGTTCTTCTTTCCTTGTTGGACTTTGTTTTTTTCTTGCCTGTCTTTCTTTCTTTTTGGGTCTAATTGAGTGGTAGATCTTCTGAATTCTGGCTGAGATGAAGAAAGTCTAGTAGTCTCCTGTATAGTGGCAGATCTTCTTAATTCGGGTCTTTGACCTCTCTCAGGAACAGACGCATATCCAGGTACATGTTCTTCTACTTCTACATCTTCTGCACATGCTTGAACCAAGCGATTATCAGGATGAAACTCAGGTATCTCTCCCTTAACTCTCGTCTCCACCCAAGCATGTAAATGGTGTTCTTCATTTAGCAATTCATCCACATCTATCTCAGGAACTACCTCCTCAAATGTTCTACCAGCTAGTTGCATGAATCTTTGCCTTTTTTACTTTTACCTTTCTTCTTTTTGCTTCACCCTTAAATGCATATTATAGTGGCAATAAACCAACTTCTCTATCCTATCCACACCTAGCCTATTGCGGATTTTTGTGTGAATGAGGCTGAATGTACTCCAATTTCTTTCACATTGGCTAGAAGAAGTGGTTTGACTTAACACTCTCACTGCAACATACGTTAAAGGATTTGTGCCAGCTTGCTGGTAATTTACTTGAATCCACCATTCAGCTGTTGCAATAAAAGGAGTGAACATTAATCAGTTTATAATGGTGAATTCCTAAATGTGATCAATTACGATTTTTGGCAAACAATTCTCATGTAAAATAACCTGGAGTGAGTCTTTGAGTTGCACATCTCATGTCATATCCTTCATATATCCCAAGTTTCATCCTATACCTCTCCACCTACAAAATGGAAGATATAACATATGTCAAATGACCCTTGCAAAATGAAACATACATACATATGCAAAAGAAAACATTCTATCCTACCTCTGCCATTGCATCAAATCTCTCATTCATTGTCCTTGCAAGGCGAGTGATGACGTTCATGATGCCTCTCATCACTTCTCCATCATTATTCACATTATCTTTGTATTGAAATCTAGGATTGAAAAAATACCCTGCATATGATAAGAATTTTCAGCATGGTATGATAAAAATTCAGAAATTAATTAGATTCAATAAATTACCTGCAGCATGAAGATCATGGTGGAGAGTCATCCCCCATCTCTTGTCTATGATGGCCTACCATTTTCTGTATGCTTTGGGATTCCTTTCCCTCAAATTTTCCTTTGCTTTGTCCATTGTCTTGTACAAATATCCCATATCATTTTTATCATCACCATCAACCATTCTAAGAACAAGTACTAGAGGCTCTATTACTTTGAGGTAGTAAGAAATTCTCTCCCAAAATCGTACATTGCTAATCAATACTTGGAGAGCAACATCTTTACTTTCAGCCCTAAGAGTGTTTACATGTTGCAAAAATTGCTCAGAATTAATCAACTGACCCAATTGATGCTTATATTTCATGAGGCTCTTCAAAGAAATAAAATTTGATGCAAATCGAGTGGGACCAGCACGAAGAAGATCTTGTTCATATGTGTATTGCCTTATCATATTCAAAATCCTATTGTGACTATAAATAAATGAAGTGATCATTTGAGCATTATCAATGAGGCCATGAATATGTGGATCTTTGCCTATGTCCTCCATCATCAAATCAATACAATGTGCTGCACAAGGAACCCAATAGAGATGTTCTCTTTTTTCCATCAACAATCTACCAATAGCCTTGTAGCTCGCTTCATTGTCAGTCACAACTTGTACAACATTTTCTTCACCCACTTCCTCCACAATTTCATCAATTAGTCTAAACAAGTAATCTGCATTCTTGATGTTGTTGGAGGCATCAACCGATTTAAGGAAAATAGTACCCTCACAACAATAAACTAGGAAATTAATTATAGATTTTCTTGTGGTCCCTATCCAACCATCACACATAATGGTGCAACCACGTTCTTTCCAAATATTTTTGAAGCCATTCACCCATCCTTTCAACTCATCATACTCCTCATTAAGCCCATCATCATAAATATACTTCCGTGTGGGAGCCTTAAGACCAGGCCCAGCTTCTGCATTTGCATCCAACATAGTATGGAAATATGGGTTCTCTGCTGTATGTGCCGGCACACCTTCCTGTAAAAACCATTTCACAATACCTTTGATTGCTTCCTTTGCTGCATTTGCAGTGGCTTTGACTCCTTTCAAGGCCTGCTTGATAGAAGGTTGCTTTACAGACCTTGATCTATACAAATATGTATCCATAGGACCCTATGTAGGAGTATGAACATCTGACAGTCTACCTCCACACCCTAATGCACCGGCAGCCCTACAAACTGATGTGCTTCTAGGAAGAGATCTCCTAGAGTCATCTCTAGACAAATGTGATCCTGATGTCCCCAAGCCCTTTCGTCTATCATCTTCCTCCGCATAAGAACGCCGACTAGCACGTGCAGTTGAAGTGAACTCAGGATCAAGATCATCATCATCATCATCATCATCTTCATCATCATCCACATTGATTGGTAAACTATAATCTCTACGAATCTGTCGCCCAAAAATCTCATCTTGAAGCTGTTGTTGCTGCTGAGTTGTCAATATTTTTTCAGTTTTTCCCCCTTCATGTATGCTTTCATTTCATTCCTAACTTCAAGTGGACATGATGGGCATTTTGCTACATTTGCTGAAATCCTAGCTATATGTTGTTTAAGGCGATATATGCCTCTAAACATCTCTTTTGCACACCAATTACATTTCACTTTTTTCTGTCGTGCATCAAGGAGAGTACCATGAGTCCAACGAGGATCAATGGCCTGCTCCACCTCTTGCTATTCATGTTCTTGATGTGCCATATTCCTGTGTAAGAATGCAATTGAATTGCACGTTAATTACATAAAATTCCTAATTTTTAAACCCTAATTAGGGTTTAATTTGGAAATTTTAGGGAAAATGGGTCATGCAATGTAATTGAATCTACAAACAAATTCTAATGAACTCAAATGACTACATTGGACACTCAATTACACATTATTTATATTAATGACACAAAATTTCTAATTTTTTAACCTAATTAGGTAATTTGGGGATTTTAGGGAAAATGGACCATACAATGTAATTGAGTCTACCAACAAACTCTAATCAACTCAAATGATTGCATTGGACACTCAATTGCACATTAGTTGCATTCATGACATAAAATCCCTAATTTTTAAACCCTAATTAGGGTTCAATTTGTGGATTTTGGGGAATGAGGGTCATAAACATCTTATCAATGCTATTTATCTATAGATCTATAGCATATTCAACATTTCCTATTTTTTCAGATTTTTTAAAAAAATTTAAAAAACTCACCTTGCACAGAAGGAAGAGAACAAAAAAAGAGAGGAAGAAGGAAGAAGCGGCGGCGACATGCAGTGGCGCCGACGGCGGTGGCCGGCGGCGAGCCTCCTCGGAGCTCCGACGGCGGCGAGGGAGGGGACCTCTGGAGGGGGGGCAGGGGGCTGGGAGGGGGGGGGGGGGGGGACATCGGGATTCCCGTGACTGCCCGACTAGGGCGGACTCCTTTAGACATGGCCCCGCTTCCCTTGGAAGCGACCGGGAGCGAGTGGAGTCGGGGTGGATCGACTGGAATCGGGCTGAGTCGGGTCGACTCCTCCCGATTCCAATCGATCCACCGCCGATTTCACATTGTACCGTGGGTGGGTGGGTGTCCCCCCCCCCCCCCCCCCCCCCCCCGGGTTGCCATAGGCCGATTCTGCTCCGAGTCGGCCGATTTACCATCCGTGCCCCTTCCCCCCTCCTCTCTCTTTCTGAGCCGTGCAAGCACAGTGCCCTCGGCCCCATAGTTGTCAAGGCGTCCAAGGCATTTTTGGGGTCCTCGAGCACCTAAGCGCCTAGATGCCTGCCTAGGCTGTGCTTAGTTCGTCCAAGGTGGAGTTCAATGTGGTATCTGCCTCCTATATGGAATTTAAGTATGTAAAGATATATAATGAATGAATAATAGAAAATACAATAAAAATGTTAATATGTCATTATAATTAAAATTAGAATATAATATTCATTGCAAAAATATTAGAAACATAATAAATTTAGATAGTTCTTGAACAATTAGGATTTTTAACATTTTTCCTGTGACAATGTTCACAACATGGTTTGCCGTGGCAAATCGGATCGGCCCGATTTGCCCGAATCGGGGCGAATCATGGAAAACCTGATTCTCGATTCCATCGATTCGCCCCATATATATAATAATATTATATCATATTTTTAATATATATTATACATTATAAATATGATATATGATATATTATACCCATGCGAATCGATCTGATTTGGGGGGAATCGGGGCAAATCAGGAGAAACCCGATTCGCCTCCCGATTCCGATCCGGCAAACCATGGTTCACAATGATTAAAATCATTAAGATTTTTTTTTAACATTTTAAATTTTTAATGACTAACAATGTTCACAATCTAATGATTGTGAACAATGTTAGAATTTGGAGCTTGAGGCCCTGAATTCTCCAATGTGCGGATATACACATGTGGATTGATCTGCCTGGTGGCATAGCAAAGGGACAAACCTCATTGGCCACCTGCCTAGGCAGGCTAGGTGCCCGCTTAGGTGTCCCATTTTTGGACCTCGATAAGGCGGGCCTGCACCTGGTTCCACCACGGGCAAGCTCCTCTCTCTCTCTCTGAGCAGTGCAAGCACAGACCTCACAGCCTCCTTTTCCACGACTGGCAAGCGCTTCTCCTCTCTCTCTCTCTCTTGGTTGTGACTGTTCACCCTTTGGCCCCATCTTTTTAAAATTTAATGCTTATGCACAGAGTCCTTGGTTATCAAATGATTTAATATGTTCCACCATATATTTCCAAGGAATGTGCATGAGAGGTTCTAGTCTGGACTCCACATATACAGGGAAATTTATTTTAAGAGCCTTATTTCAAGGCTTTGCTTTAAGCCTTCATTTTTTGAAGAAGATGTGTTATGTATTCGCAGTTTAGTTAAACCACAAGATGTCTGTTACTCCCTTTTTTTGTTTATGAATTTTTGTTAGAAGGTTAGTGAGTTGTATGTCCTTGTAATTTCATGAGCATAGAGGCAGTTCCTGAAAACTAGGAGATTGGGTTTTCTTTGGTTGGTCTTACTTATCTGTTCTTTCATATATAAAGTACGAAAGATCCTCAAATTGACACAAACATGCAATTTATTTTTTAGGCCTCGGAAAAGCAGTCTTTCATATGCTGCAGAAGATGATGATGTTGAAGAAGAGGCTGATGAGGTTGTTCCAGATGGTGTCGAAGAGGTTGAACTTGCAAAAATTAACCTTGAACAAAGAGAAAGAGAGAGGAAGTTGCTTCTTGATGACATAAGGACTCTTTTGGCTTCTGGTGATATACCTAGAGATGCAGTGGGATCATCAATAGAAAGCAATAATGCTTTGTGGATGATTTCTGGTGGGAAGTCATTGCTGGTGAGATCATGACTTTACAAAATCTCAAGAAACATTAGATATTTATGTAATTCTTTAACAACCCCATTAGGCTTTCATAGCTCCTCTGTGCATACAATATGCCTCTCATTGCCATTCTTCTCTTCATCACATATTTCTTGATACTTGGTTATAAAAGTGCTGATAGAAGTACCATACAACTATATCCTTAGATAGCATTCTTTCAACACAAATTTTATAGTTCAAATTGCTGCTTATGACATTATCAGTACATGATTTTTTGGTTCAAACTTCTGTACACCACAGGTTTAGGAACCCCTAACAACTCCATTTGTGATTAGAGATTTGTTTCCCAGTCCCCAAACGAAGATCCCTCTTCTTGTTTATAGCATCTCCCCACTGTACTGTTCTCTGTAACATATGTGGATCATGAATGTTTGCTCATGTTTAGACTCATCAACCAATCGTGACCTTTGAACCCCAAAAGGTACTCTATAGCATTTTGGGGGAGCACATGTTACCCTTTCTCCAAATGGATGATAGCAGGGAGAATTAGTCAAACTGCCATCCTTTTCTCTTGTTTAGTCACCAAAACTGTGATCCCAATGCAATATCAGCAGTTTGTGTATATGCTCTGTGCCAACTCTATACTTTTCACCCTGTAATATCCGAAAACAACTAAATAAATGACACCTTTAACATTTATTGATTACATCATCATTTTTTTTCTCATGCAAAATGGAACTAGGTTGCAAATGCTCATTGTTGAGGGAAATCGATATGTAATGAGATGTTTATTTTTCTCTGTCTCAGGGTATACGATGTAATTGATAGATGCAGTGTCCATGTTGATGCTGGTTGACTTCCAAGTTCATTGAAAATGCAGGGACAAAATAAAAATGTATCCCTATACAAAATACATCATCCCCGATTGCAATAAACTTGTGACCATCTACTGATCTACCAGCCAGAGAAAGCTGAACAATTTAAATACTTGAAAAACACAGCAAAGTTCTAAAGATCATCTTCTTTCATGGGTATGATATGGTCATTGTGCTTTTCTAGATCCTGAAAGCACCATCGCAAAGTCAACAGAAGCACAGAGGTTGATGGTATCAAGGGGACCTTTTAGCTCCTACCAACTCCCTTTTCTTTCAAAAGGGAAAAACAAATAAAACTTGTTTGCTCCTGTTTCCTTCCATGTTGACCAAAAGATTGTGGCCAATATCTATGTAGTGCTCTCTTTTTTGTCCCAGTAAGTTTGACCACAGCACCTGTGAGGATATTGTTTCTGCTCACATTTAACTGCAGTCTTGAGTAAGCTGCCCCAAATTGACAAGCAGGTGATCTGAATCTCCCTCCAAAGGGAATCATCTGTCACACAAGGCTGAAATCTTTGATTATATCTAAACACCGTACAGCTTATCCAACCACATCTATAACCTTCATCATTATGACTGTCACTTGCTGATTAGACTGAAAGATTCTGACTGAGCATTTGGTACCCACTACAACATTATGCTTTGCATTGATAGTTGATGTGGCACTCCAGTTATTTCCAAGAACTCCTCTAGCTTCTTTAATAGCTCCCATGAAGGCATGAATCAGATCTTCTCTCTTAAATATCACATCCTCATCATTGCTGTTCCTTTTTGGTCATTGTCAGTAGAACCCGTGTTCCTAGGAACTTGTCCATTTCTTTCATCTGTCAATGAAAGATTTTGCCCATTCTGATTGTTGTTTAACAATATTAAATATCCTTTTGAGCAATTATGATTTCCTATTGGGGAAGATTGTTTCAAATGGTAGTCTCCATACACCATACTCTACACCCACGGAAGTATTATCCAGAATTAATTTTTTGATAGATTTTTCTTCTCACTCCCCAATCACTATAATTTGTTCAGCAATTTTTTTGCCAACTGACTCAATGCTAAACCCTCATCTGGAGCATGTTCTTCCTGGAAATGCACTTCTTATTGCCTCTGTTTCTTCTCTAGTGAACTTCATATATTGAAAATAGTAAACTGACAATTCCGATAGCATTGACTGAGGCAGAGTCCTTCCTCCTTTCAACCTGCTAGCTAACTTATTCTCAAATTTTTTAAATAGGGAAATCCTATTCTCAACAGTTCCATCTGTTAAAGTAGACCAAGAAAATTGTTTTGCAAATGAAACAAGATATTTTAATAATATTCCTTCTGTCATCTTCAATACCCACTTCACTAGCTTGCTGTCAAAGTTAGGTCTTTGACTCCCCCAGAGTCTTCAACATATGCTCCAACTTGGAGACCTTTCAATGTGTACTTAGAGAAAAGCAGGGTACAGTAAGCAGATTGTCTCTCGTCTATGTGTACTTCTCTTTTTTTTTGGGCCTCTTAGGCTGCCGAGAGCAGGTGAGGACTTTGGAAAAGGAATTACATGCTTCTGTTAGAAGCCCAGTATTAGGAAACACTACAGATTTGATACTTTCACTCCAAAATTCTAAATGATACTTCAGAAGTGAGCTGCAACCTGGAAACTGGATGAGTCGGACCAGTCTGCACCTGTTCCTATCATGTTTCAGACTCAGTCCAAACTGGTTCATTGTAATCCCTTCATCTGTCTTCACACAGTTGAGTTCTTATATTCTTCTTTTCACTAGCTACTGCCTCGATAAATCTTTTATTTCTACATCCTTCTGCAACCTTGTTCCTTTGCCTTCTGTTAACTTGTTCCTGAGTAGTCATTTCTTGTGCTCCTTTTGCACATTCCTTTGCTGTCTTTTCTTAGTCACTTAGGTCATACTGTCTTTCTTCATGTCTGGTTCTCACATTCCATACCAGTTCATGTCCTACACTGCAGACGATTCTTCAAGTTTATCCATTCAATATCTTCATTCCTTCTCTGAAACATTTCAGTTTGGATAATTTGGTATAGTTACATTATACCTGTAGAATTTAGCATATTTGTTTGTGTACCCCTATATTCCTCATATATGTCACAAATATTCCTATAAGAAACTGCATTTCATCATACGTATCCCTGTTGAACCCGAAAAACACCGGGATTTAAACAAGCCCTGGGCAACAAATACGCCCGGAAAACTACGGAAGCCCGGGAATAAAACCCTGACTTCCCCCACTCGGACACTTGAGATAAACGGGTTAGAGTCCGTATTTTAGTCCGAAATAATTCGGATTATACATTCAGAACGTGACTTTCAGGTGTGCGTGAAGGACAGAGCATATACCCCGGGTGGGCAAAATCAACGTCTGAGGATGCGTCCGAGACCGCACACGACGCACACGTGTTCAAGCGGGTCAAATGCCCCTCGTCTCCAAAAACGGGGACAAACGCACGCGGGATGGTCGAAGATGCATGTCAAACGCACGCGGAACGCATGAAAATGCATGCCCCACGGCCGTCAACGGGCGTAGGACAGCCCCAGCAAAATAAACAAACTCTCCCGTCAGTGGAAATAGCCAAAGGAAGCCCCCGGATCCACCTTATATAGGCCTGGGGGGCGGTGGGGCACAAGGCCACCGGCGCCGGACCAGGTGCGGGGCCACCAGCGTTGGACCGGGCGGGGCCACCCGTGCCGGACCGGGCAGGGCCACCCGCGCCGGACCAGGCGCGGGGTCACCCGTGCCGGACCAGGCGCGGGGCCACCCGCGCCAGGCCAACGGGCAACCCGGCCCTGGCCAGCCCAGTTTGCCACCAGCGCCGGACCGGTCCGGCGCCCCTGGCCGCGCTTGGGCCCAACCCCTGGTTTGGCGCCCCTGGCCGCGCCTGGGCCCAGCACCCGGTCCGGCGGCCATGGGTGCCGGACCACCTGCCTCAGGATCCACCTCCGCCGGACCACCTGCCTTGGGTTCCACCTCTGCCGGGCCATCCACCCGCGCCGGACTACTTCCCAGACCACCTATAAATAGGAGGACAGGGCCAAGAAGAAGCCCCCCGGCTGGATCGCATCCCCCCGGATCTCGAGTTCTCCCAGCTTTCTCTCCACTGCTGCTGAGCGCTCACTTGGCTTGCAAGCCCTGAGCATTCTCTTGTGGTCACGCGTGCAAAGCCTCGAAAGCTCTCGCGTTCCCCTCGACGTTAGCTCTGTTCGTGATGCCTCCATCTATTCGCACGTACGCCGGACCACTCCGTGCTCCGTTCGTGTCAAGACGCCGCAGGTCATTATACAAGACCCGGTACTCTATGTATAAGTCCTCCGGTGTTTTAAAACGTCACACGTCGAGGCAAATTGTGCAAACGCCTAACGGAGGCACAAACACCCCGTTGAGAATGTAAATGCAAATCTCATATTGTGTAAACGCCCAACGGAGGCACATATACCCCGTTGCGAGTGTAAATGTAGATTTTATAGTGCAAATATCCCACGGTGGCACAAACACCCCGTCGAGGATAAAGATGTAAATGCCACATTGTGTAAACGCCCACTGGAGGTACAAACAACCCATTAAAGGCGTAAATGTAAATGGCATAAATGCATTTGAGGACACTTGTGGAAATTTACTTGCCGTCTATTTCCTTTAAATCTCGGCATAAGGTCTTTTAACAAACATATCACATCGAAGGTATTCGAGTTTTTACTCGATGTAAATGAAACACCGACTCCGGTTGGTGGGGAACGGTCCAGTACACGACCACTCCAATCGCCTGAAAATACGGACGTGCGCGGAAAATAAATGTAAAATTCGAGGGCTTAGGGTTTCTACTCGGTACCCCTCACAAAACAAATCTCTTTGTCTGTTTCTCGTAAACAATCTGACACGCCCGAAACGCAAAAAATTCTAAGACGCATGTTCATGCGTCGAAAAAAGAATGCAAATGAAAAAGAAAGGAAGAAAATTCCGCGTTCCACAATCCCTACAGTCACAGTCATCTGCTGTTTGTTCAACTTAACTTTTGGTGGATTAAAACAATTAGAAGATTAATCTTTTCTTATTTAATCTGCTTGTATAATTAAAATAATGACATTAGAATATTTCATATTCTATTCTACACTCTTCAAAAACTTCAGTTTTTACTCTCTCCACAAAATGTCTGTCAAGTCCAATGGTTACAATGGATATGGATGAAACCATATCATTTGAGCCACTTTGTCGGGGGCAATAAAGGGGGGATAAGAGGGGATAAATCCATAGTTGAAACTTATTTTGCTTTCAGTAGGAGGTTGTGGGAATGCAGAAATTTAACCGCTTGATTACGGCGTCTACATACACTCGCGTGCGGTATATACACACACGTGTATATATATAAAATATATGCTTGCATATATCTATGCATGGGCGTGCCAGACTGTTTAAGAAAAACAGACAAAGTTTGATATTGATGAGGTGCATAAGGTTATAGGCCCTCGAACATTTGTATATATACATATATATATATATATTCTACGCGTGTTCGTTTTATCAGGCGATTGGAGTGGTCGTGTACTGGACCATTCCCTACCGACCGGAGTCGGTGTTTCATTTACATCGAGTAAAAAACTCGAAGACCTTTGATACAATACGTTTGTTAAAAGACCTTACCGAAATTAAGAGGTTACAAAGATGTTTCGAACATCCACAATTATTTTTCAAAATATTTTGGTCACATTTGCATTTATATCCTTAATGGGGTGTATATACCACCATTAGGTGTTTACAAAGCTTAACAAAGCAATATCCCGCCTCTACACGTGCTATTTTAAAACACGGGAGGACTTTTTTTACAAAAGAGCACGGTCAATATATAGACATGCAGTGCTTTCTTTTCACTAACAGTCCTTCGCCACCAGAGCGCGAGTAGAGAATAGTCTACCACCAACGTACGTAGAACGACACGAGAGGTACTTCTCTCTCTTCTCCCTTTTGCATGCAAGCTCTCCAAAAAAAGTGTCCAGATCCCCTTCCTTCATGGCCTTTCCCCCCTATTTATAGGGGCCGAAGGGGCACTCCGCGGCCCCTTGGGGCATTGGCGCTAACACCCGCCCCCCCCACGAGGGGGCCCGACAGTAGGGGAAACCCCCCGTGGGGAGGTTACTGCACAGGAACACCCCCGTGGGGGTGTTCTGGCGCGGGAACCACCCCGCGGGGGGTGGTCTGGCGCTGGAACCACCCCGCAGGGGGTGGTCCAATGCACAAACACCCCCATAGGGGGTGTTTTGCGCAAGAACCACCCCGCAGGGGGTGATTAGGCGCCACAAACACCCCGTGGGAGGGTGTTCGGCCGGCCCAAACTATAAAGTGGGCCTCTGGGCTTCCTTTTTTGCCTATTTGATGTCGTCCAAAGTCCGTTTGTGGAGCTGTTTGAAGCCCCGTTTGTTTCCGTCTTCGAAGGTCGGGTTGCTTTATCTGCCCGGACACGTGCACGACGCGTATATTATGTTGGACTTGGACTGATATTGACCTTGTCCGGCAGAGGGGTATGACTTGGCTTGTCGCGTTGTCAACTATCACAATTAAAACATTATCCCAAATTGAATTGGAATAAGTATAATTGAACCGTTTATCTCAGGTGCTCGAAGTAGACGAGTTCGGAGATTTTTCCCGTAACTCTGCACTTTTTTGGGCGAGTTTAAAACCCGTGTCCTCCTCCTCGCATTTTTCTGCATTTGTATTTATTTGTATGGTTGCATTGACGTCGCTTCTAACAGTCAATTTTCTGCATGGCAGGTTTGAAGATGTCCTGTGTATCGAGCCATTGTGGAGAGAGTAGCGATATGTCTCGTAGGCGGGAGGGGACTGTCCGGCGCATTGCCATCCCGATGCCTCCTTTTGCTCCTTATAGTATCACGAAGGAGAATATGTCCGGGCTTGATCACAACTTTACAGTGTGTGCTCGAGGCCCTTTGGAGGAGCACTTACCGGACGAGGGTATATTGGACCCGAGCTCGATCGTCAAGATTGACGGGATCTACTGCTATTTACGGGGAGATGACTACATCAAGCATTTTCTTTTGGATGAACATTTGTTCCCATTTATCCAGAAGTTCGTTCCCGGGGGATGGGATGCCTCTGCCAACCTCTTGGCGACCGAACGGATTCAGTTGGAGAGGGTCATCCTGGCAGGCCAGGATGGTATGCTGGGAATGTGTGGCTTCAACTATCCCAGTTTCCCACTCGGCTATCCCATGCAGGTGTAGTTTCCAGATACGTGCCAGTTGGGGCTTTTTAGCTTCGAGTCGGCTCACCCCATCAGGGGGACCTCAATTACACCGGCTATCTGGGAGCTTCATGGACATCACAAGGCAGGACCATCCTTTGCTGGGCATACTTTATTGCCTTCTAGTAGCCAGTTTGCCCCAGAGGGTTGTGAGGCTTTCTTGACCAGATTATGAGTGGGGGCGCCGCTAGCTGGTACGACCGGTGGTCAATGGTTTCTTCCCATCGCTTCCGCTTTGGCGCGACCGAATGGTTGATGGGGGTCCTACACTATTATCATGACATGCTGGACCAAGTTGGGCTTCGCCATGCGGTCACCGCTGCCTTGTACAGCTATCCGTGCCACTCTGGACTGCTGTAGGCCTTGGCGGAGAGGTTCAACCGGAGGTTTAACACCTTCGGCACTGCGGAGGGGGAAACATCTCTCGACCTGTGGGCTTTTCACAGGATTTCTGGCCTTCCTATTTCTGGCCAGTTTTACGAGGAGGTGTGCCTGGATGACCTTCATCGTGACTACTCCACAGGCACAGGTTCCTATGTCTTACCGTACAGCTTTAGGTATTTAATGAAGGTCTGACAAGATTTGGCCAAATGTGGCAAAGAGCAGAGCCCCTCGGTTTCTTGGGGGAATGTGCGGTTGAGCTTTACCGCATGGGTCTACTTCTTTTACAATTGCCTGTACTGCTTTTGTGATGGGTTTGCTTCTGACACCCATGACCCAGGCAACCATATGCAATTGTCCGTAGATTTCGAGGACAAGCAAAGGTACTTGTGTGCTCCTCAGAGTGGAGGCTGGAATCTGAGGCGTCTCCCGGACAAGACTTATTTGGCAGCTTATCTTGTATATTGGCTGGGTACATTTGTCCTCCCATTTGGGGAGGAAGGGTTGGTGAGGCCAAAGCTCATATATCCCGCATGCCTTCTTGCTGACGGCAGGCAATTATCATTGGCCCCTGCTGCTTTGGCCAATATTTTCCATGGCTTGGGGGATTTGACAGCTAGCGCATCCCTGCGTGACAGAAGCATTGCGTTGATGACCCATTATTTGAGCTTCTGGGGCGGGCTTTTGTTACCCGAATTGTGCCAGGATATTGGTGTTGACAATTCTTCGGCACCGTTGCTTTTCATGTTCAGGAACCGCCCGGATTAGGATGCGTATGGGCAGTTGGTTGGGGCTCGGCGGCGACTGTCTTTTGTGTCGTCAGCTGGCCAGCCTGGGCTTGATTTCGCATGCTGTTCCTGAGGTTTCCGGCCTTGAGCCGAAGAGGGTGGCAAAGGACGACTATATCATCTGCTGCATCATGTTGCCGTCGAGAGCTCCTTTTACAAGGATTGGCTTTGTTGCATTTGTCCCAGTGTTTTGGCTTTTCGTAAAGGCTCGTCTTTATATCTTGAGCCGTATTACCCATGTCGCTTTACTCAAAACTTTGGGTATGACCAAGCTGTCCCCCCTAACGCCGACTTTTCTTTAACTGCTCGGCTATACAAGGGCCATGACCAGCATTTGGTGGCCTCCAGCTAGTGGTGTTATTTTGCCAAACATGATCACTCTCTTGGATATTTCATTCCCGAGCAGCAGAGGGAGGGGAAGGTGGACATATATTATGTTCGTTGGTGGTTTTGTCACAGCCTGATATTTCGGGAGCATGCCAGTCGCATCAAGGAGGCTGAAACGAACCGATTGATCCGGACAAATGTGCCACCGACGCTCATTTCAACATCCTTTCTCCGGCGGGAGTTTCCCACGCTTACGGGGAGCCGGGGATAGCCCGAGCTTTGAGGCTCCATAGTGTGAGAAAGACAATTTCTTTACCCGCGGAGAGGAATGCATATGTGGGGGCGTTGAAACCCCTAGCACATCCTGACAGCGGTCCGGTGACCCCAAGGGGCGACCGCATATCACCAGGCGTTTATTCCTGGTGGCGTCACTTTTTGTTAGACTGCGGGTACCCTCTAGATAAGAGCTTTCCAAACCCCATTTTTCCAGAGGGATTCAACAATGAGTTGTGGCTGAAGTGGGAAAAACACATTTGACATTCTATAGCTCATGTTGGGCCGATCGAGTTCATCAACCAGGTTGAGAATGGCACGAGGTTGTTGGACCTCTGGGATGCCGTGGCCGGGGCTGGGAAAGTTGTGAAACTTTCGCCTGAAGGGGTAGTCCTTCCGCCAGCATTTTCACCTGCTCCGAGCGGTATGTGGCCCTTCTCGAGTGATTTTCATTTGACTTTCCCCGGCTCCCCCCCCCCCCCCCCCCCCCCCCCCCCCCTTTTTTTTGGAACAGCGAGCTTCGTCCACATACGGGAGAAGCAGAAGCAGGCAGCCTCCTATAGGAAGAAACGCCGTGCAAGCAAGGAGGCTGGTCCTTCGTAGTGGGCTGCCTGTGGGAGGATCTCGAAGTCTTCTTCTTCGAGTGAGGAAGGTAACTTTAATTCCTTCTCTCGTCAGGATTTTCATCATCATTTTTTGCTGCCGATAAAGACATCCTCGTTCTGAGGATTACAATGAGTCTGGCGTTGCAGCTTCCCTTCCTCCTAGGGACAAAGGCCGGATCAGGGGCAACTGGCGCGAGGACTTGAATGCCCTTGCTGATGACGATTATAATCCCATTTCCGATGGGACGCCATCTCCGGATAGGGCTAGTCTTCCACGGGCATTACCCCTCGAGCAAGGTGCGGTGGATATTCACCCTTCTCTCTCTCTCTCTCTCTCTCTTTTTAAAGTCTCAAAGCCTGTCATTATGACTTCGATCTTGACGCATTATTGCCCTTCCTCTCCCTTTTTTTTTGTTTCAGGGCATACGTCGGCGGGCGTTGTTGCTAGCGAGGAAGCAGGGTGCTCGAATGTCAATACATCCACTCTTGATGGGTCGACTTTGTTGCGGGCGATTCACGACTTGCTTACTACTGTACCAGAGCCGGAGCTTCCCGATTGCCCGGACTTCAACTTTATTGAGTTCGACAGAGGAAACTGGCCGCAGGTCACAGTGCCAGTGAGTGATTTCTATAATTTTGGTTTGCCGGTTTATCCTTTTTCCCCTCTCTTTATGCAGGAGATGATTGAAGGTTCTTTTCTAGCCTACTTGTTTCAGTGACGATCTCCTCTACAACAGAGCTTCCTGGCACGACCTCACCCGAGGAGGGAGAGATTCTCAGGAGGGCAAGTGGGGAGAGTAACGGTAAGAGCTCCCGCAACCCGGGATATGACTTTGCATTTGTCTTGCTTGTCTTTTGATTTGCCCGGGCCGAGTAATGCCCTGCTCATTGTGCCCAACTTTTTATTTTCCAGATACGGCCTGCTTCATAGAGGAGTTTATGGTCGGAAGCCCAGTAGTTACCGAATTTCCGACCATTGCCGTTGTGACTGGTATAGGGGCTATCTCCCATAATCTCGTAGTCATAATTTTCCCGCTTGCAGTTGGTGGGCCTTCGACTGGTGGCTTGAACGATTAAGACACTTTATCTATCTTTTTGTGTCTCTTGGCCAGTCCTGCTTTTATGCATCTGACCTCCTTGAGTTATTTTGACAGGCGGGTCAGCGGATGCTTTGGCTGGAGGTTGCTCACGCCTCTTAGAGGACCTGCGTTTAGAGGTGGTTGCTGGGGATACCGATGAGGCGGCATGCCCTAAGGATTCCGGTGGGAGTAACCCTCCATTATCAGGTGCCCAAGGTTTGTGGCCATTTTGCCGAACACCTACGACCTTGATTTCCCCCTTGATATCGTGATGACATGCCTTATAAACATATCATTTCTACCTTGTGTTTATTTGTGACCAAGGATGGCAGAGTCGGGTCGGCTGGCTGAGTCGGACCCAGCCGACCCCGACTCGGGTCGGGTCGGATCCGTGAATCCGACCGACTCCAATGGAGTCTGGCCGACCCTGGGTCGGCCAGGTTTAAAAATTGTTAAAAAATTGGAAAAAAAATCAGGAAAAATCTCTAAAAATTGCAAAAAATTATGAAGACACATACAACATTCATTGAATACAAACACAATCAAATTCAAATCTTATCATGTTCATACTCTGAAAAAATAGATATATGTACAAGTTTATAACATGAAATAATTAAAAATACCTTCTCAATTTAACATTTCTGAACCCTCATCCTCTACCTCATGAGATTGAATAGGTGGCACATACTCATGTCCTCCATACTTTGTATATCCAAAGTCAAACAAAGAATTTGCAATGTCTTGGAATCCTCTTCCGCAATTGCATCCAACATACTCTGGAAATATGGGCTCTCTGCCGTATGTGCCGGCACACCTGCATGTAAAAACCATTTGACAATACCTTTGATTGCTCCCTTTGCAGTGGCTTTCACTCCTTTCAATGCCTGCTTGATTCCTGGTTGCTTCACAGATCTTAATCTATACAAATATGCATCCATAGGACCCTGTGTAGGAGCATGAATGTTGAACCCGAAAAATATCGGGATTTAAACAAGTCCCGGGTGGCGAACTCGTCCGGAAATCCACAAAAGTCCGGGAATAAACCCTGGCCTTCCCCACTCGAACACCTGAGATAAACGGATTTGAGTCCACGGGTCGACCCGGAACGACCCGGAGTGAGACGTTCAAGAGGCCTGTCAACGGTAGGAATACGCACCCCGGACAGCCGAAACTCAATGTCCGGACTCACGTTCAAGATCGCGCCCGATGCGGACGGGTTCAGAAAAGTCAAATGCACGTGCTCTCCGAAAATGGAGTCAAACGCACGAGAAACGGTCGAAAACGCACGAAGGGTACACGACAAAAGGGCCAGGCCAAGGCGCACCCCCGCCGGTCTGGGCGGGGCCCACCCCGGCGGGTCTTGCTGGGCACCCCCGCCAGTCCAGGCGGGGTGCCACCCCCGCCGGTCCGCGCGGGGTGGCACCCCCGCAGGTCCGCGCCGGGTGGCACCCCTGCCGGTCCGCGCAGGGTGCCACCCCCGCCGGTCCGCGCGGGGTGGCACCCCCGCCGGTCTGTGCGGGGTGGCCCCCCCCGCCGGTCCGCGCGGGGTGCCACCCCCGCCGGTCCGCGCGGGGTGCCACCCCCGCCGGTCTGTGCGGGGTGCCACCCTCGCCAGTCCGCGGGGGTGGCACCCCCGCCGATCTGTGCGGGGTGCCACCCCCGCCGGTTCGCGTACCCCCGCCGGTCTCTCCGCCTCTCTGCCGCGCTGCCTCGACGCTCGTGCTGCCTCGACGCCTGTGCCGCGCACCCCCGCCGGGTCGCGCACCCCCGCCGGTAGGCCCCCTCAAAATCCTATAAATAGGGGTGCATACCCCCATTGCAAACCTGGGCTTCCAGGGGCGAGGCTCTTGCGCGGAGACCTCCGCCCGAGGGATTTTTCCTCCCCTACGCTGGCGAGATGCTTCTGCGTCCCAGCGAAACTTGAGGCCGCCTGGCGCTCGAGACTTCTCTCGCGCAGGCCCTCAGGGGATGTCCCCCTCCTTTGGGAGGGAGAGGACCCGTTTGTTCTCCGTATGAAGACCCCAGTGCGGGACCCTGTTTGTGTAAAATTACACAAAGGTCCTCCTGGGGGGAGAAGATTTGTGCATGCATGTGAAATTGCACATATGTCCCGTACACGGGTCCAAGCTTCTGTGAAAATGCACAAAGCCTCCGGGGATATAAAATTTGTGTATGTGTATATCAAAAGTACACATATACTCCTGTCAGCCAGAAATGTTGCAGGAACACCCCTGCTTCTGAGAAAATTGCAGAAATATCCCCGTGAAGGATAAAATTGCATAAATATCCCCATGAAGGAGAAAGTTGCAAGAATACCCCTACTGGCCCCGAAAATTACAGATACGTCCTTGTGGTGCGGGAAATGGCAAAGACAGCCTGACGGTTCGCGCCTCTTGTCCAACCCGGTGGAGCGGGACCCACGTCACTTCCCTGAAGCAGTGTGCGCTCTCCTGGGTGTGACTTGAAGCCAGACTCGAGGGGAGTTCCCGAGAAAGTCAACAAATGACCGGGACGCCCGGGACAGCCAGAAATCGGCCGGGACGTCCGGAAAAGCCAGAAATCGGCCGGGACGTCCGGAAAAGCCAGAAATCGGCCGGGACGCCCGGGACAGTCAGAAATCGACAGAGATGTCCCGAAAATCCAGAGATCGACAGAGATGTCCCGGAAATCCAGAAATCGACAGAGATGTCCCAGAAATCCAGAAGACAGCAGAGATGTCCCAGAAAGCCAGAAAACGGCCAGGATGTCTATGCATATCAAGATGCGGGCATTGCAAAAGAATGCCACCTTCGGCCCAAAAATTACGCACAAGCTTCCTCCTTTGAGCGGGCACCTGCAAACCACTTCGGTTGGCCCGGGTGTGGTCCGTGCGCGAGCTTATATAGGCCGCACGAGTCAGGGGAGGTCTTCGACACCCGTTGGTGCTGTCTCCTTAGCCGGGCCCTCCTGCGCTCGCCTCATAGAGATGCCACATGTTGTTACAAGACCCCCGAGGCTCATGTTATAAGTCCTCCGATGTCATAAAACGACATACGTCGAGGCACATGTTCTAAGTCCTCCGATGTCATAAAACGACATATGTCGAGGCACATGTTCTAAGTCCTCCGATGTCATAAAACGACATACGTTGAGGCGCATACTCAAGTCCTCCGGTGTCATAAAATGACACACGTCGAGGCTCTTGTTTAAGTCCTCCGGTGTCACGAAAGACATACGTAGAGGCATGTTACCTTGTGGAGGCACAAACACCCCACTAGTAACAAAAATGTACTCTTTACCATGTAAACGTCCGACTGAGGCACAAACACCCTGTCGTCGACGCCCATATAAATGACTTGTTGTATTCACGTCTAGTGGAGGTATAAGTCCCCACTAAAGGCGTAAATGTAAATGTCATAAATATAAATGACATGAGCATGCTTGAATAAAATTGTGGAAATTTGCTTGTCATCTGCCCTTTCTTCTTTAAATTTCGGCATACGGTCTTTTAATAAACATTACGCATTCGAAGGTATTCGAGTGTTACACTCGATGTAAATGAAACATCGACTTCGGTCGGTGGGGAACGGTCCAGTACACGACCACTCCAATCGCCTTGAACGCGAGCGCACGCGGAAAATAAATGAAATGAAATTCGAGGGTATCAGGGTTCGCACCCAATACTCCTCGTGAAACAAATATTTGTCTGTTTCCCGTAAACAGTCTGGCACGCCCAAAATCCGTCATTTCAGAAAAGAAGTGAAGAGAAAATAAATAAAATGAGAAAGAAAAATCCGCATTCCAACAATCTGGCACGCCCGGTGGGACTGTTCCTGCCTTCCATGCATATGTAAAAAGACCGTATGCCGATATAGAAATAAAGATGACTAATTTCCACACCACAGGTACAAGGAGCGAAAGTCGGCGAGAAGAAGCCCGCTTCCACCTGCAAGTTCAAGCTTGTTCAATGGCCGCCGTCACCTACGGTCCGATGGTCGTTGCATGCCACGCCAAGTGTGGCTACTTGACGACGCCGATCGTGTTCGGCGATTTTCCTGCAGTGGTGGGATCCCCCTACTTCCTAGGGGTGGTCCCCGCCGTCCAAGCTACTCCAAAGGCGGCACCCAAAGCTACTGCAACTAGGGGCACCAAACCCCGTTCAAGCCAAGGCCGAGTTTTCTCGGTTAACACAATCTCCTGCATCGCAGTCCCTAGAAAACGGGGGCAGCGCCAGGGACGCAGGGGCAGCAAGCCCCACGCGGTCGTCTCCAACTCCGGCAAAACCGTACTCGTGGGAGACATCCGTGTTAGGCTCGATGGAGGCGAGCCGATACTGCCTCGGGACAGAAGCGTCCCTACGGTGGCAACCTCCAACAAATTTGCTCCCCTCCAAGGGATGCGGCAAGAAGATCGGGACTCCCCAAAAGGAGCCCGACAGGGGCAGGCATCAAGCTCGGCGCCCCAGCCGCCTCGCAAAATGAGGCAAATGTGGGTGACCAAGCAGGAAGCCCGCCAGATCAAGCTAGCTAGAGCGGATCAACCCGCCGAAAGCCCCAAGAAGGCGACGGTACCTGGGCGAGAAAAAGCTCAAGAAACCGAACCTCCTTGTCCCCGCGGACACAAACGCAGGGGCATTTATAGGAAGCCTAACTTCGTCCCCGCCCAAGCGGAAACTGCTGAAGGGGGAGATGCGAGTCAAGCCGGAGCTTCCGCACCTCGAGTCTCGGTCTTTGAAAGGCTGAGCGCCTCAGTCTTCACCAGACTGGGAGCTGCAATCCGTCCAAGCACTCAGAAGCCCAAGAAGCGGAGAGTGCAACAGACATCTGAAGAAGGTGGAGGCATGAAAATCTTCACCTGCTATGCTTCTGGAAGGGAAGCACCTGGGCCATCCGGCATCCCTGCTGGAGCGCTCAGGATAAATGAACCCGGACAGGACGACGAAACCGTCCTCCGGTACACCAGAAACGCTGTCAGAAGACCTCTCCAAGGGCAGCAAGGCAGTCAAGCCGGACCCCCGAATCTGGGGCAGGTCCTCGAGCCTCCACTCGAGCATGACCAAAGACCCCTCCCGGGACAAGTTCAGCTGGACCTCGAAGGAGGGGAGCAAGACGAAGTCGCCAGCCTCCACCTCGGAGAACAACAAATGCCGGCCGACGGGGACCAAGCCGAAGTGTTCCTCATGCCGCCAACCAGGGCCGCCTTCCAAGCAATGACGGACGACGCCAAGTATGATTTCATACAGCGTTGGCAGGCTGAAATGGCCAACCTCCTGACGGAGCGAGGGCAGCAGGCAGGGGCAAATGCGCCACGCCGCCAAGTGCCGACGGCAAACCAAAATGCTCGAGCAAGACATCAACAAGGCGACTTGCCCGATGTCAACCCACGCATAGCCGCGGTCAACGACTATACCGTCGATCCGGTCCAACAGCCGCGCAGGGGCATAAACTCCCAAGCCTCCGCGGCTGAAGATATCGTCGCCCAGCGACGAATGATTGAAAAGATCGTGGACGACCGCTTCGCCCAGCGAGGCGAGGGGACTGCCACTGTAGATCTCTACAGCGTGCCATATCCCGTCCACCATCAATTCAAGAAGCTGCCACCGGACTTCCCCAAGGCGCCAAAGTTGCAGAAGTTCGATGGGCAGGGCTCGCCAAATGAGCACCTGGCCTACTATATAACGACCATGGGAGAGTTGGCATTCGATGAATCCTACCTCCTCCGCTACTTCGCAACGTCCCTGACAGGCACCGCCTTCCAGTGGTCCTCCAGGCTGAGGCCCAACTCCATTGTCGATTGGGCCGACCTCCAAAAGAAATTCATCGACCGGTTCCAAACGGCCGAGAGAAAGGTGTCGCTTGCAGAGCTGTGCTCCCTCAGGCAAAGAAAAGGAGAAACTGCACTCGACTTCATCAAGCGGTGGCGTGACTTCAGTATGAGAAATCGAAATGTTCTTCGCCGACAACCCGATGCAAGCTCCTCCGCGAATCAAGCCAGGCAAGGAGCGGGCCGTGGGCAAAGAAGCCAATGCTGTGGACTTCGCCCCGCAAAGCAAAGGGAAGAAGATCATGGCCTCCGGCGCTCCGAGCAAGAAGGTGGAAGAAAGACCGCCTCCAACTTCATTGCCACAGCGTATGAGCACGCCGTATTCCTTCAAAAGGGACCATACGAAGATGCTCTTCAAGTTGTGCATGAAGAATGACCTGCTCAAGCTTCCGGCGTTGAGAAGACCGAGCGAAGCGGATAGGGTGGATGAGCCGAATTATTGCCTCTACCACCGCATGCTGGGGCACTCTATTGAAGACTGCTACGTCTTCAAAAATGAAGTACAGAAGCTGATCCAGAGTCGCCTCATCACCATGCATGAACATCTGGTCGATCCTCCACAACCCCATGCCTGGGACCAATCGAGGCAGTCGGCCAATGTCATCCATGTCAATGCGCCGGCTCCCGAGCCAGAAGACCCCGAGGCAAATCCTTGGGACGCTCATTCCACCAACGGATGGGAGGGGGATCATCCCTCAGCCTCAGAGCACAGGACATGGTCCGAGACAGTGCAAAACCTGGAAAGACAGGTTCAGTCGCTGCGGCACGGTCAGCGCCAAACGCTGATGTACCTGAGGACCATGCAAGAAAGTTTGACGACCCTCCAGCAAGGACTCCAGGGGCCTATGGGCACACCTGCGCCCCGGACGCGACCCCCCTGCGGGGGATGGATCTCAGAGGAGTCGTCAAATCCGTCTGATGACGAAATTGCCGGAAGATTATATTCCTTCCCGCGCCATCGGACACTGGCACTCTACCGTACCTGCCTGCGAGCAGGGCTATTGGGCTGCCAGCCGCCAACAAGCGTCCCGCCAAACTACTGCATATACCATCAAGATGCAGGGCACGCGTTAGAGGACTGCCACGTCTTTAAAGACAAGGTTGAAGCATGGATCAACCAAGGGATTATCGACTTGGGCAACGCCCGTGTCAACCCACTGCAGCCTCACATTCGCGAATGGACAGATCATTCAGCGGACGTTGTCACGCATACAGTCAACGTCATCGACCCACCGGAAGTTTATACACCGGTGGCCTTCACTTTCCCGGACCCGGATATGATAGAAGGCGGCTCATCAGGCGCAGCCCCTACTTGGTGGTCCCCGGGAGGGCAAATTCCCCCTCGCAGTCACTTGGCGACCGGAAATGTTGGGGAAATCTTCGAGAAGCTCCTGCAACGAGGTGTCGTGATGGCTCACACGCCGCCGCCGACGTACACTGAAAGGGAGCTGAATCACCCCATGTACTGTCGGTATCACGCCATGCTGCTGCACCCTACAGACAGGTGCCCTGATGTCCGGGACTGGGTCGAGTCCCTTATTCAAAAGGGGAATATCGACCCGGAAGGCAATTCCATGGTCCTAATGAGAGCCAGGGAAGCAGCTCAGCGGGAATTCGAAGAAAGCGACTATATGCACTTCAAGAACCTCCAAGCCCCCGAAGCTGACGAACGAGGATGGCTCGTACCGCCGATGTCGTCCATAGCTGACACTGAAGGCGCAAGCTTGGCGCAGCAATTCAGGGACATATCCCTGAAAGAGCAGCCCATCTTAAGATATAATCAAGAGAACCCGGATATGACAGAAGGCGGCTCATCTGACGAGGCCCCTGCCTTATGGTATCCCGGGTGGCGAGTCTCCCCGAATCCCTTTGCGACCGCAAAGACTGGGGAGATCTTCGAAAGACTCTTGCAGCAAGGCTGTGTAAAGGCGCACAGGCCGCCACCAACATACACGGAGAGGGAGATAAACCACCCCATGTATTGCAAATACCATGCCATGTTGCTGCATCCTACGGATATGTGTCCGATTGTCCGAGACTGGGTCAAATCCCTCATCAGAGAGGGAAAGATCGACCCAGAAGGCAACCCGACAACCCGGGCCGAGGCCAGGCAAGAAGCCCAGCAACAACCTCCTCGGCGAAAGAAGGGGTCTCGACGACATCAAGTCTCCCCTCCCCGCGAACAAACTCCGGAAAACAGGAGTAAGGGGCAGTGCTTTGAGAATTCGCCTCCGCGAATACTCAAGCGGCAAGATAAAGACCGCAGGGGCAAGCAGCCAGTGATGGAGCCGGGCACCCCCGAGCCAAGCCCCTACTGGGCCGAATTCCAACAACTGCCGCCCGAGATAATCGAGCAGTCAATTGACTCCACTTTCCAGCATCAGCAAGATGAAGCTGGCTGGACGACGGTGGCGTCCAGAATGCGCACTCTGTCAGCGTTCCCTAAGAGGGGAAGGTCACACGGTCGCCTCGGCCGAGAAACCACCTCTCGAACAACAGAGCAAGCCAAGCCGCTGACGCCGCTTGAAATGGCGCGCGCAGTGCAGCAAGAAAAGAACCGGCGCAAGAACATGAAAAGGCGCCTAAAGAAGCAAGCTGAGCAAGAGGAGGCCGCGGCAGCTCCAGCAGAGCTGACTCCACTCCAGAAGCTGCAAAAGCTCATCGATGATCTGGAGGAGTATATTCCCTTTAAGCCCACTTGGGGAGTCCCTCTGGACATTTACATCCCTTGGGAAGAAATGGAGCGCAAAACAAGGCTCAAAAGCTGGCTCCACCAAATGCTACAAAGGGCGCAAGAAGGCGAAAAGCTGCCTCTGCCCGAAGAACTGTCCATCTTCCGTAAGGAAGATGAAATCACTATCGAGAAGCTAGAAGAAATGCTGAAAGACTTCTCGTGCAACATGGTGTCAATCCCGCCGCCAGCAAGCTTGCAATCACCGGCTGTTACGCCTCCTGTGGCGACATACCGACGCCGCAACCGAGGCAAAGCAAAGGGCCGCGGACGAGGAAAGAAATCAACCCCGTCCCCCAGCGAGAAAACCAGCTCGCCCGACCTGGGCAAGACTATTGTCTTCCGAGGAGAAAAGCCTCAGCCTGCCCCGGAAATAGAGGTGCGGGCGAACTCCTTTATCTTCGACCCATCTGACGAGGAAGAAGAAGAGCAGCAGGATATCGCCAGTAGGCTCTCCGACCGGAGGGCCACCCAGCCAGTCCTCTTCGTCCTGTCCGACGAAGAAGAGTGTGGAGGATGGGCGATCCCCAACAAACCCTCCAACCGGAAAGCTCCCGAGCCGGCCGTCCGGCCCACTCCGTCCGGGAGCGGCAAAGAAGAAACTGTCGCCCCGGAGGAAGATTGCCTGGGCTCGTTATTCGAAGAAAAGTCGGACGAGCAACCAGTGGCAAGACGGGTCAACCAATTCGGGCAACCGATAAAGGCCCTGGAGGATACTGTTTCACCATTGGATCATACCCGTGCCCGGGCTGACCGCAAAATCATACAACATATGAAGCGGTTCCCGACCAACATCACCATATGGGACGCCATTGCCTGGAGCAAAGATTTGAGAACGGCGCTCGTCAAAATCTTGCAAGAGCCCGAGGTCTACGAAGCTGACGTGACCGAACTCCAGGCACAAGCCCTAGAAGCACTGGTGGCGGAGGTGACCTTCTCCGACAAAGATATGCTGTTACCAACGCTATACCACAACCGTCCGTTGTACATGCAAGGAAAAGTCAATGGGCACGAGCTCAACCGGATCCTGGTTGACCCTGGGGCGTCGATCAATATCATGCCCCTGAAGACTTTCAAGGCTTTGTATCTTACGCCCTACTTGCAAAGGGTAAATGACATCAGAATCGCTGGATTCAACCAGAATTCTGAAAACGCCTTGGGGAAGGTGGAGGTGCAGCTGGCCATGGACGGCCTCTCTACTAAGGTCGTGTTTTACATCATTAATGCAAACACGTCTTACAAAGCCCTCCTGGGAAGACCCTGGCTCCATGAAAACCGGTTGTCCCCTCGACTCTCCACCAATGTATAAAATACATCAAAGAAGGAGAGCAGCACACGGTCTTTGCAGATCGATCCCCGTTCCGCCCAAATGAATGCAACTTGGCGGACGCCCAGCTATACCTCGGCGAACCTCTCAGGGAGCCAGCAACTGCGTCAAAAGGCAAGGAAAAGCAAAATGCCGACGCGAATCAAGCTAGCCAGGGTCAAGAAGAAGAGGAGCTCTTCACGGTTGTTGACACGGGATGGAAATAGGGTTGGTGAACCACGCGGTGTATCATCGGCGCGGGAACACCGACCATTTGATTTTGGTTTATTTTTTTTCATTTCATGGAGATTTATGCATATTCATTTCACATGCTTTGAATTTTGCGGGGCGTGCCAGTTTGTCTAATAGACAGAAAGAATCCGCGCAATGCGGAAGAGAAATATTGGGTGTCCATGAAATGGACGGGGGTGTCCGTGTGACGGACGACTGGGTTGTCCATGAAATGGACGGGGATGCCCGTGTGACGGGCGACTAGGGTTGTCCATGAAATGGACGGGGATGCCCGTGTGACGGGCGACTAGGGTGCGCCGTTTTTATCTGAACTCCTTGAGTCCCGTATCTATACTCATCAGATGATTGGAGTAACATGTGCTGGACCTCTGTCTCCATCGATCGAAATCGATGTTACATTTACATCGAGTTAAGACTCTTGATGTTATTTAACATCAGTTTTAACCCGAATACCATTCATAGCAAAAAGGGATGAGAGAATACACATTTTTTTTAGAAAATCCTGGGCATGATGCATCATTTTCTTTTGGTTATTTTTGAAATACTTTTTGCTTTGAGTGTTTCATTTTGAAAAGACTGCCCTTTGTGGAGCTCGAGATATGACTTTTAAGAAGGGAACGGGTATATTTCCGTGAACCCATTTGGGGTCTCCCTCCTCTCTTTTTTTTTGAGAAAGATGTTGTTTGAAGGTTTTATTTTGGAAAACCTGAGGATTATTATTGCAGACGGGCATATACCCGTTCATTTGATTCTGAACTTGAGGGAAGTCGTGATTAGAAGTAGCATTTAGAAGAGTTGCTACATCAATCCCCTTTTCTTTTATGACATGATATTCTTTTACAACATCCTTCTTTTTAAAAGAAGTCCGAATTGAGGCAGAATTTCATTTCTCCTTGTTCATCGTTTCATTCATTCATCATTCATTTTTTTTTACTTGTATGAGTATGATTTTCGGAGAACGTATGCACATATCTCCATGGACGTTCTTGTCAATTTGAAGTTCCTTTCTGGAAACTGTCCATATGAACACAATTCTTGTGAGTATGCATCATGCTGCTCTTTGGAGTAACTGAGCACAGTTCGGGTCCCATCACAGTTCGGGTCCTGTCACAGTTCGGGTCCTGTCACAGTTCGGGTCCTGTCATAGTTCGGGTCCTGTCCTCTTTTTCTTTGGATGTGTGTATATTATCACAATTTTCATAAATTTATTTTGGCAGAGTTTCCGCTTATGCGGAATGCCCTCACGGAGATATATGCATATGAACATGTACTTATATCCATGTGTCCCCGAGAACCTTTATCCGGAGGGATTTTGCCCTTAAAAAAAAGGTATGTGTGTATAATCATAAATTTGCAGTTTACGCATATTTTCTCACCGGTATTCCCTTTTGAGTGGAGTGTCCGGTAAAAGGTACCATCTGCATATGCAGAATCCCTTTTGAGAGGTATACGCATATAATTGCGAATTTTATGATTATATAAACATGCCTATGAGCGGAGACTGCATTTGGGCAGAGTTTCCTCTTGGAAACACATGTATATGAATACAAAGTTTGTGATTATATTGATATGTTTTTAGAGGGAAAACTCTGACATAGGCAGGGCTTCCTTCCAAGAAACATATGTGTATAGGCACAAATTTGAGTTTTATAAATATGTTCTTAGGCGGAATCTCCACTTGGGCAGAGTTCCCTCTAGGAAACATGCATATAAAAATACCAATTTGTGAATATACAAACATGTTCTTGGGCAGAATCTCCCTTGGGCAGAATCTCCTCTAAGAAACATATAAATATAACACAGATTTGAATTTATAGATATGTTCTTAGGTTGAATCTCTGCTTGGGCAGAGTTTCCTCTAAGAAACACATATATAAAAAGACGAATCTGTGAATATATGAATATGTTCTCGAGCAGAATCTCCACTTGGGCAGAGTCTCCTCTAAGAAACATATGCATATAGCACAAACACACCATCCCGGAGAGTTTAAAACTCGATGGGAGGTGGCATAAATAACAAAGGTATCTAAAATACCATATGTCCGTAATGGACGGTATTTAGAACCTATAGCCCGTGAGGGCCAGTGCCGCTATTGCGGACTTTTAGCCGATGAAGTTTGCCGATGCCGTACCTTAGCTCACAAGGAAATGAGATTGAGAATGGATTTGAAAATTTCTATTTCCTTCAACTTTGAAAGAGGAGGGCTAAAGAGCCGGGGGGCTTTTACATGGAGAATGGGGGATCCGGGAGAATGGAAGCCGGGAGCCGAGGGGGACCGGAGATTTTCCAAGCCGGGGTCCCGAAGGTTTTCATGGGGGATGGGGGTGCCTTTTATAGGGGAAGGCCCCCCTTACATTGCATGGGTGGGGGGTTTAAACCGATGAGAGTTCCATCGGTTAGAGGGAAAATTCCCTCTAACCGATGAGACTCTCATCGGTTAAAGAAAAAAAACTCTCTAACCGATGAGACTCCCATCGGTTAGAGGGTTAAAGGCCCTCTAACCGATGGGGGTTCCATCGGTTAGGCCCTTTTTTTTATTTTCTTTTTCTATTATATTTTTTTGTTTTTTCCTGTTTTCTGTCTTTCTGTTTTTTTTTTTTCTGTTTTCTTTATTTTTCTGTTTTCTGTTTTTTTTTTTGTTTTTTGTTTTTTTTTTTGAAAGGGGGACCCCTTAACCGATGGGGGTTCCATCGGTTTAGGGGGGAATCCCCCTAACCGATGGAACCTCCATCGGTTAGAGGGGAAAACTCCCCTAACCGATGGAGGTTCCATCGGTTTAGGGGGGAATCCCCCTAGCCGATGGAACATCCATCGGTTTAGGGGAGAATTCCCCTAAACCGATGGAGCTTCCATCGGTTAGAGGGGGATTCCCCTCTAACCGATGGAAGTACCATCGGTTAAGGGGGAAAACCCCCTTAACCGATGGAGCTACCATCGGTTAGGGGGAAAAAACCCCCTAACCGATGGTATTCACATCGGTTTAGGGGAGGGGCTTAAAAAGTCTATAAATAGACCACCCTCCCCTTCATTTGAAGGGGTCTTGCCCTTTGGAGAAGCCCGTGCCATTCCGTCGTGCCATTCCGTACATTTTGTCGGAAGTTCTGCCGTCCCGGACGGAGAATCAATTGCAAGTCTTTGGAGCCTTCGTGGCGGACTTGTTCTTGTACTTATCTTGGTCTTGTAGACCTCGTAATGCCGGAATTCTTCCGTGCCGTATTTTTATCCGGAGATTTATTCTCCTCGGCATCTCCCACTTGCTTGGGGTGCTTGACAATACTTGAGAGCTTGAATGCTCGGATCAAGTTATGACTTTAAGTAACCTTGGGGTCACCCTAATCATAACTGCTTTGACCTCTTAATCAAGCCGTTAAACCGGTTAGGTGGGATTTTAACCGGTTAGATGGGGTCAACATTTTACCGGTAGTTGCCAACTCCCGGTTAAGTAGCCATCTTCTTTTCACAGGCTAGCTAACTGAGTAGTTGCCCACAGGTGAATGTCACCTACTTAACTTGTCGGACCACTATATAAGGGAGTATTGATGCTTCCCTTAACAAGCATCCAACACATCCATCACATTCATATTTGCTTTTTTTTTTGTTCCAACAAATGCCCCCCACGGGGTACGTGTCGGAGTTGGAGTGACGGCACGTAGCCCGTGCGAGCCTCATATAGCAGTCTTCTTCATATCCCGGGCTAGCCAATTTCCGACTTTGTTCTGTTGCCAGGTTAATGCCTTTATTCTTCCTCCTCTTCCTTTGGGGGGAAAGAGATGACATATGTCCCATAGCACAACAGTCTGTCTTGTATCTTGGACTGTCCTTCCTTTGTTGATTTCTGATTTCTTCAATATTTCTCTGTTCTTATTTTCTCTTCCCCTTTCATGTATCTTTTTTCAGATTTTCAAAATGCCTCGGGGAGGAGGATATTTGAGCCGTGGTGACTACGCCCAGCGGACTCGGGACAAGGTGATCCTTCTTGATGATGTGATGCCGAGATTTGGAGCACCTCGTACTTCAAGCCGCAACTTGAATAGCGGAAATGATATTGTAGCAGAAGTAAATTCCGGCGGTCTTGCTATCAACGGCGGGGTGGATGTGTCCCGCATTAGCCGCCGGAATGGAGTTTATTATTACTCGCGGGAGGAGGACTACCCGGAGTATCTCCCATCAGATCCAGAGCTATTCACCTTTATTCAGAATTTTATCCCTTCACACATGACCGCAGGTGATCTTTTCTTGAGTGTAGAAAGGCGGTATTTAGAATCGGCCATTTTAAAGTCCCGGGATAGTCTTCTCGGTACCTGCGCCTTTTCATATCCCAGCTTCCCTTTGGGGTTTGCTGTTCAGCACCGACTCCCCCGGGCTGTTGATCTGGGTTCATTTAGCCATGATCTGGAGAGTTATACCCGGTCAAGGAAAATTTCTCCAGCAGTTTGGAACTTGATGAATCGTCACCAAGCGAGGCCGGAGACTAATGGCCTACAATTACTGCCTTGTAACACCAGGTATGTGTCTGGAGATTATGACAATCGGTGCTTACTGAACCGAATTGTCGATCTGACTAGTCCCAGTTGGTATGGGAACTGGTCAGTTTTATCTTCTCACATTTTTCACTTTGGTGCCACTGAATGGTTGATGGGGGTCCTCCACCATTACGGGGAGATCTTGAACTCAGCGGGTATTTATGAGGCCGTTGGGACGGCGTTGTATAATTACCCATGCCATACTGGGCTTCTTCAGGCATTAGTGGAGAGATTCAATCCCCGATGGAACACCTTTGGGACGGCTGAAGGTGAAACTTCCATTGATTTATGGAGCTTCCACCGGATCTCCGGGTTGCCAATATCTGGGTATTTTTATGAAGAAATTGTTCTGGATGATTTGCACACCTATCGCAGTAATGGCGCTGGTGAATATATTCTTCCATACAGCCTCCGCTTTCTGACAAAGGTATGGAGAGACTTGGTCCTAGTTGAGAGGACGGAGGATCCGGAGTCCACTGTGGCGAACCCCAGGGTAAGTCAGAATGCTTGGCTTCGTTATTTCTATAACGGGCCATTTTGCTTTTTTGACAACTTTGCGACGGAAGGCCGCCGCCTGGAGGAGTATAACCAGCTCAGTGTAGGGAAGCCCCATCATGGGAGATTCATCTTTGCCCCTGAGAACAAAGGGTGGAATCCTCGCCGGTTACCAGATCGCACCTATTTGGCTGCGTATCTAGTGTATTGGCTATCCTCCTTTGTTGTTCCTCATGGTGAGGAGGAGCAAATCCGGCCGGGTTTGATTTATCCCGCCTGTCTTTTGGCGGAAGGCATGAAGCTTGCCATAGCCCCTGCTGCCCTTGCCAATATCTTTCATGGGTTGGGCTCATTAAGTTCACATCTGAATCCCCGGGATAGGAAAACATTACTCCCTACTCATTACTTGAGTGCCTGGGCAGGCCTTCTGCTGCCTGGGCTTTGTCAAACTGTTGATTTGCCCCGGCCGATGGCTCCTTTAATTTTACTATTTAGAAATAGACCCTGTGAAGATTTAATATCTCAGCTGACAGGAGCTCGCCATAGTTTGTCCTTTCTTCCAAACGGCGAGCAATTTCTCCTCCAATTTGGTGCTATATCCCGGGGAATCCGACCTTATAGTGTCCGCACATCTGGCGAGATCACCTACCATCTGCCTCATAGTGGGGGTTCTGGTGTGTTCTTGTATAAAGACTGGTTACTTTGCATCCGGCCAAGTGTACTGGTATGTCGCCGAGGATCCAGCCTTATATTGGAGCCTTATTATCCTTCAAGATTTGCCAGGAACTTTGGATATGACCAATCAGTTCCGCCAAATGCAGAATTTCCATTGGAAGTTCGCCTACACCGTGATCATTGTCTTCACATGAATGCGGCGAGTTGGTGGAACTATTTTTGCCGGGAAGAGGTGAATTCGGCATGTATTCTCCCGGCCCTTGAGGCAACTGGGCGTATAGATCTTTTCTACGCCCGATGGTGGTTTGACAGAAGCAAGATTTTCCGGCTTGCCCCCAGGAAATTGAAGCAATTTGAAGAGACTCGTTTAAAGGAAAAGGGTCTCCCTTTGGTCTTGATGAACTTGGAATTCCTCAAAGCCCACTTCAAAGGAATAATGCGCTCGTATCTCAAGCGCTATAATTCCAAGACGTCCAGAAAGGGGAAGCCTGATTCTGGTAAACAATATTATTATGGGGAGATGCTGCCTTTGGATCCCATTGAGCTTTTTGACAGGAAGGCCACAGACATTCATGGTGATCTTCCGGAGTATGATTGGTGGAGCCACCTATTACTTGATCTTGGGCATTCTGCCAATGTTGCCTTATCGACCAAGCTTCCGCCCGAGTGTATCAACGATCCGGGCTGGGTGCGCTGGGAGAAGCACCTTATAATCGCCATCGGCCATGCTGGGCCTCTGGAGTTTTTGTCTAATCTAGAAAATGCCAGGACACTTTATGATGTCCGAAGCCTTATGCAGAGAGTGGGAAAGATCTGCAAGGCTAAATTTCAGTGGCTGGTACCAGGTCCTCCACTTGGCTTAACAGGTACTTCTCAGCCTGCTTGAGTTAACTATTTTTTTATATTTCATCCTTCTTTTTGCAGGCATTTCTTTTCTGATTATTTTTACTATTTTTTTTTTTACCTTTAGATATTTCAGCTCCAGTATTTGGAGGTGGAAGGAATGATGAGGTTCGCTCCCTTCCTTCCCGAGGAGGCAGGATTGACAAGGGTAAAGCGGTGGAAGAGACCCACTTGAGTGGTATGTCTTTCCTTTTTCTTTTCTTCTCTCATCATTATCATACATAGCTCTTTTTAGTTCATCATTTTTTTTCTTTTTTTTTTTTTCTATCTCAGAGGATGAAATGAACGAAGAGGAGAGGACCCCTGCCCTTTCGGATGAGGAAGGCTTTTTGTCGGAGGGGTCTCCCTCTATCCGTGAGGAGGAGTACGGGAGTACTTCACAGGCTGCCGTCGATCTTTCTCCGGAGAATGCTCATTATGAGATGCCATCTCATTTTGAGCTTTCCGGAGCCGCCACAGCAGGTGGGTATAATCCAGAGTTCACATTTTCTGAACTGGGGGTTTCGTCGGGGCAGTATTCTTCCGCGCCGACGGAGGTTTATATTCCTGTACCTGTCGAGGAGTCCACGGCTACAGCAGAGGTTCCTCTTGGTGAATATTCCTTCTCGAACCACTGTGCATTTCCCCTTTTTTTTTTTTCTCTTCTATCATTTTTTCAGTATTCATATCTTCGTTTGTCCTGACTGTTTTTTTTTACAAGGACAAGAACTCTTCGAGCAGCTTTTCATGTCGGGTACAATAGACATGTATCCCACACTAGCTGCCGATCCCTTCTTTTCGCCTTGGGGTAATGCCGGGAACGCATACTTGGCCGAGCGAGCCCATTCTGCCTTCCAAGTGGATGGAGTAAGGGGCTATGGCGGAGGATATCAAGAGGCAGATGCCGCCATGGATCATAATGCTAATCCACCAGTTTTGCCACCCAGAGATTTTGGTTCTCATCCGGTTGACCATCCCTCCAGATCCGAAAGATTTTCTTCAGAGGAGCCGGATTTTGTCGAGCCACCAAATCCTGAGGTGGCGGTTAGGGAAAGGATCCCCTCGCCAGGTAAGGTGTGATGAGGGTTCAAATGCTTTGTTGGATTTCTTCTTGATTTGTCTTTATGGAATGCATGTTGATATCTTGGCAGAATTTGCAAATTCCCCGGCATTGGAGATTGGTGCTCCACCCGAGCACAACATAACCTGGCCTACTGGAGATCGGCCAGATTTGAGTTCTGATGATGAAGATAGCGGCATCTGGAATTGCCTTACTGCTAAAGTCCAGACACTGGTGACCTCAGCAAACCCTCCATCAGTAGAAGTTATCAGGCGGATTTTGGCAAAATACACCATCAGGGCTTTTAATATTGGTATCCACCGCGATCGCTGGATGGGCTTCGTCAAGGATACTTGGGACAGGGTGCATAACCTCCATGCCAATGCGATTCAGGCCTCTTACGGCCAACGGCTTCAAACTTTGGAGAGCGACACCTGTTCGCTATCTGATGACATTGATGAAAATGACTCCCGAGCTGCTGATGTGCGCAAACGTCGGAAGACACGGGAGTTGAGGATGGCCACGAGAGGCGAGAATATTGCTCGGCTGGAGCGCGAGCTCGGCAAAGAAAGATCTTCCCAAGCTCGAGACGCCAGGGATGCAGCTAGAGATTCTGAAGAAGAGGCCATCCTTGTCAGGGACGGGGATAGTTCTCGCCGGGCTAGATCTTCCCAGATCAAAGAAGCTGAACGGCTGAAGAGGAAGCAGCCTTCCTGCCTCTGTTTTTCATCATAATACTTGTATTTTGAGCTTGTAATCTTAGTCTTCTTTTCATCTTGTATGTAGTATCTGTCACCTTTTATGAACTTGCAACGGTGACTTAGACTTGTAATTTCCATAAATGTACAAATGAAGGATAAAGAAATCTTTCTTTACACTTTCTTTTCCTTATCCTTTCTTTTCTTCTCTTTTTTTTTTAAAACCAGTCCAAGTGCCCTTTTCGGGTTTTCACCGAAACTGGCCCCCTTTAGCTTTTTCCAACGCGCCCTTTCGGGTTTTCACGTTGAGGGTTATCCATTTTTGCCTGAAGCGCCCTTTCGGGTTTTCACTTCAGCCGGATTTTTTGATCTTTTTACCCTCAAATATACAGTAAGTCGTATACTTGAGTCCATCGGGGTATCTCTATTTTTAACCCCCCTTTTTTGTGTTTTTGTTTTTAAACAAAGCTGTTGAAGACTTGACTGACTTGGATGGTTGAATGACTGAAGGTTTGGCTGTGGAATGGATGATGGTTTTAGCCTTTAGGTATGGTTTGAGACTTAGATTTGGCCAATGATTGGGGATTGGGATTTGGGATTTGAATTTCGGATGTGGATTTGGGTTTGAATATGAGTATGTTGGGTTACCTTTGTGGTATTTTGAATTAAGGTTTAGATATGAATATGGATATGAGATTTGGGTATGTTTTAGCCCTGGGCTTGGTTTTGAACGGGCTCTGGAATGGTGTTTGCTATTTTGGCTTTGGGATTAGAATTTCACCCCTCTTTGATGGCTTAGTGCCGGGGCAAGGGGTTTATACTTGAATTTCAATGGCTGGAGAAAAGGCTTTTTTGCCTGCATATTGGGCTTGTTGTCTTGATCTCCCTTCTGTTCTGCATGTGGTATTTGTCGCCCTTTATGAATTTGTAATATGGTGACTTGTAACTTTGTGAATGCCTGAATGGAGAACTAAAAAGTCCTCGCTTTCATTCTCTCTCTTTTTTTCCTTTCTTTCTTATTTTCTTTTTTCACATTACCGGCCTTAGTGCCCTTTCAGGTTTTCACCAAGACCAGCCCCCTCTAGCTTTTTCCAACGTGCTATTTCGGGTCTTCACGTTGAGGGGTTATCCATTTTTGCCTGAAGCGCCCTTTCGGGTTTTCACCTCAGCTGGATTTTTTGATCTTTTTGCCCTTAAGTATACAAGGGATTGTATACTTAAGTCCATCGGGGCATCTCTATTTTTAACCCCTTTTTTTTTTATTTCTCCTTCCTTTTTTTTTTTTGAAGATTTGACTGGCTCAGATACTCAAAAGGGTGAGGGTTTGGTTCTGAAACGTGTGGTGAACTGGGACGGGATGGGTGGTGAGCTTAGGATGGGATGAATGGTGATGGCTTCTGAGCGTGAAGATTTTTTTTTGGGTGTTGTTATGGGCTTTGGTATGGAGTTTAGGTTTGGATTTGGGGTTTAAGTTATTTCAGCTTCGGTTTTGGTTTTGAATTTGACATAGCCTACCTTTATGGTTTGTTGGCTATAGTCATGGTACTCTGGACTCAATATAGCCTACCTTTTTGGTTTGCTGGCTAATGTGATGATTTGATTTGGGTTTGACATAGCCTACCTTTGTGGTTTGTTGGCTATGGTTTAGGGTATTTGGATTTAACATAGCCTACCTTTTTGGTTTGCTGACTATGACTGGGATTTGGATTTGATATAGCCTATCTCTTGTGTTTTGCTCGTTTCGGTATTTTGGATTTGACATAGCCTACCTTTTTGGTTTGTTGGCTATGGTTTTGGTATTTTGGATTTGGCATAGCCTACCTTTTTGGTTTGCTGGCTATGGTTTTGGTATTTTGGATTTGACATAGCCTACCTTTTTGGTTTGCTGGCTATGGTTTTGGATTTGGCATAGCCTACCTTTTTGGTTTGTTGGCTATGGTTTTGGTATTTTGGATTTGACATAGCCTACCTTTTTGGTTTGCTGGCTATGGTTTTGGATTTGGCATAGCCTACCTTTTTGGTTTGTTGGCTATGGTTTTGGTATTTTGGATTTGACATAGCCTACCTTTTTGGTTTGCTGGCTATGGTTTTGGTATTTTGGATTTGGCATAGCCTACCTTTTTGGTTTGTTGGCTATGGTTTTGGTACGGTTTTGACATAGCCTACCTTTTTGGTTTGCTGGCTATGGTTTTGGTATTTAGATTTGGCATAGCCTACCTTTTTGGTTTGTTGGCTATGATTTTGGTATTTTGGATTTTGTCATAGCTTACCATTGTAGCTTGGAACCTCATTTGGCGGGATATGCAAAATAAGCCTCCACCTTTCATTGGATCTTCTATTTCCGGGTTTATACATGGAATGCCCTTGGCTTTATGCCGGGTAGGGACTGACAAGTTCGGGGTGTATAACTGGTAGGTGGAAATTTGATTCCTTTGTCCCTATCTACAGCAAACTTTGTTTCATAATTTTTCACTTTGTTTTGGCTTCATGCCTTTTGAGGTGACTGTTTCTTTTTGTTTTGGAGGCTGGCCAGGGAATTCATGTTCTGGCGCGTGGTACAATTTCAGGTGTTTCCCGTTGAGCGGAGGAAAGGGCACAATACCTTTATGGTCCACGAGCCGATATGCACCTCCTTCATATGCCATAGTGATGATATATGGACCGAGCCAAATAGGCTGCAATTTGCCGCATGATTTCCCAGCCATTGCTTCTCTGCACTTGACCATGACAAGATCCCCTTGTTTGAAAGCTCTGGGTCTTGCTAATTTGTCGAACGCACGAACCATTCTGGCTTGATATACTTGAAGGGATTTGTAGGCTTCAAGGCGCTTCCCTTCTAAATTGGAAAGCTCTTCGAGTCTTCTCTCCATTTGATCTTGATCTTGGCATTGAAATTCATTTTGAATTGCCACCCGATAGGATGTCATTTCAATTTCTATAGGGATCATGGCCTCAGCTCCATAGACTAAGGAGAAGGGTGAACACCCTGTAGGAGTTTTATATGTAGTTCTGTAAGCCCATAAAGCTTCGTGAACTTTTTCTCCCCACTCTCGCTTTCTATTGTCAACTATCTTGGCGAGTAACTTGCAGAGAGTTTTGTTAAAGGCTTCTGCTAACCCATTAGCTTGCGGGTTGTATATTGAGGATGTCCTCCAGTCAATATGGAACTTTGCCGCCAAAGAATATATTGTTTTGTTTCTAAACTGCGACCCATTATCAGATATAATCCTGTGAGGAGTCCCAAATCTGTATACTATATTTTGTTTGACGAATTTGGCGACCGATTCTCCAGTTACCTCCCTCAATGGGATAGCTTCAGCCCATCGAGAGAAATAATCTGTAGCAGCCAATATAAACTTGTGGCCTTGAGAGGAAGGTGGGAATGGTCCCACAATATCCATACCCCATTCAGCAAAGGGCCATGTTGGCGCTGTGGGATGTAACATATTTGGTGATTTCCTTGGCACAGGACCAAATGCCTGACATTGATGACATGCACGGGCATATTGGATACAGTCCGCGTATATAGTGGGCCAGTAGAAACCTTTTAGTTTGATATTGATTTTCATCTTTTCTCCTGCCTGGTGTGCACCACACAGCCCAGAGTGAACTTCCTTCATGATGATTTTGGCTTCCTTGAGGGATAAACATCTGAGGAGCACTGGTCCTTTCTTTTCATGAACCAATCTATAGAGCTGACCTGCTACAATCTGATATGATGCAGCCCTTCGCAGGAGTTGGATTTTTTGAGCCCGGTCAGAAGGTAGCCAGCCTTTCTTGATTTTAATGATCGGCTCACGCCAATCCTGAGGTTCATTTGTGACATCTTGCTCTGTAGTGTATACTTCTTCGATCATAATATCAGACTCAGCGTCGAAGACACTCGGCATGAGTCTTCTGTGACGGACCATTATGTCCACCTCTCCTTCAGGAGGCAATTTTATGGCAGAGGCCAATTTGGCCAAAGCATCTGCCTGGGAATTTTCATTTCTTGGTATATGGGATATATGGAAAAAGCTGAATTGTTCTTTGAGTTTCATGGCTGCATTGTAATATGGAAGTAATTGTGGTTTACGGACTTCATACTGGCCCAATATTTGTCGGATGACCAGTTGTGAGTCTCCGTAAACTTGTATACCTCTGATCCCCATTTCGAGAGCTAATCGAAGTCCAATAATTAAGGCTTCATATTCTGCTTCGTTATTTGTAAGTTGCTTCATGAGAGCACATGAATTGTATAAGATTCCTCCATATGGGGTGACAAAAACAATTCCAGCTCCAGTAGAGACAGAGGTGGAACCATCTGTATATTGAAGAATTCGGGAAGCCCCGTCAAAATATAGCTCCCATGAAGGTAAGTCGATTGTGACAACTTCTTTGGAATGTAGGGTTTCCTGAATTTGATCTTCTTTCCCATTTATAGAGGAGAGAGTTTCGTCTTCCGGAAGATCTATAGACAGAGGGGAATTTTCTGTTATTGGATGAGCGGCTAAAAATTCAGCCAGACCCTGTCCTTTGATGGCTTTTTGTGGGATATATGTGATATCAAATTCCATAAGGAGCAGGGCCCATTTTCCGAGCCGTCCTGATAGTACAGGCTGCCTCAACAAGTATTTGAGTGGATCATATTTGGAAATGAGTTTAACTTCATGGGCCAGCAGATAATGTCTCAATTTCTTGACGGCAAATACCAGTGCTAGGCATACTTTCTCCATTGGAGCATATCGGAGCTCTGGACCAATTAGCTTTCTGCTAAGATAGTATAAAGCTTGCTCTTTTTCATCCTCATTTGTTTGTGCCAATAAAGCTCCCAGAGAAGCATCCATAGCTGAGATATAAAGTATAAGAGATCTCCCAGCAATTGGTGCCCCCAGAACTGGTGGAGTAAGGAGATACTTTTTGATCTGTTCAAAAGCAATCTGGCATTCTTGATCCCAGATGAAGGGTGCATTCTTCTTCATTAGTTTGCCGAACGGCATGCATTTTCCTGAGAGATTGGATATAAATCGCCTGATATAGGCTAGTCTTCCTTGAAATGACCTTAGCTCAGTCAAATTTTGAGGAGGTGGCAATTGCTGGATTGCCTTGATTTTGTCAGGGTCTATTTCTATTCCCCGATATTTGACGATGAAACCCAGGAACTTGCCACTTGAAACCCCAAATGCACACTTCATAGGGTTCATCTTCAATTTGAATTGACGAAGCCTTTCAAAAACACGGCGAGATCATATAGATGGTCCTCCCGTTTTTTGGTTTTGACGACGAGATCATCGACATAGCATTCGACTACATCATGAATCATTTCGTCAAATATTTTTGTCATGGCTCTTTGATATGTGGCTCCTGCATTCTTCAAGCCAAAGGGCATTCTTTTGTAGTTGAAGATACCTTTGGGTGATCTGAATGCAGTGTAATCTTTATCTTTGATTGCCATCCGGACTTGATTGTAGCCGGAAGACCCGTCCATGAAAGACAAGGCTTCATAGCCGGTGGTCATATCCACCATTGTTTCAGTAATTGGGACTGGGAAATCATCCTTGGGACATGCTTTATTCAAGTCCCTATAGTCGATACATATCCGGATTTGACCATTCTTTTTCTTCACTGGAACAATATTGGCGAGCCATATTGGATATATGCATGGCTCGATGAAGTCTACTTCAGAAAGCTTGTCGACTTCAGTATTCACTTTCAATTCTAGTTCATGCCGCATACGCCTTTGAGCTTGTTTGACAGGCTTGGCCGTATGCAGTATAGATAATTCATGCTCAGCAACTGATGGCTCTAGTCCCGGCATTTCTTTATAATTCCAAGCGAAGCAATCTTGGAATTCTAAGAGAAGTGTTTGATAAGATTGTCTTTCTTGTTCACCAAGAATGGCACTGATAAAGATTGGCCGGGGATCTTGTTGACTCCCGAGATTGAGTTCAATTAATTCATCAATAGTGGCTTGTCCACCATCCTCGATTTCTTGGGGAGCTGGCTGTAGATCTATGAAATCTTCTTCGTCATCGGAGTTGGTGACGTAGACTTCATAGAGATCCCTATCTTGAAGATTTGTGGATGAAGATTGCGTGCAGAATTCTTCTGATAGCTCTTCATTTAATAATTCATTTGATAGAGCTGGAATAATATCTTGGAAGTCGGAGTCGGAACACTCCTGATTATTCTGGGTGTTGCTGACCTCTGATGATGATTCCACAACATTAACTGTATAAGAGGATTTGGCATCATAACCTAATCCTCTAGTATCTTTTCCAGAGAATGGAGGTTGCCCTCGGACTTGCGAAGGTTCCCATAATTGCTTGAAGAAATTTCTCCGGGAGATATCTTGTACATGAGGAATTTTCTGCTTTTTGCACATCTCCTTAATCTTTGCTGGCATATCGGCCATTTCTTGTATTGATTCTAACTGGTTGTTGGAACTGTCTTCCCAACCAAAATCATCCTCTGTATAAGTTGGGAGTGTCAATTCCCCTTTGTAGAAGAGAATTGGCTTAGCCATTCTTCTTTTTTTTCTTTGATAAGTGACGACGAAAGTTTTTAATCGTCGAACACTTTGTTCTTGCTTCGGAGAATAAATTTGCATGCAATTGGGTGGTAAAGGAATACCGCCATCAATGACTTGACTTACATGATCAGCTTCATAACTGATATTCCGCCGTTCTGGGCGGATTTCTTTGCTTTGAGAATTCTTTGCAGAAGATTTGGCAAGGCTTTTATTTATCACAAAAAGCTCGCCAGTCTCACTGTCTTGATTTGAGCATTTAATTTGCTTACCCTTTTCTTTAGACAGGAAGAAGGGTTGAGGATTTGGTCCCCCAAGATATAAGAGGGCATCAGTCAAGTTGCATTCATCCTCCCGAAAGGGGGCTTGATCAGCAAAAACTGTATATTGCTTCCCTTCTTTTGCATACTTGATGCATTGGTGGAGAGTTGATGGAATGACCCAGTTTTCATGCAGCCAAGGTCTCCCAAGCAGAACTTTATATGTTGTATTAGCATCAATAATGAAAAAGGTCACCCTAGTGACGAAATCCCCTAGAGCCAAGTTGACGGTGACTCTTCCTACTGCTTTTTCTGAGTTTTGATTGAATCCTGTGATCTTCACATCCTGTACCCTTTGCATATAGGGCATAAGATATAAAGATTGAAAGGTCTTGTAGGGCATTAGATTGATGGATGCCCCCGGATCAATCAAGATCCGATTTAATGACCTGTCATTAATGTTTCCCTTCATATATAAAGGACGATTATGATATGGGGAAGATAATAGCAAATCTTCATCAGTGAAGGTGACATTTGCCGCCATTGCTTCATATGCCTGAGCTTGGAAATCTGCCATATGGGCTTCATAAATTTCTGGTTCTTGGAGTATTTTGACAAGAGTTTCTCTCAAGTCTTTGCTCCAGGCAATTGCTTCCCAGACAGTAATGTTGACGGGAAGTGACTGTAATTGTTGAAGAATTTTACCGTCAGCTTCGGAGCGTATCTGGTCCAAGTGGGAGGATTCCCTTGATGAGGACCCAGAAGGCTCTCCTGACTTGACGGGCTTCTTCTGAGAAATAGGAGCCAATAGCTTCTCATTAGGAAGAGGAGGAACACTGTCTGGCTCATTTGATGAAGCATATGGACTTAAATTTTTATCTTCAGACTGGGAAGGCTTGTCGGGTAGTCCCCCTTCTTCATCTGAAGGATCAAATATATAAGAATCCGCCCGGATTTGAGGTTCGGGCAGAGGCCTTGCTTCTTCGCCATGAAAGAGTATAATCTTATCTGGCTGCTTGGTAGTAGAAGATGCTTTTTGGTGCCTGCCACGACCCTTCTTAAGATGATGATTTGAATTACCTGGAGGTCGACGCTGGTATACAAGCGTCGTTGGTTTATCTCCTGCTTGTGTGGTAGTGTTTTTTGCGGGAGTTTGCAATTCCTTTGGAGGAGGGATGAACACCATATAGCAGGAGAATGAGTTGAACATGGAGTCCAACTGTTCCATAGTAATTTCAGCATCTTCATTAAAGAGGCTCAAGCTTGATGTGGGAGGGAGATCCTCCTCTTGCAATGCTTCATGCTGGACATGGAGTAGCCAGTCCCGAAGCCGTCGCTTTCGCTCGATCTCTTCCCATGGGATATATTGATCGAGTGTAGGTTTATCAGAAGGCCTGGGAGATACATATTCATCCAGCTCATCAATTAGTTGTTGAAGTCTTTGAACAGCCGTCAGCTGCTGAGGAGCTTCTGCTGCGGCAGCATCTTCTATTTGTTTCTTCATTTTCTTTTTTCATTTCTTTTCCTATTTTTCTCTCTATTCTTCATTTGCAGAGCTTCTAGTGAATTCATTACTTTTTGCTCTGAAGATGGCTCAGGAATATTTCTCTTGCTAGAACGACCTTTGGCTGTAAAGTTGCCGGGCCTTCTAGGATTTCTTGATTTTCTGGGGCCAACAGTGACCCATTCAGCTTCTGAAGGTTGTACCTGAAAGGTTGAGTTGATTGATTCTTCAACGATTTCAGGAGGGAGTTGGTAGTGATCATCTACAAACTCCTTATCTTGCTGCGAGATTGGTTTCGCTGCAGTTTCTTCTGATATTCCATTTCTGTATGAAAACAGGCCGATCCTGAATTGTTCAACATCGGCCTTGCTTCTATGTTGCCCATAGCCCAACTGGCGATGATAATATTCACATATATCTTGATATTGTGCTTGGAACTGTGGACTTGGATCATATATTTGTGATGAGGGGGTCAGGAGATTTCCCTCTTGATCGATTACTCCCTCCCGAATCTTTGTTTCGATCCAATCATGGAGATCTGGGCAATCTTTAGTAGGGTGTATGACCATGGCATGATATTCACAATAGAGATATGATCGCTTTTCCTTTTCGGAAATATAAGGCTCAGGGGGATACTCTTTTATCAACCCTCTGATCTTAAGCTGATTGAATATGGCTTGAGTATCTTTTAGATGAAACGAGCGTTGATGTAGAGGGTGCCAATCATCATACCATCGGCTGGATAGATATGGATGCGGCATAGGCGGTTGTCCCTCTGGTTCAAGAACCCCAGAGGATGATGCATTGATGACATTGACCGAATAAGGTCCAGGATTGTATGGCGCATTTAATGGTGGCTGAATATGAGGTTGTGGGGGATTGACCAGATAGTTACCCATATTGATGCGTCCTTGCTGGATCATTTCTTCCACTTCTTGTTTGAAAATGGGACAGTCTTCAATGACGTGTCCCAGTAGTTGATGATATGGGCAATAGTTGGGTCTTAGTTCTTCCGGGACCAGATAATCTATATATCCTGATCTCAGGCATAGCCGGAAGAGTGGCATTGTATGCTGGCGATGGAAGGAATATGACCTTGTCGGCTCGACAGGATCTGGAGGATTTTCAAGAAACCACTCAATTGGGTCTTGAAATGGCGGCATAGGGGGCAGCTCCGGGTATGCTGGGGGATAAAAATAAGTAGGTTGGAAAGCGTGGGATTCCTGAACAGGCACATCCTGACGCCTTTCCATGCTTTGCATAATTTGGCGCAACTCTTGTTGGCTTTGTTGTAATTGCTCGAGTTGCCTTTGTACTCTTTGTATTGTTTTTCTTGTACCCCGATGTTTAGACCTCGGGGGAGAATGAGCTCCAGAAATATCTTGGGGTGGATTGCAAGAAGGTCCTGCTTCAAAATTATTTGAGTTTGTGGCGGGATCAGCCGTGTGTATAACATTAACGGATTGTTCTGGCCAATCCGAAGTATGAGGTTGTGGAGGATCAACCAGACCATTTTGCATAGATATATGGCCTTCCTGGATTACCTTTTGAACCTCATTCTTGAAGACAAAGCAATCTTCAATTGAATGCCCCACCATACGGTGATACGGGCAATAATTGGGTTGATTGACCTTGCTGATATCTGCTGGCTTCTTTGGTGTTGGTAATGATATTAACTGATTATCCAGACAGAGATCAAATAGCTTTCTGGTATGCTCTTTTCTGAAAGAATAGGGAGCTTTCATACGCTCGGCCAATGCATGGTTTGCTGGTGCGCCGATTCGGGGCGAATTGGGCTCGCCCTGATGCGCTCCGATTCGGCCCGAATCGGGGCGAATCGATCCGATTCGCCTGGAAACTGTTGGGCAGTCATGGTTGAAGCCCCAGTTTGGCCAGATTCGCATGGTTTTGATATTTTTTGGCTGTTTCTATGTTTACAACCTCTTGTGAAGAACATCATGTATAACTGATGATATTTATGGCATGTAATACTACACAAACATCCATTTTCATTCAATTGTATTGGAAATTGAGAACAAACTTCAAAGTATAAACATGAAATGTGAAACATGAAACTCAATTCCAATTGAAAAATACAATGAGACTCATATCAACTAAAAAGTACAAACCTGAAATTCAAATCCAAATACAAAGTACAATGAGTCTAGTATCCCCAATATCCCTGCTGATATGGATCATATGTACCCCACTGGGGTTGGACAGACTCATCCGACTCTGAGGGCAGCTCCCCAATAAGATGATAACTTTTGGTTCGAGACACAAATGAACGGAACTCATCCCAAGTCATCATGGTGTTGTATCTGCTCCGAAACTCCCTCACAAAGTGGTCCCACACCTCGCATCCAGGACGGACTATCCTCAAACTCGCCATTTGCACATCCTCTGCAGAAGCATCAATCTGCTGAATAGGAACAGGAATAGGAACATGAACATGAACAAACGGAGGAGGATGAAAATATGGTGCTGGGTAGCCTGTGGTGGCGTACCCACTATAGCCACTATAGCCACTAGAGTAGCCTGTGTCGGACTCTGGCTGATAACTATGTCCCCCATATCCATAGGATCCCACAGACTCATTTGTACTCATTCTTTCAAAATCAGACATCATAGTGTTATAGCTATCACTATCCACTGCTGCACCTTCTGCACGACCACCTCCCCTAACCCTTCGCCTTCTATTGTACTTCACTGGGCCGCCATGATGCTCCTCCGCTGTGAATGCTCCCCCATCTCCATCATTACCCCCGCCCCCTCCCCCTTCTCCAACATTACCATCGCCCCCTCCCCCATCTCCATCACCTCCCCCTACAGACCCACCCGGTGAACCAGTTGTCATGGAGTCATGGGAGCGGCTGCTGGGTAATCGTGGCGAATCCTCTGGAGGTGTTTCCTCTGCATTTGGATCCAATGTTTCTAAATCTGCAATGTCAAGTGGATCTACAGAAGGGGCAGCCAATTTTTTCCCTTTCTTGGATCCCCAGGGTAACCAACTCTTTTTCTTTTGTGCTGGGGCGGTTGGCTCTGTAATGACAATGCCTTTGGCTGGGCCACCTGCTGGACCTATGTCCTTCCCCTTTCCTTTCTTTGGTTGGGATGTCGCCACCGCCTTTCCTTTTGCAGCTTGGGAGAGAGCAGCAGGTTCCTTATTTCCTTCTTGGTTCTGCGGAAACAATTGCTTGTGCTTCTCTCATAAACTCTGAGTGGGCTGACGGGCCTAAATTCATCAATCTTTCAAACTCTGCATCATCATCAACAATTGCACCACCTGCAATAGTCCACAACATCACAAATTATACAACAGACAATGACAAAACAAAGAATGAACATGTTTAACAAATTAGAACTACTGTCTCACCTCTTGGCCCAATTGATAATTCGCCAAGAAGATCTACCTCATCTTCTTCTTCGGCCCGAAATTGACTAGAATGTGGTTGGCCGCCCCCTCCCACATCTCCATCACCCCCCTCCTCCGCTTCTGCAGCTTCGATAGCCTTAGCTAAAAATGTGTTTGGCCGTGGTGGATCTTCCGGATCATCTGCCTCCTCATCTAACTCGAACTCTCCCCGCTCTGTGGTCGCTCGTGCAACCCATGCAACCATTGGGTCTTCATCATCTCGTAGAAACCCAATGTCAACCGGATCATCCTCCACCTCCCCCCTCTTTGGATCCTCTGTTAAATGCTTCACCCTCAACCTCATGTTATAATGCACATACACCAAATTGTCCAACCGCCTATGTGACAACCTGTTCCGGACTTTGGTGTGTATCAATGCGAAGGTGCTCCAGTTTCTCTCACACCCACTTGAGGAGGAGGTCTGGGACAAGATCTTTACTGCAATTTTTCTCAATATGGGTGTCGAATGCCCAAAGTTGAACCACCAATCAGCTGTAAAAAAAATATTGTTGCACTCATTAGTCAATCGTTGAGTTTACTAATATGTAATTATAAAAGGTAAAGCACAGTACCGCCATCAATGCGGTCCCGACCAGCAATAGCGGATGGCTCTGCAAAACTCCCCACCCCTTCTCTAAAGCTCTTCATCTGCCGCAATGAAGTCCATTAGAAAAAGCTGCAATTGATTAATTGACATAAACATGATGTACTTGTATTAATGCTCGCCTGATCAATAGCATCTGCTGCATCCAATGGACTCCTTGACAGTCTTTCAACAACCCGTGTAAAGGCGGCAATCAAGTGATCCTCGTACGATAGCTCGAACGCATAATGGTAAGCAGGATGGAGATAGTAAGCTGTAATTATGGTATAAAATCAATTAGTGTGATTGTACTAAAAAAAAATATAGTACCAAGTTGAACTAAAATTTTCTCACCCGCCATATGTAGATCCCGACTCATTTGTCGGTCCCACCGATCCTCAACAACGTCTAAGACCAAGTGTGCATAACGAGGGGACACATCGTGGATCTTTTTCTTTGCAGCTTCAATTTTTGCATAAACCAAACCTATGCTTGGTCTCCTATCCCCATCAACCACCCTCAAAACCTCATAAAGAGGTTCAATGATTTGCACCAGCTTGAAGACTCGGTCCCAGAAATTAGCGCTGCAGATGATCCCTTCTACCTCTTTACCATCAGAAGTCCCTGCAAAAGTGCTGTGCATCCATCTGTCTGTCCTAAACATGCGTTTTAGACCATCTTTATGCTTTAGGAGACTTTGTAAAGCAATGAAATTAGTTGCAAAGCGGGTGATAGCCGGCCGCAACAACTCTCCACCTGTGGACTCTCTCATCCACGCCAACACAACATGATGATTATAAATGTACCTTGTGATTTTCTGCCCAGCCTCCACCACCGTCCTGACAGGTCGCAATGTGCCAATCTCTTTCAACATCAAATCTACACAGTGTGCTGCACAAGGAGTCCAGTAAAGATGAGGATAAAGAAGCATCAACTCCTCACCTGCCTTCTTGTATGCAGAGCCATTATCGGTCACCACTTGTACAATATATTGCTCTCCTATCTCATCCACAACCTCCCGCATCAAACTTAGAATATATTCAGAATTGTGCACTCTATCGGATGCATCAACAGATTTGTGGTAGAACACCTGTCTATCACAATACACAAGGAAGTTGATAAGACTACTCTTGGTCGTACCTGACCAACCATCACACATGAGTGTGCAACCATATTTTTCCCACTTTTTTTTGAAGCCTTGGATATATGACTTGATCTCCTGCACTTCTTCATCTAGATATCTCCTGCCAAGTCTCTTGATGAGGGTGGTTGCACATGAAGCCCTTGTTGTTGTACCTCTTGGATCATACTTTTGTAATACGGGCTATTAGCTGCATTGAATGAAATGCCCGAATGATGCCACCATTTTGCCACTGCACGGCCCACTTTATATCTAGGCCCTTGCTTGTTGTATGCATCATCAATTCTGGTTTGTTTTCCATGCTCCCGAGAATATAAATGCGGATCCACCTCTTCTAAGGTTACACCCGTGGATCTCTTCCTTTGCCCTTGCTCTCTGTCTGGGTTTGGTACGTTGGTTGAGGATGGAATATGAGTGAAGTAATCACCCACATTGGAGTACCGACGGGACTGCGTCTCACCCCCAACTCTACTACCACTGCCACCACTACCACTCCCAACCTCAAAGCTCCCTATCTGCTCAGGGATAAGGGGCACATCAGGTTCGTCATCGTCATCTTCATCTCGTTGCCTTCCCGAGATGATCCTCTCCTGCATGCCCTTGTCCGCCTTCTTTCTTTGCGACTCAGCACGAACACCCTTCAAGTGTTCAATCATGAGCCGCTTCACTTCAGCAGGCACGGATTTACAACCTTGGACATCTTGGTACCCTGCAAGCCGCCCACCTGCAAGGTGCTTCTTGAGGCGGGAGACGCCCCCTCCTTGGCCCGTATGGCCGCAGTAGTTGCACTTGTAATTGTGCCTACTGCCTATTGCAGTCCCGTGCTGCCACCCAATGTCCTCACTAGCAGCTTTCTTCGGTGCCATCTACATAAAATAGTTATTCATTAAATTTCATCTAAAAAATATATTCTGATTTTTTTATAAATAAATTCAGAAATAAAAAATTAGATGAACATGGCCAAAAGTATGTGTAAGAAAGATAGATTCAAATGAGAAATGGTGGAAAGTGAACATTAAACACTTACACCATCATGTTTGAATTATTTTGAATTTTTAAACAAATATTTTCAGAAATTCAAAATTAAAAGAAAAAGGGCAAATCTATGTGGAAAATTTTAAGATTGAAGAGAGAAATGGTGGAAAGTGAACATTAAACACTTACACCCTCATGTTTGAATTATTTTGATTTTTTAAACAAATATTTTCAGAAATTCAAAATTACAAGAAAATGGGCAAATGTATGTGGAAAAATTCAAGATTCAAGAGAGAAATGTTGCAAGTGAACATTAAACACTTGCAACATCATGGTTCTAAATTTTGATTTTTTAAAAATATAATTTCGTTGCAATTTCTGTTTATTTAAATAATTTCAGAAAATAAAAAATGGAAGAACATGGCCAAATTGTGGAAGAAATGTAGATTCAAAGGAGAAATGGTGGAAACTAAACATTAAACACTTGCTATATCATGTTTCAATTATTTTGATTTTTTAAAAAAATATTTTCAGAAATTCGAAAATAGGAGAAAATGGGTAAATCTATGTTAAAAAATGGAAGATTCAAGGGAGAAATGGTTGCAAGTGAACACTAATCACTTGCAACATCATCTCCCATGAATATACCTCCCATGAATCCCATCCATCAACAAAAAACAGAAAAAAATGGAAGATAGAATGAGACTTACCTTCAAAACAGTGAAAAAGATGAAGAGAGGGATGAGAGAAGCCCAAGAACACCTCCAAGCACCTTCCAATCCACCTAGGAAGCCTCCTTGGGTCTCCTAGAGTGTGGATCTGGCGTTTCCTTGAGAGAGAAGGGGGAAAAAGGGGGGAAAAGGGCTCTTGCGGCGTGGCTCCTGCGAATCGGGACTGCACAGTCTCGATTCGCAGGGCGTCGGGGGTTTCTTACGAGGCGGGGCGAAGCGGAGCGGGTCGGGCCGGGCGAATCGGGCCGGATCGAGGCGGATCCGGTCGATTCCCTGGCGGACGGCGGATCCAGGCGGATCATGCTTACGGGCCGGCGTCGATTCGCTCCGATGCGGGCGAATCGAGCCGATTCGCTCCGCCGTGCAAAACCATGGGCCAATGTAGGCGGAGGTACTTTTGGCTCTGCTTTTTTCTTTGAGGAAGTGGGGATTACTGCCCCCTTTGTTTCACTGCTAGGCAAAAAGTCAATAGCATTAATTTCTTTCGCTGGCGGATTGCGCTCTTTAGGGATTTTACCCTTTTGAGCTGTATGAGTTGATTGCTCAGCTAAGAACCCTTCAATTTCTGCGACAGCAAAATTCAACTGGTCGAAGCTTCGGATATTGGCCGCCAAGAGTCTCTCTTTAATAGTTAAGATGAGGCCTCTGCGGCAGATAATTACTGCATCTTGCTGGATGGGAGGATTATCACATTGCATGCTAAACTCTCTCCATCTTTGAATGAAGTCGATTGCCGACTCCCCTTTCTTTTGTGTGAGGGAGCATAACTCAGCAAGAGAGATCTTCCTTTCTGCCGTTTGAAAACGGTCATAGAATTTTAACTGCATATCAGCCCAATCGAGAACTGAGCCAGCCTTGAGCTTTGCATACCATTGGAATGCGACCCCTGTTAAAGAAGTTGCAAAATATCTGAGGAGGTAGGATTCCTCAGATGCCAGATCTCCCGTGGCAATTATGTAATGCGCCACATGCTCCTGAGGTGTCCCATGCCCATCATATTTAGGCAATTTTGGGACTTTGGGGCATGATTCTGGCAGCTTCTTGAGTTGATGATGTATGGGGAACGGGACAGAATATAAGCCCGTAGCCTGAATACCCTCGCCCTGCTGGGCGAACATATCTTCAACCATCTTCTTTATTTCATGCCGTTGTATGGCAATATTTTGAAATGCGTCCATTTGAGGAGGCATAATATTAGATGGGTCGTTGATATCTGGACCCGTAGCCTGAGGGAGAAGACCACCTGAAGAAATTGCTGGATTATTTAATGAGACAAATTCATCTGGATGCTGGCTTTGTTGATGTCGAAGAAAGGCTGGCTCCATGGTTTGCCAGTGACTTGTCGTCGCCAATTGCCTCATTTTATTGAGAAGTGAGGTCATTTCAGACCGCCACTGTTGTATAATCTCATATTTGTCATCATCTGACATAGCTTGAAAATTTTCCTTTGTCGGCAAGTCGATGACAGGATGCCCAGCAGAGGTAGAAGGTCCACTTTCCTCAAGTTGAATATTTGTTTCTTCAAGAGAGGGAATTTGGGAACCTTCATGCTGAGTGTCGACTGGTGGGAAAACTTGGCTAGAGGTGCCAACTTGCCCACCGAGCTGACGAACTCTCCTGGCGAATTGCCGAGTATTGGGGTGGATAACCCCTGTGGAAACATTAGGAGTGGCTTCCGCGATTTGCTCCGCGACTTCGCCAGGCTCCATTCCAGTAGCATAACAGGAGAATATTATAAGCCTAGGCTTTTCCTGAGCTGTCCAAGTAACACGTCGTCTTTTTGACGGACGGACATTGGCGCTAGGAATTGCCCTTGGCTTATTAAATATTGGAATTCGCGACATACGGTGAAAAACCGATATGCGAGACTGTTGAGGTGAGGTTTGCTTATCTACCCGGATATTCTCCGAGTCTTGAGAGGTATAGTTTAATTTTCTATATATGCCCTTCCTCTTCCGTCCTCTGGACTGTTCAAATCCAGCATCTTGAAGAGGATTATCCTTGATATTCTTCTTTCTCCAAGCCATCTTGGATGTATTTACTTGACCTTCATACTTCTGAGTTTCCTTTTTGGGAACCCAGATTTTCTTCCACTTGGTAAAACGCCGTGTCTTTTGTTTGGCACCGGCTTCTACCATGGAATCTTGATGCTTTTTTCGGAACCACCGTAGAGCTGAGAAGCGGTTCGAGGTTGGAATATTTGGAACATACCTATCACGAGGAATGGTAGGTGGAGTACCATCAAGGCGCACTTGCACATTCCCGATCATAATAGATTTGCTGGATCTGGAGATGGCAGCTGGCAGCCTTTTGCTCTTGTGGCGTTTATATTGCCCCTGCTGTGAGGAAGCAGGTACCACAACGGTAGAAGAAATCATATGGACCGAATAGGTCCGAACTTGAGTTGAATGGGGTTTGCCCCCTTTGACAGCATCATCCTTCACGGGCATTTGGGTGCCCTTATTGATAATAGCGGAACGAGCCTTGGCGCGTCCATTGTTGTTGGACTTCTTCTTTGTTGGTTTATGAATAGGGAATCCTTCAGTGACATCTCCCTCTCGGTGAGCCGGAACGACTCCCAAGAAGAAAGGGGATCCGATGACTGGGGGAAAATCTCCAAATACAATTGGAGTCGCCAAGTATCCGAACTTGGCGTGGTTGTTGATGACGAGCGGTCCATAGGTGACAGCCATTTGGTCTGCTCCTTGTGCCTTCGAGGTAGCTTCACAGTACCTTCAAAGGAAAATATCGGTATTAGGATTTTTATGAAAAATATATGTATGTCTCATCCTTTTTACTATGAATGGTGAGAAGAGGTCCCACCGGGCGTGCCAGTTGTTGACACGGGATGGAAATAGGGTTGGTGAACCACGCGGTGTATCATCGGCGCGGGAACACCGACCATTTGATTTTGGTTTATTTTTTTTCATTTCATGGAGATTTATGCATATTCATTTCACATGCTTTGAATTTTGCAGGGCGTGCCAGTTTGTCTAATAGACAGAAAAGAATCCGCGCAATGCGGAAGAGAAATATTGGGTGTCCATGAAATGGACGGGGGTGTCCGTGTGACGGACGACTGGGTTGTCCATGAAATGGACGGGGATGCCCGTGTGACGGGCGACTAGGGTTGTCCATGAAATGGACGGGGATGCCCGTGTGACGGACGACTAGGGTGCGCCGTTTTTATCTGAACTCCTTGAGTCCCGTATCTATACTCATCAGATGATTGGAGTAACATGTGCTGGACCTCTGTCTCCATCGATCGAAATCGATGTTACATTTACATCGAGTTAAGACTCTTGATGTTATTTAACATCAGTTTTAACCCGAATACCATTCATAGCAAAAAGGGATGAGAGAATACACATTTTTTTTAGAAAATCCTGGGCATGATGCATCATTTTCTTTTGGTTATTTTTTGAAATACTTTTTGCTTTGAGTGTTTCATTTTGAAAAGACTGCCCTTTGTGGAGCTCGAGATATGACTTTTAAGAAGGGAACGGGTATATTTCCGTGAACCCATTTGGGGTCTCCCTCCTCTCTTTTTTTTTGAGAAAGATGTTGTTTGAAGGTTTTATTTTGGAAAACCTGAGGATTATTATTGCAGACGGGCATATACCCGTTCATTTGATTCTGAACTTGAGGGAAGTCGTGATTAGAAGTAGCATTTAGAAGAGTTGCTACATCAATCCCCTTTTCTTTTATGACATGATATTCTTTTACAACATCCTTCTTTTTAAAAGAAGTCCGAATTGAGGCAGAATTTCATTTCTCCTTGTTCATCGTTTCATTCATTCATCATTCATTTTTTTTTACTTGTATGAGTATGATTTTCGGAGAACGTATGCACATATCTCCATGGACGTTTTTGTCAATTTGAAGTTCCTTTCTGGAAACTGTCCATATGAACACAATTCTCGTGAGTATGCATCATGCTGCTCTTTGGAGTAACTGAGCACAGTTCGGGTCCCATCACAGTTCGGGTCCTGTCGCAGTTCAGGTCCTGTCACAGTTCGGGTCCTGTCATAGTTCGGGTCCTGTCCTCTTTTTCTTTGGATGTGTGTATATTATCACAATTTTCATAAATTTATTTTGGCAGAGTTTTCACTTATGCGGAATGCCCTCACGAAGATATATGCATATGAATATGTACTTATATCCATGTGTCCCCGGAGAACCTTTATCCGGAGGGATTTTGCCCTTAAAAAAAAAGGTATGTGTGTATAATCATAAATTTGCAGTTTACGCATATTTTCTCACCGGTATTCCCTTTTGAGTGGAGTGTCCGGTAAAAGGTACCGTCTGCATATGCAGAATCCCTTTTGAGAGGTATACGCATATAATTGCGAATTTTATGATTATATAAACATGCCTATGAGCGGAGACTACATTTGGGCAGAGTTTCCTCTTGGAAACACATGTATATGAATACAAAGTTTGTGATTATATTGATATGTTTTTAGAGGGAAAACTCTGTCATAGGCAGGGCTTCCTTCCAAGAAACATATGTGTATAGGCACAAATTTGAGTTTTATAAGTATGTTCTTAGGCGGAATCTCCACTTGGGCAGAGTTCCCTCTAGGAAACATGCATATAAAAATACCAATTCGTGAATATACAAACATGTTCTTGGGCAGAATCTTCCCTTGGGCAGAATCTCCTCTAAGAAACATATAAATATAAACACAGATTTGAAATTTATAGATATGTTCTTAGGTTGAATCTCTGCTTGGGCAGAGTTTCCTCTAAGAAACACATATATAAAAAGACGAATCTGTGAATATATGAATATGTTCTCGAGTAGAATCTCCACTTGGGCAGAGTCTCCTCTAAGAAACATATGCATATAGCACAAACACACCATCCCGGAGAGTTTTAAAAAAAAAAAACTCGATGGGAGGTGGCATAAATAACAAAGGTATCTAAAATACCATATGTCCGTAATGGACGGTATTTAGAACCTATAGCCCGTGAGGGCCAGTGCCGCTATTGCGGACTTTTAGCCGATGAAGTTTGCCGATGCCGTACCTTAGCTCACAAGGAAATGAGATTGAGAATGGATTTGAAAATTTCTATTTCCTTCAACTTTGAAAGAGGAGGGCTAAAGAGCCGGGGGACTTTTACATGGAGAATGGGGGATCCGGGAGAATGGAAGCCGGGAGCCGAGGGGGACCGGAGATTTTCCAAGCCGGGGTCCCAGAGAGGTTTTCATGGGGGATGGGGGTGCCTTTTATAGGGGAAGGCCCCCCTTACATTGCATGGGTGGGGGGTTTAAACCGATGAGAGTTCCATCGGTTAGAGGGAAAATTCCCTCTAACCGATGAGACTCTCATCGGTTAAAGAAAAAAAAACTCTCTAATCGATGAGACTCCCATCGGTTAGAGGGTTAAAGGCCCTCTAACCGATGGGGGTTCCATCGGTTAGGCCCTTTTTTTATTTTCTATTTTCTATTATATTTTTTTTGTTTTTTTCCTGTTTTCTGTCTTTCTGTTTTTTTTTTCTTCTGTTTTCTTTATTTTTCTGTTTTCTATTTTTTTTTTGTTTTATGTTTTTTTTTTTTGAAAGGGGGACCCCTTAACCGATGGGGGTTCCATCGGTTTAGGGGGGAATCCCCCTAACCGATGGAACCTCCATCGGTTAGAGGGGAAAACTCCCCTAACCGATGGAGGTTCCATCGGTTTAGGGGGGAATCCCCCTAACCGATGGTAGCTCCATCGGTTAAGGGGGTTTTCCCCCTTAACCGATGGTACTTCCATCGGTTAGAGGACCATCGGTTAGGGGGTTTTTTCCCCCTAGCCGATGGAACATCCATCGGTTTAGGGGAGAATTCCCCTAAACCGATGGAGCTTCCATCGGTTAGAGGGGGATTCCCCTCTAACCGATGGAAGTACCATCGGTTAAGGGGGAAAACCCCCCTTAACCGATGGAGCTACCATCGGTTAGGGGGAAAAAACCCCCTAACCGATGGTATTCACATCGGTTTAGGGGAGGGGCTTAAAAAGTCTATAAATAGACCACCCTCCCCTTCATTTGAAGGGGTCTTGCCCTTTGGAGAAGCCCGTGCCATTCCGTCGTGCCATTCCGTACATTTTGTCGGAAGTTCTGCCGTCCCGGACGGAGAATCAATTGCAAGTCTTTGGAGCCTTCGTGGCGGACTTGTTCTTGTACTTATCTTGGTCTTGTAGACCTCGTAATGCCGGAATTCTTCCGTGCCGTATTTTTTATCCGGAGATTTATTCTCCTCGGCATCTCCCACTTGCTTGGGGTGCTTGACAATACTTGAGAGCTTGAATGCTCGGATCAAGTTATGACTTTAAGTAACCTTGGGGTCACCCTAATCATAACTGCTTTGACCTCTTAATCAAGCCGTTAAACCGGTTATGTGGGATTTTAACCGGTTAGATGGGGTCAACATTTTACCGGTAGTTGCCAACTCCCGGTTAAGTAGCCATCTTCTTTTCACAGGCTAGCTAACTGAGTAGTTGCCCACAGGTGAATGTCACCTACTTAACTTGTCGGACCACTATATAAGGGAGTATTGATACTTCCCTTAACAAGCATCCAACACATCCATCACATTCATATTTGCTTTTTTTTTTGTTGCAACAACGGTCAACCAAGACCTCCTTGAAGCTCACCGGCTCAGCCGCCTCGCCGAATCCACCACGCCCGGGCCAAGTTGCCCAGAGAGGCGTGAGATCAACTACGAAGCAAACGCCATCGGCGAGATCATCAATCGAAGCATCTCCTTGCCGCCGGCGTACATGCAATTACTCTTCCACAGGGAGGAGCAATGGGTGGAACGACTGAGGACATTCATTGTCACCCATTACAGAAATGATAGTCTCGAGAAGGGCGAGACGCCGAAGCCGATCGTCTTCTATAAAGGAGACCCGCTGCCACATGGGCCCCTCGAAGACGACTTTGGCTGGAGTCACACGACTCAAATCGCCCCCGAGCCCGTCCAAGAAATGGACGACATGCCCGAGCACATCAAGAAATTGTGCCGAAGGCAAAAGATTGCACAAATGCAAGATCCCTCGCGACGGGAGTACTTCCACCAGCTGTGGTACCCGAAGCAACTCCGGGGGCAACCCCCCTATTGTGCAAAAGACACTCGGGGGTTGGGCTATGGTCAGGAGGCAGAATACGAGGCCTACTATGCGGTCAACACCGTTGGGCTCGCGCCCTTACCTGATCATTGCCCTTCCGACGGGCGATCTCCTACCCCCGCTACAAAGCCGCAGCAAGGGGAGGCCGCCCTCGTCCTATCAAATGGGGCGTCGTGCCAAGAAGCGCCTCAAAGCGAAGGAGGTCACTTCTGGCCGATCACAGAAGAAGGCTTCAAATACTATGACGTCCACGTTGCTGACTCTGATGAAGAAAAGGATTTCATCGACCTACAGCCGGCGCCCTGTGAGCTCGAAGACGGCGGACAAGCTACGGTCGACGAACTGGTCGAGCTCGACCTCGGGAACCCAAAGAACCCCGACCAATCTTCGTCAGCGCCCTCTTGAACGAGGAAGAAAGACGATCATACCGGCACCTCTTGCTGGAGTTCAAAGACTGTTTTGCATGGACATACAAAGAAATGCCAGGCCTGGACCCCTTCGTGGCTGAGCACGAGTTGTCCATACTCCCTGCAGCAAAGCCGGTCAAGCAAGCCCAACGGCGTATGCGCCACGAGCTGGAGCTGAAAGTAAATGCCGAGGTGGACAGACTTCTCCAAGTCGACTTCACCGAGCCGTGCATTTATCCAACTTGGCTGGCCAATATAGTGCCAGTCAAGAAGAAGAACGGCGAAGTCCGGATCTGTATCGACTACAGGGACTTGAACAAAGCCTGCCCAAAGGACGACTTCCCGGTCCCGATCACGGAAACAATGATCGACATGACCACAGGCCATGAAGCGTTATCCTTCATGGACGGATCGTCGGGCTATAATCAGATCCGTATGGCTCCCAAAGATAAGGGTCATACCGCCTTCAGGTCCCCCAAAGGGATCTACAACTATAAAAGAATGCCCTTCGGCCTGAAGAACGCCGGAGCCACCTACCAACGAGCCATGACCAAGATCTTCGGAGAAATGCTCCATGACTCGGTCGAGTGCTACGTTGATGATCTGGTCGTCAAGACCAAAAGGCGGGAGGACCACCTAGGCGACTTACGCCAGGTCTTCGAAAGGCTCCGCCAACATCAACTGAAGATGAACCCGATGAAGTGCGCCTTCGGCGTGTCGAGCGGCAAATTCCTCGGCTTTGTTGTCAAATACCGCGGGATAGAAATTGATCCCGTCAAAATCAAAGCTATCAGAGAGCTGCCGCCGCCGAAGACCTTAACGGAGCTGAAATCTCTCCAAGGAAGGCTGGCCTACATAAGGCGGTTCATCTCCAACCTTGCGGGCAGATGCGCCCCCTTCAGCAAATTGATGAAGAAAGGAGCCCCATTCATATGGGACCAAGAGTGCCAAGATACTTTCGAAGAAATCAAAGAGTATCTGCTTACTCCTCCCGTCTTGGGAGCCCCGGTGAAAGATAAGCCGCTCATCCTCTACGTCGCGGCCATGGAAACGTCGCTGGGAGCGCTCTTGGCGCAAACAAATGAGGAAGGCAAAGAGCAGCCGCTCTACTACCTCAGTAGGATGCTTGTGGGTCCGGAGCACCGATATTCCCCAGTGGAGAAAGTGTGCCTAGCACTGATATTTGCCGTCAAGAAATTACGGCACTATCTGCTAGCCCATCAAGTCAGCCTCATCTCGAGGATAGACCCGCTAAAAGCGCTCCTCACCCAACCTGTGTTGTCAGGAAGAATGGGGAAATGGGCCCTTCTCCTCATGGAGTTTGATATCACCTTCGTCCCCAGAAAAGCAGTCAAAGGGCAAGGTATGGCGGATTTCCTGGCGGCGCATCCGCTCCCAGCAGGCTCTCCCCTCGAGTTCAAGCTCCCGGAGGAGGAAACACTCTCATCCCCCCATGGGGAGGGGACCCAACAAAAAGAAGTCCCCGTTCAAGAAAGCGGGAACACTCTCGCCGTGGAGTCACCACATTGGGAACTCTATTTTGATGGCGCTTCCCGGGTGCTCAAGCAAACTGACGGCACCACAACTTATACCTCCGGAGCGGGCATTGTCCTGGTGACTCCACAAGGGGGAATATTACACAACTCATGTGCACTCATGAAGCCGTTGACCAACAATCAGGCTGAATATGAGGCGCTGATCGTGGGACTTCAACTGGCTGCCGAAATGGGCATCAAATTCATAAAAGTCTACGGAGACTCACAGTTGGTCATCCGTCAAGTGCTGGGGGACTATGAAGTTCGAAAAAAGGAATTGATCCCCTATCATGCCAAAGTAATGAAGCTCCGCGAGAGGTTCTACTTGTTCGAAATCGGACATGTCCCCAGGGGACAAAACTCTCAGGCGGATGCGCTAGCCAAACTGGCGTCCGCCCTAAAGCTTCCCCCTGAAGGGGAATTGGGCATAACTGTCCGACATAGGAGGCTGATGCCCAGTGTTCTCGAGGACGACTCCGACCCAGAAAATGCCGAAGTCAACACCCTCGAAGAAGAAGCCAGCCAAGAAGAAGACTGGCGCCAGCCGATCATTCAAATAAAGAGCGGTTGGCTGCCTTCAGACCGGGCCGAACGAGTCCGACTGCTACGGCGGGCCACATCATATCAAATGATCGGGGACCAACTATATCGGCTTGTCCATGAAAAAGACAAGTCTGTCCTCCTCCGATGTCTCTCCCCCAGAGAAGCCAAAGTCATCATGCACGAAGTCCATTCTGGACTGTGTGGAGCCCATCAAGCGGGAGACAAAATGAAAATCAACATCAAGCTGAAAGGCTTCTTCTGGCCGACCATGTACACGGATTGCGTCCAATACGCCCGTACGTGTCATCAATGCCAGGTCTTCAGTTCGGTGCCAAGAAAGCCGCCGAACGAATTACATCCAACTGCCCCTACATGGCCCTTTGCCGAATGGGGAATGGACGTTGTGGGGCCATTCCCACCATCCTCCGGCGGCCACAAGTTTATCCTGGCAGCTACCGACTATTTCTCCCGATGGGCGGAAGCAGTCCCTCTCCGGGAGGTAACCGGGGTAGCCGTTGCAAAATTTGTCAAGCAACACCTGATTTACAGGTTCGGCACCCCTCATTGGATCGTATCAGATAACGGTACGCCCTTCAGAAACAAAACGATATATGCGTTGGCGGCCAAATTCCAGATAGATTGGAGGACGTCAACGGTTTACAACCCTCAAGCTAATGGTCTGGCGGAAGCCTTCAACAAGACCCTCTGCAAATTGCTTGCCAAGATAGTCGGCAATCGCAAACGTGATTGGGGGGAGAAGGTGCACGAAGCACTCTGGGCATACCGGACGGTCTACAAGACCCCTACCGGGTGTTCCCCCTTCTCTCTGGTGTACGGAGCTGAAGCCATGCTCCCCATCGAAATTGAAATGTCATCCTACAGGGTAGCCGTCTACACCGGTCTTTAGCCCGAGGAACGACAAGAAACTGAAAGAAGGTTGGAGGAATTATCCGACCTAGAAGGCAAAAGGTTGGAAGCATACAAACATCTCCAATCCTATCAAGCCCACATGACTCGAGCCTACGACAAGCTAGTCAGGCCCCGTGTCTTCAAGAAAGGTGACCTCGTCATGGTCAAGCAGAGAGAGGTCATGGCAGGCAAATCAAGTGGTAAACTCCAGCCAAACTGGCGCGGACCGTACGTGGTCACCGGAGTGTATGAAGGCGGGGGATACACGCTGGCAACACATGCCGGCGATCGCCCCTTCCCACCACTAAATGGCAAGCATCTCAAAATGTACTTTGCCCCTGAGCATGAATTCCCTGGGCAGCAGCCCTCCGATCCCCTTATAGCCGAATCAGGCTAGGGTTGGGCACATGCACCCATTCCAAAAAAAAAAAAAAAAAAAAAAAAAACAAGGGAAGGGACTGAAAATACACGGGTCCCGGCTGACTCGGTCGCTCCCCAAAAAAGGGTGCCCAAGGGCAAAAGAGCCTATATATGAAAAAAAAAAGAGAGCCTATGGAAAAAGAGGGAAGAAAAGAAGAAAGAAGAATTTCCCCCCTTTTTTATGAGCTAAAAAAAAAACTCCTCCTTGGTCAGCAAACCGTCCAGGTCGACCAAGTTAATCCTTTAGCCGACAAACCCCCATGGTCGGCTAAAACCTCCTCCTTGGTCAGCAAACCGTCCAGGTCGACCAAGGTAATCCTTTAGCCGACAAACCCCCAGAAGGTCGGCTAAAAACTCCTTCTTGGTCAGCAAACCGTTCAGGTCGACCAAGTCAAACCCCATAGCCATAAACCCCCAGAAGGTCGGCTAAAACCTCTTCCTTGGTCAGCAAACCGTCCAGGTCGACCAAGTTAATCCTTTAGCCAATAAACCCCCAGAAGGTCGGCTAAAAACTCCTTCTTGGTCAGCAAACCGTCCAGGTCGACCAAGTCAATCCCTTAGCCAGCAAACCCCAAGAAGGTAGGCTATCCCTTCTGACCAATAAACCTCCGTGGTCGGTCAAACCTAAATCCTTAGCCAGCAAACCCCAAGAAGGTAGGCTATCTCTTTTGACCAATAAACCTCCGTGGTCGGTCAAACCTAAATCTTTAGCCAGCAAACCCCAAGAAGGTAGGCTATTCCTTTCGACCAATAAACTTTCGTGGTCGGTCAAACCCAAATCCTTAGCCAGCAAACCCCAAGAAGGTAGGCTATCCCTTTTTGACCAATAAACCTCTGTGATCGGTCAAATCAAAACCCCTTTAGCCAGCAAACCAAAGTGGTAGGCTAACCGAAATCTCCTTAGCCAGCAAACCCCAAGAAGGTAGGCTATCCCTTTTGACCGACAAACCTCTGCGGTCGGTCAAACCAAAACCTTAGCCAGCAAACCCCAAGAAGGTAGGCTATCCCTTTTGACCAACAAACCTCCATGGCCGGTCGAACCCTAAATCCTTAGCTAGCAAACCAAAGTGGTAGGCTAACCGAAATTTCTTTAGCCAGCAAACCGCAATGGTGGGCTAAATCCAAATGGGAGACCCCATGATCAATTGCCCCAGGGTCCGGCTCCGGGCCCTAGCAAAAAAAGAAAAGAAAAAGGGACTAAAAATAGAGATGTCCCGGCGGACTTGATCATCCTCCAAAAAGGGATGTTCGAGGGTAAAAAGGCCTCACACCCAGCTGAGGTGAAAATCCGAAAGGGCGCCTCAGGCAAAAATGGGTAACCCCTCGGTGTGAAAACCCGAAAGGGCGCACCGGAAAAAGCTAGAGGGGGCCATCCTCGGTGAAAACCCGAAAGGGCACTTGGGATGGTAATATGAAAAAAAGATGAACAAAAAAAAAAATCATCAAATCAAAGTTGGGTTGCTGGACAAAGCCCCGAGAAGGCCAGCCCCAGCACTCGAAATGTTGCATCAGATCTTGAGGAATGCCACAAATGCAAAATTCAAGCAGAAGATGCCGAGAGCAAGCCTGGGAAAAGCCAATAAGGCAAATCCCAGAAAGAAGAAATACAAAAACAGTCGGGGAGCAAAGCCAGAAAAGGCAAGCCTTCTCGACTAAAGATCAAAATCGGGTTGCTGGACAAAGCCCCGAGAAGGCCAACCCCAGCACCCGAAATGTTGTACTAGATCTGGAAGAATGCCAGAAATGCAAAGTCCAAAAAGAAAAGGACATCGCTCGAACTTACCGGTCCAAGAAACCGAGTAGAGGGCGGGAAAAGGCAATACTCGGATGAAGACAGCCAAGGTCAGCTCCAAGCAAAGTCAAGGAGCAGCTCTTCGATGAAACTCACCCCTAGAGTTGACTGGTGGAGCGGGTCCATGTTACTTCTCTGAAGTGATGTGCGCTCTCCTGGGTCCTCTCGTGGGAACTCGAGTAGAAAACAAATCTGAAAAATATGCGAGCGAGGAGAGCTGATGGCTCAGCGCGAGAAGCATAGCAAGTTTGATCGCCGGCTCAACCGGCAACAACAACAAATTGTTATCCTAGTCGCTGGCGACACTACACAAATATTGAAGCGCATCGCTGTGGTTTTCAACCCAACTCCTCGCCAAGTCATTAAGACCATGGGTAGAGTTTGATAATCGCCACGGGACACCCGCCTTCGTCTTCGTCTATGACGGATATCCCGTGGGGGGCATTTGTTGAACCCGAAAAATATCGGGATTTAAACAAGTCCCGGGTGGCGAACTCGTCCGGAAATCCACAAAAGTCCGGGAATAAACCCTGGCCTTCCCCACTCGAACACCTGAGATAAACGGATTTGAGTCCACGGGTCGACCCGGAACGACCCGGAGTGAGACGTTCAAGAGGCCTGTCAACGGTAGGGATACGCACCCCGGACAGCCGAAACTCAATGTCCGGACTCACGTTCAAGATCGCGCCCGATGCGGACGGGTTCAGAAAAGTCAAATGCACGTGCTCTCCGAAAATGGAGTCAAACGCACGAGAAACGGTCGAAAACGCACGAAGGGTACACGACAAAAGGGCCAGGCCAAGGCGCACCCCCGCCGGTCTCTCCGCCTCTCTGCCGCGCTGCCTCGACGCTCGTGCTGCCTCGACGCCTGTGCCGCGCACCCCCGCCGGGTCGCGCACCCCCGTCGGTAGGCCCCCTCAAAATCCTATAAATAGGGGTGCATACCCCCATTGCAAACCCGGGCTTCCAGGGGCGAGGCTCTTGCGCGGAGACCTCCGCCCGAGGGATTTTTCCTCCCCTACGCTGGCGAGATGCTTCTGCGTCCCAGCGAAACTTGAGGCCGCCTGGCGCTCGAGACTTCTCTCGCGCAGGCCCTCAGGGGATGTCCCTCTCCTTTGGGAGGGAGAGGACCCGTTTGTTCTCCATATGAAGACCCCAGTGCGGGACCCTGTTTGTGTAAAATTACACAAAGGTCCTCCTGGGGGAGAAGATTTGTGCATGCATGTGAAATTGCACATATGTCCCGCACACGGGTCCAAGCTTCTGTGAAAATGCACAAAGCCTCCGGGAATATAAAATTTGTGTATGTGTATATCAAAAGTACACATATACTCCTGTCAGCCAGAAATGTTGCAGGAACACCTCTGCTTCTGAGAAAATTGCAGAAATATCCCCGTGAAGGATAAAATTGCATAAATATCCCCATGAAGGAGAAAGTTGCAAGAATACCCCTACTGGCCCCGAAAATTACAGATACGTCCTTGTGGTGCGGGAAATGGCAAAGACAGCCTGACGGTTCGCGCCTCTTGTCCAACCCGGTGGAGCGGGACCCACGTCACTTCCCTGAAGCGGCGTGCGCTCTCCTGGGTGTGACTTGAAGCCGGACTCGAGGGGAGTTCCCGAGAAAGTCAACAAATGACCGGGACGCCCGGGACAGCCAGAAATCGGCCGGGACGTCCGGAAAAGCCAGAAATCGGCCGGGACGCCCGGGACAGTCAGAAATCGACAGAGATGTCCCGAAAATCCAGAGATCGACAGAGATGTCCCGGAAATCCAGAAATCGACAGAGATGTCCCGGAAATCCAGAAGACAGCAGAGATGTCCCAGAAAGCCAGAAAACGACCGGGATGTCCAAGCATATCAAGATGCGGCCATTGCAAAAGAATGCCACCTTCGGCCCAAAAATTACGCACAAGCTTCCTCCTTTGAGCGGGCACCTGCAAACCACTTCGGTTGGCCCGGGTGTGGTCCGTGCGCGAGCTTATATAGGCCGCACGAGTCGGGGGAGGTCTTCGACACTCGTTGGTGCTGTCTCCTTGGCCGGGCCCTCCTGCGCTCGCCTCATAGAGACGCCACAGGTTGTTACAAGACCCCCGAGGCTCATGTTATAAGTCCTCCGATGTCATAAAACGACATACGTCGAGGCACATGTTCTAAGTCCTCCGATGTCATAAAACGACATATGTCGAGGCACATGTTCTAAGTCCTCCGATGTCATAAAACGACATACGTCGAGGCGCATACTCAAGTCCTCCGGTGTCATAAAATGACACACGTCGAGGCTCCTGTTTAAGTCCTCCGGTGTCACGAAAGACATACGTAGAGGCATGTTACCTTGTGGAGGCACAAACACCCCACTAGTAACAAAAATGTACTCTTTACCATGTAAACGTCCGACTGAGGCACAAACACCCTGTCGTCGACGCCCATGTAAATGACTTGTTGTATTCACGTCCAGTGGAGGTATAAGTCCCCACTAAAGGCGTAAATGTAAATGTCATAAATATAAATGACATGAGCATGCTTCAATAAAATTGTGGAAATTTGCTTGTCATCTGCCCTTTCTTCTTGAAATTTCGGCATACGGTTAGTTAATAAACATTACGCATTCGAAGGTATTCGAGTGTTATACTCGATGTAAATGAAACATCGACTTCGGTCGGTGGGGAACGGTCCAGTACACGACCACTCCAATCGTCTTGAACGCGAGCGCACGCGGAAAATAAATGAAATGAAATTCGAGGGTATCAGGGTTCGCACCCAATACTCCTCGTGAAACAAATCTTTGTTTGTTTCCCGTAAACAGTCTGGCACGCCCAAAATCCGTCATTTCAGAAAAGAAGTGAAGAGAAAATAAATAAAATGAGAAAGAAAAATCCGCGTTCCAACAATGAACATCTAAAAGTCTACCTCCACACCCTAATGCACCGGCAGCCCTACGAACTGATGTACTCCTAGGAAGAGATCTCCTAGAGTCGTCTCTAGACAAATGTGCTCCCGATGTCCCCAAACCCCTTCGTCTGTCATCTTCCTCCGCATAAGAACGGCGACTAGCGCGTGCCGTTGCAGTGAACTCAGGATCAGGATCATCATGATCATCATCATCATCTTCATCATCATCCACATTAATTGGTAGAGTATAATCTCTACGAATCTGTCTCCCAGAAATCTCAACTTGAAGTTGTTGTTGCTGTTGAATTGTCAATAATTTTTCTGTTTTTTCCCCTTCATATATGCTTTTATTTCATTTCTAACTTCCATTGGACAAGATGGACATTTTGAAACATTTCCAGCAATCCCAGCAAGATATTGTTTAAGGCGATATATGCCTCCAAACATGTCCTTTGAACACCAATTACATTTGACTTTTTTCTTAGATGCATCAAGAAGAGTACCATGAACCCAACTAAGATCAATGGTCTGCTCCACCTCTTGCTCTTCATGTTCTTGATGTGCCATATTCCTGTGTAAGAATGTAATTGAATTGCACGTTAATTACACAAAATCCCTAATTTTTAAACCCTAATTAAGGCTTAGTTTGGGAATTTTGGGAAAAAAGGGTCATACAATGTAATTAAATCTACATAAAAACTCTAATCAACTAAAATGACTACATTGGACACTCAATTGCACATTAATTATATGAATGACCTAAAATCCCTAATTTTTAAACCCTAATTAGGGTCATTTGGGGATTTTGAGGGAAAACAGACCATGTAATGCAATTAAGTCTACCAACAAACTCTAATCAACTAAAAAAAATCTATTAGACACTCAATTGCACGTTAATTTCATTCATGGACACAAAATTCCTAATTGTTAAACCCTAATTAGGGCTCAATTTGGGGATTTAGGAGAATGAGAGTCATAAACATGTTAAATATGCTGTAGATCTAAATATGCTATAGATCTATAGCATATTTAACATTTCCTATTTTTCAGATTTTTAATTTTTTTTAAAAAAAACTCACCTCAAAGAAGAGAGAGAAGATAACAGAGAGAGAGGAAGGAGCAGCGGCGGCGGCGTGCAGTGGCGGCGGTGGTCGGCGGCGACCCTCCTCGGAGCTCCAGCGGCGGCAGTGGCGGGGGAGAGCAGCTCCGGCGGGGGGAGGGGGGGCAGAGGGCTGGGAACTGGGAAGGGGGCTGGGAAGGGGGGGGCTTGGGACTGCGCAGACAGCTCTGTCTGCGCAGTCCCGTGATCCCTCCTTAAGGAGGGATCCGTGGAGTCGGCCCTAGTCGGGCCAGATCCGCGACTCCAGGCGGATCCGGTCCAACTAGGGCCGACTCCGCGGATCCTGGCTCCCGCTTCCAGTTGAAGCAGCCAGGACTGAGTGGACTCGGGCCGAGTCGGGGTGCCACCCCCGATTCTACCTAGCCCCATGGGTGGGTGTCCCCCCCCCCCCCCCCCCCCCCAAGTCGGGTCGCCAGGGGCCGACCCGACTCAGAGTCGGCCGACTCCGCTCCGAGTCGGCCGACTTTGCCATCCATGTCTGTGACGCCCTGAGTGCCGCGGAAAATTCGGGTGCACACAGATGTCATTTGATTAAGTGTAATAACATGCGGGTAGATGAAAAACATGACATTATATTTACATATAATAGTCTTATATCACACAGTCATAGTTCTTCACTTGGTAGGTACCAAGTAATTGTACAATAAGAGAAAAAAAGAAAAGTATAAAAAGTGGTTCTTCTTGTCTACTCCTCAGTCCCTTGTTCGCCCTCTTCCTTTTCGGTCTTACTAGAACTTGGAAAAAGTGTTGTAATCACATTATGAGCTAATTGCCTAGTAGGTAAATTCATACTGCTCGGGGTTAAGTGATTAAGACATTAAACAGTGGTACATAAACTTGATGAATAAGTATACTGAAATTTGACATGGTAATGAGAGAGTATATTAAGCTTAAATAGAACACATTGAATCATGTGTTACAAGAATGTCACTGTAAGGATGTTAGGCATGTACCATCAAGTAAAGGATAAAATTAGAAATAAGAAGAGTCAAGTAAAACAAGTTTATAAGGGTAAGTTATCAGGAAGTGAGAATTTTTCATGTATCGAACAACTAGATATTGAGCATCAAGTGCTCACATGTACATTATCTGAAACCAGATGTCTAGTAAATTTAACATGTCCTTTAGGCGCAATGCCACACCAGACCATTCACACTCCCATGGGCACAAGTACTTTTGGGTGCTCCTCCCGGGACCAGGTCAGGGCCCTTTAATTGGTTCATTCCAGCATTGTAAATCCACGAGAGATCTAGAGATCCCAAGTTCTAGACATTGCAAGTGAATTTTTAAGAAAATTTGAGACAAGCTAACATGTAAGAGTTGATCCATGAATACTTTATAAATCACTTTTATAAGAGGGAGTAACTTAATAATTATTTCAGGTAAATCTGAAATTTAATATACCATAATTCATGTAAAAATTATTTCAAAAAAGAACTCTGATTAACAGGGTGTGTCGACCTGAGTCACTGGAAATAAGGGTTAGGTCACCCTGAATATAGGGTGTGTCAACCTGATGAAAGGGTGTGTCAACCTGGTGAAAGAGTGTGTTGACACACTGAAGGATGTGTCGACTCTCTGAAGGGTAGTGTTGACACTCTGAAGGGTAAGTGTTGACATTATTCTGGCTTTTCAGAACCTACTAATCAAAGAGATTGGTCTTAATAGAATTCAACCTCATACCCTCTATTAAAAGAATATGCTACAGACATTAATATCAAGTTTTGAGAAAATAATGATGAATTCTAATTTCATAAGAAATTACAGAGGTCTGCGATGGTATTAAGAGAAATTACATAAATATATAAATGACCCAGAAATCACATGATAGCCTTTTAAAGTGAAACTTGAGATGATATATTTGTTTCTGATCTATGTTAATTGTAATTCTTGATTTATAAACTTGATTAAGGATCAAGGGAAACATTACTATCTTATAGGTATTGTGAAGATACCTACCTTGTACTTCCTTTTTTTCTTTCTTCTTAACAGAACCTAGTTGGCTTTTACTCCTGCGAAACTCTTTTTTTCCTGGCGTTTCTTCTTCTTCCAATGCTTTCACTGCCAACCCCTTTCTATCTATATATATATTTACTTGCACATGCATGCTAAACACTTCTACACTCTCACATGTAACTTTCTTATCATTGCACCCACTTTCTCTTAACACCTCACACATTCACGCATGTTACACTAACAAGCACACACTTACACGTATGCATGTACATGTAGAAATGTTTATCCCTTTCTTTGGTTTTAGTTTATCATTTCTTTTGATACACACACATATGTTTACACTAATGCATATGTACACTTTTACACGTGCCTACCCCTACATACATATGTTCACACTTGGACGCCAATTACTTCTAGGTGAAGGAATAATCAACTTATGTAAACAATTTATGTAAATAGATTGTTATTTATTTAGGTCTGTTTGGAACCTTAATTTAATATTTAAATGACATCCAATCAAAACGAAATTTGAACCACAGTTTAATTACAATGTGGTAAGTTTTATAGTAATTTTTATTTAATTTTATGAAATAAACATTTATTAGGTACAAATTGTCCCAAAAAATAGATAAATCAGATTTACCTCGTTAACCGTGCATAAAAATTCTCAATATTTATATTTTTGGAATCAACATAGTTTTCTGATAATTATGGTAATTTCAAACTTAAATTTCGTTACCAAAATCGAATGACATCCTGTCGGTGTACATATGTCCGGAAATGGTACCGACATGGAACAATGTAAATCTTTGAATGATTTTCTGGTGCAGATATGCTAGACTTATAGCTTCATACTTGATATTAATTTGAGGTGTCACATTATCTTTCTTTGTCTTTTTGCAGCTGTAGATAATGTCTTGCTTCAGCCTTCCTCTAGCGAGGTTTTCCTCGGGCTATCCGGCGCGTTTCCGAGCCACATCTCCTGGCCAGATCTTCCTCAAGACGCTCCGATGCCAGGAAAGGAAGGGGTGCTTGAGTTCTTAATGGGGTCCGCCCAGACCATGGATGGCATAGTCGGGTCGCGGTGCTGGGTCGGACCCAGTCGACCCCGACCCGAGTCCGGTCGGATTGGAGGATCCGCACGACTCTATTGGAGCATGTTAAACAAATGATAAAAAATTGTAAAAAAATGAGGAAAAATTAGAAAAAATTCTTAAAAAACATATAATAATAGAACATTTTGGGTATATCTATAGTCTAGTTTCATATATGTTCATATTACAATAAAGAGCAACGATAATTATGTTACCTTATTTACATCATTTAAGTAAATGTTATATTTGTAGTTTCATTTATTTAAGATATTACTTGTAAATAAGGAAGTACCCCCCATTTGAATCCAATAAAAATATTAGAAAAATCATATCTCTTACAAATAAAAAGTCAACTCTCACATCCAAGAAGAAATCGCGATTTCGGTGGTTCCATCAAAATAACAACTTTCTAATCTTTCATAATTTGATGGGCCGCCCCAGGGAACCTTGGATGGCAGCGGCGGACTCACTTTGGGGCGAGGTTAGGCGGCTGCATCAGGAGGCGGCCTTGGCAACCCATCGCCTCATAATCCAAGAGCTCAAAGGGGAGATTGCCTCGTTGGAGCAGAAAATTGAGGCCTCTCGTTTACAGGAGAGCATCTTTCGTAAGTGCGCCGAAACTTTGAGGGTCAGTAGGGCTAGTTCCAGTGATGAAGCTATTGCACTACGACGGACGATTGAAGATGCCTCGAAGCGCCTTGCCGAATGTGAGCTTACCCTTGCGGTCTTTGACAGAGGAGTGATCGAAGCTGAGGCAGAGGTGGCCAATCTAGAGCGAGAGTGCTCAGATTTCTAGGCTAGGCTCTTCGCCCACCAGGCCACTTTGGCCGGCTTGCAGAGTGGGCCTCCGAGTTTTCTTTAAGAGGGCGGCCTTATGGCTTTTTGTATTTTCAGCCGAAGTCTGTGCTTTATCAGCTACTCCGAGGGCATGTCTCAGGCTCCCATATATTTGAGAAATGACAGATTTTGAATTGTCGACCACATTTGCGCCTGACACTAATGCAACTTTTGTATGCATCCTTTTTCTTTTTCCTTTTTTTGCTTGTCATTTGTTTGCGTCAAGGTTCACCGCATCGGGGAATCGGGGCAAATCGGGTTTTTCCTGATCCGCCACGATTCGCCAGAATCGAACCGATTTGCATGGGAATTGGATGGGAATCGGGCGAGTCGGAATTCTCCTGATTCGATCTGATTTGGTCGAATCAGACCGATTCAATCCGATCTGGCAAACCATGGTTGGCGTTGCCGTTTTCTGGCTCGACCTCTCTTTCTCTTTCTTCCCTTCTTTTCCACATTGGATTCTGAACCTCCTCGTGTCTCATCAAAGTGGGAAGGGCCTGATCATCGTTGTTTCGGTAGTAGTCCCTTATATTGACAACTCATCAGTAGTGAGCGCAATGGTTGCCTCATCATCGACGACTCATATGCTCCCCCGCATGATGAGGGTAGGGATGAACCCAAGGGACGTTTCTTTCCCCTTTTAGAAAGATTTTTTCTTTTTTTTATATTTGATTTTAATTTTGATTTTTTTCACATTACCATCTTCGGCGCCCTTTCGGGTTTTCACCGAAGATGGCCCCCTCTAGTTTTTCCGGTGTGCCCTTTCAGATTTTCACACCGAGGGGTTACCCATTTTTGACTGAGGCGTCCTTTCGGGTTTTCACCTCAGCCGGGTTATAACATTTTTACCTTTAAGTACACGGGAAGCCGCATACTTAAGTCTGTTAGGGCATCTCTTTTTTAAGCCCCATTTTTCATTCATCATTTTTTTTTTGTTGCTCGGCACAATCCTAGGACATTTGCCTGTAGGATTTGGAATTTGAACTTAACTTACCATTGCGGTTTGCTGGCTAAGAGGGATATACCTCGGCCTATCATTTTGGTTTGTTGGCTAAGGAGGGTATAACCTACCATTGTGGTTTGTTGGCTAAGGGTGACATAGTTTAGCCTATCATTTTGGTTTGCTGGCTAAAAAAGATATGACTCGGCCTACCATTTTGGTTTGTTGACTAAGGATATATGTCTTAGCCTACCATTTTGGTTTGTTGGCTAAGGGGATATGACTCGGTCTACCATTGTGGTTTGTTGACCAAGGAAGACTATGACTCAACCTACCATTGTGGTTTGTTAGCTAAGCGAAATATAACCCAGCCTACTATTTTGGTTTGTTGGCCAAGAAAGACATAGGTTAGCCTACCATTTTGGTTTGCTGGCTAAAAGGGATATGACTCGGCCTACCATTTTAGTTTGTTGACCAAGAAAGACATAGGTTAGCTTACCATTTTGGTTTGCTGGCTAAAAGGGATGTGACTCGGCCTACCATTTTGGTTTGTTGACCAATGAAATATGACTCAGCCTACCATTATGGTTTGTTGGCTAAGGGAGACGACTCGATCTACCATTTTTGTTTGTTGACCAAGGATATAGTTTAGCCTACCATTTTGGTTTGCTGGCTAAAAAAGATATGACTCGGCCTACCATTTTGGTTTGTTGACCAAGGAAAATATGGGTTAGCTTACCATTTTGGTTTGCTTGCTAAAAAGGATATGACTCGGCCTACCATTTTGATTTGTTGACCAAGAAAGACATGGGTTAGCCTACCATTTTGGTTTACTGACTAAAAAGGATATGACTCGGCCTACCATTTTGGTTTGTTGACCAAGGAAATATGACTCAGCCTACCATTGTTGTTTGTTGGCTAAGGGAGATGACTTGGTCTACCATTTTGGTTTGTTGACCAATGATATAGTTTAACCTACCATTTTGATTTACTAGCTAAAAAGGATATGACTCGGCCTACCATTTTGGTTTGTTGACCAAGGAAATTTGACTCAGCCTACCATTGTGGTTTGTTGGCCAAGGGAGATGACTCGGTCTACCATTTTGGTTTATTGACCAAGGAAAATATGACTTGTAAATGAGATTTTTCTATTTTCTTTTTCTTTTTTACACATTACGAACCCCAGTGCCCTTTCGGGTTTTAACCGAACCTGGCCTCCTCTGACTTTTTTCAATGCGCATTTTCGGGTTTTCACGTTGAGGGGTTATCCATTTTTGCCTGAGGAGCCCTTGCGGGTTTTCACCTTAGCCGGATTTTAGGCTTTTTTACCCTTGGACACTCCTTTTGGGGAGCGACCAAGTCCGTCGGGACATCTCTATTTTTAGTCCCATTTCTTTTTTTTTTCTCTTTTTTTTTTCTTCCCTTTTTTTTTACATAGGCATATATGCCCGACTTTTAGCCTGGTTCAGGCATAGGGACATCGGAGGGCGGTTGCCCCCCGGAGTTCATGTTCAGGGGCATAATAAAGCTTCAAGTGACTGCCATTTAGCAGCAGGAAGGGGCGCTCGCCAGTATGTGTCGCCAGCGTGTATCCTCCTTCTTCATAGACTCCAACAACCACATACGGTCCGCGCCAATTAGGCTGGAGTTTTCCGCTTGATCAGCCTGCCATGACTTCTCTTTGTTTGACCATGACAAGGTCGTCTTTCTTGAATGCACGAGGCCTGACCAACTTATCATATGTTCGAGTCATGCAGGCCTAGTAAGATTGGAGATACTTATATGCTTCCAACCTTTTGCCTTCTAGGTCGGACAATTCCTCCAACCTTCTTTCTAGTTCTTGTCGCTCCTCGGGTTGGAAGCTAGTATGGATGGCTACCCTGTAGGATGACATTTCAATTTCAATGGGGAGCATGGCTTTAGCTCTGTATACCAAGAAGAAGGGGGAGCACCCGGTGGGGGTTCTATAAACCGTCCGGTACGCCCAGAGTGCTTCATGCATTTTCTCCCCCCAGTTGTATTTGCGATTGCTGACTATCTTGGCAAGCAGCTTGCAGAGGGTTTTGTTGAAGGCTTCCGCCAGACTGTTGGCTTGAGGATTATAGACTGTTGATGTCCTCCAGTCTATATGGAACTTGGCCGCCAATGCATATATTATTTTGTTTTTGAACGGTGTACCATTATTTGATACGATCCGGTGAGGGATGCCGAACCTATAGATTATGTGTTGTTTGACAAATTTAGCGACAGCTACCCTGGTCACCTACCGTAGGGGGATTGCTTCTGCCCATCGAGAGAAATAGTCGGTGGCCGTCAAGATAAATTTATGGCTGCCAGAGGATGGTGGGAAAGGTCCCACAATATCCATTCCCCATTCCGCAAAGGGCCATGTGGGATTTATTGAATGCAATTCGTTCGGAGGCTTTCTTGACACCGAACTGAAGACCTGGCACAGATGACACGCGCGGGCATGCCGGACACAATCCGTGCACATGGTTGGCTAGAAGAAGTCTTTTAGGCTTTAGTTTGATATTGATTTTCATTTTATCTCCAGCCTGATGCTCCCCGCACAGTCCAAAGTGGACTTCGTGCATGATAACTTTGGTTTCCTTAGGGGAGAGGCACCTTAGGAGGACGAACTTGTCTTTTTTATGGACAAGCCGGTACAATTGGTCACCGACCAATTGGTAAGATATGACCCACCGTAGCAGTTGGATTCTTTCAACCCGATTTGGGGCCAACTAGCTGTTCTTTATTTTGACGATAGTTGGCGCCATTCTTCTTCTGAGGTGATTTCTTCCCTGAGGGTGTCAATCTCTATAATTTCTGGGTCATGTTCATCCCCCAGAATGTTGGGCATCAGCCTCCTATGCCGAACAGTTATCCCTAATTCCCCTTCAGGGGGGAGCTTCAAAGCGGACGCCAATTTGGCTAAAGCGTCTGCCTGAGAGTTCTTGCTTCTAGGAACATGCCCTATTTCAAACATATAGATCTCTCACGGAGCTTCATTACTTTGGTATGATATGGGATTAGTTCTTGTTTCCGAACATCATAATCCCCTAGCATTTGACGGATGACCAACTGTGAGTCTCCGTAAACTTTTATGCTTTTGATACCCATTTCGATGACCAGTTGAAGCCTTACAATCAATGCTTCATATTCGGCCTGGTTGTTTTTTCAATGGCTCTATGAGTGCACATGAATTATGGAGGATCCCCCCTTGTGGAGTCACCGGGACGATTCCCGCTCCGGAGGTAAAAGTCGTGGTGCCGTCAGTTTGCTTGACCACCCACAAGGCACTATCGAAATAGAGCTCCCAATGTAGTAGCTCAATAGTAAGAGCGTTTTCACTCTCTCGAATAGGGGGCTCTACTTGTTGACTCCCCTCCCCTTGAGAAGGCGAGAGCATTTCCTCCTTGGGAAGTTTGAAGTCGAGGGTAGAGCCTGCTGGGAGTGGATGTGTTGCTAGAAAGTCAGTCATGCCTTGTCCTTTGATCGCTTTTCTCGGGACAAAGGTAATATCAAACTCCATAGGGAGTAGAGCCCACTTTCCTAGCCTCCTTGATAACACAAGTTGGTTGAGGAGTACTTTTAGCGGGTCTATCCTTGGTATGAGGTTGACTTGGTGGGCCAATAAATAATGCCTTAATTTCTTGACGGCAAATATCAGCGCCAAACATGCTTTCTCTATGGGGGAGTAACGATGCTCTGGGCCCACCAACATTTTGCTGAGGTAGTATAACGGCTGCTCTTTGCCTTCCTCATTTATCTGTGCCAAGAGGGCCCCCAACGACGTTTCCATGGCCGCAACAATATAGAGGATGAGCGGCTTCCCTTTCGCCGGGGCTCCCAATACGGGAGGAGTAAGGAGATATTCTTTGATTTCTTCAAAGGTGTCTTGGCACTCTTGATCCCATATGAATGGGGCTCCTTTCTTCATCAATTTATTGAAGGGAGCGCATCTACCCAAGAGATTAGAGATGAACCGCCTAATATAGGCCAGCCTCCCCTGGAGGGATTTCAGCTCCGTCAGGGTTTTTGGCGGCGACAGTTCCCTAATTGCCTTGATTTTGACAGGATCGATTTCTATCCTGCAGTATTTAACGATGAAACCAAGGAATTTGCCGCTCAAAACGCCAAAGGTGCACTTCATTGGCTTCATCTTCAGTTGGTGCTGGCGAAGCCTTTCAAAGACCTGGCATAAATCACCCAAATGGTCTCCTCGCCTTTTGATCTTGACGACCAAATCGTGAACATAACACTCAACCGTACTGTGGAGCATTTCGCCAAAGATCTTGGTCATGGCCCTTTGATAGGTAGCCCCAGCATTTTTCAGGCCGAAAGACATTTTTTTATAGTTGAAAATCCCTTTGGGGGACCTGAAGGCTGTATGGTCCTTATCTTTGGGAGCCATATGAATTTGATTGTAATCGGACGACCCGTCTATGAAGGATAATGTTTCGTGCCCGGTGGTCATATCGACCATTGTTTCGGTGATCGGGACTGAGAAGTCGTCCTTCGAACATGCTTTATTCAAGTCTTTGTAATCGATATAGATTTGGACTTGACCATTCTTCTTTTTCACTGACACTATATTAGCCAGCCAGGTGGGGTAGATGCAGGGCTCGGTGAAGCCGACTTTGAGGAGTTTATCCACGTCGGAGTTCACTTTGAGCTCCAGCTCATGGCGCATGCGCCTTTGGGCCTATTTGACCGGCTTGGCGGTAGGGAGTATTGACAACTCGTGCTCGGCCACAGAGGGATCCAGGCCTGACATTTCTTTATATGTCCACACGAAACAATCTTTGAACTCTAGCAAGAGTTGATGATATGACTGTCTCTCCTCTTTATTAAGGAGGGCGCTGACAAAGATTGGTCGGGGTTCCTCTAATTCCTTAAGGTTGAGCTCGACCAACTCATCCACAGTAGCTTACCCACCATCTTCAATTTCGCGGGGCGCCGACTGTAGCTCGATGAAGTCCTTTTCATCGTCGGAGTCGGCGACATGGACGTCATAATATCTAAAGTCCTCCTCGGAAAATGAGCAGAGTTGTTGCTCCTTATCTTGAGGTGCTTTCGGGAGTGGTGCCTCATTTATGAGGACAAATACATCCCCTCCTTCCTGCGGCTTTGTTATGGAGGCAGGAGGTTGTCCACCAGCATGGTGGTGATCCGGTGAGGGCACGAGCCCAACGGTGTTGACCGCATAGTAGGCCTCGAAGTCTATCCTTCAATCATAGCCCAACCCCCTTGTGTCTTTCATAGAATTGGGGGGTTTCTCCCGGAGTTGCTTCGAATACCACAACTGGTGGAAATATTCCCACCGAGAAGGATCTTGCATCTACACGATCTTCTACTTTTGACATAATTTCTTAATGCGCCCAGACATATCGTTCATTTCTTGGACGGGTTCAAGGGCAATTTGAGTCATCTGACTCCAGCTGAAGTCGTCTTTGAGGGGCCCATGTGGGAATAGATCCCCCTTATAGAAGATGATCAACTTGGGCGTCTTTCCTTTCTCGAGACTCTCCCTTTTTTGATAGGTGACGATGAACGTCTTTAGCTGCTCCACCTTATGCTCCTCCCTATGGAAGGGCAACTACATGCATGCCGAGGGCAAGGAGATGCTTTTGTCGATTGCCTCGCCAATGGTGTTTGCTTCATAGTTGATCTCCCGCCTTTTCGGGCAGCTGGGCCTAGGGTCAGTAGACTCGACCCAGAGACCGAGTCGGTGGATTTCGAGGAGATCTTTATTGACAGTGAAGAGCTCCTCCTCTTCCTCATTTTGCTTTTCTTGACTCGCACCGACATCTTGCTTTCCTTTGCCTTTTGGAGCAGTCGAAGGCTCGCCAAGGGATTTGCAGAAATATAATTGGGCATTCTCCAGATTACATTCGTTTGGACGAAAGGGGGCCCGTTCGGCGAAGACTGTATGTTGTTCTCCCTCCTTGACATACTTTATGCACTGGTGGAGCGTCGAAGGGATGACCCGATTTTCATGCAGCCATGGCCTTCCCAGGAGAGCTTTGTATGAGGTGTTTGCATTAATGATGTAGAATACGACCTCGGTGGTGAAGTCATCCATGACTAGTTGTACTTCTACCTTTTCCAAGGCGCTTTCGGAGTTCTGATTGAACCTGACGATTTTGACATCATTTACCCTTTGTAGGTAGGGCATAAGATATAGAGACTTGAAAGTCTTCAGGGGCATTATATTGACGGATGCCCCAGGGTCAACCAGAATTCGGTTGAGCTCGTGCCCATTGACCATTCCTTGCATGTACAAGGGGCGGTTATGGTATAATGAAGGTAGCAGCATATCTTTGTCAGAGAACGTCACCTCTCCCGCTAGTGCCTATAGGGCTTGAGTTTGGAGTTCGATCACATGAGCTTCATAGACTTCGGGCGCTTGCAATGTTTTGATGAGGGCCCCTCTCAACTCCTTGCTCCAAGCGATAGCGTCCCATACAGTGATATTGGCGGGGGACCGCTTCATATGTTGTATGATTTTGCGGTCGGCTCGAGCACGAATTTGATCCAATGGGAGGACCATGTCTGCCAAAGATTCCGATGACTGCCCGAGTTTGTCGCTTTGTTTCACCCTTGGGTGTTTATCTGGCCTTTCTTCGAATAAGGGAGCCAAGAGACCTTCCTCCGGGGATGAGGTCTCACCTTTGTCTTCTTGAGGTGGAGCTTGCCGAGTAGTCAGCTCGACAACCCTTTTGTGGGGGAGCTCGCTTGTGACTTCCTCCTACTCTTCTTCTTCGTCAGAGGGGTCGAAGACTAAGGAATTTACCCGCACTTCTATTTCGGGGACGTGTTGAGGCTTTTTTCCCCGGAGGACTATGATTTTGTTGAGGCTCGGCGAGTCGGGCTTCTCGCCGGGAGGTACGATAGATTTCTTTCTTCGTCCGTGACCCTTTCCTCTGCCTCAATTACGGTGCTGATAAGTCGCCATAGTAGTTTTGTCGGCCGAAGGCTGCATGCTTGTGGACGGCAGTATCAACACCATATTGCAAGAGAAGTTCTTCAACATATCTTCCAACTTTTCCATGGTGATTTCATCCTCCTTATAGAAGATGGCTAGTTCCTCGGGCAGAAGCAGTTTCTCGCCTTCTTGTACCCGCTGGAGCATTTGATGGAGCCAGTTTTTGAGTCTAATTTTGCACTCCATCTCTTCCCAAGAGATATATTTGTCCAAAGAAACGCCCTTGGTAGGCTTGGAGGTAACGTATTCCTTCAGCTCATCGATGAGCTTTGGTAATTTCTGGAGTGGGGTCAGCTCTAGTGAGGCCATCATCGTCGTTGCTTGTTCAGCTTGTTTCTTCAGGTGTCTTTTCAGATTCTTCTGCTTGTTCTTCTCTTGTTTCTTTGCTTGCGCCATTTCAAGTGGCAATGGATCTTTTGTCTGCACAGCTGGTTGAGAAGTATTCTCTTGACAGAAATGATTATGCGACCCTCCCTTTTTAGGGAATGTTAGAGGAGAGTGTTTCTTGGGGGCCACAGTGACCCAGTCAGCTCCATCTAGCTGATGCTGAAAAGTGGAATTGATTGCCTGCTCAACTATCTCGAGCGGTAATTCCTGGAATTCAGTCATATAGGGGCTAGAATTCGGGAGGTTGGCTCCGTTATGGGCTCCTTACCCCTTTGGTCTTCATTTCGCCACATGGGAGGCCTGGAAGACTCTGGCTGGGCCCCAGTCCCGCTACTTTGTTTGGAGTTGGCCGGGAACGCCCATGGTGGACACGACTCCCTTGGTTATACACAGGGTCCAACTCCTCATTTGGAGATAAATTTCCGGGGTGGTGCCCCGAGACCTTGCCCCCTGATCTTTGTCCTGGAGGGGGTGTTATTTGATGTTGGGGGGACCCCTTCTTTTGTCGAGGTGGTCGCTGCGGGACTTGCTCTGCTGGGCTTTCAACATTAGCCAGAGACCGCGGCGGTGGTATAATCCACCCTTGTTCATCGAGCACAGGTCCCTTAATATTTGCGAACTACATGTAGTCACTTTGCTCCAGTTCTTGCTGAGCTGTTTCCCTTGTTTTTTTCAAGACCATGGAATTGCCTTCCGAGTTGATTTTTCCCCTTTGTATCAAGGTCTCGATCCAATCCCGGACAATTGGGCATCGGTCGGTAGGATGGAACAACATGGCATGATATCGACAATACATGGGGTGGTTTATCTCCTCCTCAGTATATGTCGGTGGTGGATCTTGTGCCATTATGTAGCCTTCTCTCAGAAGATTGTCAAAAATCTTGTCAATGTTCCCTTTCATAAAGGAGCTTTAATGAGAGAGCCGCCATCCCGGATACCATAGGGTGGGGACAGCGTTGGAGGAACCGGCTTTCGCTGTCTCTGGCTCCGGGAATATGAATGCTGCTGCTATATAGATTTCCGGCAGATGGATGACGTTGACTGAATGGGTAACAACGTCAATTGAGTGATTCGCCCATTCGTGAATGTGATGCGGCAGATCGACACGGGAGCTGCCCAAGTCGATGACTCCTTGGTTGATCTAGGCTTCAACTTTATCATGGCAGTCCTCCAGGTCATGTCCCGCGACTTGATGATATATGCAGTAGTTCGCCGGGATACTTGGTGGCTGACAGCCTAATAACCCTCCCCGTAGGCAGGCACGAAAGAGCGCCAGAGTCCGATGACGTGGGAATGAATATAGTCTTTCTGTCGCCTCATTATCGGACGGGCTTGAAGATTCTTCCGAGAGCCATCCTCCAGAAGGGGGACGAGTTGGGAGTGTAGATGCGGCCATCGAGGCTGGGATTCTATGATGGAGAGCAGTCAAACACTCGTCCATGCTCCTCAAGTATAGAAGCACCTTGCGTTGGCCGTGTTGCAGCGATTGGGCCTACCTTTTGAGGCTTTGCACCACTTCTGGCAACGACCTGTGTCCAAGGGTCGAGAAATGATGGGTCTCGTGCTTGTTTATGGACCGAGAGTCCCATGGATCGGCCTTAGACATATCTGGTCTGGGGATCGGGGTATTGACATGGATCACATTGGCTGATTGCTTCGATTGATCCCAAGCATGAGGCTATGGAGGATCAACTAAGTTGCCTTGCATTGCAATGAGGGGGCTCTGAATCAACTTTTGCACTTCATTTTAAAAGACATAGCAATTTTCAATGCAGTGCCCCAACATGCGGTGATAGAGACAATAGTTTGGCTCATTCACCCTATCAACCTCACCCGACCTTTTTGGCCCTGGGAGTGTGATCAAGTCATTCTTCATGCATAAGCTGAGGAGCTTTCTTGTGTGCTCCCTTTTGAAGGAGTAGGGTGTATTCATGCGCTCGGGCAACGAAGGCGGAGGCGGCCTTCCTTCTACCTTCTTGCTAGGAGCGCCGAAGACCGTGACCTTCTTTCCCTGGCTTGTGGGGGTGAAGTCCACGACATTGACTTCTTTACCAGAGGTACGCTCCTTATTTGATCTATTTATGGAGGAGGCGTGCACCGGGTTGTCGGCGAAGAACATTTCAATCTCCGCGACGACCGAGTTGAGCTGGTCGAATCCTTTGATATTGGTGCCCAAGTGTTTTTCGCTTATCTCGGCCGCCAGGCCTCGTCGACAGATAGTTATAGCATCTTCTTGCGTCGGGGGATTGTCGCACCTCATGCTGAAGTCTCGCCACCACTTGATGAAGTCGATTGCCATTTCACCCCTTCTTTATTTAAGGGAGCATAACTCAACTAGCGACACCTTTCTCTCGGCCGTTTGGAAACAGTCAATAAATTTCTTTTGCAGGTCGGCTCAATTGACAATGGAGTTGGGCCTTAGCCTTGAATACCACTGGAAGGCAGTTCCCGTCAGGGAGGTTGCAAAATAGCGGAGGAGATATGATTCATCAAATGCCAAATCTCCCATTGTCGTTATATAGTAGGCTAGATGCTCATTTGGCAAGCCCTATCCGTCGAATTTTTGCAACTTTGGTGCCTTGGGACAATCCAGTGGCAACTTCTTGAATTGATGGTGGATGGAATACGACAAACTGTACAGATCTACTGTAGCGGTCCCCTCGCCTCGTTGGGCGAAACGATCGTCCACTATTTTTTCAATCATCCGCCGCTGGGCTACAATATCTTCAGCTACAGAGGCCTGGGAGTTTATGCCCCGGCGCGGCCCCTAGCCTGGGTCGACAGTGTAGTTGTTGGGCGCGACTGCCTGTTGATTGACATCGGGCAAGTCACCAGGTTGATGTCTTCTTCGAGCATTTTGGTTTGCTGTCGGCACAGGGCGGCGTGACGCGTTTGGGCCTGCCTGTGGCCCTATCTCCATCATGAGATTGGCCATTTCGGTCTGCCAACGGTGCATAACTTCATATTTGGCGTCATTTGTCATCTCCTGAAAAGTAGCCCTGGTGGGCGGCACGAAGAATAGCTCGGGTTGTCCTCCATCAACCGGGAGGTGTCCGTCTTTGGGATGGAGGCTCGCAACCTCATCTTCATCCGTTCCTTCATGGTCATCTTGGATTTGGCCCGGGAGTGACCCGTGATCATATTCAGGTGGCGGCTCCATGACTAGCCCTTGATTTGATGATCCAGCCTGGCCACTGTGTAGTCCTTGAGGAGGTCTTCGGGCAGCACTTCAGGTATATCGGTGGACAACATCACCTCCACAGCCGGGTTCATCTACCCTGGCCATGTCTGCGGGGACGCCAGATGCCTCGGCCAGGTCCCTACCGGAGGCATAATAGGTGAAGATTTTCATCCCTCCACCTTCTTCATAAGTCCGCAACACCCTTCGCTTCTTTGGCTTTTGTGTGCCTAGGCGGATTACTACTCCCAGCCTATCGAAGACTGAGGTGCTCAGTCTTTCGAAGATCGAGACTCGGGGTGTGGGAGCTTCATGACAGTTTCAGTCTCCCTCGGGGATGGGTTCTGCCTGAGAGGAGATGAAGTTGGGCTTCTGGTATATGCCCCTCATCTTCTGTCTGCGAGGACGAGGAGGTTCGGGCTTCTGGGCTTCTTCTGGCTCAGAGTATAATTTTTTCGGGTTCTGTGCGGGTTGGCCCGCTCTTCCCTGCTTTATTTGACGAGCCTCCTGCTTGGTGACCCACATCTGTCTCATTTTGCGAGGCTAGTGAGGCGCCGAGCTGGACGCTTGCTCAGGTTGGGATCCTTTTCGGGAGTCTCGCTTGCTTTGCCTCATCCCCTGGAGGGGAGCGAATTGGTTGGAGGTGGATATGGTGGGGACGCATCTGTCCCTTGGCACGATTGGCTTGCCTCCATTGAGCCGGATGCGCACGTCTCTGACGAAGACCGTTTTGCCGGAGTTGGATACGACCACCTTAAGTTTATTACCCTTGAGGCCCTGGCATTGCCCCCTTTTTGTAGGGACTGCGATGCAGGAGATAGTATTTACCGAGAAGACTCGGCCTTAGTTTGGGTGGGGCTTAATACCCCCAGTAGCTGCTGCTTTTGGTGCTGCCGTCGGCGTTATCTGGACGGCGGGCACCACCCCTAGGAAGTAGGGGGAGCCCACAACGGTAGGGAAGTCTCCGAATACCACGGGAGTGGTAAGGTAACCACATTTGGCGTGGTTGGCGACGACAAGCGGACCATATGTGACTGCTGCCATTTGTTTCTGTTGAATTGGTTGCAGGTGGAGACAGGCTTTTCACGCCGGCTTCAGCTCCTTTTGAACCTGCATTGTGGATGTCAACCATCATATAACCCATAGCAGCATAAGGTCTTTTTACATATGTATGAAAGGCAGGACTGGTCCCACCTGGCGTGCCAGACTATGGGAACTCGAAAATTTAACCGCCTGATTGCGGCGTCTACATACACTCACGTGTGGGTATATACACGCGTGTATATATATAAAAATATATTCTTGCATATATATCTATGCGTGGGTGTGCCAGTCTGTTTAAGAAAAATAGATAAAGTTTGATATTGATGAGGTGATTGAAGTGGCCGTATACTGGACCATTTCCCACTGACCGAAGTCGATGTTTCATTTACATCGAGTAAAAAACTCAAAGACCTTTGATACAATACGTTTGTTAAAAGACCTTGCCGAAATTTAGAGGTTACAAAGATGTTTCGGACATCCACAATTATTTTTCAAAATATTTTGGTCACATTTGCATTTATATCCTTAATGGGGTGTATATACCACCATTAGGTGTTTACAAAGCTTGACAAAGCAATATCCCGCCTCTACACGTGCTATTTTAAAACACGGGAGGACTTTTTTACAAAAGAGCACGGTCAATATATAGACCTGCAGTGCTTTCTTTTCACCAACAGTTCTTCGCACCAGAGCGCGAGCAGAGAATAGTCTACCGCCAATGTACGGAGAATGACACGAGAGGTACTTTTCTCTCTCTTCTCCCCTTCGTATGCAAGCTCTCCAAAAAAAGTGTCAAGATCCCCTTTCTTCATGGCCTTTCTCCCTATTTATAGAGGCTTGAGGGGCCGAAGGGGCACCCCAAGTCCCCTTGGGGGATTGGCGCTAAAACCCCCCTGTGTGGGGGGGGGGGGGGGGGGGAGCGGCAGGAGAAACCCGTGGGGGGGAGGGGTTACTGCACAGGAACACCCTCGTGGGGGGGTGTTCTGGCGTGGGAACACCCCGCAGGGGGTTCCTGTGCGGGAAGTAGACGAGTCCGTTTGTGGAGCCGTTTGAAGTTTGTTTGTGGAGCCGTTTGAAGCCCCGTTTGTTTTCGTCTTCGAATGTCGGGTTGCTTTATCCGCCCGGACACGTGCACGACGCATATATTACATCGGACTTGGACTGATGTTGACTTTGCCCGGCAGAGAGGTATGACTTGGCTTGTCGCGTTGTCAACTATCACAATTAAAACATTATCCCAAATTGAATTGGAATAAATATAATCGAACCCGTTTATCTCAGGTGCTCGAAGTAGACGAGTCCGGGGATTTTTCCCGAAACTCTGCACTTTTCCGGGCGAGTTTATTGTCCGATCTTTGTTTAAATCCTGGCGTTTTTCCGGGGTTCAACAGAGGTATAGGCTAATCAGGGATAACTAAAGTTATCCATGGCTAAAGGGTGATAACTCTATCCCTCCCCATGAGGGGGGATAAATAGATAACCCCAGATAAAGGGGATAGGAAAAAGAACTGTCAAAGTGAGATTGCTTAAGTTCTTGGTTAGCCTATGCAGGGATAGGCTATCCCTGTATAAACTATCCAGAAAACAAAGAGGCTTAATATAGGTATACTTATGACAACATAAAGTAAATGGGGATATATTCAGAGCAAGGTTCTAGTATTATTATCTCTTTCAGTGTCCTAACAATTGCAAGATGTGCTTTTATCAGAAGATGGGTCAGATTCCTCTGAGCCATTAAATTTTTAATGACAAAAATCAGGCAATGTGATAAATTAGGATCCTGGCTTCCTTCACCATTGGAGCTGTGGATATTTTGTGATGGTTCATAAGTAGTCACTTTGTCTCTGATTTTCCAAAGCTTTTCTGAAATCATATGTTAAATGAAAAAAAGGGAAAAACTATCTAATTCAGCAATGGCCTATACGTCTTGGATGTTGGACCATCTGTATGCTTTCCATTGACTTCAACTAGGTTGCCCATCTTTCGATTACCTACTTTGTGCTATGGACCTTTTGTTGATTAGCTGTCCCATAGATTTCTCACCTCATTGAAATTTTGGAGTCTCCACCAATAGGCCATGCAAATCTCGAAAAGCCTGCTGATCCACAATACGTAAACACCGTAGTCTTTAATGCTAACTTCCATGCCTTGGATGGTATTATTCCACATGATAACTACTTCTCCACTCAGGCCATCTGCTGCCCTTGCTGCCATCATGTAAGCCTGACCTCATTCTGGAAACAAGGTCTTATTCAACTGTTTCTGTTTAGTCATTTTTGAAATATAAAATGTCAATTGACCTTATCATTCTACATTACAGTGCTTACCTCTGACCACCTTCTACCCCCATTTAATCATCTCACTTGGTCATCACAAGTCAATTTCTGATCTGATTTACTAATGGTGTTGGTTCTGCCAAATAAGTAATCTCTGACTTTCTAATCCCTATCAATGGTTACTACTTTCATCCCTTTGTGTATTTGTATTCTACCCCAGATCCTTCCCACTGTAAATGTGTGCTTTGCTCATTCTCTTCAGTCTCCAATTCAAGTCTCTGAGCTTTCGATGTTCAGAGATACCGGTTGCATTTTCAGGTTTTGTGCACCAAGACCCCTTTGTAGTAGCCTTCAATGTCTGAAATCTGCAGATTTGTTTTAACCCAGTTGGTACGGAATGCATGGTGAGGAAGGAAACCACCCAGGTTTGAATCTGGGTGGTCTAGATTTTCTGCTTTTTTTGTGATTTGTCTCTGCCACCGTGGGGAGATCCTCAAAAAGTTGTCTTTCAAAGAGTCTTCCTAGATTTCTTTATGCTCTGGCTCCTGGGACAGATGATTGAATGCTATGGGATACCTGGCTGTGCTTGGAGTCTTGGACTATAGATGCTTCTTCCTGTCTTTACTAGCAACCAAAGCTGAGAGTCCTATATGTTATACTTGCTCTTAATTGGGAGTTGTGTACATATGCTCTGTACAGGGGCAATGTCTCTGGTTCTTCATCGGTTCATTGCCCAAGCATAGTAGAAATAGAAAGTAAACTTCAGCAGAACCTTGTTCACCAGCTGCCTCCATTTCATATCATCCTTAATGGGTTGACTAGTCCAGCAACATGTTGATGTCATTTATTTCACCTCATTGTCATTTCCCAGGAATCCATCTGCTGACCACAATTTGGTTGATGAATAGTCAACCTCCATCTGGATCATGAACACCTCTTACACTATATAAATCCACAATGACAGCCTGAGACCCTTGTTAGACTTAGGATTGGGATCCAGGTGAAAATAGTATGCAAGTAATTCAAAATAAATGTATTAGGTCAAAAGTATAATATATAAATCCAGTTCATTAAACTGGAGCCAGACTGTGCCATTGGTCCATACATGCAACCCGTAGTCATGGCCCTGCCGCCATTCTTCCTTGCTTAATTAGACTCTCTTTCTCCATTGCAGTCAAAACTCAGTATAGCTTTTCAGGGCCTGAGGCTGGCTTTCAGTGAATAACTATCTCCTCATGCTACTTGTTGGTTGCTACTGACAACCTCCTGAGACAGTAAAACACTCTCTATAATACTCTTTGCAAGCTGTTTAATTTCTTATCTGAACTGTTTCTCCTCAGCCCTCTGCACCTTTGTTTCCTGATATTCAGGATCTCAGTCTCTTCTATGTGATTGTCTTCCACTTCTCCATGATCCTGTGTTCACTTCTTCCGCATACAACTGCTCTGCAAAAGTTGCCTTCTGGTGATCCCTTTAGTTTCTGTAACAGGCAGCAGCATCTTCCCATGACCAACTTCTATCTTCTCATACAATCACTGCTGCTGATTGAGATTTGCAGAACCAGAACAGGTTCCTGGACTGGCAGGGGCCTGTTCTGATTGGCTGGCACAGGTTCCAGGGCTGGTTCTTACCCAGTCCCTGTTCTGGACCTCCAGTTCAACCAGTTTCAATCCAGTCCAGACTCCAGCCTGTTCTGCATACCATGCTGCTGATGAACATATCAGGCATCCTAAACCTCACCCTATAACCTGATCTCCATCTCTTTTGATAGTCCTCCTTGCACCCTAGTAATAGGTTGTTATTGCCTTTTCTTGGTTTTTGTCACGTAAGAAAGTGACGGGATCACAGCCACCTTCGGTGGTTTAATCATCTGCTGCATTGTTCCACTTCCTTTTGACTGTTTCTTGGCCCTAACCTGATGGGAAATGAAGGATGGCTAAATCAAAGTCTTTATTATGTTTTATTTGGCCTATTGAAAGACCCAATGGTTGTAACTTTATTTGGCTTTACAAATTGCTAAGGTCATTAAAATAGTTAAGTTTAAGTCCTTTGGGTTTCCTAAGTCTTAAGTAAGGTCTTTATTAAGTGTCTTTTCGTATGAAGAGTCTCTTTGTTTTGAAGTCTATATATAGAGTCTTGTAACCAAGGATAAAGATATAGAGAAGAAGATAAATTTGAGTTGAGTGCCTCCGAGAATGGAGTTTGTGTTTGGGTGTGAAGCCCCCCGGGTGAAGCCCCAAGGTGGTCCCTGCAAAAGGGAGGGTGTGAAGCCTACACTCCCACCTCCTATCCCTCTTTCCGGTGAGATTCCGGCGACCTTCCCCTTTCTCTCCAATCCTTACCCTCTTTCCGCATCATAACCTCTCCGTAGTTTCACTCTTGTGGAGAAGATCTTGCTATTTGGATCTGTCCACAGGCGGTTGCATCATTCTGGCAATCTGTAGACCATGTACCCTTTCTAAACTACTTGGCATGCCAGTCCTTTTTTTTCCCCAATTGAGGATGATTTCGCCCTCTTCCATTTCCCTTCAGTTAGTTGTTGAATGTTTCTTTCTACAATTCAAAAGTTTTGAGACTTCCTTCCAATGTTTATGGAATTTGTTACTGTCAGCATCTCTTCATTCAATGATCAAGAGTTGGTGATGTTTTTTTTCCTTAAAATGCATTTGTCTAATCAATGGAAAACTTATGCCTAAAGCTATTAAACCTTCTAGTTTAAATTTCTTGCAGCGTCAGATATTTGGCTTTCTAAAGTTTTGAAATTTTCATCATTTTAGGTCCACAAACTGAAGACAGAGCTGGGAAACATACAAAAATCTAGAAAGGCGGCATCTGCTGCTTTAAGAGAGACATTGCAGAGGGCTGCACAATTACGTTTGATGGAGAAAGAGAAAAACAAGAGCCCATCTTGTGCTATGAGAATTTCAATGAGAATCAACAAAGTAGTGTGGAGCATGCTTGCAGATGGCAAATCATTTGCCGAGGCTGAGATAATTAACATGGTGAGGAATTGAATAAGGAGGAGACAGTCTATGTTCATTTTATTACGATGTTAGTACATATTATTCTATGGTGGTTCATGGTGCTTGTGTTTATGATTGACATGTTTTTCCTTGTCTTGCACAATGCAATTCTTTATGGTTCATTTTTGCTGCTTACTCATAGTTCCAAGATTTCAATAGGCCTTTTGGATGTTTTTGCAGATCTATGACTTCGATCGTGATTATAGAGACATAGGCGTTGCTCAGTTCACAACCAAATCCTTTTTTGTGAGGAACTGTCTGCCAAATGCTAAATCTGACATGTTGTTGTCAGCCTGGAATGCTCCTCCTGAACTGGGAAAGTAAGATGCTCGTATATTCTCTTTCTGCATTTTGGAATGTCACTTTTTACATTGTTTTCTTGCACCCCTTTTATAGTTCAAGGCCACAAATCATCTAGTGAGTTCAGATTTAACTTAAATTTTTTGTCTATTGAATGCATCAATTATGGAAGAAAGATTTCTATTGTTCTCAATGGCACTTAATTCCATTGTTGCATCCAGAGTCCATTTTTATTTTTACTTGTCCCTTTTCTTTTGAATTCCTCATTTTTAACCAATTGTCTGTGTAGATGAAGTTAGTCATACATATGCACTTTCAGACAAAAGAAGTTTTTTTATACAAATGAACCTAAAAACATCTTCATAAGAATAGTTTTCATGTGGTAACTGGCAGGCATTTCCCCTCTATATACATGTGTGTTGTTCCATCCAGCATGCTGTTATTTATTTTTATATTTTTACATATTACTCCCAGTCACAATCTTATATATCCTAATAATACCTTGTAATCTTTATACTTCTAAATAACCCCCTAAAATCCACTTGGGTCCAAAAATAACTCCTTTTAGTCAGTTGCCATAAAAAAAGGGCATCTACTGATGGAATATTCCATTTTTCTTGCTGTTAGTATGTTTTAGGTTTGAAATGCCCTCAGAGAGAGGAAATCCTGGCAGTTTCCTGTTCCTGGAGACCACCGAGACCTTGGATAACCTGCTGAAGACTGATGGTGCTTGCACCCTGTTGGTGGCCATGGCCACCTTGGAGATGGTGGTGGCAGCTTCCTCCCACTGAAGAGGGGATGAAGGGGTCCCAGAAGTCCCAACTCCAAGCATGGAAGGCAGGATTGAAATCGGATCCGGATCGCTAGGCACAGATCCGATCCGGATCGGAATTGGATCGCAAGATCCCACGGATCCAAGGGAAGTTTGGTCAATCCTGGATCGGGCAGTCTACAAAATGGATTTTTTTTTGAAAAAATTAAGAAAAAATCAGGAAAAAAACAGCAAAAATGAGGAAAATTTTGATAAATTGAAAGAACTAGCATTTGCATAAAAATCAATCATACATGCATTCATAGTATATGAAACATAAGACTTTGTGTATTATTACTACTATAATAATACAAGAAAAGCATAAAATATTAAAGACTTTGTGTATTATTTACTTGAATACCATTTAAGTAAATGTTAGAATTTGTAGTTTTATTTACTTAAGATATTACATGTAAATAAGGAAGTATCCCTCATTTGAATATAATAAAAATATAAAAAAAATCACATCTCTTACCAATAAAAGTCAACTCTCCCATCCAAGAAGAAAATCGTGATTTTGGTGATTCTATCAAAATAACGACTTTATAATCTCTCACAATTTTGCATATTTAAAAATTTCATAATTCAAATAAACTCAATAGAATACTAAAAATCTAAAGTTCGACAAAAAAAATGAAACGTGCATGACTTCTCCAAGGAAGCCACTCTCCTACTGACAGCACTTAGTCTGCTTGAGACTAGGGATGTCAATGGTAACCAATAAATCTGTAACCATTTGTTTTGTTAGCTTAACGAACACCAAATAGATACTTCTTTTCTACCGATAAATTATCAGATACGAATATGAATATATCCAATATCTTAATGAATACGGGAATGGATACACTCCATACCAGACTCTGCTTGAGACCTCTCAAGATTTGGTCAAACTAACTTAGGTTTGACTAAATCCTGAGAGGTCTCAAGCAGACTAAGAGCTGTCAGTCATGGTTTGGCGTGGCGGATCGAATCGGTCCAATTCAGCCGAATCGGATCGAATCAGGAGAAACCCGATTCGCCATCGAATCGGCCTGATTCAGGCGAATCAGGAAAATCTTGATTCGCTCCGATTTTCCAATGCATGGAACCTTGCTGACAGTAAGAGAGTGGCTCCCTTGGAGAAGTCATATTCACGTTTGACTATTTTTACTGAACTTTAGATTTTTAATATTCTATTGAGTTTATTTGAATTATGAAATTTTTAGATATGTCAAATTATGAGAGATTAGAAAGTCGCTATTTTGATGGAATCACCAAAATCACGATTTTCTTCTTAGATGAGAGAGTTGACTTTTACTTTTTATTGGTAAGAGATATGATTTTTTTGATATTTTTATTGGATTCAAATGGGGGGTACTTCCTTATTTACGTATAATATCTTAAGTAAATGAAACTATCATTTACTTAAATAATATTCAGGTAAATAAGTAGCAGAATCAGCCTAGATCAATCTTGAATCGGCCTAGAGTCGGCTAACCCAGACCGATCCAGACTGATTTTAGTCGACTCCGGCCGATCTTGCTGGAAGTCTAGGCGATTCAGGGACTTCCCCCTAGAATCGGATCCCCAACCGTCGATCCGATCCAGGATTGAGCGATCCTAGTGATTTTGCCTTCCATGACTCCAGGAGGGCGGCGGGGGTGGGGGAGGGGGTGGCAGGTGTAGGGTGGGGTATGCGGTGGCATAGATCCAGTTCTTGGAGCAGGGAGCTTATGGGGGTGAGGAGTGGAGGCTGTAGGAGAGGAAACTGGGGTGGGGAAGGTGGTGCCTTCGGTGGCATGGATGGGGGGTGTAGGTGGTGGGGAAGGCGTGAAGGGGGTGGGGTGGGGGTGAGAAAAACATGGAAAATTAAAGATTCAATAATTGAAATATTTAACCAAATTTAGTTGTAGAATCTAACAGATCTTTAAGAATATTGGTAGAATAAGTTCATAATAAGGCCCATAATAGAAACTCATTGACAAAAGGTCTCTTGTACAGTCACCAGCCAGGCAGTAAGGGGGGCTACTACAAGGGAGGGCGACCTGTATGTTGGGGCAAAAATGTGATGTTCTGGAGGAGCCACCATGTGTGTCTAGCGGCTAGGGTGGGGATGAACCAAACTAATTCCATATTAGAAAGTTAGAAGGCATTAGGCTATACATGTGATGCTTGTATCTATAATTTATTAGAAGCCTTTTTGGGATAATGTATGTAGGCTAGACTTAGAGCAGAAAATATCTCAGAAATGTTGGTTTGCATCATAATAATATGGTGCCATAGTGTTTTCTGTATAGTAAGATATGAACTGATCGAGGACAAACCAAACAATGCTGGTGGCATATAAAGACTTAGTTATGTGACTTATGTCCAGGCAATAATAGTGGATGAGGGATGCGTAGTGCCCATTCAGACAGGCACTTTTTGTGCCTGTCCCAGACTCCCAGGCACAATGGGTGGGCCCCTGCTCTCATGTGCAGGGCCTACGCACATAGCGTTGTGTCTGGGACAGACACAAAAAGTGCCCATGCACACATGTATTAAACATTTCTCATAATGGGTACCATGCAGGAGAGACATATCAGAGGGAAATCTGTTATACAAGGATCCAGAAAAGGTTGAAGGCAAAATGGTTGGACCAACAATCCTGCAAAAGGCCCCTGCAGAATGAGCAGAGGATAATTGGACATATTCAAAAACACTATGCCCAACACCTCCATACTGCGTGCATACAATCACATCCCTGCAGTCAGCTGTCCTGTGTCCAGATTTCAATCATCGGAGACACACCTCATCCGGCACTGGCAGCTGCTCACTTCCATCCCTACCTACCTGGCCACAGATATTTGCATCACTAGGAGACTATCCTCTCCCCTTCCCACAACAAGAATCCTTGAGCTACATCTCTCAACATGCCACCACTCTATCTTGTTGCTGTTCTCTCTCTGACTTCCACCTTCACTCTCCAGTCTCCACTCTCCACCAAACTCTTTTGGAAGGTAGCTATAAAGTTGTGTTCTGAGAAGCAAGGTTCACCGAATTGGAATGGGGAGCGAATTGGGAAATTCCTGATTCGCCCTGAATTGGTCCGATATATATACACACTCATATATATATAAAATATTAAAATGTATATGCATATATATATATATATATATATATATATATATATATATATATATATATATATATATACTTATGGATATATATATATATAATTATATATCTATATATATACATATATGTATGTAAATAGTATGTAAATGCATATATATGTATGCCATATAATGCATAATATATATTATATACATGTGAATCGGGTGAATCCAGCGAATCGGGAATCGGTCTTCCCCTGATTCGCACCGATTTGACCGAATCGAACCAATTCGATCCGATTTGGCAAACCATGCTGAGAAGTAATCGTAGATATTCAAAGAACTCTTGAAATAGCTGCAGACAAATCTTCTATGCAATGCACTCTATGGGTGGTATTTTACTTGAGCCCCAATTCTGTAGCAAACATGGTGTAATCTATGAAAACTAAGCATAACCCGAGCTGCTTCTACAGTCATCAGTTTACTTACAAACCAAGTAATTGACAAATGACAAGTAAGGAATGACAAAATTGGCTATCAACATTTAATTATTTAAAAAATACTTAGTAATATCCAAAATAGTTACCAGGTGCTTAACAAATGTTTGATGACCATAATGAGGTTGTAAACTCGTAATAGGCGCAAATGTGACTCAATAACTTCAAGAAAAAATAAAAGACACTAGTTAGTCTCCAATTCCAACAAGTCCTTAAGATTGTAAAGCAGGGATAAATGACATTAGTAAGTCTCTAACACTTGATTAGGGCTATTAGCAAGTAAGGATCTATTTGTTTGGGTGTTGATTATATTATTTGGAGAAGATACTCCAGGGAATAGAATGTAGTAACATGCAAACACATAGTTCACTGTTCCCATAAAGTTCTTTACCTTCATGTAACCTTTTTTTGGCTCGTGTCTACAGAAGGATGCCTTAGTTAAGGCATACAATAAGACATATCGCTACCATGCATTGTTTTGAACTTACAAACTTATGAAAAATATCCAAGATGTTTACATCAGGAAGGACTTACCTCTATGACATGCATTTATAAGTTTAATTAAATCTGGCATCACTTCTGTAAAAGTTACCAAAGTTTTGCATCATACTATAGTTGTCATAAAAGATTTTCCCTCATATTCAAACACAGGGCTTCATACTATGGCTGTTGAGCTACTGCTATAGTTTGTTCCTCCACTGTTGCTCTGTTTGCTCCAGTGCTGAGTTTCTCCTCTGCTCCGTTAACTGCTACAGCTTCTGTGTTAGTGTGACTTTGCCACTTATCTTGCACAAGATTTCTCTTTTCTGCTGTTCTCTGTTGGTTCTTTCTTGTGCCGAGTTTCTCCTCTTCTTCATTACTGCTACAGCTTCTTTCACTGTGAGTATGCCCCTCATCTTGCTACAGGTTTCCTGCCTCTGCTACTCCTTTTTCCCTTTGCCGTTCTTTCTTCTCTTGCCAGCTACAGCTGCTACAATTTTGCTTCTAATCCAATGACAAAAGTTGTCACAGCATACATGCATACTGAGATAAATAAAAACAACAATGTAGCAATTCTTGGATGATAAACCTCTTAAATTTACGCTAAGTGAAGATATAAAAAGATTATGCATCTACACCACACCCCACTATATGAACTCTCATTTGATCTATTTACAGCTACAAAGAGATCAAGGTATATTTTCTCACTGGTCACACAACAATGTAGCAATTCTTGGATGATAAACCTCTTAAATTGACGCTAAGTGAAGATGTAAAAAGATTATGCATCTACACCCCTCTATATGAACTCTCACTTGATCTATTTACAGCTACAAAGAGCTCAAGGTATATTTTTCTCACTGGTCAATCCAAATCTTAGAAGCATTTCTCAACCCTCAAACTCAGCGTGATTAGAACATAACAATACTCAGATTCAGGAAGTGTGAATGCATATCGGGTCAACCGGCCATGTGATGTGGAACTTAAGTTGGAGGCCTGATGATTCTAAAAGGCTATCAAAACAACTTATAAACCCCCCATTCAGAATTTGGAAGTGCACCTCACCAAGTACTTGCAACTTTCAAGGCACTTTATTTCTATTTTGTTATGGGCCTCTCCACCCATGAACTCGAGTTTGGGAATGGCAGTTGAGTTTAGTGCCAATGTTAACGAAGATTCAACTAGGAAAATTAAGTTTTGATGGATGAAGAGAATGGGTCTGAATTCTAGTATACCTGATCAATCAATCTTTGATTTCACGTCTCCATGACAACTATATTGTATTTGAACTTGGACATCCACTTTTAATCTGATATTGGAACAAGTCCCTGATGCACGAACCTCACATTTTTAAATATTCTGAATGCAGAAATTTAATGCTACGTGTGGATGCTAAACAAGGAGCTCCGAAGGATGGGAACTCCCCGCTGGATCTTTTTCAGGTTTCTAGTACCTTTTTCCCTGTTCTCCTCAAGGAGATTCACGGCTAACAATCACAGTTAAAGATGGTCTTTGTCCATCAAACAACAAATTTGCAGGATCTTTATGTTGCTTTCAGAAAATCAGAAAGTTAACCTTCAGTAGTTCAGTGCACTTGTCATGAGTGCATTAAAAATGTTTCCTTTATATAATGCAATACCACGAAAGATGTTATCAACAATGATTAGAAAATTGGCCAACTAGTCCACCACTGCACCTAGGCAACTTGGAAATGCTGACTACATACATCCTGAATCATGGTGTTTCTGCAACTTTTGTCTAGCCATGTTTTATTTATTGAAATGACCTTTATGCCTCTGTTTAAGTTGTGTGTTTCTTTAATGTTGTTCCTTTTTTGTCTTTTCAAAAATTGCTAATTATATATGTTACTTTGTTTCCTTATTTTTGCATGCATACTATGTAGTATTTACATTTTTCTTCTTTAGTTAATCAGTTAGTAGTTACTACAAGATATGAAGATTCATAATCAATTAGATTTTTTTTCGTCTATAAAAGCTAAGGAAGGAATCTTTCTGATTTATGTATTTACCAACAGAAGAAGCATTCACAAAAAATTTAAAACGTTCTGAAACGAAAAACACCTCTGATTTGAGGCACCCACCTCACTGCCTATAAAGGTGTCAGCCTACTTAAACTGCCTAAGCATTTTTACAATTTTGGTTGTCAGTGCCTGCCACCTTGCATTATGGAAAACCTTCATCTATTAAGAGAACGTCCACCAGTGTCAGATGGACAATAAGAGCATCACAAAACACATAAGACCCCAGGCAAGGGCCACTCACCATGGTAGATATAATTGGGTATTTTTAAGTTAATCATGTATCACTCTTGACTGCTGTATGTTTATCACCTTGAATAAATTGGCATTTGGCATATTTGGACTTATTTTAACAGAAACTAAAATTTTTATCATCAATCTTTCAGTGTAATGAACTACTAATACTAATAAGTGTTCGGAAATTTATTCTTTCTGTTTCCATTTAATTGTGGGAAAGCTTACATAACATGTGACTGTTTAGATTTAGTGATCCTATGCGCAACACCTGAGTGCTTTCTTTTGTTTCAGAATCGATGTATTGTCTAACACTGAGACTGATACTGGCCAATGCCAACTAGACTCCAAAATCCAATATCCTTTTTCAACCTTTACGAGTTTTGAAAATCAGTCTGAATATTGCCTTATGCCAAAGGAATCCTGGTTCCTATTTCCCAGGCCAGTAACCTATAAGCATCCATGTCACCTTATTCTTATGTTCCTCCGTCCAAAAAATACTTTGCATTCTGCAATTGAAATAATGTTCTATTGAGAATAAATGATTTTTATTTCCAACATCTATATGTAGGCTTCAGATAACCAATCCTTTCTTTTGAGATTCAATTCACATACTTGACTAAGTTTTGTTGACTAAACTATTAATAATTGATAATAGGTGGAGATATATCCACTGAAGATATATTTGACTGAGAGTATGTACAGAATGATGTGGGGATATTTCTTCCCAGAAGAGGAGCAAGATTCACATAGACGTCAGGTAAGTTGCATTCTCCATTGAGTTGTCAACACTTTACTTTTGCCCTTCATTTATAGCCTCATCAACATGAAAACACCTTGATAAACCTGCAGGAAGTCTGGAAAGTTTCCACAACTGCTGGGTCAAAACGGGCAAGGAAAAGTGTTTCTGGCCCTGATGCGGTAGCATTGAGCAGTCATGCCACAAGGGAAGTTGAGGCCTCTACAAAGTCAAGTGCCACCAGCACAGCATCAGGGACTGCTGGTGCCAATCTACTTGCTACTCAAGGAGATATTCCCCAAGTAGGTTGTGTGTGATGCAAATGCTTTTGAAAAATTTATGCAAACATTTGAACGTTTGTCAATTTGATATTAAACAGTTTGACTTGTGGAAGTGACCTGATCGATTATGATAGTAAATCTTAGGTGATGGTTGCTACCCCTTGTACAACCCTACCACCAAAGGATACTAGGGGCATCTCCTTTTCTCTCCATTGAGTTGTGTGGTGTTGTCACATCAGTAATCACACTTTTTCTTGAGTTTAAACACGACTATAGCACTTGATAGAAATCTTTGGCGGAAAAGGATTCATGTAGCCGACCCCAAATAATGGGATAAGGCTCTGATGATGATGATGATGATGAATATCATTTTTTGTTTATATTCACTTAAAGTCTTGGTTGTTTGATTATTCCATCTTTATGCCGAAAATCTATAGCTCACATGGAGAATGAATGAAAACTTGATCTTCCTTCGGAACCCATGATACAAAACTCTTTAAAAAATGAGTCTTTTTTTTCTTCTCATTTTGTTATCATGGAAAAACTGTGCTGCATTGAAATTAAGAATCATATTCATTTGAGAAAATTATGAACACTATGTCACATCATCCCCCACATGATTGGATGGGGAGGAGTAAGTACACAGAACTTAGGTTCTTTTCTCCCAGTTCCCACCATCTGATTCTATGTTCAAATACTGAGGGATAGTGTGTCTCATACCACATTAGGATCTCACTATCTAATTATTGGTCAGCAAGGCATGCTAGAACTGTCTTACATAAATGAAGGCTATTCAAACTGCTGATGGATTAAGATACACATCTTTTGCAGACATCGAAGTTGCAAAACCTGAAAGCAAATATCGTTTGTGGTTCCAATTCAGAGCTTCGAAGAACATCTTCTTTTGACAGATCATTGGAAGAAAATATCACCGAGTCTGTTCTGGATGAACTTGCTTTTCAAGTCCATTCTTCAAAAAGTGGGCCCCTTGGCTTGACATCTGAACATCAAAATATTGGTAATGATGAGATACACAAAAGTAAGCCAAAGGAGTCCAAATCAATTAAAGCTGGTCGTTTATCCCATGAAGAGAAGAAGGTTGGAAAATTGCCAGATGAAAAAAGAACCAGGGCTCGGAAGTTGATGGAATTCCACAATATCAAGATTAGCCAGGTTTGTTCAGTTTGTCATGTAATGGCATTGTCAAAGTAAGTGTAACAAGAGTAGCTAACCTTGTTGAATGGTAATCTGGTAGGTTGAATTGCTTGTTACATATGAAGGATCGAGATTTGCTGTAAATGATTTAAGGTTGCTTATGGATACCTTTCATCGGGAAGATTTTACTGGGACATGGAGGCGGCTTTTTTCAAGAGTCAAGAAGCATATTATATGGGGAGTTCTGAAGTCGGTTACTGGCATGCAGGCAAGTCTTTTTCATCTGACCGTTGCCCTTGTTATGTGAATTTTCATTCAATATTCTTAAATGGCATGCAGGCAAGTTTCTTTCATTTAAACCTTCCCATTGTCACATGCTTTTGGGCTGTCTAATCGAACTGCATTTTGGTAGTAATACAATGTTTTACAAGTTTAACTAAAAAATTCATCTGATATTTTATGATTTTATCCTTGTTCTAGTGCAACATTTTATCAGGGTATAGCCAGTACAAAATATGTCCAATGATCTTGTGTCTAAATAAAGTAACGGTATTTTATAAATTTTAAATTTTGATCTACTGTAATCAGCATGATTTCTGGGCTTGGTTGCTTGAGAGTAGATGTGCATTATGCTGAAAAATGAAGTGGCTATCCACACTAGAAAAACTTGGCCCTTTTTGGCCTATGAACATTTTGACATTTTGACTGGTCTATTGAAGATTCAAATGTTCTGAATGCTTCTCGAATTTTATCAAATGCTTCAAATTCATTACCCATTCAGCATATTTGCTATTATTTTCTTATAGCTTTGAGTAATCATATCTTTTAATGCACTCCTGTTGTGCAGGGTAAGAAATTCAAGCACAAGGCACAAAGCCAGAAAGAGGAAGGCAGTGGGGCTGCAGTTCCTGACAGTGATCTTAATTTCAGTGACAGCGATGGAGGTTTACCTGGAAAGTCTGATCAATTTCCTATACCATTACTCAAGCGGCCAAGTGATGGGGCTGGTGAGGGATTTGTCACGTCTATAAGGGGGCTTTTCAATTCTCAGCGTCGCAGGGCAAAGGCGTTTGTGTTGCGAACTATGAGAGGGGAGGCTGGCACTGAATTTCAAGGTGACTGGAGTGAGAGTGATGTAGAGTTTCCGCCATTTGCCAGACAACTGACTATAACAAAAGGAAAGAAACTCATACGAAGGCATACAAAGAAGTTTAGAGCTAGAGGGCAAAAGGGTCCAGGTAATTTCCATGCTAATCCCCATCACGAGTTACTGAACAATGTGATGTAATCCCACTGAAGGACTCCAAACCTTCTTGCATGTAGACGGAACACCACTTCCCTTGAATAGTGAACCTGCCTTACAACTTGTGGGTCTCCACATTCTGCACTTTTTGGAAAAGTGGCTAGACAAATTAATGGATACTGAATAGGATCAATCTGATAATAATGAAGTATCTGAATTTTGTGGAAAAGTTTATTGTTGTGGTAACCAGTAGTTTAATCTGGTTTTTTAGCATCCGACTTCCTTTGTTACTATTGTAAGCTGGCCTTTTCTCTTTTCATTTGACATTTGTATATTCTGGAGTTGTGTATCTGACATCCTCCTTCACCAGGGTCAACATCACAACAGCCAGACTCGCTTCCATCATCTCCCAAAGAGACCACACCTTTCGAAAGCGATTCGTCAAGTGGATCCCCCTATGAAGATTTCCATGAATAGATTTGGGTATTCCTTGTAACTGATCTGTTTGTGGTGTGCTGGTGTCGTATGCTACGGAGGCTTATCATGGCATTGCGCACCTCATACACGGATATTATGCACTCTATGATCTGTAAAGCCGTGATGATGAGATCTTTATTCATTACCTCGGCAACCTCTGAAGGTGGAGGAACGCTGTGGAGCAATCTTCAATAAATCACATGGGGTCGGTCTACTGGAATTGCACAAGTGCTCTGCGTGCGATCACCGGACTGCTTCCATTATGTTTTTTTCAGAATTGAACCTACAAATTTGCCAATTATGAGTTGGTCCTGGAATATGGCTGTCCGATCTGCGGAGATCCCTTTGCTGATGGGCCCAAGTTATGTGCGCAGCCTTGCCGTACAATGTGTATCGCCAACTGCTGTATATTTTTTTTCTTTCATCTAGCGGTTGCCCCATCTCCATTGTTGGGAGGATATGAATGGAATCAAAGCAATTCCACATTTTTGTAAGACCACATTATACATGGTAAAGGAATAAAAGCAATTTTCCATCCTTCTTGTATGCCTCTCGAAGACTCTTCTTCCTTGGCCCTTTTTTGGTCGGAATTGCTATTAAGCATATCACTAAACCCTTTTATTCTAAAGCTATTTTGAGATCAGAGTATGATTGGTCTTGGTGACAAGTTGGACATGGAAAGGGTGAGAAATTGGTAGTCTTATATGGTCATCAGTTTTCGCTGTCTGACTTTTAAGTTTTATCTTCTCAAGAATGAGAATGATATTCTACTTAATTTTTATGCTCTTCATTTCGATGGTTTTATCTTGAAGTTGTATAATGGGAATAAGTAATGAAAGGATAGCAGTTGGAAAATGATCGACGAGACAAGCGGCTGTTGACCCGTATGTGCTCTTGAATTTGTTTGTTCAAAGGAGAATCCGGTTGGACCTAGAAGGCAAGAGGAGTGGCCTTGGGGTGGGGTGGCCAAATTAGATAACTGATTGGGGAAGAAAAAGTGAAAGTAAAGAGTTTCAAGCTCGTGGAGGCCCCTCCTCTCTTGCTGGGTCGGGCTGTCCCTTTGAAGTGTTCGTTGAAGGAATCTCGGACACGTATCTCTTGTTTCCCAGCCATGTAAATCGACTGTTCGGGAGTAGGGGAGATTGATGTTGTATAGGGTTATTGGGTGTGTCTTCATTTTCTTGGCTGTGCAGAAGAGCAAAGGGGAGTGGAAGAGTTTTCGCTGGGTGAGGTTGCTTCTTATCTTAAAAAAAAAAAAATTACATGGATCTTGGGCAGCTCTGCATCCTTAAATAGAAAATTTGAAAACAAATTAAATCTGACTCTCTTACAGAGGCAATGGAGGACGAGAGAAATAGAGAAGCAAGCTAGAAGATAGATGTCACGGATGGGAGCCAGTCACGACGGAAGGGAACGAACTTAAATAGGAACAAATAGCAGAGAATGAAGGGAGTCACAAAGCTTAAAGATCTAAGGTGGGGGAGGGTGGTTGTAACACCTTGGATTTTTTATCCTGAAAAAATGGGGGTAAATTGGTGGGAATAATTGAGTAAGGGACTCAATTGGATAAATAAAGTAATGGAGCCCAAGCAAGGAAATTTTATAATGTGAAGGAAGTACATAGAAGGGGGACACTAACCACCAGCACTTCAACTAGTCAAGAAAATAACACAGTCAGCCGAAGTAGCACTTCGTATATGACGAAGTGAAACTTCGTATAAAACAAAAAATAACACAGTCAGTTGAAGTAGCATTTCGTATATGACGAAGTGAAACTTCGTATAAAATAGAAAATAACACAGTCAATCAAAGTAACACTTCGTATAAAACAAAAGATAACACAGTCAATCAAAGTAGCACTTCGTATATGACGAAATGAAACTTTGTATAAAATAAAAAATAACACAATCAGTCAAAGTAGCACTTCGTATATGATGAAGTAAAACTTCGTATAAAATAGAAGATAACACAGTCAGTCGAAGTAGCACTTTGTATATGACGAAGTGAAATTTATTATAAAACAGAAGATAACACAGTCAGTCGAAGTAGCACTTCGTATATGACGAAGTGAAGCTTCGTATAAAATAGAAGATAACACAATTAGTCGAAGCAGCACTTCATATATGACGAAGTGAAATTTCGTATAAAACAAAAGATAACACAGTTAGTTGAAGTAGCACTTCGTATATGATGAAGTGAAACTTCGTATAAAATAGAAGATAAGACAATCAGTCGAAGTAGCACTTCGTATATGACGAAGTGAAATTTCGTATTTAACAGAAGATAACACAGTCAGTCGAAGTAGCACTTCATATATGACGAAGTGAAACTTCATATAAAATAGAAGATAACACAGTCAGTCGAAGTAGAACTTCGTATATGATGAAGTGAAACTTCGTATAAAATAGAAGATAATACAGTCAGTCGAAGTAGCACTTCGTATATGACGAAGTGAAACTTCATATAAAACAGAAGACAACACATTCAGTCAAAGCAGAACTTCGTATATGACGAAGTACTAATTGATTACCTTCTATGCATCGATGTTTTCCTTCAATAATCGATGTTCTTGACCAATCGATGTTGGTTAGTAATCAATATTTCCTTCAGCAATTGATGTTCATGACCAATCGATTGCCTTGTTATTTGACAATCGATTGCCTTGTTTGACAATCAATTGCCTTGTTATTTGATGACCGATTGCCTTCTTATTTGGCAATCGATTGTCCAGTTATTCAACAATCGATTGCCTTGTTAGTAAGCAATCAATATGGTGTTGAAACACCAATCGATGGAGGATTTTGTTCTCCAATTGATGTGACCCCTTCCACAACCAATAAATGGCTTCATCAGTGATCGATGTGGTCTTGAACACCAATCAATTGGGAGCCTGGTCTCCAATCGATGGCAACAAAAGGCCAAAGAATTTTGAAAAGGCATGGGTGGTCCTTGCCTACTCCTGTCCTTTCCCCAGAAATAAGTCAACATAGACATGGCCTGGTGTGATGGTATGTCCTTTTTGCAAACCAAGTCAATATTAGATATGGCGGGGTATGGTTTGGGCATGGCCTAAGGTAGGGTGGGTCTTTGAAAAAAAACCCCACCTACTGTACTATGAACATAGGGACCCAACCGTCCTGGTCTGATAGGACCCTTAAAACAACCTCCTACATTCCCTTCTAACCCCTGTGGTTGGGGGAAGATGAAGCTTAAAGCTGGTAGAAGAAGCCTCAAGAGTAGTGATTGATCCAGAAGCCTGGAATCCTTAGAGCTTCATCCATCATTTCTACTTGGTGTGAAGAAGAAGCAAAAGTTTCCAAAGCGATTAAGGTAGGTTTTCTCGGGCACAAACTAAGTGTCTTGAACTATTTGATATTTTAATCCAAATTGTGTTACCTTGATTCACTTAACTTCTGTCTAGTAGGGTGGTTGGAGGTTCCTAACCCTCACCCCATTTTGAAGCCTTTGTATACCCATTGCTAACCAGAGAGTGTAGTGTCCTCTAATCATTTCTTGAGAATGATCCTTTTTCCTTCCTATTTGGTTTATATTTTGACTACAACTTCGACAGCCTGTAAGCTACCTTGTAGAAGAGCAACTAGCCATTTTTGCCTAAGCACCCTATAAATGTTAAAAGTTGTAATAATATGAAAAATTTTCAGATAACTCCTAATTATCATGATTTCCACTCCTCTGTGACTCAACTGAAATTTCATCTTCAAATCTGCTTGTCAGAAATTTGAAATCAAGTAAATATAGGGAACCCACATGATCATTTGGCATGATTTGATCGCCTAGCCTCCCTCTCTCTTATTTCGCTCACTGAACCCTTGGCATCCTTATAAGTGATACTTTTGTCGTTCTTTGTTTCATCAAGAGTATTCACAATTCTGAATGAAGCCCTGCTACTTGTACGTTAGAATTCTCTTGGCCATCATGTGTTCTGGCACTACTTGGGACTTCGGTCCAATTGACCTCACGTCTGTGCGCATATAAGAGCTATATCTCGTCCTGGGGAGGAGCACCCCAATGTACTTATTAACTGCAGGAGTATGGACTTGTGGTGTTGGCATGACACTATTATATTTGTATGATTTGAAAGTGCTTTCTTGATATGTTATGCTATACTTGTTCATTGTCATGTATTCGTAAAAATGGCCAATCTTGAGATCTGATGGATCTACATTAGCTCTGAAAACCAATCTTGTTAATTGTTCAACTGAATTTATGCATGTTCTAGAAATCCAGCCTTGATAATTACACAAGTGATCGTATATTCTGAAGGACTTTGAAACTCTTGCCAATGTTCGAATTGTTCAAAGCAATTGTGACTGTCCACCATTTGCTCACTTGCCTTCTTGACTTAGAATCAGTTCTATGGTTAATTTTGTTACAACCTAAGCCCTCCTAAATTCTGATGTTAATATATTAATCATGTATATAATTGCCCACACCTTGAGATGTAATCCCTGTTGGGCGCAAACTCATTAAATTCCTTAATATTTCAGGTTGTGATGGTGAGCATGAGGAGACGGATGGGACTGGGCAAGAGTGAAGAGAGCCTCCCCCCCCTCCCCCCAAGGTAGTCTTTTGGTGGAGATAAAAATAGAGGAAATATATTTTTTTGTTTCAGATCCACTCCAATATTGTAATTATAAAGGATCTTGAATAGACACTAGAAAACTGTAATTACATACATTACTTGAGTGTCTCGAAAAGTATTTTATCAGGTATGTTCGATATGTTGACACCTAAACGTTTTTGTCAACTAGTACTGCCCGAAATCTTTGGTGTTTTCCTCCTGAACCTAGTTACATGATTGGTGCACCTGTCTGATTCATGTGGTCACTCTCCAATCATTCCCAAGAGAATTATTGTAATTGTTCTGGATATTTATACCCAATAAGGCTCCATATCCAAGTACGCCTTCCGCGATCGGACGGAAGTCTCACAAGGGATAACATACACAAGTGTCCAGTATGAATATAAAAGACAACAACAACAGTATAAGACACAAGAAAGTACATGTGCTCATACTTGTATACAACATTGTACAACTGTCCCAACACATTATTACATGTCCAATAAAAGAGTACAACTACCTGGGGCATACCTCGAAGGAGTGCAAGCTCACACAACACAGCTAACTCTACTGCTGGTGGTAGAAGTCTGCCACAATGCCTCCGTAAGCCACACAAAGCCGGCTAACACCTGAAAAGAGTTGTAAGGGAGTGAGCCTCAACAAGTCACAGGCTCAGTAGGGACCTCCGAAAAACAACATCCGAAACTGAAGAGACCTCAACCCCAAAGGGTCTCACTGGCAACACCGATAGCCAAACCATGTCATGCTCACCACAATCATGATTAACAATAGCTAAAACATAATCTCACCAGCTAGCACAAATCTCGGAAGATAAGAGGGACAACAGGACTAGCACAACATCACTAGTCCGCCCAACAACTGTAATGCCTAGGCCAAATGCCTCACATGCAAACCACTATACAACAACTGGTCGCCTAAGCTACAAGCCCCACATGCAAACTGCTGCCTAGGCTACAAGCTTCACAGGCAACCTACCCATGTAGGGTAACAGGATTGGCATCAGGAAGTCAATCCACCACACACTAAAATCAGAATCGGAAGCTTACCCAAAGAAGGGTAAAACACAATGTGTGGAAGGTCACACCACACGACCTCCACAGAACACGTGTAACACCCTGAAAATTTTTATTTGTTGAAAATATGAATAACAAGGTTATTGGACTTAACCATTATCATTAGATTGAAATAATTGATATCTGGGATTGGTTAGTGTTAATAAACGTTACCCCAGTGTCATACTCAGATGTGCGCGCTCCGACAGAGCGACACCAAAAAATTGTAACGAAATTAAAATTCAAAAATACCATAATTTCCAGAAAAATATGGTGATATCAGAAATGTAAATATCCGGATTTGTTGATATACGGATTTCGAGATTAAACCGACACAACTATTTTTCGGACAATTTTTCACCCAGTATAAAATAAATTCTAAAAATTAAACTAAAATTATCATAATTTGTAAAACCATCCTATTAGCTTATGTTTAAAATTTTAACACAAACGGACATCGTTTGAACACATTTATATAAGGATTATTGGGCCAGCCGAATTATGGGCTAATTACGGTGGTAATTTTTAGGATTATTTCTTACTTGCGCAACATGAGCTATGTAAGAGCCTATGTCATGGTAAGTTTCACTCCTTACACGTTAGTTATCATGTGTAACTTTTGGAGAGTGCATGGGCCAGGTGGCTATGGGTGGGTAAATGTGGTTTTACCCCGACACCTGTGAGCCTACGTGCCTTGTGCATGGAAAGATCTGGAGGTTATAAAAACCTCCCCGTAACCAGCATGTTAGCCTCTCCAACGCAGACATCTTCTGGGTTTCCTCCTGTTCTTGCACCCTTCCTTAGTTCCTGTTCTTGTGTCCTTCTATTGCTGCCACTGGAGCTGCTCCTTCTATTGTTGCTGTGCATGCTCCTTGCTGCTGGAGTTGCTACCGTGGGAGTGTGTTGCTACTTCCACCTTGGAGTAACTGTTGCTGCTAAAGCTACAGCTCTGTGGGAACTCTTCTCTTACTGGGTGTGAATTCTTTCATCAAGAACAAGTGAAGGTTTATCCTGTTTAGAAAGGTAGGATTCACTTCCTTCTTCCTCATTCTTGTATTCTCCTCAAGCTAGAGAAGCTCCTGTTGAGGGTGTGGATTCTTCTGTTCTTTTTCCTATAGTTGTAGGCTTGTTACGTTAGTAAGAAGAGAAGTCTTGTTCTATCTCATATAGGAACTCCTCCTCTACTCCTCCTTCTACTTCTCTCTTAGTTATAGAACTTTGGTTGGAGACTCAAACATCTTTTGCACAGTGTGCTTGTCCCTATTTAGCTGTTTGTACTCTCAAGCTTCGGATTTGAACTCCTTAAATACTTTGAAGTTGATGTCTATCTTGTAGGAATCTTTCCATATAACTATTGTCATAAAAGCTATACTTCCAGTACCATGTCATGCTAGGTTCTAGCTAAACAAGTATAGATTGTAGCCTTATGTTTCATCTTGCTTGTTCAGTATATAAATCAGTTGTGGAGGCTACAAATAGGTCTTTCTATTTGATATAATTCATGCCTTGATTCATATGTTTCATGGTTAAAGTTTTTAGAATGAATATAGAGTCATTTCTGGGAGAAGAACTGGCGGCTGTCGACAGACAGAAAATACCTGTCGACAAGCCCAGTCTCCCATAACTCCAGTTTGTTGGAATAGTAGTAGCTGTCGACAGATGGACCCTGTCTGTCGACAGACACACTACCCTGTCGACAGACAGACCATGGCTGTCGACAGGTACTGTCCCAGAACCAGAAATTGGTTTCTGGATGCTTCTATGTGTCGACAACCACTTCCTGGCTATCGACACATACAGTTCTGGCCAGTATTCCAGCATCCTTTTGTGTACAAACTCTTGTTGAAACTTCATCCTATTAGCCTAGCAAGCTACCATTTTCTTTCCCTTGGATATTTACTGTTATGTCACTACAAAGGTCATCCATATTGCTTCCTATTCTTCTCTTTGGATTACTCTTTAAGTCTTCATGTTCTAGTGATGTCTATTTGCTATAACTTCCTGTGTTCATATATTTCTATATCATGAGAACTTGAATACTTTAGTACCCCTGTTGGTTATGAATAAGTTATGATGACAGTTATTTGGGTCCTTGGACCCCACATGATTATTATGCCTGTGCAAATAGGGCTGGTCCAGTCCTGGGAGGAGTACTCAAATTCATTTACGAGCCGTACGGAATGATAAAGAGCAACAGGATGTTTGGCATTGTATCATTACTTCCTGATTATGGTCATCATATTACATGTCCTGTGTGAATACTTATATGAACCCGAATTTGAACTTCAATGTGAATTTCTGAGCATGCCTGTGTTTTCATACTACTGTTTCACATTCACTGACATGTTAAGTCGTTTAACTGTCCTTCTTTGATATCAGTCCTGTTCTTTACCTTAGCTATCATGTATTCATGTTCCTTTGATTTAAGGATTTGAATTCTACTGGGCTAGTTAGCTCACCTATCCTTCCCTTTTTAGGTAACCAAGATGGGGGAGAAGTGTAAGAAGGGCATGTGTGCTAAGTGGACCCCAATGACGAGCCATCCAACCATTTACTACTTTAGTAGTGTAATTAGAGAATGTAATGATCAGTAATAGTTTACTTCTCCCTACTCCTCACTTAGTGTATGAGGAGCTTTATGCAATAAAGACTTCCGCTTACTGTGCTATAATGGATAGATGTTAATATTGTCCTTTGTGCCTATTTTCTGTCATTTCCCGATAAATAGATTTTTATTAGGACATGACAGATAATTTGGTATCAGAGCCTTAGGTCGATAAACCTAGGGATAACCGGTGAGTTGGGGTAGAAACTTGGGATTAGCAATAATGATTTTGTAACTATGTAAATGCTTAACTTGTTATTTATTTCAGTATGGATATGAATGCCCAAGAAAGATTGGTAGTAGCCATGGAGATGCTACGTCAGGATATTGAATTATATGCCCAAGCACAACAGGAGGCCCATGTGCAAATCAAGGAAGAAGTGCTCAACCTGACGGCGGGTGCATTCCTTGCAGGCAACCTCGTGCTTCTCTAGATATCATGTCCCAGGTCATGAATCATTTGGATAACCTGAAGTTGGGGCAAGATATGTTGCTTCATCAGGTCGAAGGTTATTGGGAGGCATTGACCGATGCAGCAAGAGAGCTGTACCACGGGGCTGGAGGAGAACAGCAACCGCCAACTATGGAGTCTGTTGTAGACCTGACCCAAAGTTAGAAATGGAATTAGGCAACTTATCTTTTGTAGACCTCTCTTTTTGTTGTGTATATATGACTCACATATGTTTGTGAAGTGTGAGGTTGGAGGATGTAGACAATATTGTAAATATTTTGGTTTAGTAGGTAGAATGATGTAAGTATTTCAGCTGTGGAACACGGTGTTGATATGATGCAATGTAAATATTTGACTAGCTAATGGAAATGGTGTGTTATGTGAATTTGAAATGTGTATGTGATGAATGCAAGCTTGGGTTGATTGTGGAATTAATGTATGCATTACTAGATGTTTTAGATACTCACTCAATTTAGTCATGGACGGAGGTGATGCTAACTGGAGGAAAATGGAGAGTTCAATGCACGACTTGACCCGAGTAATGAAAACGGTAGCCAGAAATAATAGTCACAATGGAACAAGTTTATTTAAGGATTTTCGAAGTCTGGACCCTCCGAGGTTTGCGGGAAGTACAGATCCGGACGAGGCCGAAAATTGGTTAAAAGACATTGAAAGGATATTCAAAGTGATTAAATGCACAGAAGAAGAGAAGATTCATCTGGTGACATTTCAGTTAGACCGGGATGCCCGAGCATGGTGGGAAACAGTGGAATCCACCATAGAGGATCCAAACCAAATTGGTTGGGAAGAATTCGTGGAGTTATTTAATGACCAATACTTCTCTGAAGTAGTTCAGGAAAAGAAGGCAAATGAATTTGCTAGTCTGAAGCAATTAAGGATGTCAGTATCGGATTATGAGGCCCAGTTTGCCCGACTGTCAAAATATGCTCTGCATCTTGTAGCCACGGAGAAATTGAAGGCTAAGAGATTTATGAATGGATTGCGTCCCAATTTTTTTATGCAATTAACTCCTCATCTGATCACCATATATTCGGAAATGGTTAAGAAAGCCTTGGCACTAGAAGCTGCGAATGACACCATAGATAAGATTAGAGGGAAGTTTGGAGAAGGATCTTCGGATCAAAAAAGGAAATATGAGTCGGGGAATGCCCCGAAGGTTCAACAGACTACTAAGAAGGCAGGAAAAGCTCTGGTTGGAGGTAAAGATGTTTGTAAGCCTTGGCACTCTTTTATTAGTTATGAGTTTGCTAAATCCTTAGAAGCAAAATCAGTTACACTACCCACACAACTTGAAGTTGCAACTCCTTTAAGTGAGGGTAAGAAACTTAAGGAATATTACCCTGCTTGCCATATTTTAGTGAAAGAGCATGATTTACCCAGAGATCTGATATGCCTAGAAATGTGGGATTATGACGTAATCCTTGGGGTTGATTGACTATCTAAACATCATGAAAACTTAGATTGCCGATTAAGTCAAGTAACCTTTCTAGGAAAGGAAGCTATCTCCATGACTTTTGATAAACCCCGCACCAGAAACATACCTATAATTTCAGCAGTCAAAGCCTATAAATTGGTACAGAAAGGTTGTCAAGGATATTTGGCTTCTGTAACTGTGATAAATCAAAACATTATTGGGTTGGAAGACATTCTAGTGGTAAGAGAATTTCTTGATATTTTTCCCGAGGAATTACCTGGTGTGCCACCTAGTAGAGAGGTGAATTTTTCAATTGAATTGGTACCAGGAGCTACATCAGTATCAAGAACACCCTACAGAATGTCAATAGAAGAATTGAAAGAGCTAAAAAGACAATTGTTGGAATTGTTAGAAAAGGGATTCATTAGACCCAGTACCTCACCTTGGGGTGCTCCGGTATTATTTATGAAGAAGAAGGATGGGTCTATGTGATTATGCATAGATTACTGACAATTGAATCAATTAACTATAAAGAACAAGTACCCACTTCCAAGAATTGATGACCTATTTGATCAATTATCTGAAGCTCAATGTTTCTCCAAAATTGATTTAAGATCTGGATATCATCAACTTAGAATTCAAGAGCAGGATATTCATAAAACGGCTTTTCGGACAAGATATGGGCACTACGAATTTGTAGTGATGCCATTTGGATTGACAAATGCACTAACTGCATTTATGCGTTTGATGAATGACGTGTTCAGATCTTATTTGGATCAGTTTGTAGTTGTATTCATTGATGACATACTGATCTATTCTAAGAGTATAGAAGAACATAAAACACATTTACGGATTACTTTGCAACTGTTATGAGATCACAAGTTATATGCAAAGTTCAGTAAATGTGAGTTTTAGTTGAAGCAAGTGATGTTCTCGGGACATATTATTTCTAAAGAAGGATTGTCAGTGGACTCTTCAAAGATTGAAACCATACAAAAATGGGAGCAACCTAAGAACCTCACTGAGATTAGAAGTTTTATGGGTATGGCCAGTTACTACTGGTGATTTATCAAGAATTTTTATAGAATTGCTTCGCCTCTCACACAATTGACTAGAAAAGGAACTGCATTTGTGTGGAATGAGAGTTGTGAACAAGCATTCCAATTGTTAAAGGAATGTATATCGTCTGCACCAATTCTAGATTTACCGGTAGAAGGAAAAATATTTGAGGTTTATACTGATGCTTCAAATATTGGATTGGGATGTGTACTGATGGAAGATTCATTGCTTATGCATCGAGACAATTGAAGACTCACGAGAAAAACTACCCAGTACATGATCTGGAATTGGCCGCAATAGTCTTTGCTCTTAAGCTTTGGAGGCACTACCTGTACGATAATCAATTCATAGTGTACTCCGATCATAAAAGTCTCAAATACCTATTTTCACAAAAAGAATTGAACATGAGGCAAAGAAGGTGGATGGAGTATATTAAAGATTATGATTTCAAAATTGAGTACCATCCATGAAAAGGTAATACCGTGGCTGATGCACTCAGTAGGAATCCTATAGCTAAGGTATTCCAATTACAGTTAAGGAATGGAAATTGCCAGAGAAATTTTCCACATTAAGTTTGAAGGTCGAGCCACAGGAAGAAAGAGTTATAATTGATAACTTGATCGTGCAGTCGGACTTGTTAAAACAGATTGGAGAGCAACAGCATAATGATCCTGCATTGGCAGAAATTATAGAAAAGTTGGCTTCCAGACCTGATTTTAATGAAGATATACATGGAAATCTTCGGTTCCGAGACAGGTTGTGTGTGCCGGATAATTTTGAGATTAAGAAACAAATTCTAGAAGAAGCCCATCGATCACGTTACACTATTCATCCAGGAGCTGTCAAGATGTATCAAGATTTGAAGAAACATTTCTGATGGTGTAACATGAAGAAGGACATTGTGGATTTCATAGCAAGGTGTTTGAAATGTTAGAAAATTAAAGCCGAACACCAAAAACCGGCAGGAAAGTTAAAACCACTTGAAGTTCCAGAATGGAAATGGGACAGTGTCGGTATGGATTTTATTGTGGGATTACCCAAGACACGAAGTGGATTTGATGCCATATTGGTAATCATTGACCGACTTACCAAATCAGCTCATTTCATAGCAATCAAGACAAGATGGTCTGTCGGTGTTCTAGCAGCATTATACATGAAAGAAATTGTTCGATTACAGGGAATCCCAAAGGATATAGTTTCTGATAGAGATGCGAGATTCACCTCACATTTCTGGAGAGAATTACAAGTTGCATTGGGAACTAAACTGAAGTGTAGTACAACATTTCATCCTCAGACCGACGGACAAACAGAATGGGTGAATCGGATTATTGAGGATATGTGTCGTGCTTGTGTATTAGAATTTGGAAATGACTGGAACACTCACTTAGAAATTATGGAGATTGCTTATAACAATAGTTACCAGTCAACTATTCAAATGGCACCATTTGAAGCTTTGTACGGTCGGCAATGTAGATCACCATTATGTTGGGTGGAGCTGAAAGAGTAACATATTCTTGGACCTAATATGATCCAAGAAACAACAAAAATTATCAAATTGGTGCAAGACCGAATGAAAGATGCCCAAGATCAACAAAAAAGTTATGCTGATCGACGAAGAAGGGTGTAGACACGCGAATTTGGCTCCACCGCGGGTAAATTTCATGTTGCGCCATAACGCCACAAATGGCCCTCTTTTTGCCTTGCAAGAGTGTTTTCCCCATCATTTTGGATCATCCCCATTCTTCCCCGGTGCTTCCCCTTCATTTCCAGGGCCCCTCGGGAATTATAGGCATCAATTCCATGTCGTGACGAGTATGGCAGCCGCATTCCTAAAGGCGTCCAGTATCCTGGATGTGATTCAAGATACCCCCCTTAACGCGATGGCTTTCGTGGGCGCTACCTTATCGCGACATACAAGTCGGCCGCGACTATATGCTTAACGCGTCGGCCCTGCATGACACGATAGTGAATTCTTATTTTATTTACGAAAACTGCCTTCTTCATGAACGCGTCCTCCATAGCCGACGCGATCCCAATTTCACCTTTGGCAGCATTTCCTTAAATAAAATTCAAAAACCTTATCGCGTCGTGTGGTGCCGACGCGATTCAGTTTATAGTCACATCCCTCCTTCCGGACGCTATTTCAAAATCGGCTATGCATAGTCGCGTCCTGCCGACTGGACGCGATTCAAAGTCGGCTGTGGCCCAGAAAGTCATCGCGCCCAGGCCTGTAATCATGAGAAAATCCTGTAATCGCATCCTTGTCAGCAGACACGATTCAGAGAGGTCAAATCATAATTCCACGTCAGGAGACAACGCATGTAAGTCCCATGCCTCGAAATTGAACCTAAAGTAATCGTGTCGGCCTTGCCGCCGTTTTTCAAGTCGCGGCAGCCCTAGCGGGCGCAATTCCCTTCCTTATCGCGACGCTCTTACAGGACGCGATTCAGAAGCATGGCGGCGATCGTGCCCCTGTCCCATCAAACTGACCTTGCAAATCGCGGCCTGCCGCTCGAACGCATTTCACTTAAAGGTCGCGTCTACTGTACCGCACGCGATTCTAAGATTTCACCTCTATAAATAGACCCCCGAGGGTCATTTGTAAGAAGGGGTTCCAAGAAGCGGCGAAGCCCTACCGGATTCTCGCCTCAACCTCTGGCACAAGATGCTTTTCCTCGTCGATCCGTCCTCCTTCTTCCACGCGTACCGGAGCGGAGCAAGGCGGGAGCACTATTCTTCCTCCTCTCTGTTCGTCCAATCGGCAGCGGCCCTCACGCCATCAACATTTGAGGAAGCACCCCCTCCCATTCCTTTGTTTACTTTATCTCCTCTGAGTCCCATGTGACTCTTCATTTATCTCTTTTTTTTAAAACATACACACATGCATGCATACACACACACCTACATTTTAGGGGTTTAAAACCACCATGCGGTGAGTTCTCCCATTCTTTATTTACATTATTTCATTTTTTACGAATTGTATACTACAACGCGTGGCTAATCCCCTTCTTTTCTCTGTCTTTCTTGTCAGGGTAATCAACGAGGAAACGCCCTCTACCACGGCCGGTCGTGCTCGTAGAGGAAGAGAGGACCCATATCATCCCCCGCGCATCTCCCCGCTAAAAAGGTACGTATCCGATCACTCCTTCCATTCTGCGCGCTTCGCCGTGCATTCTCCATTCGGCACCCTCGCGTGCCTGGCGATCACGATCTTTTTATTTTCCGTCATTTCCCGCTTTCACTCCATATCCACACATCACATTTTCTTTTCTTTTTATCACACATTCCATCTCACACACACATATCCACCATTCACACCCTCTTTGTGGACGCTCGGAGTTCTCGACGAACGAAAAGTGGTATCCACAGATTGGCGATCACGGTGGGACCTCTTTTGCGCTTTCCCTTTTGATTACCCTCCTCCTTCGTGCCCCACATAGCACTCTCCTTTCTTTTCCTACTTTATACTGGGTTGCATGCTATAGTTTTTCTTTTTTTCTTCCTTTTTTACACATCTCTTGCTTTCCTGCACTTTATTTCTGTCCTTGGGTGGCTGTTGGAATCGCGTCCAACATAGAGGACGCGTTTATAACGCGTCCACTATACCGGACACGTTTCGTTTTGCTGTTGCGGCAGCTAAAGCCGACGCGTTCAGCTTCCTTGTCGGGGCGGCCTTAGCCGACGCGTCTCTGTTGTCGCGGCAGCTAAGGCCGACGCATCTCTGTGTATCTTAATCCTATTTTCTGCACATCTTTCTTGCTTACTACTTTTTACTACTTTCGTTTTTTTTGTTTTCGGGCGCTTGTTTGGAATCGCGTCCCACACAGAGGACACTATTCATTCTTGTCGCGCCGGCTAAGGTCGACGCATTCTTGTCGCGGTGGCAAAGGCCGATGCGTCTCTGCCCGCAATCCGTCCACAGGGACCAGGCGCTGCGTTGACAGCCTTCTGGGGATCTCAGTTCTGCGTCCAGGTGACTGGACGCGATTTGTGAGTCGCGACCGCTGTGCCGAACTCAATTCACAGTGCTGACAGAAATGCGCCCCCCTTCTGCCATTTTTTCTATAAACTGCTGCATACAGGGCATTTTTCATTGGTCAGGGGACCTCCTTCCCTCATATCCTAGGCTCCACACACCTCTCTTGGTAAGGGAAACCTCTCCTTTGGGCATTCCGTCTCATTGGACTAGGGAACCTTTGCCAAGAGCCCCGTAAGACTCCGTACCCCGTGGATTCCTTCGCGGCAGACTGAGCTGGCGGTACCCTTCCGTTGACCTGGGTTTAGCTATCCCATTGCGTGGTGAGGGTGAGCTTAGTTGTACCTCGAAGTATACATCTTCTACCCAACTAGGATCTCACCTGGAGTGACATAATTATGCTTCAATCCAATTAATTAATTGTGTAACTCCTAAAAACAATCGCTAAGCATCACAACTTGTTTGAACCATCATTGACCGATTAATCTTTGTTCAACCTTGTTTGTTTGCTTGCCTTGTTCAAAATGGACTAATATCATCATGCTGGATTTGATTATATGGACTATGAGGATAATTCAAGCGTCCAATCATTTCAATCCCATGTCCGTCCATTTCACCACCGTGAGGGACAACCTTCCACTTCCTATGGTTATGTGCGCACACCGCGCACTAACCAATCTGATGTCCCTTCACACCTCACTCCAATCAAAACCCGGCAAGAGCCTTCCCCCCACCACGATGCCACTGTGCAAAATGTCCTGCATGCACTGGACCAACTCACCCTCAACAGCTTAATTTCATCCAATCTTTAGTTGAGGGTGTGACTCCTTCTCCCTCTCCTTCTTCCTCTTCTTCTCCCTCTCCTTCTCCCTCTCCAGGCACCCACCTTTGTACATTCCGGCGACTTCGCCACATTCCCTTGTACATTCTCCATCACCTCGCCCCCTGGCCAATTGCACTCCCATGCTCCAGCCCGTACAGACCGTCCCTTGGGAAGGCCCACTAATTCAAGGCCACCCCCATGTACTCCCTTATATGCCCAGCAGCAACCCACTCCACTCAAACATGCTCTTCTCCAAAAATTGAATAATTTGGAGAACCAAATAAATAAGCTTTCCAATCCCATGGGTGACCCCACCGCCGCCATGCCAGCTCTCCCACAAATTTATATACATCCTTCGGAGATGCCAACGTACAGATTGTACAATGGCACGGGCAACCCCTACCTTCATGTCATGGAATTCCTCTATGAGTCTTCTCGTTGGCAGCGAGATCCCATTACCTTGGCATTTTTATTTAGAAAAACTCTTGACAGCCCTGCACTCGAATGGTTCTACTACCTAGAACCAAGTGAGGCACTCGAATGGTTCCGCCCCCTTCATAAAAAATTCCTTCAGAGGTATAAAGACCGCATTAGCCCTTATCTGTCTGTCACGGATATAGCATCCGAGAAGATGGGGGCTGATGAGGCCTTTGTGCAATTTGCTGACCGTTGGAGGTCAATGGCCACAAGAATGCAGCATGAGCTCTCGGAGTCAGAGCAAGTTAAAATAATCATTTCCAACTCTACTCCGAGGTTCAGACACATCTTGGCCATGAACCAAATTGAAACGATGGAAAATCTCTACGAGCGGGGGTGTTACATTCAAGCCCACTTAATGGACTCCCCGATCATAGAGCTATTTGATCAAATTAAACCGAGAAAGAATGGATCAGTGGACGCCATCCACCATCCACCTCACCAACATACAACATCCACATCATATGCCCCTCCACAAACACCCATCTACCACAACATGCCTCCACCCAGGCGTCCACTGATTTGTCCTTTTCAGACTGAGCAACCTCCAACTGGGCCCTACGATGCCCCCATTCAAGAAGAAGCTCATGTGTCCTATGTTGCACCTGCTCCAGCTCCCATGCCGATTCCCATACCTCCACCACAACAACCTCCACCTCCACCACAGCCTGTTGCTCGGGCTAAGGTTGCCGACGCCCAACCCATCTGCGAAACCACCTGGTGTTACGACGATGAACCTTCCGAGGTCATGTTCGTATGCCATTTACCTATCCCTCCTACACTACCATCCACATTTACCAAACCTTCCACAATTAAACCTCCACCCACCATTACACCAATTATTACACCTCCCATTTCACCAATACCATTGGCAACCGAACCCGAGCAAATCTTCCCCTTCATACCTACTACACCTCCACCGGCCATACAGCCCCCCATTACACCCACCACATCTACCCCCATCCAACGGAGCAGGCGCAAGTTCTTAAGGAGCGATAAGCAGCATCAGCAAAAGAGGGAAGTCTCGAGACTGGGCATGCTTTTTAAAATCCAAGATTGTATTCCTCGCATGCTGGTCATTGTCAAAATACTAGGCACATTCGCCGAGCGGGAGTCCTCCCCTCCATTCATGGCCATCAATAGGCCTTCCAAATTAATGTCAATCATTCCAGTTGCCAACTGCACACATTTCACTATACTCATAGGGAATCTTACCCTCCAAGCTCTCATGACCCCTCGCACCATTGTTGTGAACCTTCCCACTCCAGTGAAGGGGTCAGCTTCTCAGATTGTGCTCACGCACTCCAACGCCAAATCATTGGCACAATCTATTACCCAAGGGGTCGTGCCCCATTCCATATCACATGCTTTACAATCTTTGGGCACGGTCCCCTCTTTGTTGCTTCCAACTCCACTGGTGGAACTCCCCACCCTTTCATCGAATTACATTCCAAGGGAGTTGCCACTATCATTTGAAACTCTGACGGAAGTCAACAATCCCCCAATCATTGAGAGCCGTTCAAACTCTCCGAGAAGAGCAAGACCTTCTGCTCGCTGGGCAAAAATTATGAGGAAGTACCTGAGGGTCAAAACGTCGATTCCCAAGCAGAAGCCTAAACGTCGGACAAGGCAAAAGACCAAGGGGCGTCCTCCATCTTTTCCATTTTCTTTTCAATCATATTTTGTGCTGCTTAGCACCTTTCCGTGGGTTATCCACATTCCCTCCCCACGGGAGGTATTTTATTTTCATTTGTTGTATAATCCATCCTCTTGCACTGAGCATCGCGCCCCTTTTTGTACTCCTTACTCTCCCTTCCGTGCCCCTCGTGGCACGTGTTCCTATTGTGCCACGCCTGGCACGTCTCCCTTCCGTGCCCCTTGTGGCACGTGTTCCTGTTGTGCCACTCCTGGCACATCTCCCCTCTATGTCCTACGTGGCACATCTCCTTCTTGTGCCCCACGTGGCACGTCTCCATCCTGTGCTCCACGTGGCACACCTCCATCTCGCGCCCCACGCGGCGCACCCTCCTTTTGGACCCCTCGCGGCTCGCTTTTTCCTTTCTCTCCTCCGGCCCCGCCGGATTCTCTTCCTCTCACCGGGCATCGCGCCCTCCTTCTTCTCCAATCCCCGCCGGAGTCTCCAAAATCTTTCCTCCACTCTCTCCTCGCCGCCTTTAATTGGGTCCTTCGACCCTTCTCGCATTGTTTTCGGGGTTTTAGCCCCCACTTGTCCTTTCAAATTTCTAAATAAAAAATGTAAATTCTTTATATCCTTTGAGTTTCGCCCCAACGCGGGGCATTCGTCTTTCCTTTACCCTCCAAAATCTTACTATATTTTAGCAGTGTCAAAAATTCAAAAATTCATAAAAAATGAATATTGACATTGTCATGCTATTGTAGCATCTCTGTTATGAAAACTCTGTGCTAAGAGTCTAACCTCCTCTCCCGGGTCATTAAAGTCTGACCTTAACATGGGCACCTTGCACACACATCACGGCGCCCTAAGCCTATTACTCCCGGTAGATACCGTCACTATCACAGCCACGCCTGAAAGGCACAAACGTCTATTTCTTCCTTCTTTCGGTCGAAGTATGGGTAGCAGAGGTGGTCTGGGCAAGGCAACCAACCCAAAGCACCCCGTCGTAAGAGGACATCTCCAAAACGGGTGAATCAAATGACCAATAAAAAATCAAAGTCAAATGCGTGTCAAGAGCGGCAAAGTCCCCGCAGGGATCCAAATGGACCTGGTCGTATGCATGCAAAATCAAAAACCAAATCAATCATAATAGGGCATGGCAAAGAGTGGCAAAGTCCCCGCGGAGATCCAAATGGACCCGGTCGTACGCATGTCCTTACAATCAAATGGTCATCACTCAAGATTCCAAAATAATTCAAAAGCCCTAGTGCTTAATGAGACTGAACCTTTTGATGGTTGTGCCAGGGAAGGTAGTCAAGCCCAACTCCTCGAATACCCATACCAAGCTTATCTCCAAATTCTCTTTCCTTCTCTCTGCCAGACTTAGTTGCCTTTTTAGACATGGCTTTGGCAGTAACATTGTCAATCCAGTGCAATCAGTTCGTGGGCACCACGTTAAAACGCACGCCCTACTCTGGGCATTCCTTAATGAAATGGGAGGCAACAAAGACCCCTCGCGCAATCAATTTTCATGACCCTAACGCCGCCATGGCATGGCAATGTTCCAAAATCACAAAAAAAATCGAATATTTCCAAAAATTCCAAAAAAAATCAAATATCTCCAAAATTTTCAAAAAATGAATATTTCCAAAACCCACAAAAAATAAAATACTTCCAAAATCCATAAAAATTTAATATTTTCAAAATCACAAAAAATCCAAATATTTTCAAAATCAACAAAAAAATCCAAATACTTTCAAAATCCAACAAAAATTCAAATATTCCAAAATCCAAAAAATCAAATATCTTCAAAATCCACAAAAATTCAAATACTTTCAAAACTCAAAAAAAAAAGTTTCACGATGGTATTACACATGGCAAGCAGATCATGTCTATGCCTCGCATCAATTCTTCCAATCATCAGTACCTCATCTCTTGCACTCCAAACTCCCTCATCCAAGAACACTTATCCTCATGGTTAAACCAAACAAACCGAATGAACCATGGCTGTTTGTTTAATGCTTTATTAATGCTCCAAGCCATGAATGCTATTATGCCATGTTATTTGTTATCTTGGCTAACGAGTTTTGAGTGCGGGATTCGAGTTACCTCATCCAGTGCAACATCAGGTGGCTGCTCCCCCCACCATCAGTTACCTATATGTTATACTCCTAGAGTACACCAAGGACCATGTGGCTCTGAGGAATCTGGGATTTGAGTTCCCCTTTAACAAAAACAATGATTATCCCAATGGAGCCTTAGCCACACGGATAGGCCGTTACGCTTGGCACCTGAGGACGACGGACCCATGCATACCCCCCGGTCCTGACTCAACGTCATCCTTGGTTATTTCCTACTCCTTTTTAACCTGTTTTTCTTTTAGCCTAGCATACATGCATATTAAAATCTCAGTGGGAACCCACTCTTGCAATGCAATTTGAGGGCCATCTGTGCACCAAATTCAAAAGCAATTTGAAATATTCCACTCCGGGTCAAGTACCCAACTCCCTTTGATGTTGCCTCCAGGCTGATTTCCTTAGAACCCTTTGTTTAGACTTATCCTTTTTATTTTTCGCCTTTACTCTCAGAGATCCACCTACGGCAGTGGCAGACGCCCCCAATGGTGAAACCTAACGGATTGTGTCCTTAGGTACTTCCCCTTCGCTGGAAGTTGGTCTCTCCTTCTCTCCCAAGATCCACCTACGGCAGTGGCAGATGCCCCCAATGGTGAAACGTAACGGATTGTGTCCTTAGGTACTTTCCCTTCGCTAGAAGTTGGTCTCTCCTTCTCTCCTAAGATCCACCTGCGGCAGTGGCAGACGCCCCCAATGGTGAAACCTAACGGATTGTGTCCTTAGGTACTTCCCCGACGCTGGAAGTTGATCTTTTCTTTCCTTTTGTGCCCCACGTGGCACCTTTCCTTCCTTATCCCTTTCCTTTGTCCAAACATTTGTTTCTTTAGGTCTTCTTCCTGGTGGTGACTTCCTAGGGTGTTGGGGAAAGACTCTCATCAGGTGGCAGTCACCAACGATCACGCATGTCTATTTTTCACCTTGGCGTCTACTTTTAAGTCCGCGCCACTGCACTCCACTTCGCTACGCTACATTTCTTTTATTTCACTTCACTCCATTACACTCCACTTCGTGTCCCTTCGCTTCGCTCCCCTGCAAAGCAGATGCCAAGGTGTGGCAACTGTAGACCCGAGAATTTGGATCCATCGCGGGCAAATTTCATGTTGCGTCATAACGCCACAAATGGCCCTCTTTTTGCCTTGCAAGAGTGTTTTCCCCATCATTCTAGATCACCCCCATTCTTCCCCGGTGCTTCCCCTTCATTTTCAGGGCCCCTCGGGAATTATAGGCATCAATTCCATGTCGCGACGGGTATGGCAGCCGCGTTCTTAAAGGCGTCCAGTATCCCGGACGCGATTCAGGATACCCCCCTTAACGTGACGGCTTTCGTGGGCGCTAACTTATCGCGGCATACAAGTCGGCCGTGACTATATGTGTGACGGACCGGGGTATTTATGCCCAATAAGGCTCCATATCCAGATCCGCCTCTCGCGAACGGACCGAAGTCTCGCAAGGGATATCTTACACATGTGTCCAGTAAGAGTAAAAAAGACAAACCACAAGAATATAAGACACAAGAAAGTACATGTGTTCATATCTGTTCACTGATTTGTACAACTGTCCCATTACATTAATACATGTCCAATTAAAAGAGTACAACTACCTGGGGCATACCCCGAGGGAGCACAAGCTCACACAACACTAACTACTAAACAACTTCTGGTGGTACAAGTCTGACACAACGCCGCTGCAAGCCAAACACATGGCAAGCCCTGAAAAGAACTGTAGGGGAGTGAGCCTCAACAAGTCACTGGCTCAGTAGGGGCTACCCAAAACAACACCGTAACCACAAACACCTCAACCCTAATGGGTCTCACTGGCAACATCAATGGCTAAACCATTTCATGCTCACATCATGACAATAAATAACAATTAAACATACTGATGATAATAAACACAAAGTCCTCAGAAGGAAAGTAGGGCTACAGGACTAACATAAAATCATTAGTCAGCCCAACTACTAAAGTGCCTAAACCACAGTCTCACTGGCACACTGCTACAACAACTGGTTGCCTAAACTATAAGCCACACAGGCAGGTCACTACCTAAGCTGCAAGCTTCACAAGCAAATCTCGAACACTTACAGGTGTAAGGCCCTCGAGTTTCCGTCGCATTATTTGTATTTGCGTGTGTGTATTTGTGCTTGTGTATGTATATACATATTTACGTACGTATTGATTAGTATAATTACGTGTGCATATGTTTATATTAGATGTAAATAATGCATGTATTGAATGGTGATAGTATGGATACTCTACCTTATACATATTGCATGTATATATGCATGGTATGCATGGTTTTCTGCATATTTTAGACTTCTGGTCGAAGGCCACCTTGGCGTCAAACCCAGGCCGTTGAGGTGGTGTCAGCGTCCAGACATGGATGCCAACACTAATCCGGGCGTCCAGCGATATGGACGCCAATCTCTCTGGCCTGCATGCGCAGCAGAGCTGCAAGCTTCTGAAACAAGAAAGCCAGCCATTGGGGGGGGGGGCTGTCCCCAACGGCTCTGAGGGCTGTCAAGTCACCCTAAGAGTGGGAGAAAGGCTTCTCCTTAAGTCTGAACCCGGAGCTACCTTTCCCACCCCTCTCTTCACCCTTGCAAGAGGAGAAAAAGAGAGAAGAAAACCCTAGAAGAAAACTGAGAAAACCCTACTTTTGCACCCAAGAATCCGACTCCCTGGAGCTTGATCCGGCCATCTTCTCCGACAAGAAGATAGCTGGAGCAAAGGAGGAGGCTTCCCCGACATCCCCCTGCTATGGAGATCATCCAGGAGCCCGGAGGAAGAAGATCTAGAAGGCGTTTCTGCACCTTCTTGGGACTGCCCAAGGAGGCTTCTCCGAGCACTTTGATCCTTTGAAGCAATTTTTAAAAGGCAAGTGACCTAACCATGATGTTCCCGTATGAGTCTAGGTCGGTTTTACAATTTTTGTACATTTTCCCTCGAGTCCTAGACCCTCACATTCACCCAATCTTGAGAGGTCGGGTCTGTGTTTCTACACAGACCTGCATTGACGGCAAGGTCAATGGACGCCGATATCATGCTTGGCGTCCATCGACCATGTCGCTGACCCTGAGTCAGCGGCCAGAGACTGCCGCCAAGTTCCTCTGGACAGAACAGTGACCTGTTCTGCCCTTCCTATACACTATTTTCGGTATGGTTTCCGTGATGAGGATATATGGTAACCCTATACACTATGTATATTGTCAATTGTGGTGTGTGGATGAGTGTGATGTATGGTGGTGAATGTAGGAAATCTTATACCGTGAATGTGTAAGCATGAAATGTTGAAATTCTTGCCAATCCATGTTTCATGATGAGGATTAGTCTGAATGCCTTAGTTTTGTCTGATCATTAAGAGTAGTAGATCAGTGTACATTTACTCAGTTTTTGATGAATTATCCATGCTTATATAAATTGCCAATAAATTCGGTTCGGTAAATAAAACGGCATGCAATAATGATTTGTGGTGATCGATCTACAATTGTATGATTTAGAGTAAATTCTGTATTCTCAGATCATGTATGTGACAGTAACCTCTGTTTAAACAGTAAGTGGCAAAATTTCATGATGTGTTAAACCCCATGTTAACTTAAATTGTGAATAGCATGCTAAATAGGTGTTTTATTTACTGTAAATTTCATTTAGCTCAGAAAAATCTGAAAAATTGAGTGTATGATCTAGAACCCGAAAATAGCATGTGGTTAAAATTTCAGGTCATTTGGACCAGTATATAAGAAGTTATGTATTTTCCATGTGAAATATAGAAATTTATAAATGTTATCGTAATGTGATTAGATAGTGCTTAAACTTAACTTGAATGGTGAAATTACTGTGTGTTAAGCTCCTGAAATATGTAGTGCCATGTTAGGAAAAATAGAGATGTGCATGTGAGTGAGAAAGTGAATGAGATGAAAAGTGCTATGTGTAAAACCATGTGTAAATCTGTAAAATGTGTAAATGTGTAACTGTGCCAATGTGACACTGCTTCCGTAGAGGGCAGTGGAGCTATATCAGGGAAAAGTCCCCCTGAGAAAGTTCAATGTGTAAGTGACCCTAAGGGCATTAGGGGGAAATCCTGGAGGTGGACAAGTACCACTGGTTAGGGTGGAGACTTGTTCTCCCGGTCTGCGCAGTCCAAGAGTCGCCATTGGAATGCCTAGATGGCGTCTATGTGTAATGTGATGTGTATATGTCCTTCTTTGGTGGTTTGGACTATGTGTCACGGCACCTAAAATGTGTAATGTGTAATGTGTAATGTGTATGTGTTCATGTGTAAATGTGTAAGTGAACAATGCGAATGTGTATGTGCAAAGTGTAACCATGTGAAAGAGGAAACTTGTGTAAAGAAAATGTGAAATTCTAAATGTGAGGATATGATATTGAAATCCATGTGAGACAAATCTGAAACCATGTGAAACAGTAATTCATGTTGTTATCATCATGTTTATATGTGCAAAAATGTCTAGAATCCATGTTAGGGATAATTGATGAGCACGTATGCAAGTGGCATGATTGGTTGTTCACATGATTTGTTTTTAAGCGATATTGTAGATCTCATGGGTAGGTTTACAGCCATTAAACCATGTGAAACCAGCAACTTAAAGCATGTGAAAATATCTATGTGTATGCTTAAGAACACGTAAAATTCATGCTAGTTGTGTTTCCTTTCATATATGCACAGTTTATGTTGGTAGTTCTCATGTCTTGGTTCTTTAAAGACAAAATCTCATGAGTAAATGGAATAGAGAGCATGTGATAGGTAAAGTTTTATTCTTAGAAATCTGAAAGCATGATCCATGTATAAATTTGTAAAACTTTCATGATAGGTTGAAACCTTTAAATAATTAGCATGCCATGTGTTGTAAAGTTTGAATGTGCATGTAGAAACCCCTATGACTTATACGTGTATGTTATGGATAGTGTTTCTTGCTGAGTCCTTGGACTCACTCCTTGCTTCGGCGTATAGGTGTAGTTGGTGACGTGGCACCTTTGGAGGAGACAGTGGAGACGGACTCCGAGCGCGGAGATTATCTAGTCTTTGGAGTTTCTTTATGACTTGTGCATTCCATAGTATGTAATTTGAACATTGTATTAGAAATATCATGAAAAGGATGTATAAGTGTGGACATTATGTATTTTATTTCAACAATTTAAATTATGTGAACTTTTAGTTCTTTATTGTTAATTGCAAACTTCATGTATGTTAAATGTGGATGATGAATGAATGGAGACAATTGTCTTTTACTTCCGCTACTCTGTTGTATATTCGCGTGTATCTCAGCTGTTAGTATCGTTTGGGTAAATGTCCCACTGTGAGGACTCTCGCTATACCGACGTGGGTTGGTATAACCGTACTGGTATAATGAGGGCCGTCACAGAGATTGGTATCAGAGCGACCGGTTGAGATTGCACATGAATATACCTAAGTCATCATCCCCATTGCATGCTAAATATGTCCACATGTGTAGAGAACACTAATGAGAAGTGAAAGATAGATAAGAAAATGGTTAGAAAACTTAGTAACCTAGCTCTAATGTTGGCTGAAATTATATTACAACCATGGCTTCGAGAGGTAGGCATGGTGGAGCGTCGGCCCGTGAGGACGAGCCGCGACGTGATGAGCAGGCGGAGCAACAGGCCCCAGCACCGCGAGGCCCTGTACTTCCCCCACCGCCGCCTGTGGATTACGGAGTATTCATGCAAGGTCTGGTGCAAGCCATGCAGACGCAGGCTCATACCCAGGCAGCACTCCAGGCCCAGTTGGAGGCCCAGCAGGCTCAAGAACCAGCTCAGGACCATGGTGGACCATCCATCATGGAGCGATTCAAGAGGATGACCCCACCCTCTTTTAAGGGGGAGAGTGATCCACTAATGGCAGAAAGCTGGTTAAGGGAGACAGAGAAAATCTTCTGAGCTATCAAGTGCCCTGATGAGGATAAGGTGACATTAGCCACCTACATGCTATAGGAGAGAGCCGATGTATGGTGGTCCTCCCTACTTCGTACACGCTTTGAGGACGGAGCAGTAGACGTGACGTGGGATGCGTTCGTGAGGCTTTTTCGAGCCAAGTTCGTCCCAGAGCATATCCAGGACAAAATGGAGTAGGAATTTCTCTTCCTGACGTAAGGCTCCATGACCGTACTGGAATACGAGGCAAGGTTTTCTGAACTTTCTAAATATGCACCGCATATCGTAGAGGATGAGCGCAGGAAGACCAAGAAGTTCGTGATGGGACTCAAGCCATCACTGCGGACGAGACTCGTGGCGTTTGACCACCGCACGCTGGACGAGGCCCTCAGTGCTGCCTGCAGGCAGGAGGGAGAAATGGAGCAATATCTGGAGGAAAAGAAGGCTTCGCAGAAGAGGCCGGCAGCGACATTCCAGCGGCAGGATAAGAAGAAAACGGTGTACCAGACACCGCAGAAACCAATGACAGTCAGCAACTCTCAGGTACCTTCTGTACATTCCCCTGGTGTGAAGAAAGAGTGTCCCCATTGTGGGAAGACACACGATGGTTCCGAGTGTTGGTTGGTAGCGGGTAGATACTTGAAGTGTGGGAGCAGCGACCACAAGATCAAAGACTGCCCAAGACTCCAGCAAGGAGCTCAGCGTGGAGCGCCAGCACCAGCAGTAGCGGCAGCCGCGCCAGCTATAGGAAGACCAGGAAGGCCTCGAGCCCCAGCTCGAGTGTTTGCTTTAGCTCGCGAGGACGCCGAGCAGGCGGAGCATGTCATCGAAGGTACGGTTTTGCTTTTCGGTGTGCACCCTCGGGTTTTGTTTGATACGGGTGCTACTCACTCGTTCATTTCCGAGCGGTTCACTAGGCAGTTAGCCCTAGAGTCAGGAATAGAGTCTGAGGAGTTAGAGGTCCCTTTGTCTGTGCACACCCCTGCGGGTACGGTGTCGACTAGGAAGTGCATTCCGTCGTTACCTGTGTGCATTGAGGATAGAATCCTAGATGGGTGTTTCTTCTTGCTAAAGATGAAAGACTATGATTGTATTCTTGGTCTGGATTGGCTAGAGGAGCACTATGTGTTATTGGATTGTCGTCGGAAGAGGATTGTTTTCCGCATTCCCGGTGAGGACGAGTTCTCTCATCCCTTGCCAAAGAACTTAGCGGGAAAGTTAGTTATCTCTGCCATGAAGGCGATGCGCATGGTGAACAAGGGTTGTGACGCATTTCTTGCCAGCGTTATGTTAGTACCCGATGCTGGTTCGTCACTGACTCTTGTAGAGATCGATGTGGTGCAGGAATTTCCAGATGTCTTTCCCGATGACTTGTCTGGATTGCCACCGGATAGGGAGATAGAGTTCACTATAGAGTTGCTTCCAGGCACCTCTCCTATCTCAAAGGCCCCATATAGGATGGCACCTGCAGAATTAGCCGAGTTGAGGAAGCAATTGCAAGAATTGCTCGATAAGGGATTCATTCGCCCTAGTGTTTCCCCTTGGGGCGCACCTGTATTGTTCGTCAAGAAGAAAGACGAGTCACTTAGGTTGTGTATTGATTATAGAAAGTTGAACCAGGTGACTGTGAAGAACAGGTATCCCTTACCTCGGATTGATGATCTGTTTGACCAGTTGCAGGATGCATCAGTCTTTTCTAAGATTGACTTGCGATCTGGTTATCATCAGCTGCGGATTAGGAGTGAGGATGTGTCCAAGACGGCATTTAGATCACGTTATGGACATTATGAGTTCTTGGTCCTTCCCTTCGGATTGACCAACGCCCCTGCAGCATTCATGGATCTCATGAACCGGGTGTTTAGTCCGTATTTAGATAGATTTGTTGTTGTGTTTATTGATGACGTGTTGGTCTATTCTCCGGATGAGGCCACACATCGTCAGCATTTGAGGTTAGTCTTAGAGGTTCTCCGTGAGCACAAGCTGTATGCAAAGTACAGCAAGTGCGAGTTCTGGTTGCGCGAGGTTCACTTTCTCGGGCATGTTATCTCCGGCGCTGGTGTTGCAGTTGATCCAGCAAAGGTCCAGGAAGTTATGGATTGGGAGATTCCCCAGACTCCTTCGGAGATTCGTAGTTTCATTGGGTTAGCTGGTTATTATCGGCGATTCATTGAGGGTTTCTCATCCATCGCCGCCCCTTTGACAAAGCTGACCCGGAAAGGTGAGAAGTTCGTATGGTCTGAGGCATGTGAGCGTAGCTTTCAGCTATTGAAGGCTAAGCTTACTTCTGCTCCGGTATTGGTATTGCCTAGTGGTCTAGAGGGTTTTGCCATTTATACGGATGCATCTCAGATTGGTTTAGGCTGTGTACTCATGCAGCGAGAGAGGGTAGTGGCTTATGCTTCTCGTCAGTTGAAGGAGCATGAGAGGAACTATCCGACTCATGATTTGGAGCTCGCAGCAGTGGTTCATGCACTAAAGATCTGGAGGCACTATCTTTATGGTGTCAGATTTGAGGTGTTTACCGACCACAAGAGCTTGAAGTATCTTTTCTCCCAAAAGGAATTAAACCTGAGGCAGAGGAGATGGATTGAGTTCTTGAAGGACTATGACTTCGACCTTCAGTATCATCCTGGAAAGGCGAACGTCGAAGCGGATGCTCTTAGTAGAAAGAGGTCTTCGCTCCAGTAGGATTGGAAGATTTTGGAGGATGCAGCGTGCTCTATGACCGAGTTAGAGCCATCGCTGTGTCAGGCTTTTGTAGCTCAGCTATCCCTTAGATCCTCAGTCTTGGATGAGGTGATTGAGCAGCAGAAAGCCGACCCTAGATTGTTAGAGTTAGTGGGTAAGGCGGGCATTGCTCGTGATGAGGACGGTGTGATTAGATTTCAGCACCATGTTTGTGTCCCTGATGTAGTAGATGTCCGTGAGCATGTGTTAGCGGAGGCTCATAGATCGCGATTCTCTATTCATCCGGGTAACACTAAGATGTATCAAGACCTGAAGAGATCATTTGGTGGTCCGGCATGAAGAAGGATGTTGCGGATTATGTGTCTAGATGTCTAGTATGTCAGCAAGTGAAAGCCGAGCAGCAGCGACCATCCGGCCTTATGCAGAGGATGGATATCCCCGTATGGAAGTGGGAAGCTGTCACTATGGATTTCATATCGGGTTTGCCTCGATCTAGAAGGGGCAATGACTCGATTTAGGTAGTTGTAGATAGATTCTCGAAGACTGCTCATTTCTTGCCTATGAAGAAGAAGCAGTCAGTATATGTTAGCGGTATCATTAGATTGCATGGTGTGCCGAAGTCGATCATTTCAGATCGAGATCCGAGATTTACTTCGAGATTGTGGAAGGGTCTTCAGGATGCGTTAGGTTCGGAGCTGAAGCTCAGTTCGGCGTTTCATCCCCAGACCGACGGACAGTCCGAGAGGACTATCCAGACGCTCGAGGATATGTTGAGAGCGTGTGTTCTGGATTGGAAGGATGATTGGGAGCGTCATTTACCTCTCGTGGAGTTCACATACAACAACAGCTTTCATGCTAGTATTGGTATGGCTCCATTCGAGGCATTGTATGGTAGGCCCTGTAGATCTCCTGTATGTTGGGAGGAGACTGGTGATAGGCAATTGATCGGACCGGAGTTAGTTCAGGAAACTTCGGATAAGATCCAACTTATCAGGAAAAGGCTTGTTGCGGCATAGGATAGGCAGAAGAGTTATGCCGACAACAGGAGGAAGGATTTGGAGTTCGAGGTTGGCGATCATGTCTTCTTGAAGATATCGCCTACTCGTGGAGTTGTCAGATTTGGCAGGCATAGCAAGCTAAGCCCTAGATTCATTGGCCCATATGAGATTCTCAGACGTTTGGGTAGCGTGGCGTATGATCTAGCTTTACCCCCAGCTTTGGCTAGCGTTCACCCTGTATTCTACGTATCTATGCTCAGGAAGTATGTCCGAGATCCGTCTCATGTGATTAGTCATGAGCCAGTGGAGATCCAGCCAGATCTTTCGTATGTCGAGCAACCAGTAGCCATTCTTGACCGGAAGGTTCAGCATCTCCGGAACAAGAGTATAGCGTCGGTGAAAGTTCTATGGTGGAACTTCTCACGCGAGGAGGCTACGTGGGAGCTTGAGGATGCGATGAAGAAGAAGTATCCCCTTTTGTTTGAGTAGTGTCGTTCTAACTTCGAGGACGAAGTTTCTTTAAGGGGGAGAGGGTGTAAGGCCCTCGAGTTTCTGTCGCATTATTTGTATTTGTGTGTGTGTATTTGTGCTTGTGTATGTATATACATATTTACGTACGTATTGATTAGTATAATTACGTGTGAATATGTTTATATTAGATGTAAAAAATGCATGTATTGAATGGTGATAGTATGGATACTCTACCTTATACATATTGCATGTATATATGCATGGTATGCATGGTTTTCTGCATATTTTAGACTTCTGGCCGAAGGCCACCTTGGCGTCAACCCCAGGCCATTGAGGTGGTGTCAACGTCCAGACATGGACGCCAACACTAATCCGGGCGTCCAGCGATATGGACGCCAATCTCTCTGGCCTGCATGCGCAGCAGAGCTGCAAGCTTCTGAAACAAGAAAGCCAGCCATTGGGGGGGGGGCTGTCCCCAATGGCTCTGAGGGCTATCAAGTCACCCTAAGAGTGGGAGAAAGGCTTCTCCTTAAGTCTGAACCCGGAGCTACCTTTCCCACCCTTCTCTTCACCCTTGCAAGAGGAGAAAAAGAGAGAAGAAAACCCTAGAAGAAAACTGAGAAAACCCCACTTTTGCACCCAAGAATCCGACTCCCTGGAGCTTGATCCGGCCATCTTCTCCGACAGGAAGATAGCTGGAGCAAAGGAGGAGGCTTCCCCGACATCCCCCTGCTGTGGAGATCATCCAGGAGCCCAGAGGAAGAAGATCTAGAAGGCGTTTATGCACCTTCTTGGGACTGCCCAAGGAGGGCTTCTCCGAGCACTTTGATCCTTCGAAGCAATTTTTAAAAGGCAAGTGACCTAACCATGATGTTCCCATATGAGTCTAGGTCGGTTTTACAATTTTTGTACATTTTCCCTCGAGTCCTAGACCCTCACATTCACCCAATCTTGAGAGGTCGGGTCTGTGTTTCTGCACAGACCTGCATTGACGGCAAGGTCAATGGACGCCGATATCATGCTTGGCGTCCATCGACCATGTCGCTGACCCTGAGTCAACAGCCAGAGACTGCCGCCAAGTTCCTCTGGACAGAACAGTGACCTGTTCTGCCCTTCCTATACACTATTTTTGGTATGGTTTCCGTGATGAGGATATATGGTAACCCTATACACTATGTATATTGTCAATTGTGGTGTGTGGATGAGTGTGATGTATGGTGGTGAATGTAGGAAATTTTATACCGTGAATGTGTAAGCATGAAATGTTGAAATTCTTGCCAATCCATGTTTCATGATGAAGATTAGTCTGAATGCCTTAGTCTTGTCTGATCATGAAGAGTAGTAGATCAGTGTACATGTACTCAGTTTTTGATGAATTATCCATGCTTATATAAATTGCCAATAAATTCGGTTCGGTAAATAAAACGGCATGCAATAATGATTTGTGGTGATCGATCTACAATTGTATGATTTAGAGTAAATTCTGTATTCTCATATCATGTATGTGACAGTAACCTCTGTTTAAACAATAAGTGGCAAAATTTCATGATGTGTTAAACCCCATGTTAACTTAAATTGTGAATAGCATGCTAAATAGGTGTTTTATTTACTGTAAATTCCATTTACCTCAGTGTATGATCTAGAACTCGAAAATAGCATGTGGGTCAAATTTTAGGTCATTTGGACCAGTATATAAGAAGTTATGTATTTTCCATGTGAAATATAGAAATCTATAAATGCTATCGTAATGTGATTAGATAGTGCTTAAACTTAACTTGAATGGTGAAATTACTGTGTGTTAAGCTCCTGAAATCTGTAGTGCCATGTTAGGAAAAATAGAGATGTGCATGTGAGTGAGAAAGTGAATGAGATGAAAAGTGCTATGTGTAAAACCATGTGTAAATCGGTAAAATGTGTAAATGTGTAAATGTGCCAATGTGACACTGCTTCCGTAGAGGGCAGTGGAGCTGTATCAGGGAAAAGTCCCCCTGAGAAAGTTCAGTGTGTAAGTGACCTTAAGGGCATTAGGGGGAAATCCTGGAGGTGGACAAGTACCACTGGTTAGGGTGGAGACTTGTTCTCCCGGTCTGCGCAGTCCAAGAGTCGCCATTGGAATGCCTAGATGGCGTCTATGTGTAATGTGATGTGTATATGTCCTTCTTTGGTGGTTTGGACTATGTGTCACGGCACCTAAAATGTGTAATGTGTAATGTGTAATGTGTATGTGTTCATGTGTAAATGTGTAAGTGAACAATGTGAATGTGTATGTGCAAAGTGTAACCATGTGAAAGAGGAAACTTGTGTAAAGAAAATGTGAAATTCTAAATGTGAGGATATGATATTGAAATCCATGTGAGACAAATCTGAAACCATGTGAAAACAGTAAATTCATGTTGTTATCATCATGTTTATATGTGCAAAAATGTCTAGAATCCATGTTAGGGATAATTGATGAGCACGTATGCAAGTGGCATGATTGGTTGTTCACATGATTTGTTTTAAGCGATATTGTAGCTCTCATGGGTAGGTTTACAGACATTAAACCATGTGAAACCAGCAACTTAAAGCATGTGAAAATATCTATGTGTATGCTTAAGAACACGTAAAACTCATGCTAGTTGTGTTTCCTTTCATATATGCACAGTGTTATGTTGGTAGTTCTCATGTCTTGGTTCTTTAAAGACAAAATCTCATGAGTAAATGGAATAGAGAGCATGTGATAGGTAAAGTTTTATTCTTAGAAATCTGAAAGCATGATCCATGTATAAATTTGTAAAACTTTCATGATAGGTTGAAACCTTTAAATAATTAGCATGCCATGTGTTGTAAAGTTTGAATGTGCATGTAGAAACCCCTATGACTTATACGTGTATGTTATGGATAGTGTTTCTTGCTGAGTCCTTGGACTCACTCCTTGCTTCGGCGTACAGGTGTAGTTGGTGACGTGGCACCTTTGGAGGAGACAGTGGAGACGGACTCCGAGCGCGGAGATTAGCTAGTCTTTGGAGTTTCTTTGTGACTTGTGCATTCCATAGTATGTAATTTGAACATTGTATTAGAAATATCATGAAAAGGATGTATAAGTGTGGACATTATGTATTTTATTTCAGCAATTTAAATTATGTGAACTTTTAGTTCTTTATTGTTAATTGCAAACTTCATGTATGTTAAATGTGGATGATGAATGAATGGAGACAGTTGTCTTTTACTTCCGCTACTCTGTTGTATATTCGCGTGTATATCAGCTGTTAGTATCGTTTGGGTAAATGTCCCACTGTGAGGACTCTCGCTATACCGACGTGGGTTGGTATAACCGTACCGGTATAATGAGGGCCGTCACAACAGGACTTGTAACAAAGAGCTGGTCCTTTATACTCCAAATCACACTACGTCGAGAGCCACACATAAATAGTAGGACTGGCTACAGCTAGCTAGTCTATCACACACTAAATCCATAATCGGAACCATGCCCAAGAAGGGTAAAACTCAACAAGTGGAAGGTCTCACACGGCCTCCACGGAGCATAGCTCTACTAAACCACAATATGCCTAAGCCACAAGCCTCATCAGCAAAATACCCACAAAGGTAACATAATTAATAATCACAAACTAATTCACAATAAAATATAAACAAAGATCTACTTAAAACAGTTAGGATACAACAAGTGGCAGGTCAAACCACAAGACCTCCGTAACACACAAGTACCCGGAAAGGTTGGTACACAATGTACCATCACAAAACTACAAAGTAACCCACGAAGGAAATAGGTACCTGCTACTCTGAGGTACCACAACACAAACACCCGAACAAGGGTATAAGTAGGTGATAAACACCACACTGAACCACGATTATATTGTGCCCTCACTTAGACACAACATTACAAGTGAAACCTTAATCGACGAGTCACCCAAACCACAACTCAGTCACAGATGTGCCAACATCAGGGCACACCTCGAACTGGTCAAACCTCGACCACGAGTCATAAACTCACAAACCACAGCCAGTGGCAAAGCACGAGTCAAACTACAGCCAGAATAGGCAAAGCACGAGTCAGAAAGAACGACGTTACCACACGGGAACGGACTACTAACTGATCAGGCCAGTATCCAACCCGGACAACACAACACAAGAACAACCTCTCAGCCTCGCAGTCACGGACGAAAGATCCAACTGCCGCTCCACAAGGAAGAAGTCAAACAACTGTGGAGACCAACCAACACCACACCTGCAGATACACAACTGCAGGCCCATGCCTGGCACCTCTAGGGTCTCTGGCCGGAGCACCCTAAAGTGAGGCACTGGAAAACAGGACTAGCTAGGGACCAGTGTCGACTACTGGTGTCCGTACCCCCAACTACGAGCGCGCTACAAGCGACACAAGAACAAACTCTGGGAAGTCGCTGCCCCACTACCGTCTTTCCCTCAGCCGGACGTACAACTCAAACTCAGGAGTGAGGGTGTCCAGGAAGACGACACAGACCTCGACAGTACAACACCAGTACCGGGACAAAACCCAGAGCACAACAAACACACGTGTCTGGCTCACAAAGAACCTGGGGTACCCGACTAGAGAGGCATTCCGGAATAGGCGCCGGACCACCACACTCGGCTAGCACAAACCACAATACTTACACATATAGCCTTTACTTATAATTTACGATATACAAGTGTTAGGATTAGCTTAACATCGGTCACCATATGACCCCAAAGCTATCCCACACCAACACATACCTGAACCACAAACTTGCCTATCATTGGTCATGAGGTGACCTCCGTGGCAACACACATACCACTTAATACATAAATCCATATAATATTATTCGAAAGACAACAACGGACCAGGGCTAGGTCGGTATGGACCTTCACTGCCCAAACACCACAAGGTCATGGCTAGGCTCACACAGGAACCTCACTGCCCAGTTACTACGAAAAATCATAAGAATTACATTACAACAAAGTGTGTAGTATACACACACTCAAACTACGTAGACAACACATGTATATTACACCCTGGTTGGTGTACCACACGTCTACCACGTGAACCACATGTCCAACACATGGACAACGCACTCCAAGAGTGCCACGGGTGTCAACGCACCACACATATTGTGTAAAGCAATTACGTACATCACACATCATTCACGTAAAACATGCCCATTACTTGAGCAGTATGCTCCAAGAGCATATCAAATGCACTGGCTCACACCGGTCATCACCATGCACACACAAACACGCAATATTCATAACCAAAAAAGCTACGTAAACCACACTGCATGAATACATGCACAAGTTGGCGGCAACATCGACTGCCGCTTATAGGAAGTAGACGGCAATGTATCTGGCCGTCTATATCCCGACTGATGAACCTGGCGACCAACGATGTTGACGCCAAGATCTTCAGCTTCTACTCCTGCAGAAACCCTAACCGATCCCACATGCATTCCTGATCCCAAAACCATTAAGAAAATAGGAGGAAACAGTTCCTCTAACTTCCATGCATTATAATTAAACTAAAACAACATACTTTACTACATAAAATCATCAAACCACCCATTATCCCCGCATGGGTACCATGACCCGAAATCACCATTTTCATGCAGATTCATGTTATCTAATTACATTAACACGACCTACAGGAACTACAAGGGTCATTTCCTACCTCAGAACACGCTCAAACCCTCCGAATTCTCCCGGTTCACACCGAACCCTCCGCGAGCTCCCACGGGAATTGCACCACGCCACGGCGTTTCCTCGTCCGATTCGACAACGCCACACGCTCCATGATCCTCCAACCACCCTTCAGTACCTGCTGGAAGCTTTAGAAACACGAGGACACGAAGCTAGGGCAAGGGGAAGAGAGAGACAGGTGGGAAACTTGCTCTCGGGTGACCCTATAACCTGCAGAATTCTCAGGTTGGCGTCAACCCCTCTGCCGCCAAAGACAACCGCCACCCTAAACGTCCACATCTAATGCCGCCAAGATCATGCAGTCAACGGCAACTTACCTGGACGCCAACAAGTCAACGACCACCCCTGGCCGCCAACTCCTACTCAACTGCAGCAGGTCCTATTTCATTTCGGGACCTAACCTGCACCACACCTACACACACCACGCGTCTACACCACACTGGCCTTACAACAGCCATCACAACCACAACACACACGATCCAAAAAGGATCCGAAAATAAGCGACGTTACAATATGCTTAACGCGTCGGCCCTGCATGACGCGACAGTGAATTCTTATTTTATTTACGAAAACTGCCTTCTTCATGAACGCGTCCGCCATGGGCGACGCGATCCCAATTTCACCTTTGTCAGCATTTCCTTAAATAAAATTTGAAAACCTTATCGCGTCGTGTGGTGCCGACGCGATTCAGTTTATAGTCGCGTCCCTCCTTCCGGACGCTATTTCAAAATCGGCTATGCATAGTCGCGTCCTGCTGACCGGGTGCGATTCAAAGTCGGCTGTGGCCCAGAAAGTCATCGCACCCAAGCCCGTAATCATGAGAAAATCCTATAATCGCATCATTGTCAGCAGACGCGATTCAGAGAGGTCAAATCATAATTCCACGTTAGGAGATAGCGCATGTAAGTCCCATGCCTCGAAATTGCCCCTAAAGTAATCGCGTCGGCCTTGGCCACCGTGTTTCAAGTCGCGGCAGCCCTGGCGGACGCAATTCCCTTCCTTATCACGGTGCTCTTACAGGACGCGATTCAGAAGCATGGCGGCGATCGTGTGCCTGTCCCATCAAACCGACCTTGCAAATCGCGGCCTGCCGCCCGGACGCGATCCAATTCAAGTCGCGGCGCGCTGTTCCGACGCGGTTCTAATTGCGGCCTGCCGCTCGGACGCATTTAGCTTAAAGGTCGTACCAGACGCGATTCTAAGATTTCACCTCTATAAATAGACCCCCGAGGGTCATTTGTAAGAAGGGGTTCCAAGAAGCGGCGAAGCCCTGCTGGATTCTCGCCTCAACCTCCGGCCCAAGGAGCTTTTCCTCGTCGATCCATCCTCCTTCTTCCACACGTACCGGAGCGGAGCAAGGCGGGAGCACTCTTCTTCCTCCTCTCCGTCCGTCCAATCGGCAGCAGCCCTTACGCCATCAACATTTGGGGAAGCACCCCCTCCCCTTCCTTTGTTTACTTTATCTCCTCCGAGTCCTACGTGACTCTTCATTTATCTCTTTTTTTTTAAACATACACACATGCATGCATACACACACCTACATTTTAGGGGTTTAAAACCACCACGCGGTGAGTTCTCCCATTTTTTATTTACATTGTTTCATTCTTTACGAATTGTATACTACACGCATGGCTAATCCCCTTCTTTTCTCTTTGTCTTTCTTGTCAGGGTAATCAAATGAGGAAACACCCTCTACCACGGCCGGACGTGCTCATAGAGGAAGAGAGGACCCACATCATCCCCCGCGCAATCTCCCCGCTAAAAAGGTACGTACGCGATCACTCCTTCCATTCCGCACCCTTCGCCGTGTATTCTCTATTCAGCACCCTCGTGTGCCTGGCGATCACGATCTTTTTATTTTCCGTCATTTCCCGCTTTCACTCCATATCCACACATCACATTTTCTTTTCTTTTTATCACATATTCCATCTCACACACACATATCCACCATTCACACCCTCTTTGTGGACGCTCATAGTTTCCGACGAACGAAAAGCGGTATCCACAAAGGGAGCTGGAATTTCAGCAAGGAGAGCATGTGTTTCTTAAAGTATCTCCCCGAAGAGGAATTAAGAGATTTGGTATCAAGGGAAAATTGAATTCAAGGTATATTGGACCATTTGAAATACTAAAAAGAGTTAGTGAAATGACGTACCAACTAGCACTCCCACTGCAATTATCTAATGTACATGATATTTTTCATGTCAATGTTAAAAAAACATGTGTATGACCCAGCACATATTATTGAGTACTAAGATTTGGAGGTACAAGAAAATCTGGCATATGAAGAAAAACCCGTACAAATTCTGGATCGAAAGATTAAGCAACTACGAAACAAGTAAGTTCCGTTGTTAAAGATTCAGTGGAATAAGTGAGGGCAAGAAGAAGCAACGTGAGAGCTGGAAGATGCCATCAAAATCAAGTACCCAGAATTATTTCCAGGTCAGTAATCATACTCTTGTGTTATTAAAATTTGGAGGACCAAAATTCTTTTAGTGGGGGAGAGTTGTAACACCCCGTAAATTTTTATTTGTTGAAAAACATGAATAACAAGGTTATTGGACTTAACCATTATCATTAGATTGAAATAATTGATATTTGAGATTGGTTAGTGTTAATAAACGTTACCCCAGTGTCATACTCAGAGGTGCGCACTCCGACAGAGCGACACCAAAAATTGTAACGAAATTGAAATTCTAAAAAACCATAATTTTCAGAAAAATATGGTGATATCAGAAATATAAATATCTGGATTTGTTGACGTACGGATTTAGATATTAAACCGACGCAACTATTTTCCGGGCAGTTTTTCACCCAGTATAAAATAAATTCTAAAAATTGAACTAAAACCACCATAATTTGTAAAACCATTCTATTAGCTTATGTTTGAAATTTTAACACAAACGAACATCGTTTGAACACATTTATATAAGAATTATTGGGCCAGCCGAATTATGGGCTATTTACGGTGGTAATTTTTAGGATTATTTCTTGCTTGCGCAACATGGGCTACGTAAGCCTATGTCATGGTAAGTTTAACTCCTTACACGTTAGTTACCCATGTGTAACTTTTGGAGAGTGCATGGGCCAGGTGGCTATGGGTGGGTAAATGGGGTTTTACCCCAACACCTGTGAGCCTACGTGCCTTGTGCATGGAAAGACCCGGAGGTTATAAAAACCTCCCCGTAACTGGCATGTTAGCCTTTCCAACGTAGGCATCTGTTGGGTTTCCTCCTGTTCTTGCACCCTTCCTTAGTTCATGTTCTTGTGTCCTATTGCTGCTACTGGAGCTGCTCCTTCTATTGTTGTTGTGCATGCTCCTTGCTGCAGGAGTTGCTGCCGTGGGAGTGTGTTGCTACTTCCACCTTGGAGTAACTGTTGCTGCTAAAGCTACAACTCTGTGGGAACTCTTCTCTTACTGGGTGTGAATTCTTTCATCAAGAACAAGTGAAGGTTTATCCTATTTAGAAAGGTAGGATTCACTTCCTTCTTCCTCATTCTTGTCTTCTCCTCAAGCTAGAGAAGCTCCTGTTGAGGGTGTGGATTCTTTTGTTCTTTTTCCTATAGTTGTAGGCTTGTTATGTTAGTAAGAAGAGAAGTCTTGTTCTATCTCATATAGGAAACTCCTCCTTCTACTTCTCTCTTTAGTTATAGAACTTTGGTTGGAGACTCAAACATCTTTTGTACAGTGTGCTTGTCCCTGTTTAGATGTTTGTACTCTCAAGCTTCGGATTTGAACTCCTTAAATACTTTGAAGTTGATGTCTATCTTGTAGGAATCTTTCCATATAACTATTGTCATAGAAGCTATACTTCCAGTACCATGTCATGCTAGGTTCTAGCTATACAAGTATAGATTGTAGCCTTATGTTTCATCTTGCTTGTTCAGTATATAAATTATTTGTGGAGGCTACAAATAGATCTTTCTATTTGATATAATTCATGCCTTGATCCATAGGTTTCAAGGTTAAAGTTTTTAGAATGAATATACAGTCATTTCTGGAAGAAGAACTGGCGGCGGTTGTCGACAGACAGAAAATACTGTCGACAGGCCCAGTTTCCCAAAACTTCAGTTTGCTGGAACAGCAGTAGCTGTCGACAGATGGACCCTGTCTGTCGACAGACACACTGCCCTGTCGACAGATAGACCATGGCTGTCGACAGGTACTATCCCAGAACCAGAAATTGGTTTATGGATGCTTCAACCTATCGACAGGCACTTCCTGGCTATCGACACATACAGTTCTGGCTAGTATTCCAGCATCCTTTTGTGTACAAACTCTTGTTGAAACTTCATCCTATTAGCCTAGCAAGCTACCATCTTCTTTCTGTTGGATATTTACTGTTATGTCACTACAAAGTTCATCCACATTGCTTCCTATTCTTCTCTTTGGATTACTCTTTAAGTCTTCATGTTCTAGTGATGTCTATTTGCTATAACTTCCTGTCTTCAGTAACCTGAGTTCATAGATTTCTATATCATGAGAACTTGAATACTTGAATACCCTTGTTGGTTATAAATAAGTTATGATGATAGTTATTTGGTTCCTTGGACCCCACATGATTATTATGCCTGTACAAATAGGGCTGGTCCAGTCCTGGGAGGAGCACCCGAATTCATTTACAGGCCGTACGGAATGATAAAGGGCAACGTGATGTTTGGCATTGCATCATTACTTCCTGATTATGGTCATCATATTACCTGTCCTGTGTGAATACTTATATGAACCCGAATTTGAGCTTCAATGTGAATTTCTGAGCATGCCTGTGTTTTCATACTACTGTTTCACATTCACTGACATGTTAAGTCGTTTAACTGTCCTTCTTTGATATCAGTCTTGTTCTTTACCTTAGCTATCATGTGTTCCTGTTCCTTTGATTTAAGGATTTGAATTCTACTGGGCTAGTTAGCTCACCTATCCTTCCCTTTTCAGGTAACCAAGATGGGGGAGAAGTGTAAGAAGGGCATGTGTGCTGAGTGGACCCCAATGACGAGCCATCCAACCATTTACTGTTTTAGTAGTGTAATTAGAGAATGTAATGAGTAATAGTTTACTTCTCTCTACTCCTCACTTAGTGTATGAGGAGCTTTATGTAATAAAGACTTCCGCTTACTGTGCTATAATGGATAGATGTTAATAATTTCCTTTGTGCCTATTTTCTGTCATTTTCCGATAAATAGACTTTTATTAGGATGTGACAACAAGTTCACCTCAACACTTGAAGAGGCTGGTACACAACGTACCACAACACAAGCTACCCACAAAAGGTACAAGTATCTACTACCACGAGGTACCACCACGGAACCACAACCACAATTGTGCCAGCACCAGGGCACACCCCAACGGGTAAAACCTCAACTAGCGAGTCACTACACAGGCCACAACCGGTGGCAAAGCAGGAGTCGGAACGGAACGACGCCACCACACGGGAACAGACTACTGGTTCATGACGCCAGTATCCAACCCGGACAACACAACACGAGAACCACCTCTCAGTCTCACAGTCATGGATGAAAGGTCCAACTGCCGCTCCACAGCCACAAGCCAAAGAACAGTGGAGACCAACTAACACCACACCTGCAGACCACACAACTGCAGCCCATGCCTGACACTTTTAGGGACTCCGACCTGAGCTCCTTAAAGTGAGTCACTAGAAACACAGGACTAGCTGGGGACCAGTACGTCTACTGGTGTCCGTCCCCCCAACCACGAGCGCGCTACAAGAGACTGCACACCCACAAACACAAGTCGCTGCCTCCAGTCATCTTTCCCTTAACCGGACGTACAACTCAAACACAAGAGTGAGGGTGTCCAGGAAGACGACTCAGACCTCAGTGGTACACACCGTACCGGGACACGCCCCAAGCACAACACATGTGCATGGCTCACCAAGGAACCTGGGGTACCCAATTGAAGAGGTATTCTAGAATAGGCGTTGGACCACTAGACTCAGCAATACACAAACCATGATATACATACGTATACAACCTTTATTTGTAAACCATGGTATACAAGTGTCAGGATTAGCTCGTCACTGGTCACCATGTGACCCTCAAACCATCCTACATCGATACATACATGAACATCATACATTAACTTTGCCTGTCATTGGTCGTCTCACGACCTCTACGGCAATACCAAACCATAATAACACTTTAACCGCTTAACTGATCACAATAGCATACTTAACATGAATCACACGATTCACTAACTAATCCCACAACAACTCTTAACCCTACACATGTTTTACTAACATTAACCACCTTAGGTAATCTTTAAAAGACAACAAAAGAACAGGGCTAGGTCCACACAGGACCCTCACTGCCCAAGCACACAACTCACCCCTCAGAGGCTAAAATGTGACAGACACAGGTGTCGCCTTTCAAATCACGACGACTTGTCCAGACGCAATTCAAAACACTAACACGACAGGGCCCAGTGTCGCGACAGAATCACGACGGCTCGATACATCGCCTTTAAGCCAAACCTGACAGTCGGAGTTCAAATCGCGATGCGTCGCGACAACGTAAGTCGGTTAACACACTCATGAACGCGATGTACCAAAGCAACGCGTTCATGACCACCGTTAACCATTAAACAATATCAGTGTAAATACGACGACCCTCATGGTCGCGTTTACGCCAATCAGAACAGCTCATTAATCGGAAATGGAAACATGACGTCTCACTGCGTCGCGTTCATACCATGAACGCGACAGTTAAGCCCGTTGCATTTCAAACACGACTGTGGAGTCAGCTGCACGGCTGAACCCCACCTTCTCCACAGGAGAACCAACACACAAACGATACAAATAACAGACTAAAGCATTAAATGGATTATCCTCAATAAGGCGAACCACCCACATAATGCTCCACCCCTGTAAACCCTTTCAAAACAAAGTAACATAAGTAGGAAGTCTCCCTACCAATCGTGAAGAACCCGAAGAACACCAGAAACTCCATGTCGCCGGCACATCTATGCTCCGGATGCCATCCCTGTGAGGAATCCGTGCCACACGAACCGCCAAATAGCCGAATCGCCGGGAAAACACCACAGGAGGCGCCACAACACCCTCCCCCATTAACGGATAGAGCTCCTTTGCTATGTCTGGGCGAAGCAGAGCAATTAAACCTCGGTTCAAAATCGCGACTTAGTCAGACGTCACGTTTAACTCTTAAACGCGACGACCCTAACCATCGCCATTCGAAGCCCAAAGCGCCGCCAAAACATAAAGGTGGTTCTGTGAATCGCGACGAGAGAGACCGTCGCGTTTCAAATCGCGACGACTTCCTCCGTCGCATTCACAACCAGTGAACCAATGAGCTATTTGGGATAGAACTTTTGGCCCACAACGCCCACACAACGCACGGAAACCACGTCTAAAGGCCCAATGACCACCTCTTGGTCATGAGTACCACTCCAAAATCAATAAACACGTATCCGAAAAAATCGTGTCATCACAATTATAGTGATTTATGGGGCGTGACAGTGGTTAACTGGTTGGAGAGTAATGAAGGATGCGGCGGAATGGTGGTTGCTAAGGGAGGTAGATGGGGGCGTGCAAGGGGAGGGGTTGTTGAGAAGGGTGCAGGAAGTGTGGTGGTAGTGGAGGTGCTAGGTAGCGGGGAAGAGGCGGAGGTGATAAGTGACGAAGGTGTTGGGGGCAAAGCGACGGAGAAAGTAGGGGGCAATGATGATGTAGGGGGGAGATTTAGAAAATGGAAGGTGGGGAGGAGATTTTGGGAAGCAAAGGGGACAAACACGATGAAGAACTACTATGAGCAAAGAAGATAATAACGAAAAATGAGATGAAAAGGAAAAAAGGGAATGAAAGACAAAGAGGGGTGGGGTGGGAAGTGCTGACACTCCCCCACGCATAGCTCCATCTCTTAACTCTTATGGGCGACGACAGGTCTGCTAAAGAGCCGACGATGAAGATGCTACCATTGGGACAGAATTGTCCGCAGGCGAGCGCCACAGGGAAGCTCTGTTAGAAAATTTCCCCTTGAAATCCTATATGGAAGGATTAGATTTTGGGTACCTTTTAAGAAATTAATAAACAGAGTAGATGTAATATAGAATAAATTAATTAGAAATTCTACGTGTGTGTATTAGATAGAGAGAGAGAGAGAGCGACCTTATTTCACTACGGAACAAATTAATATAGCTGTAGCCGATGTGATTGAAGTTGAAAGATGAGACATTACGTGAATCACATTGCACATGTTTCCTATAAAGGCGAGACGAGGCCCCCCTAGGAGGGGGGGGGGGGGGGGTCACTACACGACACACATGGGTTGTTTTAATTTTTTTTGAACTCCTTGAGTTTTTTTTTACACAAGAATTTAACTCAAACAAAAGTGGATTTCTTTGAATTAAATCCCTGCGTAAAAAAAACACAAGAGTTACGAAAAAAACTCAAAACCCCTTGTATTAGGGCTGCCAACGGGTCGGAGTCGGAATCGAAAATGGGTGTTTCTGCTTCCGCTTCATATAAGAAATTTCAGAGTCTGAAACGGAAACGAAAAAGGGTGTTTCCGCTTTCGCATCCATTTTCGCTTTCTATTGAAAAATCGGAAATGGAAACGGAAACAAAACGGAAACTTCGGATGTAACAATATTTGTACAATTAGAATTAATTTATAAATTTACAAGTATATTAATTATTACATTTATGAATAATTTTAAATATAAATTTAATAATCTTTTTTACCATATCTTCTTCATCATGTACATTATAATGACCCTTACTAAATGAAGTATAACAAGATCAAATTAGTACGGTAAAATCATATAGTGATATATAATGGTTGAGTAATAGATAATCAATATATGTAGATATAAATATCATTAGAGAAAAAAGTTGTCAATAATTGGGACTAGAATAGATGACATTTATATATAGATGGGAGGTGAGAGACAATGAGTTAAAAAATTAAGAACCAAAGCTTCAAGTTTGAGGAGATTTTATTATAAAAATATTATATAATATATATTAAAAGTTATCGGAAATGGAAACGGAAAAGCGGATGCGAAATTGAGTGTTTCCGCTTCCGCATCCTATAAGAATTTGGATATCTATTTCCGGTTCCTCTAAGCTATCGGAAAATTCTTTTCGGAGTTCTGCATCTTATAAAAAATACGAAAACGGGTCGACTAAACAGAATTCAGAGGTTCATTAGCAGCCCTACCTTGTACTGACCGGCCCCCCTCCTGCCGGGGGGGGGGGGGCGAGATGATCTTGTCTCTATACTTCGCTGCACGGAGCTCAAAGCAACGTATTTTGAAATATATATCCAAATAAACCACCCCGTGTTCCATGCGCAACCTTGAAAAAGTTTATTAAGAAAACGTTTTTTTTTTTTTCACTTTTGTGATATGAGAAATAATTGGCGCTCTTCCATCCACACAAAAATGTGGGGGACCCACCAGATCACATGGTGGTATATGGGCGGACAACAACCTCATACCGTGCAGATGACACGTATTTCTCATCAAACAAAGTGGGAAAAACTCAGACTTCGTTGATGCTCTAACTTCTGGCATCTTTCTGATGCAATCAGACTGCAAGTGTATTCTTACATTCGAATGGTAAAAATGTCTTTTCATTGGTCTATTTAAGATGTATTAATAAGTCATGATATGTCATTTAATTATGAATCTAACTTAGATATTTATTAGTCTAACTTAAATATTTATGAACCAATCTAGATGTTTATAAATCCACTTGCAATTCAAGTGCAAGCATATGTTTAAGTATTTCTCTGGTGAATATACGGATGCCTCTCATGTTATCGTCCCTCCAACTTAATTTACCTCGTCACTCTTCACCCATCTGAGATGCTCACAAGTCTGTGGAGTTCAACAGGAGATAGTTTGGCTTTTCTTGGTGATCGTAAATGCTTCGTCCGATGTTTTTTTTCTTTTAAGTTGGGTTTTTCTTCGAGGCTCTTTTTTTGTGTGGCAGGAATCTTTCTGCCTCTCTCACCATCTTCTCACTAACTTCCCATTGCCAAAGCAAACCAACTTTCTGAGTACTGTTGGATTGCTCGAAAGAAGAATCGCAAATGAGCTTTCAGGAGCTGATATATAGACAAAGAGGGTCTATTTATATATAAATGTGCTCTTTCCATCCCTTTGATATGCTCAGAAGTTCCTCATCATCCACCAACTCCTCGTTGCATGCATATAAGAAGTACTCGGTAGGTATATATGCGGCCGTTAGCACCTTATACCCAGTCCTGATCTGTCCCAACAGCACTTATGATCGACGGCAACTGGCCGTTCATGTTCTAATGTTGTTTGGCCAGCTGATCTCCTCCCAATTAACCAGATTTTGTCATATTTGGCGAGACTTTTTGTTAGAAATCATTTCTGACTTCCTTCTATGGCCGAAAAGTAATGAGAAGGAATAATTACAACACTACAAGAAAAGGCGGAAATAGCGACCGACAAGTTCGGTCTCTATTTGGTCTCTGTTCGGTCGTTGTTAGCATCTGCGACCAAACATCCACCAAATTGCGACCAAACATATCGGTCGCTATATATGGGTCGCTAGACAGCGACCGATTATAGTCGGTCGCAGAATCCGTCTCTGATAGCGACCAGAACAGGTCGGTCGCAAGGTTGGTCGCAAGTAGAGACCGCCAGGCGTGGTCGCAGGACGGTCGCCCACAGCGACCGAACATTGGTTACTGTTTCGGTCGCTGATAGAGACCGATTCTTTTGGTCGCTTGATCAGTCGCAAATATAGAGACCGACATAGCGACCAAACATGATCCATCGCTATGTGTGTAGCGACCAACTTCAGAGACCGAGCAGCGACGGATCTTTTTCCGTCGCTGATCGGTCGATAATTTTACAATATTTGTTTTTTTATAAATTCACATAAACGACTATAAATCACCTGATCAATAACAATATCATAAAACCACGATAAATCAACTACACAAATTACAATCTCCACGAACCTCAAATTCATCACATACAAACACACAAACTAATTATACATCCATAATAAAATGACAACATGCACACAACTAAAATAAAATCACAAATCCTCCGCATATGTGTCATCCTGGTCGTCGTCTCGTCCAACATCTCGCAACGGATGATCCTGTATATCATTTAAAAAAATTAAAATCAAATACTTAAAAAAGAAATCAATTTTTCTTGAAAATTAAAAGCAAGATGTTTTTCATTTAACTGGAATTGACGAATGATAGTTTTAAACGTTTTGCTCAAATCGGTAGTCCAATTTGGACTCCGTCAGTTTCTACAAGTCACTCTCACCTTCCCGGTCGTGTTGGAGTCATTGACAAATTAATCGGACATATATTTCTTTATTTTTGACCCTCTTAAACACGATTAACTTGGTTCTTTTTAGGAAATGTAAATTTGAGCATCGAGCTCAAATTTGGAGTCCAATTTGAACTCCGTCAGTTTCTACGTGTTACTTTCACCCCCCATGTCGTGTTGGAACAATCGATAGATTGATTGGACCTTTCTTTTCAATTTCGGACTGTCAAATCCAAGTTCATAGATTTGAAACTAAAGTAGTTAAGAAAATGCAAAATTATTTGTCCAAGCCATATCGGGAGTCCAATTTGGACTCCGTCAGTTTCTACAAGTCATTCTCACCTTTCCGGTCCTGTTAGAGTCATTGACAAATTAATCGGACCTTTTTTTTTTTTTGACCCCCTTAAACCTGATTAAGTTAGTTCTTTTTAAGAAATGTAAATTTGAGCATCAAGCTCAAATTTGGAGTCCAATTTGAACTCCGTCAGTTTCTACGGGTTACTTTCACCTCCCATGTCGTGTTGGAATAATCGATAGATTGATTGGACCTCTCTTTTCAATTTCGGACCCTCAAACCCAAGTTCATAGATTTGAAACTAAACTAGTTAAGAAAATGCAAAATTGTTTGCCCAAGCCATATCAGGAGTCCAATTTGGACTCCGTCAGTTTTTACAAGTCACTCTCACCTTCCCAGTCGTGTTGGAGTCATTGACAAATTAATCGGATCTATTTTTTTATTTTTGACCCTCTTAAATCCGATTAAGTTAGTTGTTTTTAAGAAATGTAAATTTGAGCATTGAGCACAAATTTGGAGTTCAATTTGAACTCTGTCAGTTTTTACAGGTTACTTTCACCCCCCATGTCATGTTGGAACAATCGATGGATTGATTGGACCTTTCTTTTCAATTTTGGACCCTCAAACCCAAGTTCATAGAGTTAAGAAAATGATATTTTTCCCTCCTCAATCTAAATTCTTATATTTTGTAAGATGATATTTAGAGTTAACAAATAGAAAATCAATCAAATAAAATACTTACCGGAGGCTGCTGTGCAGGAGGTGCTCTATTACCAGGAATTCCCAATTCTGTGAGCATCTGGGAGACGGTCAGAGAGACGATGGTTGAGATATTCTGAGAGACGGTCTCGTTGATGATCGCCCTAAACATATCCGTAGTCATGGTCGGGGCGGCACTAGAAGGACCACCTGGGGCTGCTGGTGTGGTAAATGGAGAGGTCGCATGTGAGACCGAACTCGAGCATGATGATATCACCCTGGTCGTGCCCAAGCTATGTCCAAAACTATAGACATGGCCTTTCTTGGGTGCCCCAGATGCTGCAACCCAAATGTCAAGATCCAACTCTGGACGCTAACTGTCATCCCCGTACCTCTCATCCATTCCTCTACTATATGACTTCTGCAAAAAAAAAAAATCAAAACAAAACAAAATTATTCTACAGTTTAATCTTAAATGAAAACTATTAGTGTATACACTTACCGCTACCTCCCGAGCTTTCTCACTAATGTAATCATTTGTCCCTTTCTTCTTATGAGTTTCATCAAAAAGTTCTTGAAATTGAGGTGGCCGCTTGAACTGTACTTCCTATTATTCAAATAAATCATAGTTTATTATTAGATTAAAAATAATCACAAATGTAGAAGTGTACTTACCAATCTCGCTTTATGCGATGCAAAGGAGACAGAGCCACTCGTGTGTACATTCGCTTCAGGATGCACTGCTCTGTTTTGCTTTTCTTTGCTTGAATTTTCATTCCATTTCTTCGCTCCCCAAATGTTGCACAGCTCCGTCCAATACTCCTTTCTCTTCCACACAGGCCCATGCTCCTTCCATTGGTTCTTATCTATACTTGCACATGCTCTTTCTGCATTTTTTCGGATATTGTACATAAGATGTTTGAAATTTGCTCTTGCAGTAGTTGTCCATGCAGATCTAGCACATAACTCATCTGAATGCTCTGTGAATCGATGATTCCTCTACATATTAACAAAAAATAAATTATATGTTACATAACAATAAGTGTGTTAAAATAAGAATTGAAAATGACTTAATATGATAAAATAAGATAAATACCAAGGACATAGAGAACAATAAATCCTGAACATCCATTGAAAAATTAGAAAAGCGATGGATGGGGCCTGGAAAATGTGCTTGAATTGTCTTTGTAATAAATTGTGATGCTTGGGCTGGCTCTATTTTATTCCTGAAATTGAAAATATTAATACCACAATGACGAATAGATAACAAAAATAATGCATTACATACCCTTCATTTATCCACACTGCCTGCATCGTCTCATTATAACTGCCCTCCCCCTCGTGATGACTCGTCTCGTCATCAGCACGTACTATATGAATTAAATAGTATAAATAAAACATACTATCAAAAAAATAGAAATGTAAATGAACATACCTGACTCAGCTGGAGGAGGTGTAGATCCACTCGCCATGTGTGATGGAGATGCAGAGGCCGTCAATCTACCTGCTGTCAGTGGTAAAGGTGCAAAGGTCGTGGGTCCTGTAAGGATAAGAATAAGATACCACAAAAACATAAAGAATTATATTAAACAAATACTACGGTGCATTATACATGACATATTTACCTACTACAGGTAGTAGTGGTGCAGAGGTCGTCAATCTACCTACTGTCGGTGGTAACGGTGCAGAGGTCGTGGGTCCTGTAAGGATAAGAATAAGATACCACAAAAACATAAAGAATTATTTTAAACAAATACTACAATGCATTATACATGAAAGTATACATACCTACTACCAGTGGTGGCGGTGCAGAGGTCGGTGGTACCGGTACAGAGGTCGTAGGTCCTATGAAAATAAGAACAAGTTACCACGATGACATAAAGAATTATATTAAATAAATACTGCAATGCATACAAGTCAAAGTATACATACCTACTGTCGGTGGTAGCGGTGCAGAGGTTGGTGGTAGAGGTGTAGAAATGGAAGTAAATCTCCTCCCATTACCCTCTCCCCTCCCACCTGAAGAAGTCCCACACCGTCCTCGAACCATATCTTCAAATGGTAATAAAATACATGCATATTCATCAAATAGTGAAAGAAAGAAAGTTACAGAGTATTAAAATTTTAGGTAAAATTGTATACCATTAATCAAACATTCTCCATTTCATCTTCAGATGTTGGAGATATATCAAATTCAGCATTCACATCTTCATTATCAGATTCATTTTGATCACTAATATATTCCTCCTCATCGGAGTCCCCCAACTGTATTTCAAGTTGTTCTGGATCGACCTCTTCCACTTCATTCTCTTTAGATAAAGACAGTGCCTCCACAGATTCATCACTAGAAGTAGGCAACTCTACATCATCACCCAAGTCTGATTGAAAGAATTCGGCATTCACATCCAACTCTACTGTTTCAGTCAAATCCAACTCATAATCCGAGAAAAGCCTTGTCTTAACCTTGCAAACTGTCCACCAATCATTTCTTTCTTTATTTCTAGACGATGGATACTTTGTATAATAGACCTGCTGGGCTTGTGCGGCCAAAATGAATGGATCATAAGTATTTAATTTAGACTTATGTCTGATATCGACAATCCCATATGTTGTGTCATTTCAAACAGAATTAGGATCAAACCAATGACACTTGAACAGAAATATATGGTTGTCATCTCCGAGATTTTGCAATTCTAAGATCTCCTCAATAATACCATAATAATCACATTCATTTTCATTATATGTACTTCCTTTCACACATACCCCACTGTTCATTGTTGACTTATTCTGCCCATATTGTCTAGTGTGAAATCTATACCCATTCACAATAAATGTTGGATATGTACGTGCAACTTTTGATGGGCCATAACTGATCTCTCGAATTCTTTGATCAGTAATAAAACCATTTTCAACCTACATATGGAGAGCACACTAGTCAGAATTTGTCATTGGCCTAACAAGGAGAAAGAGTAGTAATAATACTTACACGATATTTCAGCCAAGAAGCCAATGATTTTTCTCGTTCTTTTTCAACCTCCATGTCAGTGAGATATGGACATCTTTGGATTAATTCTGAGTCAAATTGTCTATATTATGAACATTGGAGCATTATAGATGGAATAAAAAATAATAAGTTATAGACACAACGTAATGTGAGCAGAGAACTTACGCAACATAAGATTCAACCTCCATACAATTTAAAAGGATGTAAATTTCTGCACAGTGCAATTCTCTGTCATTTAGCATCCGACTCGAAGAACGTCCATACGCATGTCCAGGATACTTAAATATAGACAGCCGATAAGAGTGAACGGAGTCTCCCCCATCATCATTACGTGGTGGCCGAGTACGACGAGTTTGTATCTCAGGTTCAAAGTACATTGAACAGAAATTTGATATTTCTTCCATAATGTATGCCTTCGCAATGGAACCCTCTACTTTTGCCTTGTTGCGAACTTTCATTTTCAATTCATGCATGCACCTACCAGAATGTTCATAGGATAATGAAAAACACATCAAAAGAAATTGAATTATAAGGAGAAAATATATATAAATTACCTCTCAAATGGATACATCCATCTAAATTGTACTGGCCCTCCTACTTTAGCCTCATATGGTAAGTGTATAAGCAGGTGCTCCATTGAATCAAAGAATGAGGGTGGAAATATCTTTTCCAATCTACAAACTATCGTGATCACATTCTGTTCAATAGTTTCCACATCTTCATACCTGAGCTCTGATGCACATAAAATTTTGAAAAACTGACTTAACTCAGTCACTGCTCCCCATATCGGCTTCGGCAGCATATCACGAAATACAATAGGTAACAACCTCTGCATGAACACATGTCAGTCATGACTTTTCATTCCATATATTTTCCCCTCATTTGTATTCACGCAACGAGCAATGTTGGACACATAACCATCTAGAAATCTTAATTGTTTTAGCCAAAAGCATACTTCTTTAATCTGTGCAGCTGCAAGGGCGTAAATTGCTTTCGGTTTAACTATTGTACCATTTCTATCAATAAGTTCAAGTTCTGGACGTTTACAATGTATTTTCAAGTCTAAACGAGCATTCACATTGTCCTTTGTTTTGCCTTTTATGTCCATAATAGTGTTGAACACATTATCAAAGACATTCTTCTCAACATGCATGACGTCGAGGTTATGTCGTATAAGAAGAGTTGACCAATAAGGCAATTCCCAGAAGATACTTTTTTTGACCCAGTTGTGATCCTTCCCAAATCCAGGGAGCTGTCTTGTGCTGCTCGACAATTGTGCTATGTCTGGTAAGTTCTGTACCCTTGCTGCTAAATGTGGACCAGACAACCGTTCAAAATCAGCTTCTTCCAATTCAATTTTGTTCTTTAAGAATGCATTTTTTTGCCTTCTAAACGGATGGTCCCTTGGTAGAAATCGTCGATGACAATCAAACTAGCATGCCTTGCCACCATGCTTAAGTACAAATGATTTGGAACTGTCCATACAGTAAGGACATGCTAGTTTTCCATGGGTGCTCCAGCCAGATAACATTCCATATGCAGGAAAGTTGCTTATTGTCCACATCAATGCAGCCTTCATAGTGAAATTTTGCTTTCTGGATACATCATAGGTAGTACATCAGTCCATAACAATTTCAACTCATCAATCAACGGCCTGAGATATATGTCTAGTTTTTTTCCAGGATTTTTTGGACCAGGGATCAATAATGATAGAAATAAATGCTCTCGTTTCATGCACATATTTGGCGGAAGATTGTATGGTGTCACGAAAACTGGCCAGCAAGAGTAGGAAGTCACTGAACCTCCAAATGGATTGAATCCATCAGTACATAAACCCAGCCTTACATTACGCGACTCTTTTGAGAAAGTAGGGTGAGCACGGTTAAAGTGACTCCAAGCTTCGGCATCTGCAGGATGACTGATTACATTATGTTGTCGACATACTCTTTCTGCATGTCATCTCATATGTTGAGCTATCTTTGGTGACATATACATTCTCTGCAATCTCGATGCGATAGGAAAATACCGCAATGACATATATGGTATATCTTTTTGCTTTGAATTGTCCCCTTTCTTAGGCTTGAATCTATCATGACCACATATGGAACATGATACCTTACTTTTATCCTCATTATAATATAGCATGCAATGATTAGGACATGCATCTATTTTCTCATATCCAAGTCCTAAGTCAATGACCATCTTCTTTGCACGATAAAAATTTTCAGGTAACTTCTCATCTTGTGGCAACATACTTTTGATAATCAGTAACAAACAATCAAAACAAATCTCACTGATGTGAAATTCAGATTTCAAGTTCAATAATTGTGACACCGCAGACAGTCGAGAGTGATTTTGACATCCATTCCACAATGGCTCATCAGCATCTTTGAGTAGCTGATAAAATCTTCTAGCTGTCTTGTTTGGCGGTTCTTCATCGTGTACATGCTCCTCATGAACATTGAATCCTGGACCAGCAGCATCTATGACCATATCAACATATGAACTTCCACTTCCAACATTGGCAGGCTCGGCAGGCTCGTAGGACCATAATGTTTCACCATGACATATCCAGTTTGCATAATATTTAACAAACCTCTTTTGTATAAATGACGTTGTACATCCCATGTTGTCAGCCACTTCAAATTCTTACAGACTACACAAGGACATCGGATACGACCCTCACAATCTACAACTTCAATAGGATTTCTCAAAGCAAACTGAATGAATCTCTCAACTCCATTTTTAAATTCCGTAGACACCACCTGATCAACTACTCTACGGTACATCCATGAACGATCTTCAGACATTTTCCCTGTGCGAATGAAATGTAAACACACAGAACTTTAACATGTTTAACAAAATAAAAAGTTCAACCCTTTCCTCACATCGTCCATCTCTGTCATTTTAAATAGGAAGGAAATATCATTTAGATTTTCACTTTTTAACCCATCTGTGAAGGTTTGATCGCACGATTAATTACAATATCTATTATGTTATTTTCTAAAAATTTCGGCAGCATCTCCCCACACCTCTCCGATATACCACAAAATATTTATTGATTAAGAAATTTTATTAAACACTTACTAATAAGTGGTTAAGAAAATAATCAAAATCAATACAGATGTATCAGAGAGGAGTGAGAAGACGCAACCAAATTTTTTAACAAACAACACAAACACATATAGTAATTGACCACCTAAGTGCTATCAAACATTCACAGACTATCCAAACGGGACAATTCAAGACTTTGAGTTAGATATACACGTTCTCATCATTCAAAATGAGAACGTGCACATCAATCTCAAAGTCTTGAACGGGTAAGTTGATTGACACGGGCTTAACACGCTCTCCTAAAATGCGTGCAATGTTAGGTTGCACCCACGCATCTCAGCTCACATACAACACCCAACTAATTAAATATTGACAAGATAATAACACATTCTAAAAACATAGCAGTAACATGTGAAATTGGCAATACATGTACACAATGAAAACATGAATTTTATTTTAACATCCAACACATTCATAAACATGCTAATAAAAAGTTTGAACATTAATAAAACAATTACACAATAGATTTTATCATAAATTGTTAACAATCTTTTAATTGATATATTAGAGATATAAATGTTACTGCAAAATGCATATAAAACTTCTAGACATTAAACTATTATTGACAGGAAGCAACTTAAACTGCTTTAATATGTCAATATGTACATTAAAACCTAAGACCATAACAGGTTAGAATTATGCCTCTTTCATTATTGTCGTTTCCTCATTATGAAACATCACACATACACACACTATACGTCGAATGCCAGGAAGTTCGCAAAAGATCAGCTGGACATTCTATCCAGCTGATTAAATTCATTACATACTACTTGGGTTAATCATGCATGGTTGCATCTTTAATTGGATCATTCTATTTTTCTTATAATTACTCTGCATGTGGACATAGCAGTAAAAAGAAGAAAAATGAGGAAGAAATCGGTACTACCCATTTGTACCCACTGCAAAATGTTTCCTTGGTTTTTAACATTCTAGATCCCTCTCACCGCACTGATTGAGGAGGAGCCCGTATAATCTGTACAAAAAATCTAGTACATACAAACCCCTATTATGCTAGAGGAAGCTCACCCACCACCTTCCAAGAAGCTTTTAGTACATTCACTAGACTACACTAATCTAACTTATAACAACTCTGCCAACATCTAAGGAAATTCTCAGCACAACTCCTCAATTCAAAAGACTTCTGGACTTCTATAAATTCCGAAACAGTTGTCTTGATGGAAGGGAATCCGATGGAGTCAATAATTTTCATGTCCAAATGTAAGTTAAAAGCTTAGCTCCTCAACAAGTGTTTCACGAAAATTCCCACTTTACTTGCTTAAACCTGAGTAGTATTATTGTTTTAACTGCCCTCCTGGGTGAAACACATTGCCTGGCATATGTCTGTGGTCCAGAAACAAATACATCAACCATCAATTGTCCTACAAGCATGTTGAGTCACAGGTGCTAAAGAGTATTAAATGGCAACGATCGATATAAAGATTCTCTTTGTCCAAAAGAACTACATATCATATAATTTTCGTATCTTGGGCATGAAGCCATCTTTCATCTCCCTAAACCTTGCCTAACAAAGAATGCGAAAATGTGTTAATTGCAGTCACAGACGCACTGCAGGGAGAGATAGAGAGGTCCAGAGAGAGAGAGAGACGGACAGAGGGAGGGCCGGAGGGGGAGAAGGGGAAGCTAGGTGGGGGGAGAGGGCAGGGAGGGAGGAGGAAGGAGGCTGTGGGCGGGGGCAGGGAGGGAGGAGGAAGGGGGCAGGGGGGTGCAGAGAGGGAGGAGGAAGGGGGCAGGGGTGGGGCAGGAGCAACCTTGGGAGGGGAGGGGGGGGGGGAGTGGGACTTACCGGCGATGGAGAGGCAGGAGTGGCCGGCGACTGGGCTCCACACGGAGGCGACGACGACGTCGTCCACAGTGGCTGCAGGCGGCGGGGATCAAGCGATGAAGAGCAGGCAATGGCGAGCAAGTGATGGAGAGTAGGCGACGGCGAGCGGGCGACGGAAAGTGGGCGACGGCGAGCGGGAGCGGCGTCGACGGCGAGCAGACACGGACAACAACGATGGCATTAGACAGCGGCGACGTCGACGTCGGCGAGCAGCAGGCAGAGAGAGGGGGAAAGACTGGAGGAGGGAAAACTTTGGTCGGGGGAAAACTTTGGTCGCGGCGAAGGGGGAGGGAGGGGGAAAAGTTGGGTGGGGAAAAAAGTAGGGCATCAGAGACCGCTTTGCGACCGACATAAATTCGGTCGCAAAATGGGTCTCAAGTGTGCGACCGATAATATAGGTCGCTATTCGGTGGCAAATAGCGACAGATTAGCGACCGATTATATCGGTCGCAAATTCGGTCGCTATTCACGCTTTCTCTTGTAGTGCAACAATCAATTATATTGTCGGTGATTCCTGATCAGGACAACATTTTAATTAATTACTAGCTAGCAATCTTGTTTTCTGTTTTCTGTCCCTTATAATAACTTCCAATTAGGAGGTTTCGATGGAAGTTTAACGTCACCAAGTGCTAGCACATAAAAATAAGTGAGTTAAAATAATTAAAAAGACAACGGCAATTTCAATTTGAAAACTAGTTCAAACAGGACCATATATGGTGAGTTAATCTAATTTAATAGAAAGTAAGCATTTCAAATTCATGTTGTAAAATGATAAGGTTTAGATTAATGAAATCAAGAGGACCCCAGTTGGGTCAATCAATTAGAATTCTTACTTAGAAATAGGATATCTCAAGTTCAATTCTCGAGGGGATTTATCTGGTCTATATACAATCTTCGAAGTATGTAGGTCTGAGATTTTTTTGGTCAAGTGAGAAACTCTAAAATCTTGACCTTAAGATTCACAAACACCAATTTCTGAGTAAACAAAATCGCATGGAGCGAGGATTGCTCATTACAAAAAATAAAAAAGAAAAAAAATAGATTAATGGTATCTCTATTTCCAATATGATAAAGCGGCTTAATCACGAGACCGAAAGACCCGGCCGTCCTTCCAACATGAATGCATTTTTCGTATCTTCGTTCACGGCGTCGTGGTGTTTTCAGGTGGCAGCCAAAGACATTTACAGACAATAATTTACATTTACCCATTTGACATCCATCTAAATGCTCGCAAAAATCGTAAACTATGGAAGCAATACACATGGTTGGCCGTACCGCAGCGGTCCCGTGTGTGCCGCAGCGGTACCCAGAGGCACACCACGGACCGGACCGGTCCGATTTGGTCCGGTCTGCTAATTCTATTTTTTTCTCAACTTTCTCATATTTGGTGTATTAAAGTAATGTAAATGGTGTCCAATTAAGATGAAAATTTAAACATAAGTTAATTAAGAGATGATACAAAATATAATAATTTTAGTTTAATTTTTTAAATTAATTTTTTATCAAGTAAAAATTATCTCAAAAATCAATAAATCGATTTAATCTCAACATCTAAGGGATCTAATCTAATGGTGTCTAATTGAGATGAAATTTCAAACATAAATTAATTAATAAGTGATACAAATTGTAATAACTTTTGTGATATGAGAAATAATTGGCGCTCTCCCATCCACACAAAAAATGTGGGGGACCCACCAGATCACATGGTGGTATATGGGCGGACAACAACCTCGTACCGTGCAGATGACAAGTATTTCTCATCAAACAAAGTGGGAAAAACTCAGACTTCGTTGATGCTCTAACTTCTGGCATCTTTCTGATGCAATCAGACTGCAAGTGTATTCTTACATTCGAATGGTAAAAATGTCTTTTCATTGGTCTATTTAAGATGTATTAATAAGTCATGATATGTCATTTAATTATGAATCTAACTTAGATATTTATTAGTCTAACTTAAATATTTATGAACCAAACTAGATGTTTATAAATCCACTTGCAATTCAAGTGCAAGCATATGTTTAAGTATTTCTCTGGTGAATATACGGATGCCTCTCATGTTATCGTCCCTCCAACTTAATTTACCTCGTCACTCTTCACCCATCTGAGATGCTCACAAGTCTGTGGAGTTCAACAGGAGATAGTTTGGCTTTTCTTGGTGATCGTAAATGCTTCGTCCGATGTTTTTTTTCTTTTAAGTTGGGTTTTTTCTTCGAGGCTCTTTTTTTGTGTGGCAGGAATCTTTCTGCCTCTCTCACCATCTTCTCACTAACTTCCCATTGCCAAAGCAAACCAACTTTCTGAGTACTGTTGGATTGCTCGAAAGAAGAATCGCAAATGAGCTTTCAGGAGCTGATATATAGACAAAGAGGGTCTATTTATATATAAATGTGCTCTTTCCATCCCTTTGATATGCTCAGAAGTTCCTCATCATCCACCAACTCCTCGTTGCATGCATATAAGAAGTACTCGGTAGGTATATATGCGGCCGTTAGCACCTTATACCCAGTCCTGATCTGTCCCAACAGCACTTATGATCGACGGCAACTGGCCGTTCATGTTCTAATGTTGTTTGGCCAGCTGATCTCCTCCCAATTAACCAGATTTTGTCATATTTGGCGAGACTTTTTGTTAGAAATCATTTCTGACTTCCTTCTATGGCCGAAAAGTAATGAGAAGGAATAATTACAACACTACAAGAAAAGGCGGAAATAACGACCGACAAGTTCGGTCTCTATTTGGTCTCTGTTCGGTCGTTGTTAGCATCTGCGACCAAACATCCACCAAATTGCGACCGAACATATCGGTCGCTATATATGGGTCGCTAGACAGCGACCGATTATAGTCGGTCGCAGAATCCGTCTCTGATAGCGACCAGAACAGGTCGGTCGCAAGGTTGGTCGCAAGTAGAGACCGCCAGGCGTGGTCGCAGGACGGTCGCCCACAACGACCGAACATTGGTTGCTGTTTCGGTCGCTGATAGAGACCGATTCTTTTGGTCGCTCGATCGGTCGCAAATATAGAGACCGACATAGCGACCAAACATGATCCATCGCTATGTGTGTAGCGACCAACTTCAGAGACCGAGCAGCGATGGATCTTTTTCCGTCGCTGATCGGTCGCTAATTTTACAATATTTTTTTTTATAAATTCACATAAACGACTATAAATCACCTGATAAATAACAATATCATAAAACCACGATAAATCAACTACACAAATCACAATCTCCACGAACCTCAAATTCATCACATATAAACACACAAACTAATTATACATCCATAATAAAATGACAACATGCACACAACTAAAATAAAATCACAAATCCTCCGCATATGTGTCATCCTGGTCGTCGTCTCGTCCAACATCTTGCGACGGATGATCCTGTATATCATTTAAAAAAATTAAAATCAAATACTTAATAAAGAAATCAATTTTTCTTGAAAATTAAAAGCAAGATGTTTTTCATTTAACTGAAATTGACGAATGATAGTTTTAAACGTTTTGCTCAAATCGGTAGTCCAATTTGGACTCAATCACTTTCTACAAGTCACTCTCACCTTCTCGGTCGTGTTGGAGTTATTGACAAATTAATCGGACATATATTTCTTTATTTTTGACCCTCTTAAACTCGATTAACTTGGTTCTTTTTAGGAAATGTAAATTTGAGCATCGAGCTCAAATTTGGAGTCCAATTTGAACTCTGTCAGTTTCTATGTGTTACTTTCACCCCCCATGTCGTGTTGGAACAATCGATAGATTGATTGGACCTTTCTTTTCAATTTCGGACTGTCAAATCCAAGTTCATAGATTTGAAACTAAAGTAGTTAAGAAAATGCAAAATTATTTGTCCAAGCCATATCGGGAGTCCAATTTGGACTCTGTCAGTTTCTACAAGTCATTCTCACCTTTCCGGTCCTGTTAGAGTCATTGACAAATTAATCATACCTATTTTTTTTATTTTTGACCCCCTTAAACCCGATTAAGTTAGTTCTTTTTAAGAAATGTAAATTTGAGCATCAAGCTCAAATTTGGAGTCCAATTTGAAGTCTGTCAGTTTCTACGGGTTACTTTCACCTCCCATGTCGTGTTAGAATAATCGATAGATTGATTGGACCTCTCTTTTCAATTTCGAACCCTCAAACCCAAGTTCATAGATTTGAAACTAAACTAGTTAAGAAAATGCAAAATTGTTTGCCCAAGTCATATCAGGAGTCCAATTTGGACTCCGTCAGTTTTTACAAGTCACTCTCACCTTCCCGGTCGTGTTGCAGTCATTGACAAATTAATCGGATCTATTTTTTTATTTTTGACCCTCTTAAATCCGATTAAGTTAGTTATTTTTAAGAAATGTAAATTTGAGCATTGAGCACAAATTTGGAGTTCAATTTGAACTCTGTCAGTTTTTACGGGTTACTTTCACCCCCCATGTCATGTTGGAACAATCGATGGATTGATTGGACCTTTCTTTCCAATTTTGGACCCTCAAACCCAAGTTCATAGAGTTAAGAAAATGATATTTTTCCCTCCTTAATCTAAATTCTTATATTTTGTAAGATGATATTTAGAGTTAACAAATAGAAAATCAATCAAATAAAATACTTACCGGAGGCTACTGTGCAGGAGGTGCTCTATTACCAGGAATTCCCAAATCTGTGAGCATCTGGGAGACGGTCTGAGAGACGATGGTTGAGATATTCTGAGAGACGGTCTCATTGACGATCGCCCTAAACATATCCGTAGTCATGGTCGGGGCGGCACTAGAAGGACCACCTGGGGCTGCTGGTGTGGTAAATGGAGAGGTCGCATCTGAGACCGAACTCGAGCATGATGATATCACCCTGGTTGTGCCCAAGCTATGTCCAAAACCATAGACATGGCCTTTCTTGGGTGCCCCAGATGCTGCAACCCAAATGTCAAGATCCAACTCTGGACGCTAACTGTCATCCCCGTACCTCTCATCCATTCCTCTACTATATGACTCCTGCAAAAAACAAAAAAACAAAACAAAATTATTCTACAGTTTAATCTTAAATGAAAACTTTTAGTGTATACACTTACCGCTACCTCCCCAGCTTTCTCACTAATGTAATCATTTGTCCCTTTCTTCTTATGAGTTTCATAAAAAAGTTCTTGAAATTGAGGTGGCCGCTTGAACTATACTTCCTATTATTCAAATAAATCACAGTTTATTATTAGATTAAAAAAAATCACAAATGTAGAAGTGTACTTACCAATCTCGCTTTATGCGATGCAAAGGAGATAGAGCCACTCGTGTGTACATTCGCTTCAGGATGCGCTGCTCTGTTTTGCTTTGCTTTGCTTGAATTTTCATTCCATTTCTCCGCTCCCCAAATGTTGCATAGCTCCATCCAATACTCCTTTCTCATCCACACAGGCCCATGCTCCTTTCATTGGTTCTTATCTACACTTGCACATGCTCTTTCTGCATTTTTTCGGATATTGTACATAAGATGTTTGAAATTTGCTCTTGCAGTAGTTGTCCATGCAGATCTAGCACATAACTCATCTGAATGCTCTGTAAATCGATGATTCCTCTACATATTAACAAAAAATAAATTATATGTTACATAACAATAAGTGTGTTAAAATAAGAATTGAAAATGACTTAATATGATAAAATAAGATAAATACCAAGGACATAGGGAATAATAAATCCTGAACATCCATTGGAAAATCAGAAAAGCGATGGATGGGGCCTGGAAAATGTGCTTGAATTGTCTTTGTAATAAATTGTGATGCTTGGGCTGGCTCTATTTTATTCCTGAAATTGAAAATATTAATACCACAATGACGAATAGATAACAAAAATAATGCATTACATACCCTTCATTTATCCACACTGCCTGCATCGTCTCATTATAACTACCCTCCCCCTCGTGATGACTCATCTCGTCATCAGCATGTACTATACGAATTAAATAGTATAAATAAAACAAACTATCAAAAAAATAGAAATGTAAATGAACATACCTGACTTAGCTGGAGGAGGTGTAGATCCACTCGCCATGTGTGATGGAGATGCAGAGGCCGTCAATATACCTGCTGTCAGTGGTAAAGGTGCAAAGGTCGTGGGTCCTGTAAGGATAAGAATAAGATACCACAAAAACATAAAGAATTATATTAAACAAATACTACGGTGCATTATACATGACATATTTACCTGCTACAGGTAGTAGTGGTGCAGAGGTCGTCAATCTACCTACTGTCGGTGGTAACGGTGCAGAGGTCGTGGGTCCTGTAAGGATAAGAATAAGATACCACAAAAACATAAAGAATTATTTTAAACAAATACTACAATGCATTATACATGAAAGTATATATACCTACTACCAGTGGTGGCGGTGCAGAGGTCGGTGGTACCGGTACAGAGGTTGGTGGTACCGGTACAGAGGTCTTAGGTCCTATGAAAATAAGAATAAGTTACCACGATGACATAAAGAATTATATTAAATAAATACCGCAATGCATACAAGTCAAAGTATACATACCTACTGTCGGTGGTAGCGGTGCAGAGGTCGGTGGTAGAGGTGTAGAAATGGAAGTAAATCTCCTCCCATTACCCTCTCCCCTCCCACCTGAAGAAGTCCCACACCGTCCTCGAACCATATCTTCAAATGGTAATAAAATACATGCATATTCATCAAATAGTGAAAGAAAGAAAGTTACAGAGTATTAAAATTTTAGGTAAAATTGTATACCATTAATCAAACATTCTCCATTTCATCTTCAGATGTTGGAGATATATCAAATTCAGCATACACATCTTCATTATCAGATTCATTTTGATCACTAATATATTCCTCCTCATCGGAGTCCCCCAACTGTATTTCAAGTTGTTCTGGATCGACCTCTTCCACTTCATTCTCTTTAGATAAAGACAGTGCCTCCACAGATTCATCACTAGAAGTAGGCAACTCTACATCATCACCCAAGTCTGAGAGAGATGTCTACGTGGACTTTGACTAGTCAACGCTTTTAAGATGAATAAGATATCAAGATATGAAATCGATGGCTATATGACTTATGAAGTCGTTATGAATACTAACAAGTCATTATAGAGAGCAAATCGTTATGAACACTTATCAAGTCGTTATGAACTCTAAAGAAATCGTTGCGCAAAGCAAATCGTTATGAATTTCAACAGAAATCGATATGAACTTAGAATGAATATCATGTTGAAAAGATTAAAGCTTCAGAGAAGTAATGCATACCTTTATTAGCTTGATTGACCTTGGTATTTTTCCTGTACTTTCAGACTTATGAAATATTCATTAGATATTTTTTTATAAAAACTAGCTTAGTTTTGTTAATCACCAAAATACATTAAAATTACATGGGGACAGATTGATCATCAATCTCCCCCTTTTTGGTGATGACAAAACTGAACAATAAGCATGGATGAAAAATATCTGAAATCAATCTGAAGATAAGACAATTTAATTTTTTTCTTTAAACATTATTGGAATGTATTTTAGACATGCTCTAATTTTCTCCCCCTTTTTGTCATCGAGCAAAAAGACAATCTTCGACAAAGATAGAAGAGAGAAAGAGAATAGGAGTACACAAAGAAGGTCATTTCATTAACTTTGTGGAGGTACTGGTAAATAGAAGGCAGGAGACAGAAAAGAGGCAAAATGGGAGATGGTTTCCCATGCCTGTGCTTCCTGCTCTTCAAAAAGAGTTTTGAAGACTCCAAAGCATACAGAGTAGGATGGTCCCATGGTGGAAGCCATCCTTTTGAGATGAATATCTAGGTGCTGATAGAGAAGATCAGCATATGCATTCTTGTCCATGTTCATCTTGAGAAATCGACGAGTCCCAAAGCTGGCACAGGTGAGGAATTGGTCCATGGTCACAGGATAGTGGTTGTGGTTATCTCTGAGAGCCTTGTGCATAGCCACATACACTTTGTATCTTTCCTCCCAGACCTTGAAGGGGTCATCAACAAGATGAATGGAGTTCATATCTAGGAAAGTAGCTGGAGAAATGGCTGGTTTGCCTTCTCTGGCCTGAGCTTCATTGATTTCAAACAGCTGCTGAGCTGACAGGGGGTAGAACTTGGACCATTCAGAAGATGTCAGCCTTTCACATTCAGACAGAATAGGGGCTAGAACTTCAGCACTTACATGCCCCTGGTGATATTCCCTAAATAGGAATCTAGGAAAAGCAACCAGGCAGCCTTTCTGTACTTTGATTCTGCCCATTACTCTGGCAAAATGTTCAAAGATGATGGATCCTACAGAGGACTCCATGACTAAAAAGTGAATTTGAGGAAGGGCTATTTCTTCAGGCACTTGAAGGGTAGCAAAATCGACCTGAACATTTGAAGTTTGAGAGATATCCGGAGTCAGAGCTGAAATGGCCCTTTTGAACTGACTGAGCTGAACCTCTGGAAGTCTATAAATATATCTGTAGTTGTTGAATAACATGAAATGCCTGATCATTTTGATTTCTTTTTGAAAAAAGGGTGTCCAAAGTTCCCTATGATATATCCTGAACCACTCTGATAAGGTCAGGGAGTGGTCCCTTGGAGGGAATCTAGCAGATTTGGCAAGAATGAATTTCTTTAGGAGATCCTTGTGACCTTTGCCCCACTGCTCTTCAGTTTTGGAATGGGCAAGAGAGAAGATTTTGGATTTTTCGGATTTCGAAAGAGAAGTGTCGGGTAGAATGGTGTTCAAATGATCTGTGAGATCAAGAAAGGGAAGGTTAATGATGGTTGCAAAAACAACCTTTGAGAGATATTCTTTGTACAGTGAGGGATGTTTGTTGTCTACTGTGAGAGAAAACCACAAAGGTGGGTATTTGGGTTCAGAGGAAAGGGAGGAAGTAGAAGTAAGCTTCCTCTTCTTGGGGGCAGGACTAGAAGGGTCTGCCCTATGAACATGTTCACCAACCTTCAACACAGACCTGAGGATCCCTTCCTCAAACTCATCCTTTATTTGTTTCATAAAGGGAGAGTTAAGTTGGGTTCTTTCAGGTATGATAGTGATGAAAGAGGGTGGAGGAGTAGGATGAAGAAAAGAGTGGGAAGTAGTAGGGAGGTCATCAACTGGTCCAAGGGAGGGACCAGAGGAGGAGGAGGATGCTCCAACTGAGGATGCTGGAGGGGCCTCAAGTATAGGAGAAGGAATGGAAGTAGAGGAGGCAGGAGATGAGGTGGACTGAAATGGTGTAGGAGAAGAAATTGGTCTAGATTGAGGCTTCTTGAATGTTTGAGGAGCAGGAGGTGCTGTAGGAGCTGAGGGTGGAGTTGGAGGAATAAGTGTGTGAGAGGGAGAAGAGGGAGCTGGGGGCTTGGGTGCTAAGAACTCTTCTACCTCTATCTGCACAGACTCACTCTCCAATGGCCCTGATGGCCCTGACCCTTGCTCAGATGTCCCTGGAGGCCCTTCAACCTGATCAGTTGGCCCTGTTGGCCCTACCTCTTCTGGTGCTGCTGCTACTTCTGGTGCTGGCCCTGATGGCCCAGACACATTTTCTCCAGGCTCTTGAGCTTCTGGAGGAGGAGGAGCTTGAACTCCAACTGCCTTGATAATATCCGAGAGCATGGCTTTCATGCTACTCATCTCCTTATTAAACTATTTCATAGCATTTCTGATTTGACCTAACTCTTTGTTGGCTGAAGCTTGGCTCAGAAATATAGAATTTACATCTGACTGGAGAGTACATAACAGCTCACCTTGCACATTCAACCTTTCAATCACTGGCTTCAAATTTATAACTATTTTTTGTTTGACCTGCCTCTCAAAAGGTGTATCAGCCAGGAGAGGAACTTCAGAGGCAACTTCTTTTCCTTTATTCTTGCCTTCTTTTTCTGGAGGAGGTTAATCATCATCTGAGCTCGAAGAGCTTGCAATCTCTCCTTCTCTGTCATCCAAATTTGGAGAATCTCTATGCCTTTCCTTCTGACCATCAACAACTGGAGTTGTTTCTGCTGAACCTTCTTTTGATAGCTCCCCCTCAATAGGAGCATCTTCTTCATTTGATACTTGCTCCCCCTGAATGGGAGCATCCGCCATCACAGAGTCACCCTGAGCAGCTGGGTGCTCTAGCTCTACTGGAACATCTTCCATTGGTTCATCAATATGGCCTGATTCTGCCACTAGTTTCTGGAGCACTAGAGGTGAAAGGAATCGAATCAATAATGTCTGAAAGAATAGATGCAACGACAATTGAGGGTAGTGGGTCCTCAACTGGAAAAATGTCCTCTGGGAGAATATCCTCAATTCTCCTCTTTGTAAAATTTAGAGCTAATTCTTCTGGAAATTCTGAATCTACTACTGATACTCTTTCTTCTACTACTGCAATTTCAGGCTGAACTTTTGCTATAGAGGGGCCTGATGATTCTACTGCTCCAACTGCTGGAGCTGAAACTGACTCCACTAGCAATTCTGGAATCATATCCGCTGATCCCATCTCCTGATGAACAACTGAGGTGTCGTCGATGATGGCTTCGCCTTCAGCAACTGAAGCCTTGAACCAGACACCATTTTCCACAGAGAAGCCACTCTTCTTTAGGTTCCTGGACCTGATTGCTTGGCCCATTTTCTCTACAACTGCCCTAGAAAGATCAACACCGAAGTGTTTGAAGATCTTGGTAAATAGGTGGGCATATGGCAGGGACACATTTAACTTACTCTTGGTGTCCCAAATCTGATCTCTGGCAAATTTTATTCTTTCCATCATCACTGCGGCCATATTTATCTCCTTATTTTGAATGGCCCAGTACATCATGTCAGAGTCGGCCTTTGTGCAAGAAGAAAATGTTGCACTTCTGGGAACTAAGATTTGACAGACAATAAAATGAAGGAGGCGGTTGAAAGCAGATAGTTGATTTATATCAAGCTTGTCGTCCCTTAGCTTGAAGCCCGGCCCTACAATTCCCAAACCTTTCACTTGGGCGTCCACAGTGTGAACCCCACTAAACCCGGAAGTCTTCACATCAAACAACATCTTCAGCAACTCAGGGTCTATTCTAACCAGGGTTCCCTTTACTGAAGAAACTAGGGACCCATCTTCCTCTGATCTCATACAAACGAAGAATGCTTTTACCAGGTCCAGATAACTAACCTCCAAAAAGGTGGTGACTCCCATCCACTGCATCTGATTGATCAAGTCTGCCACGCTGCTCATTCCATTTTTCCTCAGATTAGCAATATCGACTTCTTTATTGCCACAGAGCTTCGTCTTTACAAAGGTAAACCTCTCCTGCTGCTCAGGAGTGAGAAACTCGGCGCTGTAGCCACCCAAACTGCCGGCGATGACTGGTGCGGCCATGGATTCAGGTGGGAAAGTCTCTGGAGGGTTGAAACAAAAGGAGAAGAGAAGGAATCCTCAAGAAATTTTGCGGGAAGGAGGAGGAAAGGTTCAAATTTACAGAGGGTTGAGATATGAGTTGTTAGGGCATCGGCTCATGCGACAGGATGAAAAAGGGGAAAAGGTAGACGATGAGATACGAATCGTTCTGTTGTTGATTTTATAAATAAATTAATGTGATGTGGAAAGTGAGGCGCCAAAAGGCGGCAGAAGAAGATAAAAGAGTTTGACTATTCAAACCGACTTCAATGAGAGAGCGGTTACAAATGATAATTTGAATTTCTTTTGCTTAAAGCCATGGAGGGAAAAATTGCTTAATTCCGAAATTTAATGTGCCAGTTGTAAACAAAAACTTTTTCACAATTTGCACATGCCTAATTCCCTTCTAAGAGATGTGAATCTCTCCTCGGGTAAGGCTTTTGTGAAAATGTCTGCTAACTGACCATTTGTATCAATAAAAGATATTTCAATATTACCATTTGCTACATGATCACGAATAAAATGATATCTAACCTCAATATGCTTAGTCCTTGAATGTTGAACTGGATTCTTGGTGAGATTTATGGCACTGGTGTTGTCGCACAACAGTGGGATGGATTTGATGTTTAATCCGAAATCTTCAAATTGTTGCTTTATCCATAAGAGTTATATACATCAATTTCCAGCAGCTACGTACTCAGTTTCAGCTGTAGATAGTGCTACTGAATTTTGTTTCTTTGAAGACCAAGATATTAAACATCCTGCAAGAAATTGTCAACAACCACTAATGCTTTTTCTATCTAATTTGCATCCAGCATAGTCAGCATCAGAGTAACCTACTAAGTTAATTTCACAATGTTTTGGATACCATAGACCTAAGTCATGAGATCTTGCTAAATATCTAAATATTCTTTTCACATAAATTAAATGTGATTCTTTAGGATCTGCTTGATACCTAGCACACACGCATACACTAAATAAAATATCAGGTCTACTGGTTGTTAAATAAAGGAGTGAACATATCATACCTCTGTAGATCTTTTGATCTACTTTCTTACCATCTTTGTCACTGTCCATTCTTGTTGATGTACTCATTGGTGTTGACAGTGGCTTGGTATTTTCGAATCTAAATTTCTTTAAGAGTTCTTTTGTGTACTTTGCTTGACAGATGTGAGTTCCTTCCTTTCCTTGTTTGATTTATAGTCCAAGGAAGTAATTAAGTTCTCCCATCATGCTCATTTCAAATTCTCCCTGCATCAACTTTTCAAAATACTTGCAAAGGGATTCATCAGTAGACCCAAAGATAATATCATCTACATAAATTTGGACTAGTAGAATGTGTTTGACCTTTGACTTTATGAAAAGAGTACTATCTACTTGACCTCTACTGAAACCATGGTTTAAAAGAAAAGAACTAAGCCTTTCATACCAGGCTCTAGGTGCTTGCTTTAAACCATATAATGTCTTGTGAAGTTTGAAAACATGATTAGGAAATTATGTGTCATCAAAACCCGGGGGTTGTTCCACATAAACTTCCTCTTTTATAAAACCATTTAAAAAAGCAGATTTAACATCCATTTGAAATAATGTTAAATTCAAAGCAGATGCATATGCAAGTAATATTCTAATGGCCTCAAGTCTAGCTACAGGTGCATAGGTTTCATCGAAATCTATGTCTTCCTCTTGAGAATAGCCTTGAGCTACCAATCTGGCCTTGTTTCTTAAGATTGCACCAGTTTCATCCAGTTTATTTCTGAACACCCATTTGGTGCCAATGACTGGATGGTCTGATGGTCTAGGAACAAGTGACCATACTTGGTTTCTCTTGAATTGATTTAATTCATCTAGCATGGCTACTATCCAAGATTCATCAGAAAGAGCTTCATTGACTGTCCTAGGCTCTATTTGAGAAACAAAAGCTAGGTAATCACAAGGAATAACATTACCTCTTGTTCTTACCCCTATGGATGGATCACCAATAATATTCTCAAGTGGGTGATCTTTCTTGTATCTCCACTCCTTTGGAAGATTTTCATGAGTAAGTTCTTCTTGTTGAAGGTCTTCCAGAGGTGGATCATCCTTGTCCTCAATTGATGAGTCTTTTAGTTTCTTAGATAGTTCATATGTTTCCTCATTATCACTACCTACTTCCTTTCTCAATGAAGGGTTAGTTTCATCAAAAATAATATGTACAGACTGTTCAATCAATAAAGTACGTTTGTTAAATACTCTATAGCCTTTGGGTTTAGAGGTGTACCCCATAAAGATGCCTTCATCTGACTTGGCTTCCAACTTACCAATGTCCTTTTTTCCATTGTTGTGAATGAAGCAAGGACATCCAAAAGTCTTGAAGTGGCTGATCTTTGGCTTCTTCCCTTTGAACAGTTCATATGCAGTCTTCTTCAGGATTGGCCTAATCATTACTCGGTTGATAATGTAGCTTGCTGTGTTGACTGCTTCAGCCCAGAAGTATCTTGGCAGATCATATTCTGAGAGCATAGTTCTTGCCATATCTAATAGGGTTCTATTCTTTCTTTCAGTGATACCATTTTGCTGTGGTGTTCTTGGTGCTGAGAAATTATGCTCAATTTTCTGATCATCACATAATCTAGCAAACTTTTCATTCTGAAATTCACCACCATGATCTGATCTGATAGACACAATGCTGAACTTCTGATCTTTCTGAACTTTCTTACTGAAGCTGACGAAGTTTTCAAAAGTGTCATCTTTATGCTCTAGGAATGATACCCATGTGAATCTTGAGTAGTCATCAACTATGACAAATCCAAAATTCTTTCCTCCAAGACTGGTAGTCCTCATTGGCCCAAATAGATCCATATGAAGGAGCTCTAAGGGTTTTGAGGTGGTCACCACCATCTTTGACTTAAAGGAGCCTTTGGTGTGCTTTCCCTTAGCACAAGGTTTACATACACCATCTAATTTTGTACTAACCTTAGGTAGACCTTCCACAAGATTCTTCTTCAGTAATTTTCTCATGCCATCTATGCTGCAATGTCCTAGTCGTCTGTGCCATAATTCAGTAGATTTATCTTTATTTGCTGCCAGACAAACATTTTGAACCTTGAGTTCTTCAAGATAGAGCACATACAAATTCTTTTCTCTATTTGCTTCAAAGATGACTGCTCCATCCTTCAGTATGCTGCACTTTGACTCTTGAAACTTGATCTGATGGCCTTTGTCACACAGCTGGCTGATGCTAATGAGATTGTGCTTCAATCCCTTGACTAATAACACATCTTCTATGACTGTTTTTCCGTTGTTATTCACAGAGCCACTGCCTATCACTGTTCCTTTCCCATTATCTCCATAAGTGACTGTTCCTTCTTCAGCTTGGAGATGAGAGAATAACTTCTGGTTTTCTGACATGTGCCTTGAGCACCCACTATCCAAATACCATTTGGATGCTCGAGAGATGTCCTGAAATAAAAACATCAAGCTTTAGGTACCCAAATTCTTTTGGGTTCTGATGGGTTAGTATCATTTATTTTGCCTTTTTATTATCCATTTCTTATGTCTTGTTGGGCATGTCATTATGATATGTCCTAACTTGTTGTAGTGACTACAGTAGGATAATTTGGTTACTTTTTCTATATATCTGAAATCAGCTTTGTATGTTGTATCTTGTTCAGGTACAAATTTTGGTGATGGATATGTTTTAGGATAAATTATGGTTTCTTCATTATCTGGGGGTGTATATCCTAATCCATTTTTCTTCTTACCTGATCTTCTAGCACCTTTTAATATGAGGGAGTTTTTACCATTAGTGAATTTTTCTAATGTGCTAGATAACTGTATATTTTCTTCTGTTAGTGTTTTGATTTCAGTTTTCAGTTCATCTAAACTTACTTGTTTCTCTAATTTAGTTATTTGTTCATTCTTAGCTTTTAGGTCTTCACATAATAGTTCATTTCTTCTTTTAAGTTCAGTTATTTGACTTTCTAATTGTTCATTTTCTGATTTTAGATCTGAGTTTGTATTTTCTATACAGACTATGTTTTTTTTGCTTACTTTTAATAATTTGGTTACTTCTTTATATTTTTCATATAGTTCGTTGAAAACCTCTTCTAAACTATCGGAATCTGAATCATTACATGAATCAAAAGAGGAGTCAGAAGTTACCTTATTTCATTATTTGCCATGAAGGCCAAGTTGGCTTCTTCTTCATCGCTGCAGGAGCTTGACTCACTGTCCGAGTCGCTACTATTTTCCCATGCTGCTGCCATTGCTTTCTTTTTGTACTTTCTGAACTTCTTGGAGTGTCTTTCTTCCAGAACTCTGGCTTCTTAAATTTTGGACACTCAGCTTTAATGTGTCCTGGCTTCTTACATTCATAACAGATGGGTTCTCCTTTCTTCATTTCTTTTCCATCTGGCTTCTTGAAGTCCTTGTTCCTTTTGAAGTGCCTTCTACCAGATTGGAATTTCTTCTTTTTAGCCAAAATTCACTGCAATTTTCTAGACTGCATTGCTTCCTCATTCTCGTTGTCTGCATCACTTTCGCTTTCAGCTGAACTTGCATCTGGTGAATCTTCTTCAGCTTTTAAGGCGTTGGAGTGCTTCTTTCTGCTAGAGGACTCTCCTAGCCTTTCCATGTTGATCTCATGGGCCATGAGGGACCCAATGAGCTTTTCTACAGACATTCTCTTCAGGTCATTAGCTTCTTCTATTGCTGTGACCTTTGGGGTCCATGAGGATGGTAAGGATCTAAGTATTTTCCTCACCATGTCTCCAATCTCATAGGTTTTCCCCAGACTGGCTAGTCCATTTGTGATGTCAGTGAACCGACTAAACATTTGAGTTATGGATTCACCTGACTGCATTTGAAATCTCTCATACTGAGTGACAAGAATGTCGATTCTTGTCTCCTTTACCTTGTATGTGCCTTCATATGTGATCCTGAGCTTTTCCCACATTTCCATTGAGGATTTGCAGGCTGAAACTCTGTTGAATTCCTTCTTACTTAGAGCACAGCATAGGATGCTCTTTGCTTTGCAATTCAGGGAGATCTTCTTTCTGTCATCATCTGTCCATTGTGCTTTCTCATTTGTGACTACCAATCACCTTCTTCCACTATGGACCAAATTTGATAGTCGTGGCCTTGTAGAAAGTATTCCATTCTGGTCTTCCAGTAAGGATAATCTTCACCATCGAAGAGAAGAGGTCGGTTGACAGACTGACCTTCAAAGTTACCTTGGGCTGCCATGGATCTTTACTCTTCAGATCGTTGGATCCTTTTTCTTTGACGAAGAGACTCGCTCTGATACCACTTGTTGCCCAGTTGACGAGCCCAGAGGGGGGGTGAATGGGTCTTTGAAAATTAATCTAGAAGATACCTGTAACTAAAAAGATTCACACAAGCGTTCTTCGAAGTAGGTTAGTGACTATTAGTTTAAATATCAAACACACAAAGAAGACAATCACACAACACAAGGTTTATCCTGGTTCGGACCTCCTTTCCTTAGGAGTCCTACGTCCAGTCCCTGAGCAACAACTCAGAATTTCACTAACTAGGGTACAGTCCCCCTAAGGACGCTACAGCACCCAGCTCAGTTGGTCTTCCTTCACACCCGAAGGGAATAGCAACATCCTGGATACCCCACCAGGTCTTCCTTCATAACCGAAGGGAACAACACCCTGGATACCACCAGGTCTTCCTTCACAATTGAAGGGAACAACACAAAGAGAATGAATGAAATTCAAGCCCCTAGATCAAGCTTTTGACAAGCAAGGATCTGAAGCAACTAGAACTGAGAGCAAAGATCTAAACAAGGCACACTCTCAGAACTACACGGGCTCTCTCAAGATTTTCACAAACTAGTGGAGAGCAAAGAGCAAAAAACTAAGTGGAATGAGGTTCTTGGCTCTGGACTTCTTCAGAAGAATTTGAATGCTTGAATACGCGATGTATCTTCTTCTGTTCTTCTGACTTGTATTTATATCTTCAATTTAAAATCTAGACGTTGAAGTGTCCGTTGTCTCTCTTTTGAGTAGTCGTTAGACTGAATGACACCTGGAGTCTCAGAAGCTTCCAGTCAACAGCCTTTTGATCACTTGAGCACGCAAAGAGATGAGATCTTCAGAAATATCCTTTGGCTTCTATTTTGTTTAACGTTGTACCATGAAGCTAGATCAGAGGTCTGCACAAATGTCAATCTCAAATAGCAGACAGCTAAGCTGTCTCTGATGACAGTCAACGTCAGTAGCAATGAAAATAGTAATGCCAAATAGCTTAAGTCTAAAAGACGTTATCAGAGTAAGCACGATAAAGGATGATATTGTCTGCATGCATGCAGTGATACGTTCAGATCTCATAAATGCAGAAGCGTCAGAGAGATGTCTACGTGGACTTTGACTAGTCAACGCTTTTAAGATGAATAAGATATCAAGATATGAAATCGATGGCTATATGACTTATGAAGTCGTTATGAATACTAACAAGTCATTATAGAGAGCAAATCGTTATGAACACTTATCAAGTCGTTATGAACTCTAAAGAAATCATTGCGCAAAGCAAATCGTTATGAATTTCAACAGAAATCGATATGAACTTAGAAAGAATATCATGTTGAAAAGATTAAAGCTTCAGAGAAGTAATGCATACCTTTATTGGCTTGATTGACCTTGGTATTTTTCCTGTACTTTAAGACTTATGAAATATTCATTAGATATTTTTTTATAAAAACTAGCTTAGTTTTGTAAATCACCAAAATACATTAAAATTACATGGGGACAGACTGATCATCAGAACTTACGCAACATAAGATTCAACCTCCATACAATTTAAAAGGATGTAAATTTTTGCACAGTGCAATTCTCTATCATTTAGCATCCGACTCGAAGAACGTCCATACGCACGTCCAGGATACTTAAATATAGACAGCCGATCAGAGTGAATGGAGTCTCCCCCATCATCAATACGTGGTGGCCGAGTACGACGAGTTTGTATCTCAGGTTCAAAGTACATTGAATAGAAATTTGATATTTCTTCCATAATGTACGCCTCCGCAATGGAACCCTCTACTTTTGCCTTGTTGCGAACTTTCATTTTCAATTCATGCATGCACCTACCAGAATGTTCATAGGATAATGAAAAACACATCAAAAGAAATTGAATTATGAGGAGAAAATATATATAAATTACCTCTCAAATGGATACATCCATCTAAATTTTACTAGCCCTCCTACTTTAGCCTCATATGGTAAGTGTATAAGCAGGTGCTCCATTGAATCAAAGAATGAGGGTGGAAATATCTTTTCCAATCTACAAACTGTCATGATCACATTCTGTTCAATAGTTTCCACATCTTCATACCTGAGCTCTGATGCACATAAAATTTTGAAAAACTGACTTAACTCAGTCACTGCTCCCCATATCGGCTTCGGCAGCATATCACGAAATACAATAGGTAACAACCTCTGCATGAACACATGACAGTCATGAATTTTCATTCCATATATTTTCCCCTCATTTGTATTCATGCAACGAGCAATGTTGGACACATAACCATCTAGAAATCTCAATTGTTTTAGCCAAAAGCATACTTCTTTAATCTGTGCAGCTCCAAGGGCGTAAATTGCTTTCGATTTAACTGTTGTACCATTTCTATCAATAAGTTCCAGTTTTGGACGTTTACAATGTATTTTCAAGTCTAAACGAGCATTCACATTGTCATTTGTTTTGCCTTTTCTGTCCATAATAGTGTTGAACACATTATCAAAGATATTCTTCTCAACATGCATGACGTCGAGGTTATGTCATATAAGAAGAGTTGACCAACAAGGCAATTCCCAGAAGATACTTTTTTTGACCCAGATGTGATCCTTCCCAAATCCAGGGAGTTGTCTTGTGCTGCTCGATAATTGTGCTATATCTGGTAAGTTCTGTACCCTTGTTGCTAAATGTGGACCAGACAACCGTTCAAAATCAGCTTCTTCCAATTCAATTTTGTTCTTTAAGAATGCATTTTTTTGCCTTCTAAACGGATGGTCCCTTGGTAGAAATCGTCGATGACAATCAAACCAGCATGCCTTGCCACCATGCTTAAGTACAAATGATTTGGAACTGTCCATACAGTAAGGACATGCTAGTTTTCCATGGGTGCTCCAGCCAGATAACATTCCATATGTAGGAAAGTCGCTTATTGTCCACATCAATGCAGCCTTCATAGTGAAATTTTGCTTTCTGGATGCATCATAGGTAGTACATCAGTCCATAACAATTTCAACTCATCAATCAACGGCCTGAGATATATGTCTAGTTTTTTTCCTGGATTTCTTAGAACAGGGATCAATAATGATAGAAATAAATGCTCTTGTTTCATGCACATATTTGGCGGAAGATTGTATGGTGTCACGAAAACTGGCCAGCAAGAGTAGGAAGTCACTGAACCTCCAAATGGATTGAATCCATCAGTACATAAACCCAGCCTTACATTACGCGACTCTTTTGAGAAAGTAGGGTGAGCACGGTTAAAGTGACTCCAAGCTTCGGCATCTGCAGGATGACTGATTACATTATGTTGTTGATGTACTCTTTCTGCATGCCATCTCATATGTTGAGCTATCTTTGGTGACATATACATTCTCTACAATCTCGGTGCAATAGGAAAATACCGCAATGACATATATGGTATATCTTTTTGCTTTGAATTGTCCCCTTTCTTAGGCTTGAATCTATCATGACCACATATGGAACATGATACCTTACTTTTATCCTCATTATAATATAGCATGCAATGATTAGGACATGCATCTATTTTCTCATATCCAAGCCCTAAGTCAGTGACCATCTTCTTTGCACGATAAAAATTTTCAGGTAACTTCTCATCTTGTGGCAACATACTTTTGATAATCAGTAACAAACGATCAAAACAAATCTCACTGATGTGAAATTCAGATTTCAAGTTCAATAATTGTGACACCGCAGACAGTCGAGAGTGATTTTGACATCCATTCCACAATGGCTCATCAGCATCTTTAAGTAGCTGATAAAATCTTTCAGCTGCCTTGTTTGGCGGTTCTTCATCGTGTACATGCTCCTCATGAACATTGAATCCTAGACCAGCATCTATGACCATATCAACATATGAACTTCCACTTCCAACATTGGCAGGCTCGGCAGGCTCGTAGGACCATAATGTTTCACCATGACATATCCAGTTTGCATAATATTTAACAAACCTCTTTTTGTATAAATGACGTTGTACATCCCATGTTGTCAGCCACTTCAAATTCTTACAGACTACACAAGGACATCGGATACGACCCTCACAATCTACAACTTCAATAGGATTTCTCAAAGCAAACTGAATGAATCTCTCAACTCCATTTTTAAATTCCGTAGACACCACCTGATCAACTACTCTACGGTACATCCATGAACGATCTTCAGACATTTTCCCTGTGCGAATGAAATGTAAACACACAGAACTTTAACATGTTTAACAAAATAAAAAGTTCAACCCTTTCCTCACATCGTCCATCTCTGTCATTTTAAATAGGAAGGAAATATCATTTAGATTTTCACTTTTTAACCCATCTGTGAAGGTTTGATCGCACGATTAATTACAATATCTATTATGTTATTTTCTAAAAATTTCGGCAGCATCTCCCCACACCTCTCCGATATACCACAAAATATTTATTGATTAAGAAATTTTCTTAAACACTTACTAATAAGTGGTTAAGAAAATAATCAAAATCAATAAAGATATATCAGAGAGGAGTGAGAAGACGCAACCAAATTTTTTAACAAACAACACAAACACATATAGTAATTGACCACCTAAGTGCTATCAAACATTCACAGACTATCCAAACGGGACAATTCAAGACTTTGAGTTAGATATACACGTTCTCATCATTCAAAATGAGAACGTGCACATCAATCTCAAAGTCTTGAACGGGTAAGTTGATTGACACGGGCTTAACACGCTCTCCTAAAATGCGTGCAATGTTAGGTTGCACCCACGCATCTCAGCTCACATACAACACCCAACTAATTAAATATTGACAAGATAATAACACATTCTAAAAACATAGCAGTAACATGTGAAATTGGCAATACATGTACACAATGAAAACATGAATTTTATTTTAACATCCAACACATTCATAAACATGCTAATAAAAAAGTTTGAACATTAATAAAACAATTACACAATAGATTTTATCATAAATTGTTAACAATCTTTTAATTGATATATTAGAGATATAAATGTTACTGCAAAATGCATATAAAACTTCTAGACATTAAACTATTATTGACAGGAAGCAACTTAAACTGCTTTAATATGTCAATATGTACATTAAAACCTAAGACCATAACAGGTTAGAATTATGCCTCTTTCATTATTGTCGTTTCCTCATTATGAAACATCACACATACACACACTATACGTCGAATGCCAGGAAGTTCGCAAAAGATCAGCTGGACATTCTATCCAGCTGATTAAATTCATTACATACTACTTGGGTTAATCATGCATGGTTTCATCTTTAATTGGATCATTCTATTTTTCTTATAATTACTCTGCATGTGGACATAGCAGTAAAAAGAAGAAAAATGAGGAAGAAATCGGTACTACCCATTTGTACCCACTGCAAAATGTTTCCTTGGTTTTTAACATTCTAGATCCCTCTCACCGCACTGATTGAGGAGGAGCCCGTATAATCTGTACAAAAAATCTAGTACATACAAACCCCTATTATGCTAGAGGAAGCTCACCCACCACCTTCCAAGAAGCTTTTAGTACATTCACTAGACTACACTAATCTAACTTATAACAACTCTGCCAACATCTAAGGAAATTCTCAGCACAACTCCTCAATTCAAAAGACTTCTGGACTTCTATAAATTCCGAAACAGTTGTCTTGATGGAAGGGAATCCGATGGAGTCAATAATTTTCATGTCCAAATGTAAGTTAAAAGCTTAGCTCCTCAACAAGTGTTTCACGAAAATTCCCACTTTACTTGCTTAAACCTGAGTAGTATTATTGTTTTAACTGCCCTCCTGGGTGAAACACATTGCCTGGCATATGTCTGTGGTCCAGAAACAAATACATCAACCATCAATTGTCCTACAAGCATGTTGAGTCACAGGTGCTAAAGAGTATTAAATGGCAACGATCGATATAAAGATTCTCTTTGTCCAAAAGAACTACATATCATATAATTTTCGTATCTTGGGCATGAAGCCATCTTTCATCTCCCTAAACCTTGCCTAACAAAGAATGAGAAAATGTGTTAATTGCAGTCACAGACGCACTGCAGGGAGAGATAGAGAGGCCTACAGAGAGAGAGAGAGACGGACAGAGGGAGGGCCGGAGGGGGAGAAGGGGAAGCTAGGTGGGGGGAGAGGGCAGGGAGGGAGGAGGAAGGAGGCTGTGGGCGGGGGCAGGGAGGGAGGAGGAAGGGGGCAGGGGCGGGGGCAGGAGCGACCTTGGGAGGGGAGGGGGGGGGAGTGGGACTTACCGAAGATGGAGAGGTAGGAGTGGCCGGCGACTGGGCTCCACACGGCGGCGGCGACGGCGTCGTCCACAGTGGCTGCAGGTGGTGGGGATCAAGCGACAACGATTAGGCGACGGAGCAAGTGATGGCGAGCAGGCGACGACGAGCGGGCGACGGCGAGTGGGCGACGGCGAGCGGGCGCCGCGTCGACGGAGAGCAGGCGGGGACAGCGACGATGGCAATAGACAGCGGCGACGTCGACGCCGACGCCGGCGAGCAGCAGGCGACGAGAGGGGGAAAGGCTAGAGGAGGGAAAACTTTGGTCGCGGCGAAGGGGGAGGGAGGGGGAAAAGTTGGGTGGGGAAAAAAGTAGGGCATCAGAGACCGCTTTGCGACCGACATAAAGTCGGTCGCAAAATGGGTCTCATGTTTGCGACCGATAATATGGGTCGCTATTTGGTGGCAAATAGCGACAGATTAGCGACCGATTATATCGGTCGCAAATTCGGTCGCTATTCATGCTTTCTCTTGTAGTGCAACAATCAATTATATTGTGGTGATTCCTGATCAGGACAACATTTTAATTAATTACTAGCTAGCAATATTGTTTTCTGTTTTCCGTCCCTTATAATAACTTCTAATTAGGAGGTTTCACGTCACCAAGTGCTAGCACATAAAAATAAGTGAGTTAAAATAATTAAAAGACAACGGCAATTTCAATTTGAAAACTAGTTCAAACAGGACCATATATGGTGAGTTAATCTAATTTAGTAGAAGTAAGCATTTCAAATTCATGTTGTAAAATGATAAGGCTTAGATTAATGAAATCAAGAGGACCCCAGTTGGGTCAATCAATTAGAATTCTTACTTAGAAATAGGATATCTCAAGTTCAATTCTCGAGGGGATTTATCTGGTCTATATACAATCTTCGAAATATGTAGGTCTGATATTTTTTTGGTCAAGTGAGAAACTCTAAAATCTTGACCCTAAGATTCACAAACACCAATTTATGAGTAAACAAAATCGCATGGAGCGAGGATTGCTCATTACAAAAAATAAAAAAGAAAAAAATAGATTAATGGTATCTCTATTTCCAATATGATAAAGCGGCTTAATCACGAGACCGAAAGACCCGGCCGTCCTTCCAACATGAATGCATTTTTCGTATCTTCGTTCACGGCGTCGTGGTGTTTTCAGGTGGCAGCCAAAGACATTTACAGACAATAATTTACATTTACCCATTTGACATCCATCTAAATGCTCACAAAAATCCTAAACTATGGAAGCAATACACACGGTTGGCCGTACCGTGGCAAACCGCCGCGGTACGGCTGTACCGCACTGTGTCTGGGCTTCTGCGAGCCCAGGCTCGGGTCACCCCAATGGGGTGACTCGGGTGTGCCGCAGCGATACGCAGCGGCACACCACGGATCGGACTGGTCCAGTTCGGTCTGGTCTGTTAATTCTATTTTTTTTTTCACAACTTTCTCATATTTAGTGTATTAAAGTAATGTAAATGGTGTTCAATTAAGATGAAAATTTAAACATAAGTTAATTAAGAGATGATACAAAATATAATAATTTTAGTTTAATTTTTTAAATTAATTTTTTATCAAGTAAAAATTATCTAAGAAATCAGTAAATCGACTTAATCTCAACATCTAAGGGATCTAATCTAATGGTGTCTAATTGAGATGAAATTTCAAACATAAGTTAATTAATAGGTGATACAAATTGTAATAATTTTAGTTTAATTTTTAAAATTAATTTTTTGTCAAGTAAAAATTATCCCAAAAATTATTAGGTCGACTTATTCTCAACATCTATGCATCAATAACTCATGATATTTATATTTTTAGAATCAGTACATTTTTCTAGTAATTATGATGACTTCATATTTGACTTTATTTTTGAAACCAAATGTCGTCCCGTTGAAGTACGCGCACAAAGAGTTCGTCGTACTGCGACAAACTCTGTGTGCACTTAAGGGGTCTAAATAGTGTCTAATTGAGATAAAATTTTCAATATAAACTAATTAAGAGATGATACAAATTATAGTAATTATAATTTAATTTTTTAAATTATTTTTTTGTCAAGTAAAAATTATCTAAAAAATCATTAGGTCGGCTTAATCTCAACATCTATGCATCAATAATTTCTTATATTTTATATTTTCAAAATCAGTATATTTTTCTAGTAATTATGATGACTTCAGATTTGACTTTATTTTTGGAACCGAATGTCGTCCTGTTGAAATGCACACATTCAAAGATAGTACCAGAATTATATTAATAATATGAAAAATATTCTAAAATTAATGATAATTATGTTTTATATAAGTGATCATGTCTCTGGATACCAGTATGGTGATGATGGTTCTTATATGTAAATTCCAATCGTTTCACCACCAGGACCTACAATAGTATGTCAAGGAACACGTCAATATTTAGAATATTAGCGTATGTACGAAGGTCTATATCAGAATTACATATCTTATGCTGAGTATTTGCACTTCTTGGAGAGCACTTATAATGTGAGGTTGTTCGGAGATGGAAGTTATACCCGCTACTACGAAGGTTTTGTGGACATATATGCTCAACATAATGAGGAAGAGTAGGTAAGAACTTATTAAATGTTGTTAGTGACATGTTAAGGAAGATGATATTAATATGTAATTTTTCATGCAAAGAAAAATGATGAATGTGAGGACGAGGATATGAGTATTATATTTGACTTGTATCATGATTATATCCTTAATATTTAGATGAACACTAAATGATTGTGTCATGATTTTGGTATGATTGTATGTTTGTTAGATGAATATTAAATGGTTGTGGTGGATTCACTTAAATGACTAAATAGATTTATTTATATTTTTCAACCTCTTTATGTGATGTTCTTATGTTTTACTCATTTTCTTTTGAAATTTACTCATTTTAAATATTAACTAAGTCACAAAATTAAAAAAACAAATCAAACAAGTCATTTTTCCACCGTACCTCAGCGGTACGGTACGTACCTTTCCACAAAAAATGTGGTACGGTCGATCCAGACGGTACAACGAACCTTGGCAATACAGCGGCAGTCAGCATTATACAGCAATTGAAATGCTTAAATAAAGCCTAGAAAATGGAACACTAATTAACCTTCAGCATTCTGCAGCAATCCAAACAAGTATCCTAGCTACGTACGGACATTTCACTACGCCAGTGGTCCACTTCGGAACTTAATTTAAAGTCATTGTTAATTTCTGTAGGAAAAATGATCGTGTACAAGATTTTTAAATTTGTGATGTGATATTTTCTGTCTCAACAAAATCTTACTATTCAAATTGATGTTAGGAGAACACATAGGAAGACGGTGACAAGGGGAAGATATACTAGAAGATACGAAATGAAAGAAAGGAAGATTTGACATCGTGAGAGAACAACTGTAACATTCTTGATACAAGTTCGAACCTACATTGGATTTGTTATCGTAGAACACATTAAAATTAAATGAAAAAATTGGCACCAAAAATTAGCATAGCATAACCCAAGACCTACTATTTGTATCAATTTAAAAAGGAACATTGATAAAGGTGTTTGATTATACCAAACACCTCTATTAGTATTGCTACTGATAGTGGGTATCTGCTTATTTGTCAGTAACTCTGATATCATACCAAATATAATGCTGATGAAAAACCACATTAAAAAGTCATAGTTTAATTTTTGAGAGTCCAAATAGGATTTTTTTTTCTCCTCCCTCCCCATTTACTAGGGGTGTGGAAAAATCAAACTAAATCGAAAAATTGAATCAGACGGATCGATTCGGTTCGATTTGAACCCCCTGCTCTGTTCAGTCTAATTTCACAATGTGAAATAGAGTAAACTGAATATATATATTGAATATTGTACATTTCATATAGACACACTGTTGCTCAGTATTTGGTGTGAGATCGTGAGCTCGATTCTCACGGAAGACATAAATGATCTGCACATTTTGTGAAATTTTTTTTTACTAAAAGTTAATTGACTTTAATGAGAATCAAATCTAAAATCTTTGAGTTATAAACCAGAGACTTATTAAGGACCAGGTCAAGAGGGCGATTGTAATAAAAATGGCTTACTTTTCGATTTAAATTGAACCGAAACGGTTCTAATTGATCAGAATCGACTTTGAAGTTCTATTCAATTTGAATTTAAGTTAACTCAGATCGAATAAACCCGTGCACACCCCTACCACTTAGCACTGTTCTTCCTTCTTGGTTGTGACCCCTCCATGCATGTTCCATGGCCACATCAATATTGGAAAACCAGAACATCACAATGAACACATTGTTGAAATTAGGACTGCCAAGTTTCCAGTCAAACAAGAGGACCCCAGCTGGGTCGATCGGTAAGAACTCTTGTTTAAAAGTAAGAGGTCTCGAGTTCGATTTTTGAGGGAGACTTACTTGATCTACATGCAATCTTCGAGGTGTGTAGGTCCGGGGTTTTCCTGATCAAGTGGGGTAAGGACAATACGGATACACGGAAAGTAGGAGTTGCCAAATCCTGACCTTGGAGTTCACGAACACCAATCCTTGAGTCCACAAAACCACACGGAGCGAGATTTCCTCGTTAGCAAAAAAAAAAATTCCCAGTCAAACCTTGCCTCTCATGACAGCGTAGTAAGTGGCGTGGCGGGCTGATCTCTAGAAAAGGAAATTACGTATCTGACATGGCCTTCACACAAAAAAAATGGTGGCGAACGAGCAGTTGCTTGCTCGATCCGGCGACGGACGGCGGAGTCGAGAGATCCGCCGCCTTGCGAGGAGCCCCGTCAACCCGGCCAAATGGCTCCATGACTGGATTCTTGGCGACGTTTGAACAAGGAATAAGTTATTCACATACAGCTTATCCGATGTTTTTTTTCTTCTAATTTATTTTGATAACTTGAGAGACGTAGGATATATTGGGATAGTGTCGGATAGCATATTCTTGGGTGCCAAGGGTGGGACAGCGGGACCCAACACCAAACCCCCCTCCCATTCAATCTGTCTTTATCTCGGATAGCATCGGATTATCGTATTCAAAATTGATTCCATCTCATCCGCGTAAATGGAGCAGGTATCACACCCTATCCTTCAGTAAAGCGGGCTCAAGCTACAACTGAGGAGATGATCCTTCAAATATTCACTTGTCACATATTTTCTTAATGCTATTTTTAAACTTTCAGAACGAGTTTCCGGTATCATATATATTGGAATATCCAATGTTATATTTGCTTATTCAATGTTATATTACCAGTGAGTGTTACATTTATGACATTCAACAGATAAATCTGACACTGAACTAATTAGGCAACACTAAATAGTGTTGTCATCATGTGATGATTGTTGCATCTGAAGATGACTTTATTCTATAAAAGTTAATCAAAACTGTTAACGAGACGTATGACAAGTGAGAGAGCTGTAATACTATGCACTTCTTATTGATGTCCAATAGCTAGCTAGGGTTGGATCAGACCTTTTATTATTATTATTTTTTATTCCATCCGTAATCGAATTAGGTGGAGACCACATGTTGGCACCAACTTGCTCGCTCTTTATTCATGGAAGATTCCGGTTTAATGACGAACCTTGCGGTTCTTAGTTGGATACATACATGAAGACACTCCTAATGCAACTTGATGCTTGATGAGGCTAAGCATGGCGACTTATACTTTTATTAGTTTTGGTGAAATTGTCCCCATTTATACATTACAACATGTCACTCAGATGGATGTTGCCATCAATGGTACGAAAAAGAAGACTGCATTGATGCGTCCTTCATCTTGGAGTGTACCATATTTAACACACAGTTTCGAACTTCATGTAGCTAGTCAGAAGTTCCATATATATTCTCATTCAATATAATAAACACGTTCTGTACTGACTTTTGTTCTTGAGTTGTTATAAATAATTGAGTTTATACTAAGCTTTGTTCATAGAAAAAGGTCTTCGACATAAACCAATTTAGAGTAGGTTTACGGAAGATATGTTTATTGGGAGATTTTGGGTTTATGATAAATTGAAGTGGGTTAGTTTATGATAAATCTATTTTTGACAATCTAAATTAAATCGAAGTGAGTTCATGATGAATTCATTTTGACTGTCAACGTTAAGGCTATAATATAAAACGAGTTTATGATGAATTTAAATATGTTTATGATATGCACTCAAACAACCCATTAATGACACCCGGGGCAGTTAACATAATTCCGTTGACCTTCTCTTACATTCAAACAAGTAATCCGATATAATATTATAAAATAAAATAATCATTAATTTTAGGGAGAATTAATTGTTGGTCCCTAGCAGGGGCCAACACTTATTTTCCCATCCCTGTCAGCTTTGTCGTCAACGCACAGTCCCTGCTTTATGCGGGACATAATTTCCAGCCTCTGGCATTAACAAACATTATCCCTCTTCTCCTAAATGCCAATTCTACCCCCAGCCATATGTGACCCGTGAGCATCGCCGGTTTTAATGCCTTTCGAAGAAGGCACGCAATGGTTAAATGCTTCTCGCCGCAGTGCTGCGAAGAGGAGTGCAGGGTTGCCGTTTGGGTGAAAGATTCTGGCTTCCGGTGAACTTTCCTAAACTAGTTGTCATTTCCTTCTATCCGCGGTGAAGGTGAGTTGGTCAGTGGCGTTCCGATAGACATTGGTTCCACCGACCCCCTTTCTCCTCTGTAGATCCACATCCGTTAGTTGCCAGAGATTTTTCTTGCCAACAATGTTTCATCCATATCCGGCAGTAGTAGTCGGAGGCTTTTGTCTCGCTACTATTTGTTATTTACTCCATTTTTTCATGCAGTTCTTCAAATCCATATTTTTCTGTTCTGAACGTAGGAGTTACCTACGTTACTGCAAAGTTACAGTAGAGTAAAAGGACATGTTACTCTGAAAGTATGTACTGTGGTAACTGTCTTACACAGTAACTGTGTAACAACTTCAAAAGTAGTTACATATGTTAACTGTGTAAGTATGTAATTTCCTATATTTTTTTCTACGTAATTGTCTAAGTATTTCTATTTCTAATTGTGTAACAACTTTCGAAGTAATTACACACTTAACTATGTAACTAGGTAATTGTGTAACAACTTTGTAAGTAGTTACGCAGTTAACTGTGTGACTGAGTAATTGTGTAACTATTTAGTAATTGTGTAACAACTTTGTAAGTAGTTACACAGCTAACTGTGTAACTGACTAATTGTGTAACAACTTTCTAAAAAGTAGTTACATATCTTAACTGTGTAACTATGTAATTACCAATATTTTTTTCTACGTAAGTGTCTAAGTATTTGTATTTCTAATTGTGCAACAACTTTTCAAGTAGTTACACAGTTCACTGTATAACTGTGTAACAACTTGTCAAGTAGTTACATATCTTAACTGTGTAACTGTGTAACAACTTGAAAAATAGCATATGTTAACTGTGTAAGTATGTAATTACCTATATTTATTTCTACGTAAGTATCTAAGTATTTGTATTTCTAATTGTGTAACAACTTTCGAAGTAGTTACACAGTTAACTGTGTAACTGAGTAACTGTGTAACAACTTTCCAAGTAATTACACAGTTAACTGTGTAACTGTGTAACAACTTTTCAAGTAATTACATATCTTAACTGTGTAAGTGTGTAACTGTGTAACTGTGTAACTGAGTAACTATGTAACAACTTTCTAAGTAGTTACACAGTTAATTGTGTAACTGAGTAATTGTGTAACAACTTTCTAAATAGTTACACAGTTAACTGAATAACTATGTAACAACTTCAAAAGTAGTTAAATATCTTAATTGTGTAAGTATGTAATTACCTATTTTTTTCTACGTAAGTGTCTAAGTATTTGTATTTCTAATTATGTAACAACTTTCCAAGTAGTTACACAGTTCACTGTGTAACTGTGTAACAACTTGTCAAGTAGTTACATATCTTAACTGTGTAACTGTGTAACAACTTGAAAAATAACATATGTTAATTATGTAAGTATGTAATTACCTTTTTTTTTCTACGTAAGTGTCTAAGTATTTATATTTCTAATTGTGTAACAACTTTCGAAGAAGTTACACAGTTAACTGTGTAACTGAGTAACTGTGTAACAACTTTCCAAGTAACTGTGTAACTATGTAACAACTTTTCAAGTAGTTACATATCTTAACTGTGTAAGTGTGTAACTGTGTAACTGAGTAACTGTGTAATAACTTGAAAAATAGTTACATATGTTAACTATGTAAGTATGTAATTACCAATTGTTTTTTGTATGTAAGTGTCTAAGTATTTGTATTTCTAATTGTGTAACAACTTTCGAAGTAGTTACACAGTTAACTGTGTAACTGTGTAACAACTTTCCATGTAAATTCACAATTAACTGTGTAAGCGAGTAACTGTGTAACAACTTGAAAAGTAGTTACACTGTTAACTGTGTAACTGTGTAACGCCTTCTCAAGTAGTTGCACAGTAACACAGTTAAATTCTGTAAGTAACCCTTTTTTTTTAACCTATGTCTATAAGTACTTCTATCTTTTACATATGCTTTTAAAATTTTACTTACAACTTGCTCTATTTACTAACATGCATGCTCTCATGTTCATCTCAGGCTTATTTGATTCAAGAAATTTGGACATGATTCCTGCTCGATGTGCATTTGGAAACGATTCGTTCATTTTTTATGTTCAAGATGATATGGGAATGGAGGAAATAAGGGAACAGATATTCCAAAGATGGCATTTGATTAGTCATCATTGGTGTATTAAGTACTAGTTACTTGGAGAAGTCAAATATCATGTTTGCTTAAACGTGAATGATGACATAGAGATTATGCGTTCATTGCATAAGAATCAGAATGAGAAATATGTGTTAATGCAGGTTGCTTGCAAAGAAGGGTAAACATTTACATGTGCTTTTGAAAGTTTGTATGCATGAATGACTTGGTTGTGCATTATTCATATGATATGATGGGTTTTTTTGTAGGTCTATAGCAGTTCGTTCATCAGGCAAGTTTGTATCGAGTACGTCAAATTGTAGGAAGAGACGTATGTATCATGTTCGTCCTCATACGTGTTTGGAGAATGGGCAAAATCGACGATTTTCGAAGGTTCAATGTTGGAGAAGTGGGATCCATGCACGTAGTGTTTGAGTTTGTCTTTGTTTTTGTAAGCACTGGTTGGAGTATTGTTATGACTTTGTTAAGTCAGTACTCCCTTAATGTAATGATATTGTGATCCCTATTGTTTCCAAACTTAATGCAATTTGTGCTGCAATGAAAGGTATTGTGACTTACGGACCGAATGCAGTTTGTGTTCAGGCGGACCTACATGCTTACAGATTTACTACCTCTGTAAGTACGTAAGTTGTAATTTTATACGTTTGTGATGCAGTCATGCCAGCAACCAATTATTAATTCTGGGAAGAAAATTTTCCTTAATAAAACACATATAGAGGCATGTACTTAAACACTTACATACATACAGATCATCACTTAAAGACTTACAAAAAAAATAGTTGCGCACATTTGCAAACATACTTGCTTGCATAGGAACATTGTTTGGAAGTTAATAAATAGATCACAATGTTTATGCGTCATCCAATAATGAAACATCTTTCTCCACAACCTATTCACATGTCATTTCATGTGCCTTCTGCTCATTGACCTCTTGAATAATGGCCCATGCAAGCTTCCCTCGAAATATGTCCATGTCAGCCTATGTCATTATAAATGAATGAGAATATAGAAATATTTGGGTAGGCTATGATGTGGAGTATATACATCTGTTAAGAACCATACCTGGGAGAAATGGAAACCAATTATGCTCTTTTGGGATAAACACTCCATGTATTTGCAAACAAAAAGGGCACAGTCATCCCAGGTCCTTGTTGTGGACAAGGGCTTGGGACTACGATCGGCCATTCTGTAGTATCCAAGCCAAAGAGTTGAAGAAAACCATTTTTTAGAAAATTGACCTACAGTAAAAAAGAGATACATAAGTGAACATCAAATACAGATTTATAGACTTTGAGGAGACAAATTTCCTGCATACAGATTAATGTAATTATGTATCACATACTTACATAATTAGTGAAGTAACTCTGTAAACTACACACTTACATGGCTACAAAATGACATATTTACATAGTTATAAAGTATGAGTTGCTGAGATACTTACTGACATACATAGTTACATAGTTAGTGAACTTAATCAGTATGTTACATACTTACATAGTTATGAAGTACAATTTGTCGATATGCTTATAGACTTACATACATAGAACCACTTGCACACATTTACATGAATGAGAATTGAAAAGATTGTCTGGAGGAGTACGAGCACTTACATAGCTCTAGAAATCATGTTTAGGGTGCTGGATCATCGAGTCATAAAGTTGGTACTGTTTAGCTCTAATATTAATGGCCAGCAATGCCCAATGATTTATAAAATGCATTGGAGAGAAGACCATGTCTATGTCATTTAGAGGTTTCTGTAGTGTCTTCAGAATGTGGTCCAAGTATTCCTTTCTTTTTTCGGCCTCATTCCACCCCATTATCCATCCCTATTACAAACAGTAAGGAGAACAATTATATAATAGTCATATGTTCAGTTTAAATGGAGGTGGAATACTACAAATGGAGTACAAACCTTGCCGTAGGCAGGCAGACAATCATAGTCATAATATTTGGATGGTTCATCCTCTGTTTTTCTTCGCATTAGAAGAAGAAATATATCAATTATAGCTGATTCTAAGTCTTTTCCAAACAATAGAGAAATTATGTGCTTCGAGTTGACATATGCACCCCGGCCATCCTTCTTTGGTTCCAGTATATTGTCACTACAAGATGCAACAAAGATGTTTATAATGGTAGTTGACGTAACTCTGTCGCCTTATTCATAATAGTGTAAAGTTTATTACCCAACAATTTTGGTGATATCTAGGAAGCTGTCAATAACACGAACCTCCTCTGGGAAAGTTGTTTTCGTCCGTGGTAATCTTGACGAACTTCACATTGGGCAAACTAAATTATGACAAATACATGAGACAGTGATGCATTAACGAAACTTTATGAAATAACCAAAAGAGAAACAATGGAACATGTATGAGGGGAACATGCCTGAGGGGGACATGCCTGACTTAATTGAGAAGATACAATGATTGGATTGTCTTCCTGCAACTTCTTCTTCCTCTTACCTTCAAACTTGTACTCCCAAGTCCTACCATAAATATACATGACTTACGCACTTAGAGAAATATGTGATTACACAATTGTTTGGTTACACAATTTCAAAATTACATGGTCACATAGGAACATAATTGTCAGGTTACACAATTACTTATCTACCTTCAATAAAGCCGACTGTGCTCTAGTCCATCGTGCTTCCTTGACCCTCCTTGTCAGTGACAAGGGTGAGATGGCTTTCCCCACTTTCCGCTTTTTCTCCCCTGCTGGAGGCATCTTTGCACTTGCTGTGGGGGGCACAATATTCTCGACCAATTTATCTAGGGTCTGCATTATAGTGTCCATGTCCTGGCCCTCATCCTTCCTTGACTCTTCTCCTCCTTCCTCCTGTTCTATTTTTTTATCCACATCTTTCTCCTCATCATCTTCTCCTTCCTCCTTTTTCTTGGAGATCTCCTCCTGTTCCTCTCCTCCTTTCTCCTTCTTGGTGGACATCACCTCCACCTCCTGTCCTCCCCCCTCCTTCTTGGACATGTCCACCATCACATGTCCTCCATCCTTTTCCTCCTCATTTCTTCCCACCTTCTCATGTTCTTCTTCTCTTCCCTTTCTCTTAGACATTTTTTCTATTCTTTTCTGTCTTTTTCTCTCTTCTTTTCTCTCTTTCATCTGGATTATTTGTCCAAGCATACTTCGAATGTCAGTAAGAAGATTGATAATTTGATCTGTTTGGGTGGGTGTTTCTACAATTGCTACTGCTGCCGACTGTTGTTGTTGCTCATGCTATGGGTGTTGTTGTTGTTGTTGCTGATGTTATTGTTGCTGTTGTTGTTGCTGCTGTTGTGCTGTGGCAGGTGTGGCTGATAATCTTAGCTTCATTTTCTTGCTTTTAAAGAGGGCTTCCTCATCCTCGGATATGGTAACATCGGAGACTATCTGAGAATGGATACAAACATATAAGTTATGTGTTGGTACAGTGACCACCAGCATGGATAAAAATATATAAGTTATACATCAGAAGAACTAGGTTGATATAGAGAGACTTACAGAGTGTATGTTCATTTCTTTTAATTGTTTCTGCCAATAAATGATTCTCCTCTGACATACCCACTTGAAAATCTGTGGAAGCTTCTCTGGAAATTCTGGCGTGAAGCTTCTTTGGTGCTCTAAGAACCAGGCCTGTCATTAAAAGAAATTGTACTTGTTACTGTGATATATTGTGATATAGTTTACATACATTATTATTTGTAGTATTTGAGAAAGAAAAGACCTACACCAAGAACTGAAAAGCATCCCAAAACATAAATTCCTTTAGATGACTTTTCTCTATTCTCTTTCTTCAACTCATTAGCAATTTCAGTCATCTTGCTCATGAGGAATTCATGCATAGCACCTGCCCAATCGACATTGTTCACTTTCTTCAGATTGTTGACATAATGCAGAATTGCCATGGGACAAGAGAACGTAGTTGTTGTGAACAAAAAACTAACACAAAGTAAGGCTATCCAAAGCCAAACAAAATCTTGAATGTCTTCCTGCTCATTAGAGGGTGCCAAAGACTGCATGGCCTGTAGAATATTCTTTCTGTGCACTTTGTCCTTCTTGGGCAGCAACTTATGAAGCCGACTGTCTACACTGTCTCTAGAAAAGTCTAGCTTCTCACCAAAATTTGGAAGGCCAAGAATCAATGCCACTTCTTTTGTAGTGAAATGCAGTTTCTGACCTCCAATAAAAAATGAGTCATCCTCAGTGTAATGCAAAATAATATCCTCTACCAATGGAAGAGGGATTGACATGTGCTGTGGATTGCTATAAACATGGAAACATGTTGTGGACATGAGAGACTTATGACAATCTCGAATGCCGGCCACCTTCACTGCTTCCATGTAGAACTTCCAATTGGACCGGCCATGTAAATGGCATACCTTACTGTCTACAGTGCCTGTATAAAAATTATTTCACATCACTAATAAAATTTTAAGTAAATGCCATGTGTCACTACTTACATAATTATGAAGTACATGTAACTATCTGTAACTTGCGTACTTACTTACTTATGTACATACATAGTTACATAGTTACGAAGTAACTCTATAACTTACATAGGTACATACCTATGTAAGTATATAACTTACACAATTACTAAATAGCTTACCTTCCTCTTCTCCTTCTTCTTCTATTTCCTCTGAATCGTTTACTTCATCTTCTATAGGACAATGTTGTACTTTCTTCTTTTCGTGGGCAACTTCTGCCGTTTCATCTGAAAAGAAAATACTCCACTTTAAAAAATGACTCGTTTTCAATCTGTTGCTTTTCTTGAAACAGGAAAAACTTCAAATGGAAATAAAATGAATATTTTTGAATCTTTCATGGTTTTCAAAGTTGAAAGACTGCACATGAAAACCTAAGGAAAAATCCTTTCAATATGTTGCCTTTTTTCAAAAGGGAAAGACTACACATGAAAAATTAGAAAAATAAAATACCTGCATCTTCTTCTTTTTGTCGGCAATCGATGAACTCTTGCAGCGGTTTGTCGCTGCCTAGACGCAGTTTTTCTATTTTCGCTATGCTCTATTTGTCCGGGGTGGACGCTCTTTGCTCCATCTTCCCTTGCGGTAGATGTAATCTGTCTTCCTTGCAGATGCTATCACGGATGGTATCAATGTGCAGAAGCCAGAGGAACGGCAGAGTAAATGGAGGTTAGAAAAGAGTGTAGGCACGACTTACCTAGTTTTTGCCCTACTTAAGCTCTCTCGTATTTCAAAAAGAATAGTGGCGGTTTGAGGGCATGGTGGTAATTTTCCCAAATGAAATGACTGTTGACGGAGACAGTGGAGAGAGAGGAACCTGTTTCCCGCCGAAACCGCACTCCACTTTCTTCTTCCACTTAACAAAAAAAACCAGACTCCCCATTCCCCTTCCTCTGCTTACTCCTCCAGCTATCTACTGGAAACTACTGAAAATTCCGAAGGATAGATGGACAAGATTCTAGCCCGTTGTTCCTTTGGCCATGACTCCTTTGTGTTCTATGTCTTCTACGGAATGAAGCTTGATGTACTTCGTGCTCAAATCTTGCATCGATGGTCTTTATCCGGTCGAAGATGGATCATCAAGTACTCTCTTCCAAGTCTTACAGATACCTATTGCCCGCTGTGTAAAGATGGGGATGTGGACATCATGTATGATATTCATAAACAACATGTCATGAACCCTATCATTATCATGCGTGTGGAGAATAACGAAAGCACTATAATGGATCCTACTGGAGAAGATTACAAGTACGCACATGTTAGTTAGTATGTATGTAAATATGTAATTCCGTAAGTCTGTAAGTAGGTCTGTAAAGTAGTATAGATGATTACATACTTACATAGTTAGACATGTGAATTTGTAACTATGTGTATGCTCCTTAATTTACCTAACTTTGTAAGTCTGTAAACATTGCAGATCATCACCGCTCATTACAGTAAATGCAAGAGAACCAGATGTTGGGAATACAAGTAACAGTTGCCTTGAAATATACACATAATGTCAAACTAGCAGTTCACATGGAGTTCTGAGAAGTGAATTGTGGGCTCATGCATTAACTGGGATGGGGCAACTATTTAATGACAAAGCTCACTTTTAGACAGAACTAACAAACTATGCTATATACCGAGGTTTTGACTGGTTTTATATCAAGAATGATCAAAGTCGTGTTACTGCAACATGCAAAGGAGAAGGTTGTCCATGGCGGGTTCACGCATCAATGTTGGGAGATGGTTCTAATTTTGGGATTAAGATAATGAATAATGTCCACACATGTGGTTGTGATTTGAAGAGCCAGCATCATCCAAGGACATAAAAAAAAATAGATAGCTGAGCTAGTGAAGAAAAAAATGGCACACACTCCACACTACCGTCCATGTGATATGGTTAAAGACATTGCTAGTGACTATGGAGTGCGAGTGTCATACCATCAAGCTTGGTGCGGTAGGGAACTTGCCGTATGAAAAGTTGCACACTACCCTTGAAACAAGATGATTACCCTATTTTGAGTAATTAGGAGCTATGGTGTGTGAAAAGCATGGGCTCTTGCATGAAAAAGAAAGGGAAAATCTGATTGTTCATTTTTTTATAAAAATGTAGATAAACAGTTCAATTGAAAGTCAAAAATCTGATTTTTTTTTCAAGATAGATGTTTTAACTCAATGTGTCTTGACTTGTTTTTTCATCTATCCAAGGTTATCATTTTACATGGTTTGAGTAAGTTTTTATAAAATTGCAAATTTTTCACCTGAAAGATTCCTTTCACGTCTGTTATTTTTTCTTATGAGTCTTTCAGTGTTTTTAATGGTTAAACTAAAGTTTATAATTTTCAAACCATTAATTTCGCTAAAATGAGAATAAAGTGAGGAAAGAGCATAATTTCTTTTAACACTCTCAAGATTACCCAAGAATACAGTTTATCATGGTGCTTTTGATCCTTTCTCAAATGTAATCTACACAACTTCATGAATTCTACTTCATGGAGTCGACACTCTTCTTGATAGAGTCGACTCTATTAAGTCTCTCATGTCTTCAGAACACGATATCTTTTCTTGTTCCATAGGAACAGTGTATGCTTTAGGTTAGGTCGACGCTTGAAGCGTCGCGTCTCTTCGTAAACTCAGCTCTAAAGCCCATTTGGCATTACTTTGAGCTCAACAGCCTTCATTTCTTCATCTATCCCCAAAATCCCTTTTCTCTGTGTCTGCAACTTTCTCTCTCTCCGATTCACCGACTCTTTGCAAATGGCTCCGAAAATGCAAGCTCGTCAAGGAGGAAAGCGGAAGGAGTCCGAGTCTGCGTTGTCAGAACGACACACTAAGGCGCAAAATGATCCTGAAAAGGGCAAAGAAGTTCTGGAGAAGAAGCCCTCAATTCTGTCTTTCTCAAGCCGGCGATTTTCTCACCCTCGCACGGCTAAGGAAAAGACTTTTTCAAAGGGTAAGAAGAAACAAGAATTTGTAAATTTGAGTAGTTCTAATGAGGAAGATGAAAACCAACAAGTTTCACAGGATGTGAATCCCCAAGCATCTCTTGAAGGAAGCCCTGATCTCCAGGGTTCCGAAAATGTTTCAAGTGAACAGAGAACAGAGGAGCAGGACGGCTCTCAGTCATAGAACCCCATTGCCTAGGGGTGAACACGGGTCGGTTCGGCCCGGTTCACCCCCAATTTCTCTTGAATCGAATTGACCCGATTTTCTCCAGCGAACCGAACCGAACCGAACTGATTCGGTTCAAACGAAATCAACCAAAAAATGATTTAAAGGGTGTTCGCGGAGGTCGCGAGAGTCGATCTCGCGACCTCTGCGCGAAGGCCGCGCGCTCCCGCCACGCCCCACCACTGCACTACAAGCGCTTTTGTATAAATATGTATTATTTATTATATATTATATATATATATATATATATATATATTTCGGTTCCCCAATCTAAAACCGAACTGATTTCGGTTCCCCAACCTAAAACCGAACTGAACTGTGAGACATGTGAAACCGAACCAACCCAAACCGGTCGGTTCGGTTCGATTTTTCGATTTGGACCATATTATGAACACCCCTACCAGTGCCAGTGGTCCAGAGAAATCTGATGAAATCGAAGATGAAGAACCATCAAATGACCAAGATGAGGATGAGATTGAACCCGAAAAAGAATGAGTGCAGATTTGCAAGGTCAGAATACCATTCAAGCATCTGAATCTAATTCTGAAGAAAATGAGTCTGAGTTTGAAGGTTCACAGGCACTAGATGTAATTCCATTTACTACTGAAAATAAGCAAATCCTACATCCCAGGACTGTTGATGTTCATGATGAAGGTATGTCTACTGTGTTTCCAGAACTTCTAGAGATGTTAGAGTTTCAAGGGTGGACTACCTTTATCAGCATGCATAGGATTTATTATCTTGTCTTGGTACAAGAATTTTTTAGAAATCTGGTCAGTAAGGAGGATACCCTAGAGTCTAGGGTCAAAGGAGTACTGCATCATTGGTGTACAACTATCTTGACTCCTCAAAGAGGAGGGAGACATAGGATTACCAGTCTACAGAGATTTCTGATATACTATTTAATCAAAAGAGAAAATGTCAATTTATCCACTATTTTCTGTCAGTTGCTTCATGAAGTTACTAGACATGAACTGAGAAAGAGTCTCCCATATGCTGCACATTTGTCCACCATTTTTCAGCAAATGGATGTTCCTTTGGATAACACCAAAGTACAGAAGATTGCAAAGTTTCATACTTATGACTTGGCCTATATTGTCAAGTTCATGAAGTTGAATTTGGAACCATGAGTGGTTAGAAAACCTGCTGCACCTCAAGAAGATGAAAATGAAGGGTTGAATGTGGATCAGCCACAACTTGATCAAAATGAGGAAAGAGAGCAGAGAGCTGGTGCTGATTATGAAGGAATTCACTTGGATGAAGCACTACATGTCCCTTCTCCCTTTCTTATACCTAGATTTGATGATCTAGGTGTAGATCCTCCACACTTCTCACCTGCTCATCCCACTTCTACTGAACCCTTTGCAACTGAGCAGATCCCTCCTTCCACATCTTCTGCTGAAGCTTCTATTCCACCACAGCTTCTCACTTTTCTTCAAGATAAATTTTCTGGTGTTAATGACTCTCCAAATTTGCTGAACACCAAGATTGAACAACAGTCATTGCAGTTTGAGAGCAGGCTGGAAGATATTGAGAAGAAGGTTGTTGAGAATATTGATAGATAGGAAAATATTGCAATTGCAAAATTTACAACCATTAGATCAGATGCACTGATAAAGACTATTGGGGAAGTTTTCAACTCTGCTGCTTACACTCAAGCTGAGATTTTTGACAAAGTGCAGTCAATTGAAGAAGCACTACAAAAAGGAGCTGAAAAGATCAATGACATTCCAGATATGGTCTAGATAGTTCATCAAATCACTAACATGATGAACATTCTGAAAGGCTATCATGAAGACATGTCTAATAAACTCAAGTTGGTGAGAGATGAGTTTAACCAAGTATGGAAGCTACATGATGTGACTGACACAACTGAAAGTAATCAAGCCACCTCATCAGCAGCTGTCCCTCCAATGCCTCATGGAATAGATCATGTACCAGTTGTTCTTGAGAATCAGTTTGAAAAACTGGAAGATTTTCTGAACATAAGGTTCAATGTTGTTCAGTATTATCTTCAGGACCACTATGATGATATGCACATCAGATTGTCCAGAATTGAGAGCAGATTATTCTAGCAATAGCCACCTCAACCTCCTCAGTGATTGCCCACTTTTTTATTATGTCAAAGGGGGAGAACACTCATAGATGTTTGATGTTTGCTTGTAGTTGGATGTTTGCTTGTAGTTGATTGTGTCTTTTGTACTTTGAAACTTTGATGTTTCTTGTAAAACTCACTCTTATCAAGTAATGAAATCAGCAAAGTGTGTTTGTGTGAAATGCTTCTATGTGTACTTGTGTGAATGGCTGATGTGAATGGCTGAATGGCTTGTGTGGACTGATATTTTTGCATAATAACATGTTTGTACATGAATTTCATCTAACAGTCCAAACTTCTATGATCAAATGTTGCCATCATCAAAAAGGGAGAGATTGTTGTGTCCCTGGTTTTGATGATGTCATAAATTTCTAACACAAATTATTTGTATCACAGGAACATTTTTAAAGATAAAGTCAACTCATGTGCATCATCGGAGAAGTTACTAAGGTTCAGTATCTGTTCATAAGGTTGACTCTATACAGAGGTTAGGTCGACACACTTTGAGTTTCTCAGTTGCGTAGATATTCAAAGTTTCATATGAGGTTGACACTACTTGAAGAACAGGTTGACTCTGACTGCTTTTCTGTCTAGCATTGAAGGGAAGAAATCAGATAAGGTCAACACCAGATGTGGATCAGGTCGACACTAGTCAAATATCCAGTAAGCCTTGTGAAGAGAAGTGTTGGTAGAGGTCGACTCCATTTGAGGATGAGGTCGACTCTATTTGATCATCAGGTCGACTCTAGAGGAAGGTCAGGTCGACTCTATCAGCAGATAAGGTCGACTCTATGATGTTGTAAGGTCGACTCTACATCACAGTATGACAGTCAGAATCAGGGTATTTTGGATAAGGTCGAGACTGGAAGGCTTAAAGTCGACTCTCTGAAGAATTTATACTGATCCAAGTTAAGTCTCATGGATGTGTGTCGACTCTATAATCTGGATGCGTCGACTCCATGACACTTATCCTTCAGTGATGCAAAGAATCTGCTAGCGCATAAGTGATGGGCACGTGATCCTAGGTCCAACGATTGGGACTTTGGGTACACGTCACATGGTTCTGGAAGATACCATCTTTTGACGGCAAAGGAATCTCCAAAGTTTTTGGGATTCTGTTGCAGGGCCCACTAAAAAGATTCCGTGTATCAGATCAAAGGGGTGAGTCGTCCCCGACAGTTGGGTATCGCGCACAGAGGAAAGAAGTGCAGTGATCTGAGAGCGCGAAAAAGTGCAGAGGAAAAATAGTTTGAGTTTAGGAAGAGCAGCCGACTTCGGAACAGTCATCTGACCAAGAGGAGAGGTCACTGGATCGTGCCTTCTTCCAATATGAAGACCTGCTGCCGATCAACTGGAGCAGAGGATCAGAATTCATCTCAGATTTAGAGACAATTGATCCATTTTCTGCAACCAGAAGATGAATTCAATGAACTCAAGCTTGAAGAAGTCGCAATTGGAGCTCAAAGAGTTTTCCGACCAGATCTAACCCTAGAGCAAAGCGTTTGATGTTTTATGAACTTCTTCAGACTCTTGTTTACTTTGTTTTTTCTTAATTTCTTCAAGACATCACTCTGATTGGTTGTCTACTTCGATTGGAGTAGACGAAGTTGATCCTACACTTGCTGTGTTTGGATCTTGAGATTTGGGTTAAATCTTGAAGCTGTGAATCAGCAGATTGTTTAAGCTGTGCATCAGTAGTTGTGAAGAAGCTATGAATCAGCGGCTGTGTGAGATGTTGAACCACTCTATATTTTACCGTCATATTTTGGTGATAACAAAATTTACGATTAATTAAATATTATTAAATATATTTAATATTATGTTTTTCCTAATAAATATAAATTTATGAAATTATCGATGTGTGTTTTGCATTGAAAAGCAAAATCGATGTCTATTCAATATACATCGATTTCAGTTCACAAAGTGCCACATCGATTCTATTGAAAACATGAATTCTGTTGAAAACATCGATTTCATAAGTGAAACATTGATTTGGTCTCACATGGATTTCATAAGTGAAACATGGATTTGATCACTCAAACATCGATTTGCTTGAAAGAACATGAATTTCATAAGTGAAACATGGATTTGATCACTCAAACATCGATTTGCTTGAAAGAACATGGATTTCATAAGTGAAACATGGATTTGATCACTCAAACATCGATTTGCTTGAAAGAATATGGATTTCATAAGTGAAACATGGATTTGATCACTTAAACATCGATTTGCTTGAAAGAATATGGATTTCATAAGTGAAACATGGATTTAATCACTTAAACATCGATTTGCTTGAAAATATGGATTGATCACTTAAACATGGATTCCATTTATATTTCAAAATATCTTTTGGCATCTAGTGAAAAAGTCAAATATTATTGATTTGCGTAATCTTCTATCTTTCTGACAGGAGATCTTTTTGCTTATCTCTCTAGATCTCTTCTTTCCTGCCAACAAAAAGGGGGTTACTTACTACTTCGGGGTGGCAATAAGAAACATAGAGGTATGAACCTTTTTGACAGAAACACTTTTTTATCTAAACACTTTCTTCTATGCTTGCAGACCTCGTAGACCACAAAATATTAGAAGAAAGAGAAGATGAGCAACAGCTAGAACTCCAACGGATTTGTTCAAAGCTGCTCATATAAAAGATGAAGCAAGGCTAAAGAAGAATGTAGAGCTTTTCCTGAAGATTATTCAAAGAGTGTACATCTAGGAAGAACCTAAACGCCACATACACTCAAAAGAAAAGAGAGAAAGAGCCCGAGCCAAGAAGAAGTGTTCAAGCAGAACCACCTTAAAAATATCGCTCGCACTTGTGTGGTTTGATTCTCTCTGCCTAGATTGTTTTCATCAGATCAATTCATTATTTTGAGGTTTTAATTTTCTAATCGGCATTTAAATTGGTGGATATCTATTCACCCCCCCCCCCCCCTCTCTAGATATTCCTTCTACAAACAACAGATTATTTATAACTCTCTCAAAGTGAAACAGCACAAGAAAAATCGGTCTGAATGTGAACTGGTTCAAGTTTTCAACTGAACGGATTTCTGGTTGTCGACAGCCGCACTTCATCTGTCGACAGCCATTGACATAAGATGCGCAAAAGTAGATTTTGATGAGCAATACATGACAAAACATATATACATACTTCTGTACTTACATAGTAGAGTTTACAATGTGGCTGCATAACAGTGTAGTGTAATCTAATTATGTCTATACACTATAAGTAAATGTTTAAGTGTACAATAACGATTGAAATTTAAGAGTACAAAAAGAAGTACTTAAAGACTTACGTAGAAAAAAAAGTAGGTAATTACATACTTACACAATTACATAGTTAACTGTGAAACTATTTGGAAAGTTGTTACTCAGTTACTAATACAGTACTTACAGACTTACGTAGAAAGAAAATAAGTAATTACATACTTACACAGTTACACAGTTAACTATGTAAGTACTACAAAAGTTCTTACCTAGAAAAAAATGTAGGCAATTACATACTAACGCAGTTACATAGTTAACTGTGTAACTATTTGGAAAGTTGTTACTCAGTTACTCATACAGTACTTACAGACTTACGTAGAAAGAAAGTAAGTAATTACATACTTACGCAGTTACACAGTTAACTATGTAAGTACTTCAAAAGTTCTTACACAGTTACAAAAAGAAGTACTTACAGACTTACGTAGAAAAAAAGTAGGTAATTACATACTTACGCAGTGACACAGTTAACCAGTTAACTGTGTAACTACTTCAAAAGTTGTTACACAGTTACAAAAAGTAGTACTTACAGACTTTTGAAGTACGTAATTAAATACTTACTCAATTACACAGTTAACTGTGTGATCTAACTGTGTAACTACTTCATAAGTTGTTACACAGTTACACAGTTAACTGTCTGTAACTACTTCATAAGTTCTTACACAGTTACAATTAACTGTGTGTAACTACTTGGAAAGTTGTTACACACTTACAAAAATAAGTACTTACATACGTATGTAGAAGATAGTAGGTAATTACATACTTATGGAGTTACACAGTTAAACTACTTCAAAAGTTGTTACACAGTTACTGACACAAGTACTTACATTAAATTCCCCTTGTGGATTTGCATACGTACAAGTTATATTATAGTAGTGAGTTACAAGCATTTTATGGCTGCTGTTGTATTTTAATTGTCAGATACATTATTCAACTAAACAACATTACCTAGGAACCACATGATCTTTGTTATACAGAAATGTGGTCAGTACATATGTCTTTGCCTTACCCAATCTAACATGATGAATTTATACAATATTCTAAAACTAAACAAAATGGAACTCATTCGGGAGAGTACACATTTTTTTGCCTTCCCTCATACAACATGCTTAATTTACATTCATTTTGTGACTAACATGTGAGAAACAACCTAACTTGAAGCTTGAACATCCTTTAATTATCAGCCTCCTCTGTTGTCAAGGTGGAGATTACTCGACCAAGGGTTGCAGCAATCCTAATATTCTTCTCTAGCTGAAGTTGAAGTTCTTGTACCCGCTTTCTTTAAATTTCATTCTCGTCAACTAGTTTTTGCATCATCTCATCTCTGTTACATTCGCACTTTGCACTGCATGATGGCCTAAGAGCCAAAAAATCATCACACCACATGAAGAAGTTGCATGATCCTTTCTGCACAACAAAGAAGAATGAACATGGTACTTCAACAATGTAAGGCCTCTCACCTATACTGAGCATTACACAGAAATAATCAGTGCCACGAAGTCCACAGCATATACAAACCTTGCACTTATAATATTTACAATTGGGATTGTTAGTAGTGTGACTTGTTAGTATATCACACCACCCATATCCACATGGACATCGCAGAGGTGGCACTTTCATCGAGCAAGAACCAGCAGATGCCATCGCAAAGGTTGTAATTTCTCTAGATCCTGCAATTTTTGTGTGTATAATGATTTGATTCTTGTGCAGTACAAATACAAGTTGATGGACAGGGATTGCACTTAAAAAATTTCAACACCCCTTCAAGGGTCCTTAAGCATTGAAAATGCGGCTACACTTTTGCAGCATGTCCACAACATAGAAATTGGGAACTTGTCAAATTAACACACTCTGCAATGTTGTTACACAGTTACACAGTTAACTGTGTAACACAGTTAAGATATGTAACTACTTTTCAAGTTGTTACACACTTACTCACTTACACAGTTAACTGTGTAAATACTTGAGAAGTTGTTACATAGTTACACAGTTAACTGTGTAAGTACTTGCAAAGTTGTTACTCAGTTACACATTTAACTGTGTAACTACTTCCAAAATTGTTACACAATTAGAAATAGAAATACTTAGACACTTCCGTAGAAAAAAAAAAGGTAATTACATACTTATACAGTTAACATATCTAACTACGTTTCTAGTAGTTACACAGTTAACTGTGAATTTACATGGAAAGTTGTTACACAGTTACACAGTTACTCAATTACACAGTTAATTGTGTAACTACTTCGAAAGTTGTTAAACAATTAGAAATACAAATACTTAGACACTTACGTACAAAAACAGTAGGTAATTACATACTCACACAGTTAACATTTGTAACTATTTTTCAAGTTGTTACACAGTTACTCAGTTACATAGTTACACAGTTACACAATTAAGATATGTAACTACTTGACAAGTTGTTACACAGTTACACATTTACACAATGAACTGTGTAACTACTTGGAAAGTTGTTACACAATTACAAATACAAATACTTAGACACTTATGTAGAAAAAAAAAAGGTAATTACATACTTACACAGTTAACTGTGTAACTTCTTAGAAAGTCGTTACACAGTTACTTAGTTACACAGTTAACTGTGTAACTACTTCGAAAGTTGTTACACAATTAGAAATACAAATACTTAGACACTTATGTACAAAAATAGTAGGTGATTACATACTTACACAGTTAACATATGTAACTATTTTTCAAGTTGTTACTCAGTTACACAGTTAACTGTGTAACTACTTAGAAAGTTGTTACACAATTACTCAGTTACACAGTTAAGTGTGTAATTACTTCGAAAGTTGTTACACAATTAGAAATAGAAAAACATAGACACTTACGTAGAAAAAAATATAGGAAATTACATACTTACACAGTTAACATATGTAAGTGCTTTTGAAGTTGTTACACAGTTACTGTGTAAGACAGTTACCACAGTACATACTTTCAGAGTAACATGTCCTTTTAATCTATTGTAACTATGTAGTAACGTAGGTAACTCCTGCGTTTCGAACAGAAAAATGCGGATTTGAAGAACTGCATAAAAAAGTGGAGTAAATAACAAATAGTAGCGAGACAAAAGCCTTCGACTACTACTGCCAGATATGGATGAAACATTGTTGGAAAGAAAAACCTCTGGCCACTAACGGATGTGGATCTACATAGGAGAAAGGGGGTAGGTGGAACCAATGTCTATCGGAACGCCACTGACCTACTCACCTTCACCGCGGATAGAAGGAAATGAGAACCAGTTTAGAAAAGTTCACTGGAAGCCAGAATCTTTCACCCAAACAGCAACCCTGCTCTCCTCTTCGCAGCGCCGCGACGAGAAGCGTTTCGCTGTTGCGTGCCTTCTTCGCTGTTCCCTGCTTTATACGGGGAATTTAGGAGAAGAGGGATAACGTCCGTTAACTCCAGGGACTGGAAATTATGTCCCGTATAAAGCAGGGACTGTGCATTGACGGAAAAGCTGACAGGGATGGGAAAATAAGTGTTGGCCCCTGCCAGGGACCAACAATTAATTCTCCCTCAATTTTATATTATCTTGTTCTAGATTCAAATCTTTACTACCACACTTCCTTAAAGAAAACAAATAATACTACATCTGGAATACTTGTAGACGTGCGTGTTTGTGCCCTCGTGTGTTCAATCTCTGGGACTTCAAGAAGAGAAACTCTTCTATCCATTTAGACCGGATCATCCACTGTCCGTCTCAAGTAACTTCTATAATCATCAATGTGCTGTATACCTCACTTAATAATTATGTGTAAGATGAGCATATGGCGACCCACCGACACGACGGCTAAGAAGTTGTGTTGCTTCGAGAAAGGAGAACGAACAGAAGAACTGTATTTCGGATGCCAAGTCGGGAGTCTTGTATAAATAATTGAAGAAGCCATGATGGGCTGTCGCATGGTGTAATCCAAGAGGAAGACCTACCATGTGCGTGGGAACGTGGCTTTAGGCCCATATGCGTGCACTGTTCTAAGGTTCCCAGTCTAGAAGTCTTCAGAGCAATAAACACACTACAAGAAAAGGGACTATTAGGGACAGGGTATTTGCGACGGCTCTAAAAAGTCGTCGCTAAAAAGAGTATTTTCGACGGCTGCTTAGAAGTCGTCTCCAAAAGTGTAGTATTGGCGACGGCTAATGGAAGCCATCTCCACTAAAAAACAAGTCGTCGCTAAAAAGAGTATTTGCGACAGCTATTAAGAAGCCGTCTCCAAAAGTGTAGTATTGGCGACGGCTAACATAAGCCGTCTCCGCTAAAAAATTATTAGCAACGCTTGATTTTATAAACGTCGCTAAAAAAAATATTCAAGACGGCTACAGAAGCTGTCGCTAAAAACATCATTCGAGACAGCGACCGTCATCCCCAATAAAGGTTATTAGCAATGGCTAAATAAGCCGTCGTTAATACTTTTGGTAGCGATGGATAATTTATTCGTAGCTACTAACAATATTAGGGACGGCTCTAGTTGTCCCCAATAATTGATTATTAGGGGCACTTACTAAAAGTTGTCCCTAATATTAATAGTAGCGACGGCTACTATAACCTGTCGCTAATGCTCTTATTAGAGACGGTTATAACCATTGCAAATAAATGATTATTAGAGACGGCTTTAGCTGGTTGTCCTTAATAAGAGCATTAGCGACGGTTGTAACTGTCGCCGTTAGTTTTTATTAGCAACGGTTTTGTTAGTCGCCAAAGTATAATAGTGACAGCATAGGCTGTCGCCATTATTTAGTAGCGACGGTTTTAAGTCGTCGCCAATAATCTAATTTTCTTTAAAAAAAATGTTAAAAATAGTTTACTTATATATATTTTTGTAAAGTATGGTAATGTATGTTAAATTATAAAGGAAAAAAATAAAAGTAAAAATATATTTATCATGTACACCTATCACCATAAGTGGTCAACACTAGATGACAATACCGATATTCATGTATGCATGTGTTGCTAGGTTTTGTTTACGTGTCAATACAAATATTTTTTATTACACAAAGTATATTTCATTTAATATTTGAAGTTATTATTGTTATATACTTAATTAACTATTCTTATATATTGTAATATATTTATTATTAATATGAGTACAACTGTCAACCAAGTGAGAGGGGACTGTTTAAGGAGCGAGGTTCATAATCTTTTCTCCCTTTAGATACGTCTAGGGGTAACCTTGTTTAAAATAATTTGACTTCTCTGATTTTTTATTGACTATGTTACCTGAAACATGAATATGTGTCAACCAAGTGGGAGGAGACTGTTCAAGGAGGTTCATGATCTCTGAATGAAGGTTCATGGAATGTAGATGAACTAATGGCTTTACATTTCAAGACTGGATATCAAAGATTAGGTGCTGAGAGAGTTTGCAATGGCCGGACAGGTGAGATGATGCATTGTGTGATTTTCACGGGGCCGACATTTTATCAGAGGCTGATTCACATGGCAGAGGATCCTAAGGTGAAATTCAGGAACACAAGGTAGTACACCCACTTACACGGCAACCAGTAGCTGACAGGAAAAGATTTAGGGGAGTCAGGTTCGGAGAAATGGAGAGGGACTGCCTACTTGCCAGCTGGTGCCAAGTTGGTATACAAGGAGCTCTTTAGGCTTTAGCATGGGAATATGCATGCCTCAAATTCAAAACAGAGGTGTGTTAGGTCAGATGCCTTTTTCTTTTGTTTCCTGGTTATGTAGCAAGGATGTCACATACGTATGATTTTGGGAGAATTAATTATTCACCCCTAGAAAGGGCGAACCTTTATTTTTCCATCCCTGTCAGTTTTTTCATGGACACTCGGTCCCTGCTTTATGCGGGACTTATTTTCCAGTCCCTGGGACTTAACAGACGTTATGCCTCTTCTCGTAAATACCCATTCTACCCCCAGCCCTAGTGACGCGCGACCTTGTTTGGCTTTAATGCCTTTCGAAGAAGACAGGTAATGGCGAAAACCTTCCTGCCGCGGCATTGCGAAGAGGAGACCAGGGTTGCCGTTTGGGTGCGCTGCGAAGAGGAGCGCAGAGATTCTGGCTTCCGGTGAACATTTCTAACTGATTCTCACTTCCTTCTATCCCCGGTGTAGGTGAGTTTTTCTTGGCGTTCTGATACACATTGGTTCCACGGATCCCCTTTGTCCTCTGTAGATCCACATCCATTAGTCGCCAGATGTTTTTCTTGCCAACAATGTTTCATCCATATCCGTTTGTCTCGCGACTATTTGTTATTTACTCCACTTTTGGTTACCGACGCTACTACAGAGTTACAACTTAAAAAAAAATAGATATTTTGTCTAAGTTTGTCTAATTGTAATTGTAACAACTTTGGAAGTAATTACATAGTTAACTCTATAAGTCAGTAACTGTGTAACAACATTCTAAGTAGTTACACAGTTAACTGTGCAACTTTTTAATTGTGTAACAACTTTCTAAGTAGTTACACACTTAACCGTATAACTGAGTAATTGTGTAACAACTTTCTAAGTAGTTACATATGTTAACTGTGTAAGTATGTCATTACCTAGTACCTACTATTTTTGTAAGTACGTAAGTGTCTAACTATTTGTGTAACAACTTTGTAAGTAGTTACACAGTTAACTGTGTAACTGTGTAACAACTTTCTAAGTAACTTTGTAACTAATTAACAAGTTAAAAAATAGTTACATATGTTAACTGTGTAATTATGTGATTACCAACTATTTTTTTGTACATAAGTGTCTAACTATTTATACTTCTAATTGTTTAACATCTTCTCAAGTAGTAGTTACATATCTTAACTGTGTAACTATGTAACAACTACTTGAAAAATAACATACGTTAACTGAGTATGTATGTACTTACCTAGTTTTTGGTGTACGTAAGTGGCTAAGTATCTGTCTTTCTAATTGTGTAAGTAGTTACACGGTTAACTGTGTATCTGAGTAATTGTGTAAGAACTTTCGAAGTAGTTACACAGTTTACTGAGTAACTGTGTAACAACTTTCAAAGTAGTTACACTGTTAAGTAAGGAACTGTGTAACAACTTCAAAACTAACTGTGTAAGTATGTAAATACGTACAAATTTTCTTTTACGCACAACTTTAAGTTTTTGTATTTGTAATTGTGTAACAACTTTCCAAGTAGTTACACAGTTCACTGTTTAACTGTGTAACTCTGTAACATCTTCTCAAGTAGTCACATATCCTAACTGTGTAATTGTGTAACTGTGTAACAACTAGTTGAAAAGTAGCTACATATCTTAACTAACTATGTATGTACTTACCTAGTTTTTGGTTTACGTAAGTGTCTAAGTATGTGTATTTCTAATTGTGTAAACAGTTACACTGTTAAGTGAGGAGCTGTGTAACTACTTCAAAACTAACTGTGTAAGTATGTAAATACATACAAATTTTCTTTTACACACCACTTTAAGTTTTTGTATTTGTAATTGTGTAACAACTTTCCAAGTAGTTACACAATTCACTGTTTAACTGTGTAACAGTGTAACTCTGTAACATCTTGTAACATTTTGTATTTGTAATTTGTAGCCGCATTTGCAATGGTTAAGGACCCATTGAAGGGGTGTTGAGAATTTTTATTGCAATCCCTATCTATGAACTTGTATTTGTACTGCACAAGAATGGGATCATTATACACACCAAAATTGCAGGGTATAGAGAAATTACCACTTCGGCGATGGCATCTGCTAGTTCTTGCTCGATGAGAATACCACCTTTGCGATGTCCATGTGGATATGGGTGGTGTGATATATTTACAAGTCACACTGCTAGCAATCCTAATCGCAAATATTATAAGTGCAAGGTGTGTATATGCTGTGGACTTTGTGGCACTGATTATTTGTTTGTAACGTTGAGTATAGGTGAGAGGCCTAACATTGTTGAATTACCATGTTCAATTGTCTTTGTTTTACAGAAAGGATCATGCAACTTCTTTATGTGGTGTGATGATTTTTTGGCCCTTGGCCGATCATGCAGTGGAAAGTGCGAATGTAACAGAGATGAGGTGATGCAGAAACTAGCTGAAGAGAATGAAATTTTAAGAAAGCGAGTACAAGAACTTCAACTTCAGCTAGAGAAGAAAACTAGGATCGCTGCAATCCTTGGTCGAGTAATCTCCACCTTGACAATAGAGGAGGCTGATAATTAAATGATGTTGAAGCTTCTTGTATCTCACATGTTAGTCAACAAATGAATGTAAATTAAGAATGTTGTATTAGGGAAGGCAAAGAAATGTGTACTCTCCAGAACGAGTTCCATTTTGTTTAGTTTCAGAATATTGTATAAATTGAGCATGTCAGATTGTGTAACGCAAAGACATATGTACTGACCACATTTTTGTATAAGAAAGATCATGTGGTTACTAGGTAACGTTGTTTAGTGGAATAATGTATCTGATAATTAAAATACAACAGGAGCCATAAAATGCTTGTAACTCACTACTATAATAACACTTGTACGTATGCAAATCCACAAGGGGAATTTACTGTTAGTACTAATGTTAGTAATTGTGTAACAACTTTTTTGAAGTAGTTTAAGAGTGTAACTGTGTATGTAATTACCTACTATCTTCCTCCATACGTATTTAAGTACTTATTATTGTAAGTGTGTAACAACTTTCCAAGTACTTACACACAGTTAATTGTAACTGTGTAAGAACATATGAAGTAGTTACCGACAGTTAACTATGTAACTGTGTAACAACTTATGAAGTACTTACACATTTAACTGTGTAATTGTGTAAAGTATTTAATTACGTACGTCAGAAGTCTATAAGTACTACTTTTGGTAACTATGTAACATTTTTTGAATTAGTTACACAGTTAACTGGTTAACTGTGTCACTGTCACTATGTAATTACGACCTTTTTTTGCTACGTAAGTCTGTAAGTACTTCTTTTTGTAACTGTGTAAGAACTTTTTAAGTACTTTTTAAGTACTTACATAGTTAACTGTGTAACTGCGTAATGCACAGTTACACAGTTAACTACGTAACTGTGTAACTATGTAAAGCACATTAAAAGCTACTTCTGCTCATATTGTCAGTGGTTGTCGACAGATGAAGTGCGGTTGTCGACAACCGAAAATCTGTTTAGTTGAAAAGTTGAACCGGTTCAGATTCAAACCGGTTTTTGTTGTGTCGTTTCACGTAGAGGGTTATAAATAACCCTAAATGTCGACACACACCCCTTCACCACCTCATTTTTCGGTATCTTGTGTATCCTGAGGTTTTTAACAGAAACCCCTCCGTTTTTCTGTTCAGAACGCTATCTCCACTCTCTTTATCTGCTGCTATCCTTCACCTATCTTCTCCATTCCTCTTTTTGCTCCATCTCACCATGTGAACCAGGCGGAAGATGGTTGCTGCTCGTGAAAGAAAACCTTCACAAGAGGCAGGCGACACTTCTAGGGCTACTGCAGAGCGGCGGAGCAAACACAAGGCAGACCGCACCCCAGAGGTTCATGTACCGGAGAACCTGGATCTCTGTAGGGTTCGTGGTGTTTTCAAGAAATATTTTTGAGGGCTTGGAAGACCTATTCGAAAAGCAACACTGGCTTTGCCTAGTTAAATCGTAGAAGAAGTACTCACCAACTGCTGTTACTGAGTTCTTTAACAACTTGGGTATGTCAGATGAAAAAAACTTGTACACTACAGTGAAAGGCATCACCTTTGAAGTTACCCCCAATCTTTTCAGCCGTGCCCTTCAAATACCCAACAATGGGACTAACATTCTTGACACACAATTGCATCCTTCTGACTATTATACTCTTATCACTCATGAACTCTATGACTCCACAAAAGCCATTGACAAATTGAATGCCAACACCTTTCCACCCCTTCATCGGATGATTCATCATATGTTCACAACCCTCATTGTTCCGAAAAATGGTAGTAGAGAACTTGTAACTGAAGTTCAAAAAAATCTATTCTACTCTTTTCTTAAAGGCCGACAAATCAACTTGCCACAGCTCATGTTTGACCTCATCATGCATTGTTACAAGGATCCAAAACGCTCAATGCCTTACGCTTGTCCCATCACATCCGTCATATGTTATGTTGGCATTCCCCTTACAGTAGGTGAGACTGTTACCCTCAAAGCAAGATGTGCATATGATATCGCAACAGCTAATAGGATGGGGTACAAGATGGTTGAAGGTAGAGTCACAAGGACTCTGAAAGGGCAAGAAGCTGTTGAGGAAGATGAAGACTCTGAAGAAGAAGATAGCAGTGAGGAAGAGGAACAATCAGAAGAAAATATGGACATTTCTGGAGGCAATGAGGATGTACCAGACATTCAGAATGCATCTTAAGTTCTATTGTCTCAAGATATAAAAGACTGCATCTCTGAACAACTGCTTCAATGTCAAACAAGAATCACACAGCATATAAATACTCAATTTGATCAGTTGAACCAGCATTTGGATCAGTTGAAGGAACACATGGACACTAGAATGGATGCCATTGAACAGATTCATGGTCATCTTCAAAGGCATCTAGATGGCATGGATTATGGGTTAATGCACCTTCGGGATGATTTTCAACATCTACAAAACTTTTACAATCCTCCCTACCCTGAAGATGACAATTTTTCCAACTTTCCATCTCATGTTGCTCAGGGTCCCCATCGTTCCACTCCTCCGAGGGATGACAATCCTTAGACATGAGGTTGTATAGGGAGAAATTTCTTTTGCAAAGGAACAAATGTTGACAATCCTTAGACATGAAGTTGTCATATTTTGAATTGTCTGTGTATGATGTATGGTTGTATGCCACATGTAATGAATGATTAATCTTTTGAATGAAATTAACTTTTGTCTCATCCATGACTTATTGTACTTTTCATCATTTTGAATGTTATGCACAAATATGTACATATGATCAATCTTTGGAATGAAATTAGCACTTGTTGTCGACAATCACCAGCCTTGCATGTCCACAATTTGAAGAAACCCTCAATAAAAAGCTACTGGATGGATAGCTTCAAGCAGTAGTTGTCGACACCAACGATGCATGTGTCGACAACTAGTGATCTCCATCAGACAACAAGGTTCTGGCAAAACCAAAAAAAAGCATTAGTTGTCGACACCAAGGATGCATCTGTCGACAACCAATGATCTCCATCAGACAACAAGGTTCTGGCAAAACAAAAACAAAAAAGTATTAGTTGTCGACGCAAGGATGCATTTGTCGACAACCCAACAAAACAATGTTCACACATCTTTAAATTAGACTACACTATGTAAGTGTTAGGACAGAAGTATGTACATATGTTTCCTCGTGTAGTGGGAAGTACAGAAGTATGTACATATGTTTCATCATGTATTGCATTTACAAAGTTATCTGTCAGCTCATTTACAAAAGGGTGAACATCCAGTACAACTGTCTTACAAAAAATGACGAAATACTGTAATAGAGGACACAAACATCTTTAAATGTCTTCCTGTAGCATTGGGTTTCTACAGGTCCTCCTGTTATGGCCTTCTTGCTTGCATCTTGAGCAAATGTATATGTGTTCGGCTTCGCCTCTTGATGGTATTCGTTTCTTCCTCGGCCGTCCGGGCAATCTCTTTGTAATCGGCGGCTTCACTTGAATATCATTGATGTTCATACATGGCATGTCATTGTTATTTATGGGGTTAACTGTTACTGCATAGGCCTCCCTATAAGTGTTGGTTGTATAGAATGGAGGCACATGATCATATAAAGGTTTATGAGTACATGCTATAGCTGCACATGCATGTTCACATGGGATCTTGAGAAGTTGCCACTTATGGAAAGAACATGTCCATTCTGGGATGTTGACAACATATGTTTTGTTGCCATTCACCACCTCAAAGAGTCGGCCATCGGAAGGAATGACAGAGTTTTGCCTTGCATTGAACATGATCTTGGCCAAGACTTTCTCAATATTAGGACAGAGGGTGGTCTCCCAATTTGCAGCTTCTATTCTTTTCCTCCCTCCCATTTCCATTATTTGACGGCGTATAGTCTCCACCATTTGAAGAATGGGAAGGCCACGTGCCGGTTTGATCCAAGCATTAAAAGACTCTGCTAGATTGGAGTACATTTGGCCATACCTGAAAATAGTTAGACAAGTATGTAAAAAGTTATAAGAACAAGTGCTTGGAGACTGGTACAGTAAAAAAAAGTAAGTAGTTACATACTATCAAAGTGACACATGTACCTTTCTCCAGGAAATTGGGTGTTTGCCCAATGTTCAACATCATTTCTGAGGATCCAGTCCTTTGCTTCTAGGGATTTTCGTTCCATTTCGGACAATGCAGCTACATATTCACTTTCATTCAGTGCAAATGCAACCTTGTTGAGTGTCTTCACCAGACTATCTTTAAGGGCTTTTCAGTATCTTACTGCAGCTTCAGTCATAAAGTTTGCCTTTATGTGCCTTAGACAATATCCATGATGGTCCATTGGAAATATTTCAGGAACTGCTTCCTTTAAACCTTTTGCTCTATCTGAGATAAACATTGTTGGTCTTTCAGTGAGAAGAGCTTTCTTGAGGTTGTATAAGAACCATTTCCAATTTTCATATATCTCCGAGTCCGCTATAGCAAATACAATTGTGAAAAGCTCGTCATTTCCGTTTAATGCACTTGCTGCAAGAATGACACCTTGCATTTTATCAGTGATATGTGATCCATCAAGAAAAATCAAAGGTCGGCAGCCAACCTCATAACCATATGCACATGCAGCAAAACACAGAAAATATGACTTAAATCGATGTGTCTCCTCATCCACTACCATATCTATGATACTTCCAGGATTCGTTTCCATTACTCTTTTGGAGTACCAACGAAGCATATCATAACTTGTTCGTACATCTCCATGCAAATCTCGTACGACAACTTCCCTACCGCACCAAGCTTGATGGTATGGCACATGCACTCCATAGTCACTAGCAATGTCTTTAACCGTATCACATGGACGGTAGTGTGGAGTGTGTGCCATTTTTTTCTTCACTACCTCAGCTATCCATTTTTTTTATGTCCTTGGATGATGCTGGCTCTTCAAATCACAACCACATGTGTGGACATTATTCATTGTCTTAATCGCAAAATCAGGACCATCTCCCAACATTGATGCATGGACCCGCCATGGACAACCTTCTCTTTTGTATCTTACAGTAACACGACTCTGATCATTCTTAATATAAAACCAGTCAAAACCTCGATATATAGCATAGTTTGTCAGTTCTGTCTGAAAGTGAGCTTTGTCATTAAATATTTGCCCCGTCCCAGTTAATGCATGAGCCCACAATTCACTTCTTAGAACTACATGTGTGCTGCCACCTTCACATTGTGTGTATTGTGTGTATATCTCAAGGCAACTGTTACTTGTATTGCCAACATCTAGTTCTCTTGGACTTATTGTAATCAGTGGTGATGATCTGGAAAGTTAACAGACTTACAAGGTTAGGAAAATTAAGGAGCATACACAGAGTTACAAATGCACATATCTAACCGTGTAAGTAATTAATCACCTATACAACTTTACAGACCTACTTACAGACTTCGGAATTACATATTTGCATACATACTAACATGTGCGTACCTGTCATCTTCTCCAGCATTATCCATTGTAGTGCTTTCGTTATTCTCCACACGCATGATAATGATAGGGTTGATGGCATGTTGTTTATGAATGTCATACATGATGTCCACGTCCCCATCTTCACACAATGGGTAATAGGTATCTGTAAGACTGGGGAGAGAGTACTTGATGATCCATCTTCGGCCGGATAAAGACCATCGACGGAAGATTTGAGCACGAAGTAGCTCAAGCTTCATTCTGCAGAAGACATAGAAGACAAAGGAGTCCTGGCCAAAGGAACAGCAGGCTGGAATCTTGTCCATCTATCCGTCGGAATTTACATTCCTTTCCAGTAGATGGCTGGAGGAGTAAGCAGAAGAAGGGGCACGAGTTACCTAGTTTTTGTTGTTAAGTGGAAGTGCAAATGGGAGTGGAGTTTCGGCGGGAAAGCGGGTTCTCTCTCTCCGCTGTCGCCGTCAACAGTCCTTTCAAATTCAAAAATTACCACCATGCCCTCGAACCGCCACTAGTCTTTTCGAAATCCAGTCTCGTTTAAGTAACGCAAAAACTAGGTAACTTGTGCCCTACACAGTTTTCTACCCCACAGCACTCTGTCGTTCCTTCGCTTTTGCACGTTCAAAGCATCCGAGGTGCCATCCGCGAGGAAGAGAGTTTACATTTTCCGCAAGGGAAGATGGAGCAAACAGCGTCCACCCCGGTGAAACAGAGCACGCCGAAAAGGGAAGAAGAACCGTGTCTGGGCAGCGACGAACTACTGCAAGACTTCATCAATCGAAGACGTCAAGAACAACATGAAGGTATTTTACTTTCCAATTTTTTTATGTGTATCCTTTCCCTTTTGAAAAAATACAAAAAAATTTAAAGGATTTCTCCTTACGTCTTTCAACTTACAAAACCATGAAAAGATTCAAAAGAATTCATTTTTTTTCTCATTTTAACTCTTTCCTATTTCAGACAAAACGGCATAAGTTTCCGTCAAAAACAAGACACTACAAGATCGTCGTCTAGAAGAAGAAGGAGAAGAAGGAGAAGAGGAAACAGATGAAGAAGGAGAAGAGGAAGGTAGGCTATTTCGTATTTGTGTAAGTTACACACTTACATAAGTATGTAAGTTACACAGTTACTTCGTAAGTGTGTAACTATGTAACTATGTATGTACATAATTTAATAAGTTAGAAATACTTACTTGTACTTCATAATTATTAGTATAGTAACACATGGCATTTACTTAAATTTTTTATTACTAATGTGAGTTAATTTTCATACAGGCACTCTAGACAATAAGGTAGGCTATTTCATACTTGTGTAAGTTACAGACTTACATAAGTATGTAAGTTACACAGTTACTTTGTAAGTGTGTAACTATGTAACTATGTATGTACATAAGTAAGTAAGATAGAAATACTTACTTGTACTTCATAATTATGATAGTAAAACATGGCATTTACTTAAATTTTTTATTACTAATGTGAATTAATTTTCATACAGGCACTCTAGACAATATGGTAGGCTATTTCATACTTGTGTAAGTTACAGACTTACATAAGTATGTAAGTTACACAGTTACTTTGTAAGTGTGTAACTATGTAACTATGTATGTACATAAGTAAGATAGAAATACTTACTTGTACTTCATAATTATGATAGTAAAACATGGCATTTACTTAAATTTTTTATTACTAATGTGAATTAATTTTCATACAGGCACTCTAGCCAATAAGGTATGCCGTTTACATGGCCGGTCCAATTGGAAATTCTACATGGAAGCACTGAAGGTGCCGACATTCGAGATTGCCATCAGTCTCTCATGTCCACAACATGTTTTCATGTGTATAGCAATCCACAACACATGTCAATCTCTCTTCCATTGGTAGAGGAGATTATTTTGCATTACGTTGAGGATGACTCATTCTTTATAGGAGGTCAGAAACTGCAGCTCACTGCAAAAGAAGTGGCATTGATTATTGGCCTTCCAAATTTTGGTGAGAAGCTGGACTTTTCTAAAGAGAGTGCAGACAGTCGCCTTCATAAGCTGCTGCCCAAGAGGGACAAAGTGCACAGAAAGAATATTCTACAGGCCATGCAGTCTTTGGCACCCTCTAATGAGCAGCAAGACATTCAAGATTTTGTTGGGCTTTGGATAGCCTTACTTTATGCTAGTTTTTTGTTCACAACAACTGCATTCGCTTGTCTCGTGGCACTTCTGCATTAAGTCAACAATCTGAAGAAAGTCAACAACGTTGATTGGGCAGGTGTTATGCACCAATTCCTAATAAGCAAGATGACTGAAACTGTGTACTATTTGAAGAAAGAAAATAGAGAAAAGTCATCTAAAGGAATTTAAAGAAAATAGAGAAAAGTCATCTAAAGGAATTTATATTTTGGGATGCTTTCCGGTTCTTGGTGTAGGTCTTTTCTTTCTCAAATACTACCAATAATAATGTATGTAAACTATATAACAATACATCACAGTAATAAGATGAATTTCTTTTAATGACAGGCCTGGTTCTTGGAGCACCAGAGGAGATTTGCGCCAAAATTTCCACAGAGGCTTCCACGGATGTTCAAGTGGGTATGTCGGAGAAGAATGATTTATTGGCATGGACAATTGAAGGAACACTCTGTAAGTCTTTTTATAGAAACCTCCTTCTTTATATCATTGTACCAACAAATAACATGCGTTGTCGACAAGTAATGGTTCAACCAGTAGTTGTCGACAAGTAATGGCTGAATCCTTGGTTATCGACATCTGAAACTTGTTTGTCGACAACTACTAGTTGAATCCTTGGTTGTCAACAGCTGAAACTTGTTTGTCGACAACTACTGGTTGAATCCTTGGTTGTCGACAGATGAAAAGAGTTTGTCGACAAGTAATGGTTGAGTCCTTGGTCGGCAGTAAGTAAGTACCAACACATAACTTATATGTTTGCATACATTCTTAGATAGTTTCCGAGCTTACCATTTCCGAGGATGAGGAAGCCCACTTTAAAAGCAAGAAAATGAAGGTAAGAATATCAGCCACACATGCCACAGCAAAGCAGCAACAAGAAGAGCAACAGCCGGTAGCAAAAGCAATTGTAGCAACACCCACCCAAACAGATCAAATTATCAATCTTTTGACTGACATTAGAAGTATGCTTGGACAAATAATCCAGATGAAAGAGAGAAAAGAAGAGAGAAAAAGACAGAAAAAATAGAAAAATTGTCTAAGCGAAAGGGAAGAGAAGAAGAACAGGAGAAGGTGGGAAGACATGAGGAGGAAAAGGAAGGAGGACAGGTGATGGTGGACATTTCCAAGGAGGAGGGAGGTCGGGAGGTGGACGTGATGTCCAAAGAGAAGGAGAAAGGAGGAGAGGAACAGGAGGAGCTCCCCAAGATAAAGGAGGAAGGCAGAGAAGAGTCAAAGAAGGATGTGGGCCAGGACATGGACACTATCATGCAGACCCTAGATGCATTGGTCGAGAATATTGTGCTCCCCACAGCAACTGCTAAGATGCCTCCAACAGAGGAGAAAAAGAGGAAAGTGGTAAAAGCCATCTCACCCTCGTCGCTGACAAGGAGGGTGAAGGAAGCACGAAGGACCAGGTCACAGTCCGCTTTATTGAAGGTAGATAACTAATTCTGTAACCTGACGATTATGTTCCTAGGTGACCATTTAATTTTGAAATTGGTGTAACCAAACAATTGTGTAATCAAATATTTCTGTAAGTGCTTAAGTCATGTATATTTATGGAAGGACTTGGACTGCGAGTTTGACGATAGGAGAAAGAAGAAGGTGCAGGAAGATGTTGCAATCATTGTGCCTTCCCAATTAACCCAATTAAGCCAGGCATGTCCCCCTCAAGCATGTTCCATTGTTTATGCTTTGGTTATTTCATAAACTTTCGTTATGCATGTTTGTCTCATGTATTTCTCATAATTTAGTTTGCCCAGTGTGGAGTCCGTCGAGATTACCGCGGACGAAAACAACTTTCCACAGAGGAGGTTCGGGTTATTGACAACTTCCTCAATACCACCAGAATCGATGGGTAATAAACTTTACACTATTATGAATAAGGCGACATAGTTACGTCAACTACCATTATAAACATGTTTGTTGCATCTTGTAGTGACAATATCCTAGAACCAAAGAAGGATGGCTGGGGTGCCTATGTCAACCCAGAGCACATAATTTCTTTGTTGTTTGGAAAAGAGTTAGAATCAGCTATAATTGATATGTTCCTTCTTCTACTGCGAAGAAAAATAGAGGATCAACCATCCAAATATTATGAGTATGATTGTCTGCCTGCCTATGGCAAGGTTTGTACTCCATTGATAGTATTCCTTCTCCATTTAAAATGAACAGATGACTATTATATTATTGTGCTCATTACTGTTTGTAATAGGGATGGATAATAGGCTGGAGCAACAATGAAAAAAGAAAGGAATATTTGGACCACATTCTGAAAACACTACACAAACTTGTAAAAGACAGACATGGTCTTCTCTCCGATGCATTTTATAAATCATTGGGCATTGCTGGTCATTAACATAAGAACTCAACAATACGAACTTTATGACTCAATGATCCAGCACCCTAAAGATGATTTCCAGAGCTATGTAAGTGCCCGTACTCCTCCATACAATCTGTTCAATTCTCATTCATCTAAATGTGTGCAAGCGGTTCTATGTATGCAGGAAATTTGATGTTCACTTATGTATCTTTTTTTTACTGTAGGTCAAATTTCTAAAAGAAGGTTTTCTTGAAATTTTTTGCCTTGATACAACAGAATGGCCGGTTGTCGTGCCAAGCCCTTGTCCACAACAAGGAGTTGGGGACGACTGTGCACTATTTGTTTGCAAATACATCGAATGTTTATCAAAAAAGAACATAATCAGTTTCCCTTTCTCCCAGGTAACTGTCTTAACACATGTATGTACTCCGCATCATAGCCTATCCAAAATATTTCTATATTGTCATTCATTTATAATGACATAGGCTGATATGGACTTAATTCGGGGGAAGCTGGCATGGGCCATTATTGAAGAGGTCAATGAGGAGAAAAAGGCACACAAAAGCACCGGTGAAGACGCTGTGGAAAAAATTGTTTCATTATTGGATGAGGCATAAACATTGCCATCTCTTTATTAACTTGAAAACATTGCCATCTCTTTATTAACTTGAAAACAATGTTCCTATGGAAGTATGTTTGCAAATGTGCGCAATTGTTTTATTTTTTCTAAGTCTTTTAAGTGATGATCTCTTTGTATGTATGTAAGTGTTTTAAGTACATGCCTCTATATGTGTTTTCTTAAGAAAAATTTCCTTCCCAGAATTAATAATTGGTTGCTGACATTACTACATCACAAAAGTATAAAATTACAACTTACGTACTTACAGAGGGTATAAATCTGTAAGTGCCTGGGGGTCCACCTAAATACAAATTGCATTCGGTACGTAAGTCACAATACCTTTCATTACACCACAAATTTTTCTGTTGTTTGGAAACAATAGCGATCACAATATCATTACATTAATGGAGTACTGACTTAACAAAGTCATAACAATACTCCAACCAGTGCTTAAAAATGGAAAGACAAACTCAAACACTGCGTGCACGGATCCCATTTCTACAATATTGAAGCTTCGAAATTCTTCGGTTTTTCCCATTCTCCAAACACGTATAAGGACGAACATGATACATACGCCTCTTCCTACAATTTGACGTACTCGGTCCAGACTTGCCTGATGAACGAACTGCTATAGACCTACAAAAAAACCCATCGTATCATTACAAATAAATGCACAACTAAGATATTCACGCATAAAACTTACAAAGAGAACATGTATGTAAATGTTTACCCTTCTTTGCAAGCAACCTGCATTAGCACATATTTCTCATTCCCATTCTTATGTAATGAACGCATAACCTATATGTCATCATTCACATTTAAGCAAATATGATATTTGACTTCTCTAGGTAAACTGGTACTTAATACACCAATGAGGACCAGTCAAATTCCATCTTTGGAATATCCGTTCCCTTATTTCCGATATTCCCATATCATCTTCAACATAAAAAATGAACGAATCATTTCCAAATGCACATCAAGCAGGAATCATGTCCAAATTTCTTGAATCAAATAAGCCTGAGATGAACATGAGTTAACATATGTTATTTTTCAAGTTGTTACATGGTTACACAGTTAAGATATGTGACTACTTAAGAAGATGTTACACAGTTACACATTCAAAAAGTGAACTGTCTAACTACTTACACAGTTAGTTTTGAAGTAGTTACATAGTTCCTCACTTAACTATTTAACTACTTTGAAAGTTGTTAGACAGTTACTCAATAAACTGTGTAACTACTTCGAAAGTTCTTACACAATTACTTAGTTACATAGTTAACTGTGTAACTACTTACAAACATGTTACACAGTTACAAATACAAAACTTAAAGTGGTGCGTAAAAGAAAATTTGTATGTATTTACATACTTACACAGTTAGTTTTGAAGTTGTTACATAGTTTCTCACTTCACAGTGTAACTACTTTGAAAGTTGTTACACAGTTACTCAGTAAACTGTGTAACTACTTCGAAAGTTCTTACACAATTACTCAGATACACAGTTAACTGTGTAACTACTTACACAATTAGAAAGATAGATACTTAGCCACTTACGTACACTAAAAACTAGGTAAGTACATACATACTCAGTTAACGTATGTTATTTTTCAAGTAGTTGTTACACAGTTACACAGTTAAGATATGTAACTACTACTTGAGAAGATGTTAAACAATTAGAAGTACAAATAATTAGACACTTACGTACAAAAAAATAGTTAGTAATCATATAATTACACAGTTAACATATGTAACTATTTTTTAACTTGTTAATTAGTTATAAAGTTACTTAGAAAGTTGTTACACAGTTACACAGTTAACTGTGTAACTACTTACAAAGTTGTTACACAAATAGAAATACAAATAGTTAGACACTTACGTACTTACAAAAACAGTAGGTACTAGGTAATGACATACTTACACAGTTAACATACGTAACTACTTAGAAAGTTGTTACACAGTTACTCAGTTATACGGTTACGTGTGCAACTACTTAGAAAGTTGTTACACAATTAAAAAGTTGCACAGTTAACTGTGTAACTACTTAGAATGTTGTTACACAGTTACTGACTTACAGAGTAAACTGTGTAATTACTTCGAAAGTTGTTACAATTACAATTAGACAAACTTAGACAAAATATCTAATTTTTTCGAAAGTTGTAACTCTGTAGTAGCGTCGGTAACCAAAAGTGGAGTAAATAACAAATAGTCGCGAGACAAACGGATATGGATGAAACATTGTTGGCAAGAAAAACATCTGGCGACTAACGGATGTGGATCTACAGATGACAAAGGGGATCAGTGGAACCAATGTGTATCGGAATGCCAAGAAAAACTCACCAACACCGGGGATAGAAGGAAGTGAGAATCAGTTAGAAATGTTCACCGGAAGCCAGAATCTCTACGCTCCTCTTCGCAGCGCACCCAAACGGTAACCCTGGTCTCGCGGCGGGAAGGTTTGCACCATTGCCTGCCTTCTTCGAAAGACATTAAAGCCAAACAAGGTCCCGCGTCACTAGGGCTGGGGGTAGAATGGGTATTTACGAGAAGAGGCATAACGTCCGTTAAGTCCCAGGGACTGGAAAATAAGTCCCGCATAAAGCAGGGACCGGGCGTCTATGAAAAAACTGACAGGGATGGAAAAATAAAGGTTCGCCCCTGCCAAGGGCGAATAATTAATTCTCCCTATGATTTTTACATTTTATTTATAATTAATATTTTAAAATATTATTTATTTTTACATTTATATTAATACATTGAAATTAATATTTTGATAGATACTGGTCTTTTTTATTTGTAAATTAATATTTTAAATGTAATATACATTTTTTCTTAATATCTTAATATTCTAAAGGCTAATAATAGGAAATTAATAGTTAACTAATAATAGATCTTAATATTATAAATATTAATAATAAAAACATTTTTATTTAAAATATACTTTAAATACCAAATATACCCCCCTCCCCCCCTCCCCCCCCCCCCAAAAAAAAAAAACCAACATAAGTCTCGCCAAATTTCCCCATCCTCGCGGCGCTAAATCCCCAAAAATACAAGGAGTAGAGGGACTATGGGGGCGGCGTATTGGCGACAGCTCTAGAAAATCGTCTCTAAAAAGGGTATTTGCGACGATTGTTAAGTAGCCGTCCGCAAAAGTGTGGTATTGGCGATGGCTTAACGAAGCCGTCGTAACTAAACAGTATTAGCGACGGCTGAAGATATGACTGTCGCAAAAAATAAATTATTCAAGACGGCTACATAAGCCGTCGCTAAAATTATCATTAGGGATGGCGATAGTCATCCCCAATAATCGGTTATTAGCGACGCGACATAAGTCATCGCCAATAACCTAATTTTCTTTAAAAATGTTAAAAAATAATTTATGTATATTTTTTTTTGTAAAGTATGATAATGTATGTTAATTTATAAATGAAGAAATAAAGTAAAAAAAAAAACTTATTTTTCATGTACACCCATCACCGTGTTATTATTGTCATCTACTTAATTAATTATTCTTATATATTGTAAAATGTTTATTTTCAATAATCATAATGAATATATATAGGATTTTTCTATATTTAGCATGAATCATATAAATCATTAAGTATTTTATTTTAAACTCCAAATGTTATATGTCTTCTTGTAAATTAATCAGATTGTTTACACAATAAGTTATTTTATTATTTTAAATCAAAGTTTAGTATATATTTATATTAAATTAATGATATTTGAATTTAAAGAGAGATGGAGATAAATATTATGTAATATGCATTAATATGTAGTCACACAAGTATAAAAAATAGTTTTATATATTATTTTATTAGTAGGTTATTCATAATCAATTTTGTAATATTATCAATTTAAATTCTTTTTTATTATACTATTTAAAAATAGAAAATATAATGACGCAAATCAATGGAAAAGGTGAGGTCGACCCCAGAAGAACTGTGGGGTCGACCCTATTTCACAGTGCCAAAAAGCAACACAGAGGGGTCGACCCAAGAAGAAGTATGAGGTCTACCTCAAAACACAGGAGATCTGCTTTTCATTTGAGGTCAACCTCAGTTGAAAGGAGAGGTCGACCCCATTTTCCAGTGTTATAATGGGGTTATAATGGGTCGACCCATGAAGAAATATGGGGTTGACTCCATATAACACGATGATTTGAAAAGTGTTTTTGGATCTAATATCACTTGAAAAATGCTTTGGTTGCTGCACATAACTTTGCCACTTGTTAGCCAACAAAGTTGAGTTTTTTTGATCAAACACTTAAATAGAAAGATTTAAATTATTCTTAAACGATCATGTATCTACACTAAGATTATTAATATGCATGAAAACAGTGTAAGCAAGCCAAAATCTATTCATAAATCATTTAACTGTTCTCCAACAATAAACCATACATGTAAGGACACAATAAACCATAAAATGATGAAGACTAAGGTGGTGGTGGTTGGCGAGATAGAGAATCCCATAAGAAATTTTCAGCGCTGGCCAAGTCCTGCAAGTTCTTCCGCATCTCATCATGATTGCCCCGTATAAAATCCTGTTATTTGGCAATAGCTTTAAGAAGCATATCATTGCGGTCTTGCTGTCCCTTGAGAATAGAAACATCGGACTAAAGCTCTTCAACATGAGCTTCCAAGGATACAAACCAATTGTCCAAAGAGTCAAAACGAGCATTCATATTGGTAGTGAGTGTATCAAACAGATGAGTCAACTGATCTACGGGAGGAGCAGGAGGTCTGGAGGAGCCTGGAGTAGACAGAGTGAATCCATCACCATCTTCATCATGTTGGAGGTCCTGCACTTTGTAAGGAGACCGAGTACCCGTGCGGACAAAAGAACCATTCTGAATAGCCATCCTCATACGTGCGAGAGTACTCCCATTAATCACATCAAACATTGTCAATGTTGGCAATCTTCACCAGCAAAACTGACTTTGAATTTCTTCAAGATGCGGGTAATAAGCATACCAAAAAAAAAGATTACGCTTAGTTGTGCCTACTACATCCCGCATGGTGTTCAAGATGATATTTGGAAGGTCCACAGGAGTGCCATCTAGAAGCCCTTGAATTAAAAGGATATGGTCATCGGTGACTCCATCCATGCTACCAGTCCTTGGAATGAGAATAGAGCAAACAATCTTGTGAAGAAACCGATGGTAGGCCGGAAAAGAGTTGGCATTCACACGCTCAAATAGTTGGTTCTCAATCTCAGTTCCCAATACTCTTTCATAAGCTTCCCGACGATTGTCTAACCGATCGGCATATTGAACCCCATGCTTATATGGAATACGCATCACTTCTAAAAGCATTGAAACTCTAAGAGGGATATGGATCCCTTTCACATAAGTACTCAGTTTCTTGTCCTCATCTTCCTCCAAATTTGCATAAAAGAGACTAACCAAATGAGGGTAAACCACTTCATTCATGGTCACATAATGTCCCCATCCCAATGTCTCAAAGATGCATGCAAGATCAACCCCATTACTTTCAAAGAAGTCAAAATCAATCCTTTTGCCAAAATGCACCTTCCTACGTGATATATCGGTGGTGAAGAAATCAAATGCCTTGAGACTACGAAAAATATTACCGTCAAAGCTTTGATTTAGTGCTCCACTGGTGCCTCGAGATCTCTTGGAGGGAGTCTGATGACTAGCCACTGCCTTTCCCTTGTCACCATGCCGGGGAGGAACCATTTGATGGGAGTTTGGAAGAAGAAGAAATAGGGGAAGAGGAAACAGAGGAGTGCAAAGAGGAAGAAGGGTCGACCAGTGCAAAGAGGAAGGACATTAGGAGGAGGTTGTCTGCACTCAAGGGAGGAACAGAAGAGGTCAACTGGCACAAGGAAGAAGAGAAGAGAGGAGAAGGGAGATCACGGCGGCAGTTCCAAGCAGGAAGAAAAAAAGGGGAAGGCCAACCCTTTAAATCCCCCTAGGGTTGCAGGGTCGACCTCGTTTATGACGAGGTCGACCTCACTTCACACAGGCAAATTCATGGGCTACTTTGTTTGAAAGTTAGACTACCCAAGGGTAGCCTAATCAAGGGAATCTACCCAAGGGTAGATTAACCAGGGGTCTACTAACCCCCCTTTTTCCTTACCCTACTTTGATTGTTGGTTAGATTGACCCTTGATTATTTTTTTTATTTTTTATAGTCAACTTCTTACTTTGACTCTATTTATCTTCATTAAAAATTTTAAAAAAATATTTTAAGAGATATACAATAAAATATTATTTATAATTTTATAATAATTTTAAAGACAATCCAAAAAAAAAAACTTACCCACCCTCTGCCCCACCTCAAGAGGTGGGGCAGAGTTAACCCAGGTTAAGGGGGTATGTGGGGTTGCCTGCGGTTAGCCAACCCCCCCCCCCCCCCCCACCCTGAGTGAAGTTTGGGTTACCCCCCCCCCCCCCCACTCTACCCATGGGTAATCCTCAATCAAACTGGATTTTACTTTGGTTGCTATCTTTGGGTTAACTTATTTTTTTGGGTCAACTATCATCTTTGACTCCACTTATTTTCATGTGAAAAAAAAAAATAAAAAATATATGAGATATATAATAGAATAATATTTAAAATTTTATGAAAACTTTTTCAAATTTTTTAAGGAAAACAAAAAGCTACCCCCCCTCTACAAGGGTAGACTACCCCTAGGTAGTTTAACGAGGGGTCCTCTAACCCAAAAAGTGGTCTACCCCACTTTGACATGCATTTTTATCTTACCCCACTAACCAAGGGTAGAGTACCCACTTTTTATTTATTTTTAGTCAACTAAACACTTTGACTCAATTTATCTTCTTTAAAAAATAAAAAATGAGATAATATTAAGAGATATATAATAAATAATATTTAAAAATTAATGATATTTTTTCACAAAAAATTATTTAAAAAAATGTTACCCACCCTGCCCACCTCTTGGGTGGAGCAAGGTTACCCAGGAGTAAGGGGTACTTACCCAGGTTACCCTCACCCTCCTCCCCAAAGTAAGGGGAGGAGTTTACCCCTGGGTAAGGGGTACTTACTCAGGGGTACCCCCCTTCCAAACTAGAGGTGGGATAGACTTACCCTGGGGGGTACCCCCTCCCCAAAGCTGGGGGGTTAACCGGGGGTACCCTTGGTTAACTAGGGGTACCCCCTTGTCAAAGTGGCTAGAGTTTTCAGAAATAATGTCGGTCCAGCCCGGGCTACTTTGTTTGAAAGTCAGACTACCCAAGGGTAGCCTAATCAAGGGTATGCCCCTTAAAATTTTATGATAACTTTTTAAAAAAATTTAAGAAAAAAAAAGCTACCCCACCTCTTGAGGTGGGGTTTAGCGTCGACAGACAGGTAGACATGTACTTATAATGTGAACTCGTACTGTTTACTTCAGGGTCACAGTTGTTTGTCTTCTTTGATTACTTCGCTAGGTCTTTTCTAACCCTTCCGAGTCTATCGACCGGTGGGTGGCGGCCCAAGGGCCGAGTACTTGGAGGGCTTCATGTATCGCAATAAAGTGATCTCTAATAAAGTGATAATGTCAATATATTTACCGCGAGAATGTTGAACAAGGTTATTAGTGAAATTAATAGCACTCATAAAAATGTAGCATAGTCTGCATCTGTGTAACCCACCAAGACAAAAAAACCTTAGTGTCAATAAACTTACCAAGTTCAATATCGTTTACAAGCGGTTAAATAGAGAAGAAATCATATCATACCTCGATAAAACATTTTATTCCTCTACGAGTATTGTTGCGGCTACATCGACAGAAATGTTAGTGAATAAAAATGTAATAAAACTTTATTTTTAAAAATCTTATATTTCTATTTTTGCCATAATCAAATTATTAATATTCAAAATTAATAATATTTAAACTTTAATATTCTCTCCCTCCCCCCCCCCCCCCCGAAAAAAATGGCGGCATTTTAAACCCCCGCCTTCCCTTCCCCCCTTGAAACATGCCGCGATAATCTCTCCCCCCGCCATCGCCTCCGAGCTACTGCTGAGCCCACACCGCCGGAGCGCCGCCGCTGGGAGCCTTCCACCACCTCCTTCTTAGGTATGTGACTCCCTTCGGCGCTGCCTCCTCCTCCTCCTCCTCCTCCTCCTCTTCCTCCTCCCCCTCCTCCTCATGTCTATTCTTTCTCTGCTCCCCCCACCGACGGTGGACTTCAGCCTCTGGAATATGGTGGAGCTCGAGGAGTTGGAAGACTAGATGGGCACCTTCGATTGGTTGAGCAGCACCAGCACGTCGTCCGGGGGATAACCGGAACTCGGAGGAGGCAGGGTCAGAGAGGGGCGCCTTCCTGTTGGCCACCCACACTCGTGTCTGGCACATAACCCTATGAGATCTTTCCACTTCACCACCAAACACCCCCTCCCCCAACTATCACTCTTCTTCCACTCTCGATCTATCCTCTTTCCTCCCTCCCTATGCCCAGCATTTCCCCAACCCCGGTCTCCATCCCCTCCCCCAGACAACAATCCTCAACTTTTCTCCCCCTTTCCATCTGGCCACTCCCCCCTCCCTCGACCCCTATGCAACCCCTCCCCCTAACTTTCCCACTATCATTTTCCCTCTCCCCTTCCCCCATTTAAAATTGGTTAAAGTTTTTCTAGAACAATTTTGGGTTTCTCTTAGGCGGATCAGCTTTCAGCTGCAATGTAGTACTTGTGTTATTTTCTCACTTTCATGTCTTTAGAGATCCCCAAATCCAGGGAAACATTCCATAGTGCATCCATATTTTTCCAGTGAGTAAGTTAACCAAATCCAATCTATAATAGGTAATGAATGGAAGAGATGATCAACAAAAAAAATTACTATATATGTTTCATGTGTACTTCAGACACTTTTCCAAGTTGTACTTGCAATATGAACTTTAAACCAACCCTATGGGAGTTTTCTTTCAACAATTGTGCTTAATAATTGTGAAATATACATAGAATTCCATTTCCAAGATGCAGCTGTGAATTCGATTGCTTACTGGCACACATTCTTTTTCACAGTTGCTGAACTTTTTGGTTACAACAACAGGGAAGTATGGACACCGACACATCTCTTCTTTTTAAAAACAAATATACATGATGAGGGAAGGTGCTGGTTCCATATTGCATTCAATGAAATTTAAAAAAAAATGATACCTCCTACTGGTTAGGCCTTCTTGATGCTGTGTGCACCATATCTTTTATGTACCTGTGTCTACTTCGTAATTTCTCACCATGTGAATGTCTTTATCTGACACTGAATTTATAGGGATAAGGCTAATCCTAACCCTATTATGACACCCTAAACAAATAAGATTATAATAACTTCAAGACTAGTTCAATCATGACTCCTTAAACAAGATAAGATTAAAAGATCTCTAAACTAACGTTATCAGTAGTCTCAAAATAATATGACCAAAATGTCCCTGAACTAAAATAAATAGTGCAAAATTCGCACTGAGAAATACATAAAAAATGAAATAACATAGCAATCATCTTCCATCAAATTGCTTTATCAGAATATGCTCCTGAATCAGTAAGTAATACAAAATTACATAAGGAAAGGACACCTGTAACAGTGGCTAGGAGCCTCCCAAGGAAAAATTGGGAGTTTTCTTTCAACAACTGTGCTTAATAATTGCTGCCGCACGGCTTGGGCAACAAGGAAAATTTGGGATTCCCTAGATGGACAATTCAATTAATATCATTTTTTCCCAGAATCTGCAGCACTTTTGGCACAGGGATACCGAAAAATTGTTAAAGAAGATTCTATTGCATTTGATATATTGATTGATCATGGTTCATGTTCTCCAATAGGTGCAACTTATTTTAATAAAGATTCAATTAGCACAGTGATGGCTCCCACTCCCCAGAGATTGTAACAGTTAGCCCTTGTTTGAACTTCCCTTTGTAACTTCATTCTAATTTTATGTTTAAATTATAATGTCTCACATTATGATTTCTTTTTTTTGCACGCAGCTTGACCTTCTCCCACATAATTGGACTTATTATTGGCCACTGTCTTTACCGTTGGCTACCAAGGTATGTGACCCAGCGAGCCTGGGTGGTGGCTCACTTTTATAATGCATATTGACATTATAATCGGTGTGGTTATGCGAATGTGATCCAGCAAGCCTGGGTGGTGGCTCACTTGTATAATACATATCAATCAAAATGTTGTGTGGTTATGTGAATGTTTCCGGATTTTCCAGTGACATGTATATGTGTACATGTATGTTAAATATTATGTATTGTGATTGTGTATGATTATACGGAAATGATGTCTATTTCTTACTTGACAGTTTGCTTTGTGTGCAAAATATGTTTGTGCCACAGAATGGCTGAATTGGATAAGAGTTTGATGGATATTCCTAATAGGCTAGACCCTAGGTATGTCAATGGAGTTGAAGAATTTTTAGAGTTTGTATATCATGATGACAGAATAGGATTTAGACATGGAGAAGACAAAGAGTTGATTCAATGTCCGTGTAGAAGATGTTGCAATGGCTTCATATTTAGAAGGGAACGTGTGCATGAGCACCTAATATGTGATGGAATATGGTTAAATTATCGGACTTGGCTGTCACATGGTGAGCAAGTACACGATGATACCCCGACACCAGAGACACAACTTGTTGAATCAGAAAATGAATTAGAATTCGATGAAGTCATGGACATGCTACATGATTTTCAAAGCGACAATGTGCTTGTTGGAGAAGATGAGGAAGAACCGAATCCAAAAGTACAAAAAATTTATAAGTTATTAGAAGACGTAGAAACTCCTTTGTATGCTGGGTGCAAAGATATGTCTAAGTTGAAGTTTATTTTGAAGTTGATACATATGAAATCTTTGAATGGTCTTACAGCCAAATGTATGAATATGATACTTGTGTTGTTTAAACAAGTTTTGCCTAGTGATGCATTTGTACCTGAAAATTGGTATGAAGCAAAGAAGATTGTCAAAGAATTGGGACTTAGTTATGAAAAGATTGATGCATGTAAAAATGATTGTGTGTTATTTTGGAAAAAAAAATAAAGAAAAATTTCAATGTCCAGAGTGTGGTACTCCAAGATATAAAGATAATACCTCAAAAAGTAGTAAGAAGGTGGCAAGAAAGGTGTTGCACTATTTTCCTTTAAAGGATAGATTGCAACGCCTATTTATCTCATCAAAGACAACTCAATGGAGGACATGGCATAATGGCAGTCGTCCTTACCAATCTGAGGGTGAGATGCGTCATCCTACAGATTCTCCGGCATGAAAGGACTTTAATCAGTTGTACCCAGATTTTACTTTCGAAAGCCGTAATGTTCGACTTGGCTTAGCCAGTGATGGGTTTAATCCCTTTGGGAACATGTCTTCAAAGTACAGTGTATGGCCAGTTGTACTGATGACTTATAATTTGCCACCGTGGATGTGTATGAAGTCAGGTTACTTGATGATGTCATTATTGATTCTCGGTCCGAAAGCTCCAGGAAATGACATTGATGTCTATTTACAACCATTAGTAAAAGAGTTAAAGGACTTGTGGGATAATGGGATCGAGACATATGATGCTGCAAAGAAGCATAACTTTACTTCGCGAGCCGCCTTGCTATGGAACATAAATAATTTTTCAGGTTATGCAAACTTGTCTAGATGGAGTACTAAAGGGAAGCTCGCATGTCCAATTTGCAATGATCAAACTTATTCTCTCCGTCTTCCTCACAGCAAAAAACAAAGTTATTTAGGGCATCGTCGTTTTCTTCCAATAATACACCGATGGAGAAAGAATTGTTGGATCGAAATGGCAAACAAACAGTCCTAGAGGGGGGTGAATAGGACTTTTTATCTTTAAAAAAAAAAAATCTTTTGAAAAACACAACACTAAATGGATATGTTAGTGCTTAGTGTGGTGTGTGTGATTCAAGTGTAAACTAGGCGGAAACAATCACACAAAGAAATGCACAAGGATTTTATCCTAGTTCGGCCCTTCCCACATGGAAGTCCTACATCCAGTCCTCAAGTCAACCACTTGAGATTTCCACTAACTGCCAACAAATTGGCCTTCTCTCACCCTTGAGAGGAATTACAAACCCACTTCCCAAGCAAGTCTTCCCTAAACAGGGGTACAAAGACTGCCTTTCACAAGGCCTTCCCTTCACAGGAGGGGCAATGCAGAACTACCTTCTGCAGAGATTACATAGGAAGAAGAATTAAAACACTTGTGTGCTTGCCTCAAATCTGAGCACAAACACACACTGACTTCAGTAGGATTAAAAGATCAAAAACAAAACTAAATCCTATCTGAAGAAACAAGGGTGGACTTGAAGAAAATATGACAATTTCAATTTCCACCCAACACAGAACTTCAGAAGAAAATTTTCTGAAGTGGAGCTCTCCGACTACTACTAGCAGGAAGGCTTGAGAGAGAGCTTTGAATGATTCGAATGAAGCTTTTCAGGAGAGTTGGCTTGTATGCACTTCTGTGTATCTGGTGTATCTTTTTAGTCTCTCTATTGAGCTTCTTTTATAATCTTCAAAATATAGCCATTTGAAGAAGATAGCCGTTAGAGCTTGGTGAATGTTTGCAATTTAGTCGTTTGAGGAGAGTTTCTGGGATCCTTTGGATCTTGAAGACTTTGTCCAGGAGATCTTGAAACTTGCATCTTCCCAAGGTCTTCAGAAGAGGAGCAGTTGCCCACAGCTAGAAGATAAGCTCTTGTAGAGCTGGTCTGAGAGAAAGGCATGCTAAACATATGCTCCAATTAATACCTATTATAAGGACAAGACAAAGAGACACGTGTCTCCATACCTTTGTGGTAGGTGGGTCAGTTTTAGTACAAAGTAAAGTATGGAACCTAGTATCCCTCGAACCTTTCAAAAAAGAAAAGTAGACAGACAGATTATGCTGAAAAGGTGAAGCATGGGTCTGTCAGTGGTAGGTGAGACAGTCAGATGCCATGCGCCTGAGATATTCATAAATGCTTTGTGTCTTATGAGTCTAATAAACTGAAACAAGGACATCAAAAACTTATAGAGCTCAGAAAAGAAACAAAAAAGGTTTTGCACAGGATGAATATTTTAAATACAATATGTCATGTCCTGTCAGAGGAATATAATAATATTCTGAGGTTTTAGTAAGATACAACAAACGTCTTACAAAGAAGTTATGTCTAGGATATTTAACAATCAAAATAGTTTTGATAGATTCATATTTCAAGACAGAACTGATAGTGAGGTAAAAAGTACAAGCACAAAACTGACAGTGAAGTCGAATGCATAAGAACAGATAATTCGATTGAAGAAATAGGAATGATTCGACTTCAATAGAGAAAAGATCAAGTGATTCGACTTCTGCGATGACAAGGTCATTCGACTATAGTAGTCGAATACTATGTATCGATTTATAAGGTATTCAGCTGTGATAGTCGAAGATACCAGTCGAATCAAGTGTAAGAAAACATTCGGTTGTAAGAGCTGAAGGTAGCAGTCGAATGGTGCTAAGGATTTATGAAGCATTCGATTATACCAGCTAGAGTCATCAGTCGAATATAGAGTAAGGAAACATTCAGCTGTATGAATCGAATACATTCGGCTGTATGAGTCGAATGTTATGCAAAGTTGTGGACTTAGAAAATTTTCAAGACTTATGTCTGAGTTTCTGAAGGAGTCGGATTTTTGCAGTCAAAGGCATCAGTCGAATTCAGTAGGCTATAGAAGTAGTATGTGGCCTTAGAAATTTTTGAATGTTCATGAATTTTATTTGTATAGAATTTTGTGGTGTATCTACTTTGAAAAACATATATTTAAAGATTTGTCATAGCAAAAACATTGTTTATAAATATTAAGAAAATCTCTAAATTTCTTAGAGGTAGTTGCTCAACAATTCTCCCCCCTTTTGTTAATGACAAAAATCTTTAAATAGGTTAGTAGTAAATAAACTTCTTCTATACATTTTCTCCAATAAGATTTTACTATGTCTTTTCTCCCTCTTTGTGGCATTAACATAAAGGATAGCAAAACACAAGATAATGCAAAGGCAGGAAGAGATATATTTCATTCAAATACAAAGTTTAGGACCTAACTGAATGGGGTAGATACAGGGATTGAGGGATCACAGCTAAAAAAGGTTGGATGAGCTCCCAGAGCTTCATCTCATTCTTGGAAAAAGAATTTTCAAATAAGCTAGAATCAACATTGTATGTTGGATTGGTGGAGGGTAATTTCTTAACAGATTTGACGTGGCGCCTTCGGTACCATCCAACTTTATTATAATATCTGTCACTATCTATTCTGAGCTTGAGGGGAAGAAATTCTTTAGTTGTAGCTAGATGAAGGAACTCATGGAGAGTGATATTCCAGTAAAGACCATTTGACACAACTGCATCTTTGGCTTGATAGTAAATAAGATATCTCTGTGCCCATCTATGACCTATGTGCTTTTTCAAATCCATGAGACTCTTAGAGTGAAATTCATCAGGGGAGAGTTTCATCTTCTGACACTGAGAGTTGTAGGAGGGATAAGCTGCGGCCCATTGCTCAGGAGAGAATCTCTCAGATTCAGCAAAGCTCAACTGAATGTCAAGAAGGTGATGAGATTTCTTGGACATTTGAAGAAAAATAAACCTTTGGAAGCTCAACTTGGACTTCTACTTGATTCTGAATCTAGTGGCAATTCTGATGAATCTATTGAATATAGCTTCAGCAAAGGTTCCTCTGTAGGAGGCTGCGCCTATGAGGGGAGGATGGAGTCCGGAGGGCAAAGCCACTGACATAGAAGGGACAATTTCCCTTTGGCCTCTTAACAGATTTTCATATTGCCCCTTGGATACATCAGGCAAACCCAATTTGAATCTTTCAAAATTGAAAGTTCTCATTTCTGTATACTTGGCCTGAGATGCCTTGAGATGGTTTGCAAAGAGTGCATGGAACATTAGAGAAAGATGGTGCTCAACAGTCAAGAAATGGTTCCTGGATTGGGTTTCTTGAAATTTGGCTACCTCTGCTAGATAGAGATCAACAAATTCTTTGGGTGTGAGGCAGTGACTCTTCTGAGAAATAAGCTGAAGATCTGGAATGGAAAGTTGTGAAGTTTTCAGCAAAACAGGAAGCCAATGTTCAAAAGTGAACCCTAGCATCCCATGGACTTCAAGAAATGCTCTAATGGAAAGATATTCTCTGAACAGGTTCATGTTTTGTTCAGAGTGATAAACAAAAGCATACCAAAATGGTGGAAGTAATAAGCAGGGTTTGTCTCCTAATTTAGGTCCACTAGAAGCTGAAAGTTGGATACTAGGAAGTATCTCAACTAGATGAAGGAGGGTTTTCTTAGAGTCAGTTTTGGAAGTAGTGGGAAGAGAAGAAAAGTAGTGTGGGGGTTGAGTGGAGAGATTTAGAGTGATCTCCTTAAGAGGTTTGGCTTGATGTTTCATAGGATAGATAGAGAACTTGACATTGTGATGAAATGGATCTATGGGAATAGCTGCAGGAGGAGGATCCGGAGAAGTGGAGTGTGAAGGCTGTGCAGGAGTTGATGTTGAGGGTGCAGAGGTTTGAGGTGCAACTGGAGTAGGCTCAAGATGAGGGTTAACAGGTGGAGCAGGAGGAGGATTAGGCCTAGAAGGAGAAAGAGGGAAGACAGGGTTACCCTTTTTGACTAGTCTTCTCCTTACTTTCCTTTTGAAGGTTTGGAGGTTCTGAGAGGACTCAAGGGTTCTCTTGGCCTTGGATTTCTGACCTTCATGCTTGGATCCTTCAACAACTGCTGCCACTTCTTCTGGCTGCTTCTCAAGTACTGGCTCCTACTTCTGCACATCTTGAGACTGATAAGCTACTACTGCTAACTGGGCTTCTTGGTCTGAAACTTGCTGCTGCTTAGCAGGCTGCTCATCTTTTTGCTGGGATTCATCCATCAAAGGCTGCTGCTCAGCCTGACTTTCAGATTCTTTTTCAATTTCAACTGGTTGCTCACTAACTGGATCTTTTGGTGCAGGCACTTGAGGATCTACTTGTTGTTCTTGTTCTTGAGTAGGGATTTCTTCTTCTTGCTGCTGTGAGAAAGCAGGCCCTGATGGCCTAGAAGTGCCCTGTTGGCACACTAACTGAAGCAATAGGTCTTTCATTTGCTTGACCTCATCAGACAAGCTGTCAAACTTGACATCAATCAATTCTACTTGCATTTGGAGAACAGAAAGGTTCTCATACTGACTTCTTACCAAATCCAAAAGTGTATTAAGACTATTGCTGCTCTCCCCTTGAGACCTTGGTCGGGTCTCAAACTGAGAAGGAGAGAAGTGAGGCTCTCTCTCTTCAAAGGTCTGCTCCAAGGGGGTGAAAGCTGGAACATCTTTAGATGCTACTCCTTTGCGTCGAAGGTCTCTTAGAACTTCACTGATATTGTCTTCGGGAGCATCTTGCACTGGAAGAGAGGAGAAAGCATTGAACTGATCTTCTTGCTCAGGGATCTGAATTGAGGTTTCAGATCTGATTTGAATTGCAGGGGCTTCTAATCTTTCTTCTGATGCTGGAACTTCATGAGTGAGTAGAGAAACAAGAGGTTCATCAGGAAAAATTTCATGCTCACACTCTGGCACAGAATCCTTGAACCACAAGTTTTGCTTCTTGCCAACCAAGGAATAGTGACTTCTTCTTAATGTGGAAATTCCAATTTTCTCTTTGGTTCCAACAAACAACTCTCCAGATAGATCTACTGAGAATCTTTTGAAAATGAGAGTGAGCAGAGATCCATAGGGAAGGGATTCCTGCAGGTCTTTGGAAGCAATCATTTTCTTTAAAATTACTGCTGGCAAATTCACTTGGTGCCTCTGAACTGTCCAAAATAAAAGATTTACATCTCTTGCAGAAATGGAGGAGTGAGTTCCTGCTCTAGGGGTCACAATGTTGGTGATCACTGAGTGAATTAGTCTCTTTGCAGCAGACAACTCATTCACTTGAAGTCCCCTCTTGTTGATAGTCCCCAAACTTCCAATAATCCCCAATTTTTCCTTTTCTAAGGGAATGAACTCACTAAGCCTGTGTCCAAAACTTGGACAATCCAACATCTCAACCAACAATTCTACTGAAATGGTGATCTTTGTACCTTTGACATATCCTATCACAGAATTTCCAGATGAAACTTGTAGAGAGGCATAGAAAGATCTAATTGCATTTGCTACAAAGGGCTCGGAAATCTGACAAAGCTTGGTCCATCCCATAGCATTCAGGGTCTCTTCTACCCATGAAAGGTTTCCACTCAGATGGGAAAACTCAACAGCCTTTCCGGGATAGATTGGTATCTTGGTCAGGCGTTGGAGTTGATCAGGGGTCAACTGGACAGACTCTAGAACCCTAGATGAAGCCATCTAGAAGATAGGAACAGAAAAGGCTCAGGGAATCATCAAAGGAGTGAGAGAAATACACAGGAGAGATGAAAGAACCTACCTTTCTTCCGGAGAGATGAGGTTCCTGATGGTTCCTGGGTGTCCTTCGCCGGAGAACAGTGAAGGCGCGAAGAGCAGAAGAGGACAGATTTCGAAAGGGTGTCTTCGAAAGGGAGAAGGGGTTTGCTTATATGGAAAGAGAAACATAACTGGCCCTAGATTTCAAGATGAACAGTCAGAGTTAAGTGATTTGACCGTTAAGACATGAAGGGACGCGTCTTAATGAGGTGCCAGTTACATAATTTTAAATATTAAGCGCCTTTTCACGACTTCTTAAAGAGTCGAATTATGTAGTCGACTGCATCAGTCGAATGCATTATTCAACAATCGAATGTAACAATAATACATGAGTCGAATGCATGAGTCGAAAATCTGAGACTTAGAAATTTTTCAGGATGATTTTTCACAGACAATTCATACAACAGTATTTTAGCATATAATTCAAGCAGAATTTTGATTTGGTAATTTTAATCAGGGTTGCACATACCTATTTCTCTTCTAATAGATGTGAATCTATCCTCAGGAAGAGGTTTTGTAAAAATATCTGCAAGTTGATTTTCTGTAGAGACAAATTCAAGTGAAATATTTCAATTACTTACATGGTCCCTGATGAAGTGATGTCTAACCTCAATATGCTTCGTTCTTGAGTGCTGGATTGGATTCTTGGTCAAATTTATTGCACTTGTGTTGTCACAAAGCATTGGAATTTCTTGGAGCTGATGACCATAATCTTCCAATTGATGTTTGATCCATAAGAGCTGAGTACAGCAACTTCCAACTGCATTGTATTCAGCTTCTGTGGTGGATAAAGCTACAGAGTTTTGCTTCCTGGAGGACCAAGATATCAAGCACCCTGCAAGAATTTGACAAGTTCCACTGGTGCTTTTCCTATCTAATTTGTATCCAGCATAGTCAGCATCACTATAACCAATTAACTTGAAACCTGAGCATCTGGGATACCATAGACCTAAATTACTGGTATTTATAAGATATCTAAAAATTCTTTTAACTGCATGAACATGTGATTCTTTTGGATCAGCTTAGAATCTTGCACATAGACAAACACTGAACATTATATTTGGTCTACTGGCAGTGAGATAGATCAGTGATCCTATCATTCCTCTGTAGAGCTTCTGATCTACCTTTTTGCCAAGAGGATCACTATCTAACTTAATGCCCAAGCTCATGGGTGTTCCTAAAGTCTTACACTTGTCAAAACCATACTTAGAAAGTAAATCTGAAATATATTTGGTTTGACAAATGTGAGTTCCTTCCTTAGTCTGCTTGATTTGCAATCCAATAAAATAATTAAGTTCACCCATCATGCTCATTTCAAATTCACTTTGCATTAAATTTTCAAAGAATTTGCAGAGTGATTCATTAGTAGAACCAAAGATAATGTCATCAACATAAATTTGTACAATTAAGATTCCATCTGAAAATTTCTTTATAAATAAAGTGCTATCTACTTTACCTCTTATAAAATCATGTGATATAAGATAAGCACTTAATCTTTCATACCAAGCTCTTGGAGCTTGTTTCAGACCATACAGTGCTTTCTTTAAACGGAAAATATGATCAGGATGCTTAGTTTCTTCAAAACTAGGTGGTTGCTCAACATACACTTCCTCTTTAATAAAACCATTCAGAAAAGCACTTTTAACATCCATCTGAAATAAATTAATATTAAGAGAACAAGCATATGTTAATAAAATTCTAATTGCCTCTAATCTAGCTACTGGAGCATAGGTTTCATCAAGTCTATACCTTCCTCTTGGGAATATCCTTGAGCAACAAGTCTGGCCTTATTTCTAGTAATCACCCCTGATTCATCCATCTTGTTTCTGAAAATCCATCTGGTTCCAATAACTGGATGGTCAGTTGGTCTAGGTACAAGGGTCCAAACTTCACTGCGTTGGAACTGATTTAGTTCCTCTTGCATAGCAAGGATCCAAGACTCATCATCCAGTGCATCATTGATTGTTTTAGGCTCAATTTGAGAAACTAAGGCAGAAAAATCACAAGGAGCTTGCATACCTCTTGTTCTTACCCTAGCTTGAGGATCACCTATGATGTTGTTTCTAGGATGATCCCATGGTACCTCAATTCCCTAGGTAGTACTTCTTGTGGTTCTTCTTGTTGTTGAAGATCTTCTAAAGGAGGATCTTCCACTTCTTCATCTTTGCCTTCTTCTTCAAGAGATGTCTTTTCAAGATCCCTGCATAGATCATCAACACATTCTTCTTCTTCTTCTATCCTTTTGATAGAAGGGTTAGTTTCATCAAATAATACATGCACAGATTGTTCTATGGTTAATGTTCTTCTATTGAACACTTTATAGCCTCTAGGTTTTGAAATATATCCTAACAGGAAACCTTCATCACTCTTAGCATCTAATTTCCCTAAATTATCTTACCATTATTTAAAATAAAACACTTACAGCCAAAAGGTCTGAGATGACTGATGTTGGGCTTCTTTCCTTTGTATAGTTCATAAGGAGTCTTCTTTAGAATAGGTCTGATCATGCATCTTGATAATGTAGCAGGCTGTATTAACTGCCTCTGCCCAGAAATATTTTGGTAAATTATACTCATTCAGCATTGTTCTGGCCATATCCAGCAGTGTCATATTCTTTCTTTCTGCTACTCCATTCTGTTGAGGTGTTCTAGGTGCTGAAAAATTGTGTTCAATTCCATTTTCTTCACAGAATTCCATAAATTCTTCATTCTTGAATTCACCTCCATGATCAGATCTAATGCTTGTAATCTGAAATTTTTGATTTTTCTGAACTATCTTACTGAATTTCAGAAATGCTTGAAATGCTTCAGATTTTGCTTCTAGAAAAGATACCCAAGTGTACCTTGAGTAGTCATCAACTAATACATAGCCATAGATTTTTCCTCCAAGACTAACTATCCTCATAGGTCCAAATAGATCCATGTGAATTGATCCAAAGGCTTGAAAGTTGTAACAATTGTCTTGGACTGAAATGAAGTCTTGGTCTGTTTTCCTTTTGCACAAGCTGACTATACTCCATATTTCTTGATTTTCATTCTAGGAAGACCTTCAACCAGATCATGCTTTATTAATTTCTTGATTACTGAGGTGCTTGCATGACCTAGCCTTCTGTGCCACAACTCAAACTCTTCACTTTTGGTTGTTGCAAGACACAAATTTACTTCTCTTAATTCTGCTAACTGTAGAGTATACAGATTCTTTACCCTTTGAGCTTCAAAAACTATCTTGTTATGGATGATACACTTATCATTCTGAAAATTCACTATATGCCCTTTGTCACATAGCTGACTAATACTAATTAAGTTATGCTTTAGTCCTTCTACATACATAACATCTTCAATCAGATTCTTTTCCTTAGTACCAACTGTTCCACATCCTAGTACTTTTCCTTTTCCATTGTCACCATAAGTTACTTGACCAACTTCACTTCTAAATGTTGTAAATAGATTTCTATCTCCTGTCATGTGTCTTGAGCATCCACTATCCAGATACCATTTGGATGCCCTCAACCGACCCTGCAAACAAAGCTTTTAACTGTAACTTTTGGTACCCAAATTTTCTTGGGTCCTTGATGGTTAGTTTTAGGAATCCATCTCAAGTGCCTAGTGGTACATGTGCTAACAGTGTGTCCTAATTGGTTACAATGAGTACAACATAGATAAAGAGCATTTCTCTTATGTGTATTATTGCTGAATTTCTGTTTTTGTTTGTAAACATGTTGGTTTACCTTTTTAGGATTTTTTATTTCTTTTTCTGCTACAAACTTAGGAGTTGGATATACTTGAGGTCGAATAATTTCTTCTTCGTTTGGTGGAGGTGTATACCCTAATCCATACTTCTTCTTTCCTGACCTAGCTCCTTTGATTTTAACAAATAATGAGGTTTTGCAATTGGAAATTTTCTCAATAGTGGCTCTTAGATAGTTGTTTTCTTCTTGCAATTTTTCTTCATCTTTAAGTTCCTTAAGATTTGATTCAATTTCCAAGATTTTGCTATTTTTATTTTTTAAGTCTTCGCACAGTAATTCATTAGTTCTTTTTATTTCACTTAAACTTTTGTTTAATCTTTCTGTTTCATTTTTAAGAAAGCTGTTAGCTTTTTCTTGGTTCAGTAGATTTAGTTTAACTATTTTTATTTGTTTTACTATTGTCTTATATTTTTCATAAAGTTCATTAAAATCATCTTCAAGACTATCAGAATCGGATTCAGAACAGGAAGTGAATGAGGTTTCTGAAGTTACCTGTTCTAGTCTTGCCATGAGAGCTAGATTGGCCTTTTCTTCTTCTTCTGATTATGAACTGGAGGATTCTGAACTGGTTCCTTCTTCATTGTCCCATGTTGCTGCCATAGCCTTCTTTTTGAATTTTCTGAACTTCTTTTCTTTGCCTTTCTTCTTATCTGATTTTTCAGCTTGATCCTTCTTCTTAAGCTTGGGACATTCAGACTTGTAGTGTCCTGGCTGATTGCACTCATAGCAAGTAGGTTCTTTCTTCTTTTCTTTCTTGAAGAACCTCTTTGACCCAAACTTCTTTTTCTTTGCCAGAATTCTCTGCAGCTTTCTTGAGAGCATTGCCTCATCATCACTGTCATCTGATTTTTCTTTGGAATCTTCAGATGAGGAGGAATCTGCAATCTTCAAAGCATTTGACATTTTCTTTTTTGAAGAATTTTCAGAGAATCATTCCATATTAATTTCATGAGCCATAAGGGATCCTATTCATTTATCAATAGATAATTATGTTAAGTCATGGGCTTCCTCTATGGCTGTAACTTTAGGGGTCCATACATTTGTTAGAGATCTTAGGATTTTTCTAACTGTTTCTTCATTAGTTAGGACTTTTCCCAAGGAACTTAGTCCGACAATTATGTTTAAAAATCTGTTATACATTTGAGTTATATTTTCATTAGGAAGCATTTTGAATTGTTCATATTGAGATACAAGTATATCTATTCTTGTTTGTTTAACCCTATCTGTAACTTCATAGGTTACTTGAAGTTTAGCCCACATTTCATTAGCTGTTTTACATGCTAAAAGTCTGTTAAATTCTCTTTTAGACAAAGCACAACAAAGATAATTTTTTGCCTTGTAATTTAAAGACATATTTCTTTTGTCTGCAATAGAAAGACAAGAGGAAGAAGCTTCACCAATGATTTGAAAGTCACCTTGTTCTATTACCTGCCATAAGTCCAAGTCAGTACCTCTGATGAAGCACTCCATTCGCATCTTCCAGTATTGGTAATCTTCACCATCGAAGAATGGTGGCCTTGTGATAGATTGACCTTGGTAGTTGTGAGCTTCGGATGCCATTTCTTCTCAAATCTCTTAGATTCTTCTGAGAAGACCTCGCTCTGATACCACTTGTTGGATCGAAATGGCAAACAAACAGTCCTAGAGGGGATGAATAGGACTTTTTATTTTTTAAAAAAAATATTCTGAAAAACACAACACTAAATGGATATGTTAGTGCTTAGTGTGATGTGTGTGATTCAAGTGTAAACTAGGCGGAAACAATCACACAAAGAAATGCACAAGGATTTTATCCTGGTTCGGCCCTTTCCACATGGAAGCCCTACATCCAATCCTCAAGTCAACCACTTGAGATTTCCACTAACTGCCAACAAATTGGCCTTCTCTCACCCTTGAGAGGAATTACAAACCCACTTCCCAAGCAAGTCTTCCCTAAACAGGGGTACAAAGACTGCCTTTCACAAGGCCTTCCCTTCACAGGAGGGGCAATGCAGAACTACCTTCTGCAGAGATTACATAGGAAGAAGAATTAAAACACTTGTGTGCTTGCCTCAAATCTGAGCACAAACACACACTGACTTCAGTAGGATTAAAAGATCAAAAACGAAACTAAATCCTATCTGAAGAAATAAGGGTGGACTTGAAGAAAATATGACAATTTCAATTTCCACCCAACACAGAACTTCAGAAGAAAATTTTCTGAAGTGGAGCTCTCCGACTACTGCTAGCAGGAAGGCTTGAGAGAGAGCTTTGAATGATTCGAATGAAGCTTTTCAGGAGAGTTGGCTTGTATGCACTTTTGTGTATCTGGTGTATCTTTTTAGTCTCTCTATTGAGCTTCTTTTATAATCTTCAAAATATAGCCGTTTGAAGAAGATAGCGGTTGGAGCTTGGTGAATGTTTGCAATTTAGCCGTTTGAGGAGAGTTTCTGGGATCCTTTGGATCTTGAAGACTTTGTCCAGGAGATCTTGAAACTTGCATCTTCCCAAGGTCTTCATAAGAGGAGCAGTTGCCCACAGCTAGAAGATAAGCTCTTGTAGAGCTGGTCTGAGAGAAAGACATGCTAAACATATGCTCCAATTAATACCTATTATAAGGACAAGACAAAGAGACACGTATCTCCATACCTTTGTGGTAGGTTGGTCAGTTTAGTACAAAGGAAAGTATGGAACCTAGTATCCCTCGAACCTTTCAGAAAAGAAAAGTAGACAGACAGATTATGCTGAAAAGGTGAAGCATGGGTCTGTCAGTGGTAGGTGAGACAGTCAGATGCCATGCGCCTGAGATATTCATAAATGCTTTGTGTCTTATGAGTCTAATAAACTGAAACAAGGGCATCAAAAACTTATAGAGCTCAGAAAAGAAACAAAAAAAGGTTTTGCACAGGATGAATATTTTAAATACAATATGTCATATCCTGTCAGAGGAATATAATAATATTCTGAGGTTTTAGTAAGATACAACAAACGTCTTACAAAGAAGTTATGTCTAGGATATTTAACAATCAAAATAGTTTTGATAGATTCATATTTCAAGACAGAACTGATAGTGAGGTAAAAAGTACAAGCACAAAACTGACAGTGAAGTCGAATGCAAAAGAACAGATAATTCGATTGAAGAAATAGGAATGATTCGACTTCAGTAGAGAAAAGATCAAGTGATTCGACTTCTGAGAAGACAAGGTAATTCGACTACAGTAGTCGAATACTATGTATCGATTTATAAGATATTCGGCTGTGATAGTCGAAGATACCAGTCGAATCAAGTGTAAGAAAACATTCGGTTGTAAGAGCTGAAGGTAGCAGTCGAATGGTGCTAAGGATTTATGAAGCATTCGATTATACCAGCTGGAGTCATCAGTCGAATACAGAGTAAGGAAACATTCGGCTGTATGAGTCGAATACATTCGGCTGTATGAGTCGAATGTTATGCAAAGTTGTGGACTTAGAAAATTTTCAAGACTTATGTCTGAGTTTCTGAAGGAGTCGAATTTTTGCAGTCAAAGGCATCAGTCAAATTCAGTAAGCTATAGAAGTAGTCTGTGGCCTTAGAAATTTTTGAGTGTTCATGAATTTTATCTGTATAGAATTTTGTGGTGTATCTACTTTGAAAAACATATATTTAAAGATTTGTCATAGCAAAAACATTGTTTATAAATATTAAGAAAATCTCTAAATTTCTTAGGGGTAGTTGCTCAACAAGAATCAGTTCAAAAATAAATTTGATGGTCGACATTGTGATAAAGGAAAGTTAATAATGAAGACAGGTTATGAATTGTAGAGACAACAACAAGAGATGGACCTAGTAAGGTTTGGCAAGCCTTTCAAGAAAGAGTTGGAGAAGTTAAAAAAAAAATTACAAAAGAACAGAAACTGGAAGAAGAAGAGCATTTTCTTCAGATTTCTGCCATATTGGCATTCTCTGATCATTCGTCATCATTTAGATGTCATGTATATTGAAAAAAATGTTTTTGACAATATTCTTGACATGTTCAATTTGTCAGGGACAGAGAAAGACAACCTCAACTCAAGAAAAGATTTACAAGTGTTGAAAATTCGTTCAGAACTACATCCTTACGAGAATTCAGTGTGTTTTCCAGATGCTATTTATAAGTTGAACAATGCACAAAAGTCTCGTATATGCAACTTCATCAAGAATATAAAAGTTCCAGATTGCTATTCTTCAAACCTCTCCAGATGTGTTGATATGGGTAGCAAAACAATCGCAGGACTGAAAAGTCATGATTGTCATGTGTACATGCAAGTGTTGCTTCCTTTAGTACTTCGTGGTATGATTCCTAAAGAGGTGGCAGATCCAATTATTCAGCTTAGTCAAATTTTTAAAGCTATTTGTTCAAAAGTGTTGGACGAAGCAAGTTTGTTGAGATGGGAGGCCGATATTGTAATTATCTTATGCAAGCTGGAGTAGATTTTTCCACCGTCGTTCTTTGATGTTATGATACATCTAACAGTGCACTTGACCTACGAGGAAAGGATGTGTGGTCCAGTTCAATATCGATGGATGTATCCAATTGAAAGATATTTGAAGAAATTGAAAGATTATGTGGGTAATAAAGCTCGAGTGGAAGGTTCAATTGCACAAGGATATCTTATGGAAGAATGCAGTTTATTTATTTCGATGTACATGCAAGAAATAGATGATCACAATAGTAAAGATAGAAATTATGATGGTGGTCCATTTAGCACTCTTGATGGAGAACTGTCTATGTTTACAGTAGTTGGTCATCCAATAAAGTGCAGACGAGCACCCAGAACATTGTCAGAAGCCAAAAGAGATTTAGCACATACATGTGTTAAATCAAGTTGACGATATTGTACATTTTCGTAAAGAACATGAAGATGCACTTGCAAGTGGAAGGAATATAAATGATAATTTCCTCATGTGGTTTCCATCACATGTCCAAGAACTGAAGAATTTACATGACCCATGCTACACTAAGGAACTCGAGATTTTATCACTCAGTCCATCAAGATTGGCAACATCATTTTCTAGGTATATTACAAATGGCTTCAGATTCCGCACAAGCTTAACTGAATCTACCAAATCCACACAACTTTGTGGTGTTATTGTCAATGCTGAGCTTCAATCTGGATGCGATGGTTATTATGGAAAAATAATTGATATTATTGAAATATCTTTTGAGAGAAACAAAAAACTTGTTTTATTTGAATGTGAATGGTGGGATATGTATAATAAGGTCCGAGGTTTCAAAGTTGATGAACATGGAGTTGTATCTTTAAATACACATCGCAAATTAGGGACTAATGAACCATTTGCACTTGCAAGTCAAGTTGAGCAAGTCTTCTATGTAGATGACAACAATGTTGCAGGGTGGGTGATAGCTATTAAGTCACCACCTAGAAGTTATTATAATTTGTCTAGTGGTGCAAGTGATGATGATGAAGAGCTCTATCAAGAAGGCCTTGTTGATGTGCCTGTGACGTTAAATGATGTAGACATCTATGTACAGCTTCAAAGTGAAGAATATATACACGTGAATTTTTGATATTTTGTAAGTATTTAATTTTTTCATGTCTAGTGGAGTCGACCCATGGTTCTTAATGGGTCCACCCTGCATTCCTATGTTTTGGTTCTGGGAAATGGGGTCGGCATCATGTTTCAATTGAGATCGACCTCAAAAGAAAATATGGTGTAGTGGGGTCAACCCCATGGTTCTTCATGGGTCGACCCTCCAATCCTCATTTTTGGTTCTGGGAAATGGGGTCGACCTCAGGTTTTAACTGAGGTCGACCTCAGAAGAAAACATGATCATCATGTGGTCGACCCCATGGTTCCTCATGGGTCGACCCTCCATTCCTCAGTTTTGGTTCTGGGAAATGGGGTCAACCTCATGTTTCAACTGAGGTCGACCTCAGAAGAAAACATGGTCATGGAAAGGGGATTGTTCTTAAATGCATGTCTATTTATCTCATTTCTTTTTCACTTTTTCACAGACCTCATTTCTTTTTTGCTTCTTCACTTTGCTAGTAGGGTTTCATTTTTGTACATTAAAGATGATTTCACATACCTCATATATATTTATTATTATTATTGTTAAATATCCTTCATTCAACATATGTTTAACAAGTTCAACAAGACCCGTCGGTTGGCCCAGCAGACAACTCTTGGGGAGTCGTCCCATGCGCAGGGGCTGGCTTCCCATTCACACATATCGACTTCACAGGAAGGGGGGCTCCAGACACAAGCAGGGGCTTCAGCCTCACAGTTTGCACATGTACATTCACAGGCATCACCTTCACAGGTAGGAGGGTTACAGACACAGGCAGGAGCTTCAGTCTCACAGTCTGAACATGTACATTCACAAGTAGGGGCTTCACAATCAGGAGGGCTACAGACACCTCGTTCCTTACCAGATGCCGCAAACATCTCTAAGCATGCAGCCATCAGTCCTCAGACTCCTGGGAGTGCATCTTTAGTTGCTTCAGGTTTACAATGTTTTTTATTTCTTGAATTTTATTTGTATAATTGCATTCACTTCATCTTTTTTATTTTCATTTAGTTGGTACCACTAGACGTGGGAGAGGTCCTTCTAGGGCGACCAGCGTCAGGATCCTACCTCCACGCCAGACCTTTCCTATAGATCTAGAAGGAGGATCTTCAGTTGGTCCATATGCTCAGCAATTTACTACATATCTTGGAGTTTGTAATAGAGTGCATTGCAACCTATGGCAGCAAGACTACATTACCCTTCCTCCTGAAAAGAAGGAGGCTATTTTGAGATACCTATATGTAAATTTTTTTTAATTATTTAGGTTATATAATTGTTCATTTCTACAGTTATAATGACATTGATCATATATGATGATTATGCAGCAACATTTCACTTTTCTGCGGTCTCCAGCCATAGACGTCGACATTCTTCGGCATATGGGAGAAATGCAAAGGAAATAAAGGTCCCACTTGAAAAGAAAAGTAAGATTTTTTACTATTATGTAGTATTATTGCACACACATTCTTATGTAACTTGTGCTTGTGTATGATAGTATTTTACAGGACGACCATTTGAGGATGCATGTAATAATTTGCCACCAAGTTATGATTCTATTCAATGGCAGCACATGTGTGAGACATGGGATCGAGAAGATAGTAAGGTATTATTTTGTCAAATCCTTATTATTTGATGGGTTCAATTATTTAGGATATCACTATTTTTTTTCCTCATGAATACATCGAGTTAGTGAAAGAAATAAGTCTAATCGATCTCATTTATCAATGCCTTATTGAAGAGGGTGGATGAATATTCATCAATTAAGTAATGATTTTGTAAGTATTGATTTTAATTATTAATTTGATTAATTGATTTGACATTAGTATAGTCTGATTATAACTTTTAAATGTTAAATAGGTGCAAAAGGAAGGTCGTCATCCCACGCGTCCGGAAATGTTTCAAATGACGCAAGCTAGGACAACACCGGATGGCAGTGTCATGTGGAGCAATGAACAAAGTCGTCAAGTGATGGTAATGATGATTATAAATCATAATATTAATTCATACATTCAACTTATTTATGTACTAATTATCTTATATTAATTACAGGATCAGATGACCCAGTTGATGAATCCCACTCCCTCAGATGAATCAGATGGCACGACTCATCTTGTCGTACTTAGTCCAGAGGAGGCCTTCCGTCAGGTGTTTGGGAGGGATAGGCATGGACGGATCCGATGCGGTGGTCGAGGACAGACTTTGAGGAGTTGGTACGGGCCATCTGAGGGTGGTAGCAGTAGCAACACTACATATCAGCGTCTCCTACAGGAGCAATCTCAGCAGAAGTCTGAGATTGAAAGAATGAAAAAAATCATTGAAGATCAGGAGCAGAGATTAGTAGGACAGAGCACAGATATAGATGTTCGAGTGGAAGCTCAAGTGGCGGCTCAACTGGAGGCTCGAGTGGAGGCTCAACTGGAGGCTCGAGTGGAGGCTCGACTTGCTATGCTAGAGACACAGATGCTCCAAAGCATGGATCGACGATTGAAAGAGTATTTTGGTACTCATACGTCTGAACGTGCTGCACCAGCTGTGCCACCTGAGGATGAGAGAGAGGGAGATCAGGGAGATGGAGAGGATGAGGGTAATTTTGGTGAGGATGAGTGAGACTTGACTATTCATTTATGATCATGATTTTATGATGTAATACATTAAAATGTGAAATAAGTGTGATGTAATGGATTTAAATTTGAAGTACTATAGTTGTTTTAGAAAGAGGATTGTGAATGGTTTATGTATGTAGCTTTTCATGTAATACATTTAAATTTAGAGTTTTTTTAGTTATTTTGGAATGTGTTTTGTTAATGTAGTTTTTGTATAACAGGTTGTAACTTTGTGAAAAAGTAGTTTTTATTACAAATTTTTTAATCTGTGATCGACTATTGGGGACGGCTGTAACCGTCTCCAATAACACTATTGAGGACGGATCCTGCTGTCCCCAATAATACTATTAAAGATGGATGGAGCCGTCCTCAATAACCTCATTGGAGACCACTGCACTCTGTCTCTAATAGTATCATTGGAGACTAGTACGCATCCATCCCCAATAATTCTATTAGCGATTGCTTCTTACTTGTCTCCAATAATGTTATTCATGACGGCTCCATACCTGTCGAGAATACGCTTTTTTGAGATGTCTCTAACGTCGTCTCTAGTAGATGTATTGGCGACGGCTTTTTACTTGTCTCCAATAATGTTATTCAAGACGGCTCCATAGCCATCGTTAATAAACTTTTTTTAAACGGCTCCAAAATCATCTCTAATAATGTTATTGGCGACAGCTTTTTATCTACCTCCAATAATATTATTGGCGACGGCTTCTTATCTGTCTCCAATAATATTATTAAAGACGGCTTTATGTCCGTCGCTAATACACTTTTTTGAGACGGCTTTGTACCTGTTGCCAATAATTTAATTGGGACGGGGTATTGTCTGTCTCAATTAAAATTATTGGAGATGGACATTTATCCGTCTCCAATAACGTTATTGGGGATGGATGTTGCTTAGCCGTCCCCAATACTATTGGCAACGGGCTTATTAGGGACGGCCTAGCGACGGCCTTGTAGTCGTCCCTAATCATCAATTGGGATGGCTTTCTGATTATTGGCGACGGCTTGCAGCCGCCCCAATAACCTCTTTTCTTGTAGTGACAATAGTACTCACGTTTTACATGGCAACTTCGCTCCTCACCATATATTATGCAATGTGCATTTTGCTTCCTAATTTGTTGTCTTCTTCTCGAATATTGATGCTATTGCAGCAATTTCCCTTTTAAATATTTTCTGTGCCATATTTATTTGCTCTCGTGATTGGAATGTTTTACGAGGGTGTGATTCATTGGGGTCTGCGAGCCTCCTTCTCTTTCTCATTAAAATCATTGTGTATTTCTACCACTTCCAATTATGTAATTCTCCTTGATATGATCAAGATTTTTTAATTGATTAAATGTATATTTTTGAAACTATGTGCCTTTAGTCATTTGTAATTATTGTAATTATTTGAAATCACTCTCGGAGGCACAGCAGAAGTGTGGAATTACCAACAGAGCTAATAACGAAGAGGAGGATGAACAATGTGCATGAGATGCACTAAGGACACACATAGCGCTTTGTGATCAAGTCTTTTGGATAGAATTTGGTCCATGATCATCCAGTGTGGCTATTTCTATCTACGATATATATTCATTTCTGCACCTATTAGGTACATATTTGCATGCGATGTAAGTATATGCTAAATATATATGTGGGATGTGTATTATTTAATTATGAGACAACTCAAATAAAATTAAAAAGCTCCCTCTGTTACTAATATATTAAGTCGGTAAGTGTGAGGCAATAAGATTGACTCACTTGACCTTCCATCATTATAGGGCAGGCATCTTTTCTTGATATAGAATGGATTGGCGGAGTCACTCCGGGCTTACCTATATCAGGATTTGATATCTGGCCTATGACATGAAGATGTCACCGATGACTTGAAGACAGGGTATGCTTGGCCACCATAGGAGCATATCTCCAAATCAAACTCACCTAGTGATGATGGTGCTGACTTAACCAAACATCATGGTTGGCGGAGTCCATCTAGACCATGGTGATTTGGAGGCCAAATTTTGACGGGAATCACAAGAGTTGCCTACCATTTGGGCTTGGTATGATTGGTCGAGTCCCTCTAGGTCATGCCAAGATGCCAATTGGATCTCGATCCCCACTAGGAGTTTGCTGGAAACTTCCGATTCAGAAGCTAGAGGGTGTCATGTGTCTTTTGAGAAAATTGAGATAAAAGTCCATATCTAAATTTTCTATGAATCTAAAAGTCTACATGTTGTTCATTATTGCTACATCTTTATTTTTCAGAAAAATGTCGCTTGCAAACTCACTCTGTGGCATATTAGATGTCAAGTGTCTCACTGGTCGTAACTACACTGATTAGCTTCGGAACCTGAGAATTTTTCTTATGGCAGAGAAAATTGCATATGTCCTCGATGAGATCGTGTCCGAGCCAATGGAAGGCGCTAGTGAGGAAGATGTTTCTCACTATAAGAAGTATAAGGAGGACTCGGTTCTTGATCAATGTTATATGTTAGCCTCCATGACTCCCGAGCTGCAAAGACAACATGAAAAGATGGATACTCAATCCATCATGCTACATCTCCGCACCTTGTTTGAGGAGCAGGGACGGACTCAAAGATATGAGATATCAAAGAGTCTGTTCAGGACAAGGATGGGAGAAGGGGCATCAGTTCAGAACCATGTCCTGAAGATGATTGAGTGGATCGAGAAGCTCACAGGCCTATGACTTGTCCTAGAGGATGACCTGTGCATGGATCTCATACTTCAATCCTTTCTAGATTCCTTTTCACAGTTCATTATGAATTTCAATATGAACAAGATAGTGGCAACTCTACCTGAGCTCCTTAATATGTTGAGGGAAGCTGAGGGTTCCATCAAGAAGGAGAAGCCAGTTCTCCATGTTGATGAGATCAATAAGAAGAGGAAGGCATGAAAAACCCTTAGGAAGGGCAAAGGCAAAGGCAACAAATCGGGAAAGACAAAGGTTGTCAAGAAAGACCCGGTCAAGGACAAAGGAAAGTGCTTCCACTGCGGCAAAGATGGGCATTGGAAGAGGAACTGTAAGGAATACCTTGCAAAAAAGGCAAAGCAGAAGCTTGGAGAAGCTTCAGGTATATTCATGATTGATCTCCATTTGTCAGAAAATTATGATAATGCATGGGTATTAAATACCGCATGTGCATCTCATATTTGCAATTCGTTGTAGGTTCTGACAAAGTGTAGGAGACTGGCAAAGGGTGAGGTCGACTTAAGAATGGGGAACGGAGCAAAAGTTGTTGTTGCTGCTATCAGAGAAGTCAACATTTTACTATCTTGTGGAGTCACACTTGTATTAGATACATGTTACTTTGTTCCTTCTATCATAAAAAATATCATTTATGTTTCATGTTTGACTAAAAATGGATATAAGTTTGTTTTTGAGAACAATGGTTGTTCATTGATTTTGGATGATGAGATCATTAGTAAAGGAACATTGATCAATGGTTTGTTTACATTAGATGTTGTTTTGCATGTCATGAATGTTGGTATGTCTAAAAAAGAGAGAGATGAGGTGAACGAGGCTTACCTATAGCACTATGGGCTAGGTCATATCCATGAGGGTAGAATTCAAAGGTTGCTAAAGGATGGATATTTAGATCCATTTGATTATGAATCATATGCAATCTGTGAATCTTGCCTTCAAGGAAAATTGACCAACTCTTCATTTAGTGGAACTGGAGAAAGAGCTTCTGAGTTACTAGAACTCCTACTACTGATGTATGTGGACCTATGTCCATACAAGCCAGAGGTGGATATTCTTACTTTATTACATTCACTGATGACTTCTCAAGGTATAGACATGTGTACTTAATGAAGTACAAGTCTGAGGCCTTTGAAAAATTCAAAGAATATAAAAATGAAGTAGAAAATGAGACTGGAAAGAGTATCAAAATTCTTCATTTAGATCAAGGAGGAGAGTACTTGAGTATAGAGTACACCCAATTTCTGAAGAACCATGGGATTCTATCCCAATGGACTCTTCCTTACACACCTTAGCTCAACGGTGTATCGGAAAGGAGGAACCGCACACTGTTGGATATGGTGCGATCCATGATGAGTTTTGCCAACCTACCCATGTCATTCTAGGGATATACTCTAGAGACCGCAGCTTACCTTCTGAATAGAGTTCCAACTAAGATGGTAGTATCTACTCCATATGAGATATGGAAAAGGAAGAAGTCCGATCTTAAAGTTATTAAGATTTGGGGTTGCTCTGCCCATGTTAAGAGACACAATCCCAATAAGTTGGAATCAAGGTCAGAACGGTGCATATTCATGGGATACCCCAAGGAAACTTGTGGGTATTACTTCTATCACCCCAAGGACCAAAAGGTCTTTGTTGCCAAGAGAGCAGTGTTTCTTAAGAAGGAACACATTCTTGGTGGAAACAGTGAGAGCGTGATAGAATTGAAAGAGGTTGGAGAGCCTAGATCAAGCACCATTCTACAAGAAGAGTCTGTTCAGGTACCTATCACACAAAATCCAATTTTGTGCAGGTTAAATAGAGTTTCGATCCCTCCTGAAAGATATGTGGGACATATCAAGGGAAGGACTCTGAGGATATTGATCCTCAAACCTACGAGGAGGCTATTATGAGCATAGACTCTAGGAAATGGCAAGAGGCTACGAATTCGGAGATGGATTCCATGTACTCCAACCAGGTTTGGAACTAGTTGATGCACCTGCGGGTATTGTACTCATTGGGTGCAAATGGATCTTCAAGAAGAATATTGGAGTAGATGGAAAGGTAGAGACCTTTAAGGCAAGACTTGTGGCAAAAGAATATCGTCAAAGACAAGGTGTTGACTATGACGAAACCTTCTCGCCCGTCGCCATGATAAAATCTATCAAAATTTTATTGGCCATTGCAGCATACCATGACTATGAGATCTGGTAGATGGATGTAAAAACTGCATTTCTCAATGACAATCTCGAGGAAGAGGTGTATATAATACATCATGAAGGATTCGTTTCCAAGAAAAGTCTAGATAACTTGTGCAGGTTGCTTAAGTCCATTTATGGACTAAAGCAAGCTTTCCAAAGTTGGAACATAAGATTTGATGAGGTAATCAGATCTTATGACTTTGTTAAGAATGAAGATGAGCCTTGTGTATACAGGAAGGTAAGTGGGAGTGTTATTATTTTCTTGGTGTTGTATGTGGATGACATCCTCACATTGGGAATGATGTTGGAATGCTATCCACAGTTAAGACTTGGTTATCAAAGAACTTCTCCATGAAGGACTTAGGGGAAGCATCTTACATTTTGGAGATTTAGATCTATAGAGACAGATCTAAGAGGATGCTTGGCTTGTCCCAGTCTTTGTACATAGACACCATAGTCAAAAAAATTGGCATGGAAAATTCCAAAAGAGGTCTCATACCATTGAGACATGTAATTTCTCTTTCTAAGAGTATGTTCCCAAAGACTTTAGAAGAAAGGGCATACATAGATAGAATACCCTATGCATCTGCTATAGGATCTATCATGTATGCAATGTTATGTACTAGACCTGATATAGCGCATACTCTAAGTGTTACGAGCAAGTATGTCACACCCCGACGCGGAATATCGGAACGTGAGATAGTTGCAAGTAAGCGAGTACAGAGCGTATAATAGACATCAAACCATTGGACAAAGAATAAACGCTAAAACAAATATATTTCATTAATAATTCCTCAATGTCTATTACAACCACTAATATCAGAGCCGTTTCATAGGGCCCAAATGACTCTATTACATTGAATGAAAGTAAAAGACTAAACTAAGACTCTAATATAGTATTAATGCTCCAAGGTACTCTTGATTCACTCCTGGTCATTCCCATCCTCATGAGTGTAGGTATCTTCTTTGGTTTCACCTGAGAACACATATCAAATAACGTAGGGTGAGCGATAACGCCCAGTAGGACTTAAATCTCATGATCATGCATGCTTTAAATGATTAATATATTAAATAGCAAAATAACTAGTGATAGAGAGCAAGAGTCTAGTATTGTCAAGCAAGTGATAGCACGATAACATGATTCATATAGCACGAATATCAAGTATAGAACAAAGAGCAGGATGGCCATAGCACAATATAGTCTACGATAGCACAACGAGTCGAGTATAGCATAGCACTTTGTTTGTCATATGGATAGTCGAGATAGATAGAACTTGAGTGTAATGCCAAACACTCTGGTCAATTAACTCCCGCGGGAACTAGCACTTTTGGGCGCACCTCCCTGGACCAGACTGGGCCCTTTATATTGCCAAGCATTAGTCATATTGTTTATCTTTAGACAATCAGTCAAATGGCCATAGAGAGTACCAAGAATAGATGAGAGTATTAGATGAATAGGCGAGAGTGTAGAGAACGTGAATAGATGAGCGAATAGAATATAGATGAGAACTATAGGTCAATGCTCATGAAACAACGTTGAATAGGCGATAGTAACAGTTGCACAACATGCATGATTTGGTGCTGGCAGTCAGGTAGAATTCACTAACCAACCATTGACCATGCTACGAACATAGTCCAGAGGTCCGACATGATCTCATGATAAGAGAGAGAGCATTCTAAGGCCGTTTGGATCTTACTGATCCCTAAAGGGTATCATAGGTATTGAAGGGACAACCAGCTCGTCGACCATGTGGGAATCCATGGATAGAGGAGACTTACGGAGCTCTTGAACAAAGATTCACTAGTCCGACCGAAGGAATATCCGACGGAGAGTTTGTCCAAGTCAAGAGAAAATGTATATAGAAACAAAATGCTCGACGTTCCAGAGGAATTCTAGAACAGTGGAGCGTTGGTAATGGTATTCCAAAACATCGCGAGAAACGAAGACATATCCATTAAAAATAAAGCAATTTAAATACATTATTGAAGTAAATTACCAGATATATTATGAGATATTTTCATGCCTAGTCAAGTCATAATGGATGGTTACAAGTATATGCATGTGATAAAGAGAATCGTAGATATGAAAAGATCATGTGCATGACTTTTAATTAACTATTACATATCCATGTTTAACAGCATCGTTTACTGTGTTTAAAACAGTTAACAGGGTATGTGGTCACTGTAGAAAGATGAGATCCATAAAAATTTAGGGTTTATGTACAAAAGTACAGAAGGCAACGTACCCCTATAAGGAACGCGACAGGGTACATTCAAAACGCGACAGGGTCTTTCAAGGAACGTGACAGAACCGTCTGGGACAGACAGACAGAATGCGACGCAGAGTCCGATCGTGTTTAGAACGAGACGGGTTCCTTGTCGCGATAGCTCGTGAGAATGCGACCTATCGGGCCGTCGCGTTCTCAAGGTCTATGCCTGAACCCGAAAAGGAAATAGCAATGCCTTGGATTACGGTCCATGCTTTCCAAGGATTGACATAGAGGTAATCAAAATCTCGGTGTACAGTGTATGAAAAATCATGAAACAAGTTTTAAATGAAACTAAACATGCGAGGGTATAACTAGTAAAGATGAATTAGAAACTTATCATGGTATTGATAGGCTTTGATCAGGTTCTTTCACGAAGAACACAAAACATGATGCAGTGATGAAAAAAAATGAATTCGGGCAAGATACTTAATAGAAATTGGGGAAAAAGATGGCAAACGGTTCCTGACAACAAGTAGTATCTACAGTAAAATTTGCATAGCACGAGGTCAAGTGTGGAGAGAGATCTAAGGTGATTATAAGGGTTCGGGAGCATGATATTAACAGAAATTTCAACATCAAAATCTCAAGATAGGGTCGATGAAAATTAGGGTAAATAGATAGCTTTTGTTCCTGATGTAAAGAACATCCTACAGACGAGAGTAATTTAGTTTTGCTTGTGAGACTGCCTACCTTTGGGTCGATTTGGCTTCTAGGGCTTAGAACTCAAAGAACAATTGGTAGATCTTTGAGCAATCCTTCTTCCCAGCAATTCCCTTCTCCTTTGGCCTCTCCTCCACGTCCAGGAAGTCTCAGCAATGCAATAGGGTCGGCCAAGAGGTATTGGGGGGTGTATTTAAGCATCTAGTAAATTTAATTCTTATTTCAACTCTAACTTCTATTAAATTCTGAATTTCCCTTGTTTTATCCCACCTTCCTAGCTTTCCTTCTCCTAATTGGGTTAGGTTGGGTTCCAATTTCGTGGCTAGCTAATTAGGGTAGGGTTATGAGTCAAATTCCAACATATATTAACTATTTTAATGATTTACTTGCTCTTTTTAATTTAGGAAACATTAATATTATGAATTTAGGGCATTTTTCTCTTATTCCAAATTTCACTCTTATTTTGGCCCAATAACTTTTATATGAACTATTTAGCAAAGCCCATTACTTCTATTTATTTAATGGGTTTTAATTAAATCACTTTTCTTTAAAGTTTTTGATTTATTTATTTATTAAAAATATCGGGTTGCTACTAAGTATCAGACAGAATTAGGTTTGGAACACTGGAAGGCAGTAAAGTGTATCCTTAAGTACTTAACAAGGACTAATGATCTTTTACTAGTATATGGAGGAGGTGGCCTCAAGGTTGAAGACTACACGGACTCAAGTTTCCAGTCTGATATCGATGATAGCAAGTCTAACTCATAGTATGTTTTTATCCTGAATGGAGGAGCAGTAAGCTGGAAGAGTTCTAAGCAAGAGACTACTGCTAACTCGACTACTGCGGTGGAGTATACTGCTGCTTCAAAAGTAGCAAAGGAAGTTGTCTGGATGAAAAAGTTCATCGCAGATTAGGAGTGGTGTCTGGCCATGGGGAGTCAATTTCATTATTTTACGACAATAATGGGGTGATTGCTCAAGCAAGGGAACCCAGGTCTCACTAGAAATCGAAGCACGTTCTAAGGAGGTTCCACTTGATCAGAGAGATCATGGCATGTGGTGATGTAGCGGTGAAAAGAATTTCATCTGATGATAACATTGCGGATCCACTGACAAAGCCACTGACTCAAATTGTTTTTGAGCGACACCGAGGTCTAATGGGGATCAGACATGTAGGTGATTGGTTTTAGGTCAAGTGGGAGATTGCTGGTTATAGGTGTGCTGCAAGCCAATTCACGTGAGTGATGGTACTTGTAATTATGTACAATCTCTTTTGGTAATATTATAATGATATTTTCTCACAGTATTTTCTAGGTGTATGTATACTGTGATGTTCATGGGTCTGTGTAATGAGAATTGGATCATGATGAGATCATGATAATGAGGTTGATCTTCTTTAAACATAGATACTAAATATTCCTAGTCATAGGTTACTCAAGAAAGACATTGAGATGAACAGACAAATCGGTATTCCATATACCCGTCCATGTGATGGAGGCAGCTGGTCTCACAGCTGCTTGTGTGGAGACACTAGGGATATGATGCAGGTGTTGATTAGAGAATGAGTTCACTGAATGATTCATTCTCAGAATGTTGTATGGTTAATGATACATGATTGTCAGACAGTGATTCTATAGTCCCAGTTGTGAAACTGGTCCTTAGACTTGAGACACCAAAGATGACAAAATTCGAGGGCCTTACAGACGACATGCCTGTCGCATTCCCAACCAGAACGCGATAGCCATCCCGTCGCCTTTAGAAGGCGACGGCCCGATATGTCGCACCCTTTATCAGAAGGTGGCTGACCAAGGAAATGAGGGTGTTACACTCTTGATCATCCCCATCCACGCTTGTGTTGTCTTACTCATTAGACTCACCTAAAATAGTCATGGATAACACTTGATGAGCGATAACGCCCATTAGGTGTCATATAGCAATGAATACAAGTATCACACAAGAACGAGTAATGGCCATATAACACGTATAATTCAACTCAAGTCAAGTAACAAGTATAGTCTATCACTTTCACGAGTTTGATTGTCTTACATAGATAGAGATAGTATAGCACTTGGGTGAATGTTAAACACCCTGGTCATTTAACTCATGTGGGCAAATAGCACTTGTGGGCACTCCTCCCAGGACCATAGCGAGCCCCTTTAATTTCCAAACATTAGTCATGTTTCTTATCTTTAGACAATCAATCAGAACCATATAGAGTACCAAGAGTAAATGAGAAGAGTAAATGAATAGACGAGAGTATGAAAGAAAGAAAATAGATGAAATAGAGTGCCAATAGATGAGAGTTTCTGGATTAATTAGAAACATACAAGGGTCATGCACGAGAAATAGTATGAGAAGATTATGATAGTAAACCACTGCAAATAGTACTCTCGGGTATTGGAAGTTTGGTAGAGAATGCAGTTTACCTCCTAGCTGCGACCAGAACTCAGTCAAGGAGTCGAGCACGTTAATCAGAAAAGGCATGGTCCCTCTGTCGGTCGCATTATTAAGGCGGTCAACAGATAGGGTGCGTTCACAGAAATACAATCTAGGCTGGTTGGATCATGTTGTATAGGTCCAACATGGTCCCTAAAGATGTTCAGATGTTAATGGTACAATCAACTCGGCATCCTAGAGAAATTCTAGTCTCACAGAGACTTATAGAGGCCTTGGAGAAGGAGTTCCAGTTCGATAGGAGGAATACCCGACGAAGGGTTCTCACAACGTCAAGAAAGGTGTTGAAACAGTTGCTCGATGTTCTAAAGGACTTCTAAGCGTATCATTGGTAACGGTGCTCCAAAACAACGATAGAAAGCAAAAATAAGTCCTTTATTATATAGGGGCATATTTACAAAATTCTGATCTATTAACTAGATAATTTATGAAGTATTTTAGGACATATTTGAGTTTCAAGGGTATGAGTGCAATTTTTGAGACAATCATGAGATTAGATCAATTATATCATAAGAAGATTGAGAGAATCATCAAGACTTGATTAACATATTATTTCAACATAAATCAAATTCTAATGGGTTGAACAATCATTTTATGAGTCTAAATATAAGTTAAATGCATTGTCCATGGGTTAAAACAAGGAGTCAAAATCGACAGTCAGAACACGACGGGGTGAACAGTCGCATTCAGAACGCAGTTTAGGGTTACGGTGCATTTTTATTAAGTTAACGCATCGGGTTAGGGTGCCGCGATCAAAACTCGGTGTATGGTGCCATCGCGTTTCGGATGCGGTCACCAGGGCCACCGCGTTCAAATGTAGAAATCCCGATCGTGACACAAGGGTAAAGAAACATTTAAATCTCAAAGTATAGTGCATGAAAAATTACCAAACTAGTCTTAACTTGAAGCTAACATGCTTAAGGACAAGTAGAAACAAGAAATTTGACATGAAAACATGGATTCAACAATATTTAACATGAAGATCAAAGGGTCAGGTATATGAATCAAGTTGAACTTTAGATGCAAAATACTCTTTGTATGGATAGTAAAAAATGGGGAAAATGTGGGGATTGTGTTTCTGATATCAAGATCAACTTACAAAAAGATTTAATAAGATTTTGCTTGAGAGATTGTCTACTTTTGGATGAAATTGGGACTTTAGGGCAAAAACGTGAAGAACTCCTTATAGATCTTCTAGGGCTCTTTCTTCCCATGAATTTCTCTTCCCATAGCCTTCCCTTCACGTCATAGAGAGTCTCCAAGTAGAAATAGGGTCGGCCATGAGGAGTTTGGGGTGTATTTATAGAGAGCGACTTTTTATTTCCAATACAACTCTAATTCCTCTTAATTTCACGTTTATCTGTATCTCCTGGCCTTCCAATCTCTAATTGGGTTGGGATAAACATGGGAAAACATGGCCAACATGTTAGGATAGTGATAGGACTCAAGTTTAGATAATTATGATGGTTATTTAAACTTATCTTTCACATTTAAATAAGGGGATAATGAGCATTCCGAATTAATAATATTTTCCTATTATTCTAATTTTATAACTCCTATTTTGGCCCACTAATTTTATTATAGACCATTAGTTAAGCCCATTATCTATTTTAATTAATTGGATTTTAATTTTTTTTCCCATTAGAGTTTAATTAACTAAAATTTATTATTAATTAAAATAACTTGGGTTACTACATTATATGAGATGATGAGTTTTGGGCATGTTTGCTTGACTTATTGATTGAGTTGTATATGGCTTCATGGATTTACTATTATGTTGATTTTGAGGGTCTAAATTGTGTGATCAAATGTGAAAAGATGTGTGTTAGAGTGGCCTAGATATGAGTGCTTTAATGGCAAAACAATCAAGGAAGACAAGGCTAGAATTGAACTCCAAAAAACTTAACTTTCATATTGACGGTCGATAGATGGGATTGCTCCGGTCGATAGATTTTCGCAGGGCACCCAGAAAGGAAATCAGGGATCGTCCAGTCGATCGATGTAAGTAGGTCTCATCGACAATTTTTCACAACGTGTCCAGTCTAGTTCTAACGGTAGGACCAATCGACTGATGGGTTTGCGGCAGTCGACTGATGCTGACTGAGTCTAAATATGGACTTTCCAATTAGAGTTCATTCAAGCATGAACTCTTGCTAAATCACAAGGCTTTGTTGGAGAACTGTAAATACAACATGTTATCATCATTTTGGATGATTTTCCAAGACTTCTAAGTTAGAATTTGTGCCTTAAAGGTTAGAAGAGAGGTTTTTGAGCCCTAGGAGAGGCCAGTCAAAGTCCTGTATGTGCTGTAACAATCTAATAAATTCAAGATCATTTCAAAGGGATTTCTCTATGTTCTGGAGAGTTGTTGATCACCAAGTGGACATGGGAAAGACATCTCCAAATCGAGGTGTTCATTTGGAGTGTTCTACATCAACCAAACTATTGCTTTGTCTACATCAAGTGTTCTACTTCGAGCATGGATCTAAAGAGCTTGAAACTGACAGGGGGAAATTCGTTCATATTGTTTATTTAATTGTTCTTGTTGTCTTTATTTGTTCTTTCAATTTGAACAACAGTGTGTTTGTGGGTTCTATTTTTGTGGCATACACGTATGTGTGTGTTGGTCTGTGTTTGCACAGTGTGGTCATATTACTGTGTGTGTACCCGTTAAACATTAAACAAGATAAGTGTGTGTGGGTCTCACTATTTTGAGGGGTGGAGTAGACGAACCTTCTATGTTGCCAAACCACCTTAAAAATCCCATGCGCATTGTGTGGTTTGCATCAGTATCTTCTATGTCCATTCTACGTATGCATAGGATTGGGAGTTTCGCCTAATCATTTTGCATTTTTTTCTGTGCCAAATTAGTGTTGATTAGTTGAATTCATAGGCAAATAAATTTTCAATTGGGCAGGAGCAATTCACCCCTCCCCTCTTCCTCCGTCGGCTAGCTTAAATCTCAACAATTGGTAACAGAGCAATACCTTAAATCTTAACAATTAGTATCATAGTAATACCTTGAATCTTAACAATTGGTATCAAAGTGGGGCTTAGACATACATGAGAGATCCTAAGAAGATGGCTAGTTAAAGTTTTAATACCTTGAATATATTACTTTGCATAATGAAACCTGACAAGACTTATCATGTTGATATGTGTGGATCCACCAAGGAGCTATGAGAAAGGCTGGAGGACATCGTCAAAGGAAATGCTCAAACTCAATCTAAAAGAGCAATAGAAAATTCAAAGCACTTGGACAATTGCTGCTTTATGTCAATGAAGGAAAGTTCAAGCAAGGAAAACTTTGAACCCGAAGGATTTTCATATGAAGAATGGGAAGCTGCTTCTTCATTCATGCTTGATAAGTTTAGAAAGATTAAATTTAAAAACAAAAGTCTGAAAAAGAAAATCCATGGTTGTTTACATAGTAAGGATACATTCTCTTCATGTGAAAATTTAAAATTGAAACTTGAAGAATTAAATCAGGCTCATAAAGTCCTTGCTAGGTAAATTCACTTTGTATGAAGATGAGGCAGAGAGGTTGACTCATGTTGAAGAGTAGAATAACTCCCTGAGAAATGAAGTTGATGAGTTAAAGAAACAAAATGAAATCTTACTCTCTAAAGTTCATGATTTCCAACAAAACATCCAACATGATAACACACATTTGAAACATGAATTCTTTGATGCCTTAAATGAACAAGAAACTTCAGAATGAAGCATAAAATGAATCACTGAAGTAAACTGAGCTTGAAAAGCCCTTGTGTAGCGTCGTGGCCATTCGGATCTGGTTTAATGGTTAGTGTGTGGTGCTCGTGGCCAATGTGGGGTCATTGATCCTTGGTTGAGGTTACCGTGTGTGGTGTAGGTGTTGGGGGTGGAGGTTTGAGCCCAAACAGCCCATAGTTTTTCTGGTGAAGAAGGTGATGGGGTAGGTCATCGCATTTTGAACGCAACAGCATCCTACGTCTCGTTCTTCGTATCGATTTTTGGCTCGTTTGTTGTGTTGTTTTTTAACGCGTCGGGTTGGTACGTCGCGATTAGTTACGCGATGCTTGCCTACGTCGTATTCTTCAAACCGCCTTTCTAGCGTGGGCTTCTGATTGGCGACGGTGTGTTCAGTCACATTTAAGGTGTTTTAAATGTGACGCCTGCCTTCGTCGCGATTTAGACTCGCATTTATTACACTGGGTTTGGTTCAGACTGAGCAGAGTTGGCTCTGTCCGACCGAGGAGAGGAGCTACTGCGGAGTTTTGTGGCATTTCTAGCATTTTCGGCCTCCATGTGGCTAGTCAGGCGCAGGTTCCACGCGAGGAGGGCGTTCGGAGTGTGGGAACGCCAACGATGTGGCGTTCTTCAAGTTATTCGTACTCTTTGAGTTGGCAGGGAGACTTTCTTTGTGTTTTATTTTGATTTAAATGCTTTGGAGCTTTGCAAATCATGCTAGGATAGTGTGTGGTGGTATATCTTGTGTTTTCATGCATTAAGTGTTAGTTTAAATGATGTGTGGAATGGAATTCTGGAGGAAGGAGGGGACCGGTGGTTTTTCCTAGAAAGACGACCGTTTGACCCTCGCATTTTTGTGTGAACGCAACGGGGTGCTTCGTCGTGATTCAGGTTCCAATTGGTGGTTGGTATCGATTGGTATGAATGCATCACATGTGTACGTCGCGTTCATGCAACATATTGGTTTGAAGGCAACACTATGGGTCGTCGCGTTTATGAGTTTCTGCATCGATTGATGTGGAGGCGTCGGGTTGTCCCGTCGCGTTTAGCGCTTCGATTGGTAAGTGGTATATCGGTTGTCATGAAGGCGATGACGTGGTCTATCATGTTCATGAGCTTTGACCAGTAGGTTAATGGACTGTTTTGAAGGTGATGTGTCAGGCCGTCGCGATTTTTATAGGCGACATCTGTGTCCATCGCGTATTAGCTTCCGAAGTGTGCACCGTGGTTGTTGGGTAGTGAGGGTCTTGTGTTGACCTAGCCCTAGTTTTCTAGTGTGCTGTTAAGGTGTTTAAGTTGATTAATGTTAGTAAAGTATGTTGTAGGATTAATGAGTTGGATTTTGGCTGGTTAGTGAGTTATGTTAATTATGTTAATCATGTTAATTGTGTTATTATATTATGGTTATGTGGTCTATGTGTATAGAGGTATGAGGTTGCTATGAGGTCATGAGATGACCAATGATGAGCAAGTTTAAAAGGTGTAATATAGTGGTATATGAATATAAGTTTATGATTGTGTTATGTATTCGGTGTGGCTTGTGTGTTTGTCAAGTTTGGTGGTCCGACGCCTATTTCAGAATGCCTCTTCAATCGGGTACCCTAGGTTCTATGTGAGCTAGGCACATTATGGTACGTTGTACTCAGAGTTTGTCCCAGTACTGTGTGTACCGTAGAGGTCTTTGTCATCTTCCTGGACACCCTCACTCCTGTGTTTGAGTTGTACGTCCGGCTGAGGGAAAGAAGACAGTGGGACAACGACTTGTGTGTTGTAGTTGTGTTCGGTCGCTTGTAGCACGCTTGTGGTTGGGGGTACAAACACCAGTAGACGTATTGGGCCCTAGCTAGTCCTGTGTTTCCAGTGCCTCACTTTAAGGAGCTCAGGCCAGAGTCTCTAAAGGTGCCAGACATGGGTTTGCAGTGGTGTGGCCTGCAGGTGTGGTGTTGGTTGGTCTCCACAGTTCTTTGGCTTTACATTGTGGTTGTGGAGCAACAGTTGGACCTTACGTCTGTGACTGCGAGATAGAGAGGTAGTTTTTGTGTGGTGTTGACCGGGTTGGATACTGGCGTCATGAACCAGTAGTCTTTACCCGCGTGGTGGCATCGTTCCTTCTGACTTGAGCTTTTCAGTGGTTGTGGTTGTGGTTGTCAGAGGTGACTCTTCGGTTGTGGTTTGGTTGTGGTACCTTGTGGTTTCAAGTACCTGTACCCTTCGTGGGTAGTTGGTTGTTGTGGCACGTTGTGTGCCGGTGTTTTAGGTTGTGTGGTGGAGCTGTACTTCATGGAGGACTTGTTGTGTGACCCTCCACTTGTAGTGTTTTGACCCTTTTGTGGGTAGTCCTCCGATGTGTTTGTTATCGTGGGTTGTGTGGTGGACTGATTCCTTGTGGTCAGTCCTATTACCGTGCGTTGGTGGTTGGGCTGTGTGGCCTGTGGTTTACTTGTCGGTTGTTGTGGGGGACTGGTGTCCCCACACTAGTCTCATAATTTCCTTTATTTCCTATGAGTTGTGTTGGTTAGTGGGTTTATGGTTAAATGCAGTTTAATTATGTTCATTGTTAGCACATTCTACTTTAGTAGTGCTCTTGTTAGTGTTGTCAGTGAGGCCCTTAGTGGTTGAGGTCTCGGTTGTTGTGTTTAATGGTTCTAGTTTGTGTTGTTTTTAGGAGGTCCCTGTTGAGCCTGTGACTTGTTGAGGATCACTCCCTTACAGTTCCTTTTAGGTGTTAGCCGTGGGTTTGGCTTGCGGTGGCGTTGTGGCAGACTTGTACCACTAGTAGTTGAGTTGTAGTTGTAGTTGTGTAAACTTTGCTCCCTCGGAGTATGCCCCAGGTAGTTGTACTTTTCTCTTGGATGTGTAATAATATATTGGGACAATGTAATTGATGCAAATGAGAATAAATGTGTGTACTTTATTGCCTATTATGCTTTTGTGGTTGTCTTTTACATTCTTACTGGACACTTGTGTGAACTATCCCTTGCGAGACTTTGGTCCGTTCGCGGGAGGCAGGTCTGGATATGGAGCCTAATTGGGCATAAGTATCCAGGGTTGCTACACCTTGCACGATCATGATATGCTATATAATAACTAAAGCTTGAAGCTGAAAATAAATGTAACGACCCTCTTTACATCGGTACGGTTCCACCAACCCACGTCGATATAGAAAGCATCGCCACAGTGGGACATTTACCCAACACTAGTACAATAGGCTGAAACATACACAAATATATGTATATCACATGACAGCGGAATTTAAAGAACTAAAAAGAAATCTTATTCCATCATCCACATTCTATTCACAGTCCGTATAGTAGAAATGAGAATTAACTTTTCATAATTGAAATAAAATAAATACATTGTCCACATGAGACTACACAGAGTCTTTATTACATACTATGAAGTAAGGAAAAGTACAATGCTAAATCCACAACAATCTCTCCTACTCTCGCTCCGAGTCGCTCCTAACGATCTCCTCGGAAGAAGTAGAAACGTCTGCACCTGTACGCCGAAGCAAGAATGAGTTCAAAAGAACTCAACAAGTAACACCAAGCATACTAAACATACATGCATCAAGTAATCTCCATATTCTTATGCTACACCATTTACACATAATGCATTGAAGTGACAGTTTTTCAAATGGAAACCTATGCATGATTTCTACACATTTTACACATTTCATAACAACTAATTTAACATGAATTCTAAGATAATTTTTCACATAGTTAACACATTTACATTAGTGAAAAGCTCGCTGTTTTACTACTATTATGTCACATTCACAAGAAATTTATCCTTTTTGCATGTTTTTGTAAGAATTTCATGAACACATATTCACTTACACAGGTTCACAATTTACACATTTCCTTTCACTTAAACACATTTTCACTTTTCCTTAATGTTGTGACACATAGCCCAAACCACTTTAGAAGGACACACACTAATCACATCACATATCAATCACCTAGGCATTCCAGTGATTAATCTTAGTTACTGCGCATTCGTCTCATGTTCGCACATTTACATTCTTCAGTATTACCTAGCATGGTACTACTGTCTTCAGTATTAATCAAGTTTTACAACAATTCTAATCATTCTGAAATTTTGCAGAATTAAACACTAATCATATTAGCATGCATTAATTATTAATATCTAACATAAAACAATTTTATATAGCTATTGTCATCAGTTCAGTACAGAAATTTAACCAGAAATTCATCACAGTTTAACCATCATGCATACCAAGATTTACATTTTTCTGAATTACGCATAATTTCTGAAAATTCTAACAGTGATGTTATCAAATGTAAAAATAGCCAAACTGACATAAATTTTCATTATTCAGACTCACAACTTATTACATACATGAATACTGATAGTACTAATTGTATCTCAATTTATAGGAATTTAACTAGTTTCGCATGAATTCTTAACTTTTCTACATTGAGTAGACATATTAACTATTTTTCGATTCAGAAAATTTAATAAACTATACAGATATTATAAATTTCTCAAATTTTTATATCATGCATTAGATCTCATAAATAGTGTACAAAAATTTCATGGCATTTAAATTCTATACATATTTCATAAACGATATTTTTTTTCAAGATTAAAATTCTGTCGGTAGCACAGTCAAAGAATTTTAATAATTAGGGCAATTTACAAAAATTCACCATAACTCACAGTACACCCAAACATGTATATTTACATATTATATGAATTTTTACTGTATATCCTCATGCGGAAAAACTCAAAAATTAGCTTATAGAAAGGCAGATTTGCACACTGTTGCAGTCTGAAGAACTTGACGGCATGGGGTAGCCGTCTATAGGTTAACGGTAGTATATGATGCCGCCAACACATGATATTAGCGGCAAGGGATCTTGCCATTAATGTCATGTCTGCATAAACACAGACTGAACGCTAACAAATCACTTGAATGGGGGGTTCCAGGACACGAGAAAAATCCGTAAAATTCCTGGGACATACTAGACACATGTAGGGTTAATGTGAGTGGGGTACTTGCCTCTTGTAAAATCCAGAAGTGACGATTCAAGCCGGAGAAGCCCTCCTCGGCCTGTGCCAAAGAGTCTTCAAATCCCTCCTTCTTCGGGTTCTCTGTTGATCTTCACTGCACACCAGCGTGGGGAAGTCGTTCCCGGATGTTCAGAGTTGTCACCAGTCGATGCAGATCACCGGATGAAGCCTCCCGAAATCAGATCTCTCAGGTTCAAGTTGGGGTTTTCACATAGAAGAGCTAGGTTTTTGACCCAAGAGTCAAAAGGGATGGATCTGGCCGAAAACTGGGTATTATAAAGGGTTGGGGGTCGGACATGCTAAAGGGGTAAGTCTCAGAGCCGTTGGGAAGGGTTTCTAAAACAAAAGGCTAAATTTCTGGAGGCATTTCCGGATCTGGAAACGTAACTGGTCTGGGATATTGGCACCCATATCTATGGTCGCCTATCCAAAGTGGGCGTCCATCGATATTGCCGCCTAAACCTAGTAAACGTCAGCAGATGTTGACGCCGACTGGCCGAAAAAATTTCACTTGAAATATGCAGAATTTACAACACCACACACACACACATATATATATATATATATATATATATATATATATATACTTGTATACAATAATACTAATTCATACAATTTGTATAAATAAATACTTATGCACAACAATCTATACATCAATAGTATACACTTATACGCATACATATATACTTAAGCAAGCAAGGTGAAAATCAAGGGCCTTGCACCCTCTCCCCCTTAAAGAAACTTCATTCTCGAAGTTAGACTGACACTACTCAAACAACTGAGGATATTTCTTTCTCATCGCATCCTCAAGCTCCCAAGTAGCCTCCTCTCGCGAGAAGTGACGCCATAAGATCTTTACTGACCCAATGCTCTTGTTCCGGAGATGTTGAACCTTCCGATCAAGAATAGCTACTGGTTGCTCTACATAAGAAAGATATGGCTGGATTTCCACTGGCTCATGGCTAATAACATGAGACGGATCTCTGACATACTTCCTGAGCATAGATACGTGAAAAACAGGGTGAACACTAGCCAATGCTGAAGGTAAAGCTAGCTCATAAGCCACGTTGCCCAATCGTCGGAGAATCTCATACGGGCCAATGAATCTAGGGCTCAACTTACTATGCCTGCCAAATCTAACTACACCACGCGTAGGCGAAATCTTCAAAAGACATGCTCACCTACCTCGAACTCTAGATCCTTCCTCCTGTTGTCGGCATAACTCTTCTGCCTATCCTGTGCCGCAACAAGCCTCTTCCTAATAAGCTGGACCTTATCCGAAGTCTCCTGAACTAACTCCGGACCGATCAACTGCCTATCACCGGTCTCCTCCCAACACAAAGGAGATCTGCAAGGCCTACCATATAAAGCCTCAAATGGAGCCATGCCAATGCTCGCATGAAAACTGTTGTTATATGCGAACTCCACTAGAGGTAAATGGCGCTCCCAATCATCCTTCCAATCCAGCACACAAGCCCTCAACATATCCTCAAGCGTCTGGATAGTCCTCTCGGGCTGCCCATCTGTCTGGGGATGAAATGCCGAGCTGAGCTTCAGCTCCGAGCCTAACGCATCCTGAAGACCCTTCCATAGCCTTGAAGTAAATCCCGGATCTCGATCCGAAATAATAGACTTCGGTACCCCATGCAATCTAATAATACTACTAACATACAGTCTAGCTAAACTCTCTACTGACTGCTTCTTCTTCATAGGCAAGAAATGCACAGTCTTCGAGAATCGATCTACCACTACCCACATCGAGTCATTACCTCGTCTAGATCGGGGCAAACCCGTAACAAAATCCATAGTGACAGCTTCCCACTTCCAAACTGGGATCTCCATCTTCTGCATAAGACCAGATGGTCGCTACCGCTCGGCCTTCACTTGCTGGCATACTAGACATCTAGACACAAACTCAGCTACATCCTTCTTCATGCCAGACCACCAAAACGATCTCTTTAAATCCTGGTACATCTTAGTGTTACCGGGATGAATAGAGAACCTAGATCTATGAGCTTCTGCTAAAACATGCTCACGAATATCTACAATGTCTGGAACACAGACACGATGATGGAATCTAATCACACCATCCTCATCACGAGCAATACCCGCTTTGCCCACTAACTCTTGGAGTCTAGGGTCGGCTTTCTGATGCTCGATCACCTCATCCAACACCGATGACCTAATGGACAGCTGAGCCACAAAAGCTCGGCACAATGATGGCTTCAACTCGGTCATCGCACACGCTGCATCCTCCAACATCTTCCAGTCCTGCTGGAGAGACGACCTCTTTCTACTAAGGGCATCTGCTACGACATTCGCCTTTCCAGGATGATACTGGAGATCAAAGTCATAGTCCTTCAGGAACTCAATCCATCTTCTCTGCCTAAGGTTTAATTCCTTTTGGGAGAAAAGATACTTTAGGCTCTTATGATCAGTGAACACCTCAAATCTGACACCATAAAGATAGTGCCTCCAGATTTTCAGTGCATGAACCACTGCCGCAAGCTCAAGATCATGAGTCGGATAGTTTCACTCATGCTCCTTCAATTACCTCGAAGCATATGCTACCACCCTTCCTTGCTGCATCAACACACAGCCAAGGCCAATCCGAGATGCATCCGTATAGATAGAAAAATCCTCTACACCGCTCGGTAGAACTAACACAGGAGCCGATGTGAGTTTAGTCTTCAATAATTGAAAACTACTCTCACACTCCTCGGATCAGACAAACTTCACTCCCTTCCTGGTCAGCTGAGTCAATGGAGCGGCGATGGATGAAAATCCCTCAATAAAACGCCGATAATAACCCGCCAAACCAAGGAAACTCCGAATCTCCGAAGGAGTCTTGGGACTCTCCCAATCCATAACAGCTTGGACTTTCGCTGGATCCACTGCTACACCAGCACCGGAGATGACATGCCCAAGGAAATGAACCTCGCGCATCCAAAAATCGCACTTGCTGAATTTTGCATACAGCTTGTGCTCACGGAGAACCTCTAACACTATCCTCAAATGCTGACGATGTGTGGCCTCATCCGGAGAGTAGACCAGCATGTCATCAATGAAGACTACAACAAAACTATCTAGATAAGGTCTAAACACCCTGTTCATGAGATCCATGAACGCTGCAGGGGCATTGGTTAGACCAAACGGAAGGACCAAAAACTCATAATGTCCATAACGGGTTCTAAATGCCGTCTTGGACACATCCTCACTCCTAATCCTCAACTGATGATAGCCAGAACGCAAATCAATCTTAGAAAAGACCGATGCATTCTGTAGCTGGTCAAACAAATCATCAATCCGAGGTAAGGGATACATGTTCTTCACTGTCACCTGGTTTAGCTTTCTATAATCAATGCATAACCGAAGTGACCCATCCTTCTTCTTCACGAATAAGACAGGTGCGCCCCAAGGGGAAACACTAGGGCGAATAAATCCCTTATCTAACAAATCCTGCAACTGCCTCCTTAACTCAGCTAATTCCGCAGGTGCCATCCGATAAGGTGCCTTCGAGATAGGAGAGATGCCTGGAAGCAACTCTAGAGTGAACTCTATCTCTCTAGCCGGTGGCAATCCAGATAAATCATCAGGAAAGACATCTGGAAAATCCTGCACTACATCTATCTCTGCAAGAGTAAGTGACTCATCAGCCTTGGGTATTAAAACCACACTGGCAAGAAAAGCGTCACAACCCTTGTTCACCATTCTCATTGCTCTCATGGTCGAAATGACAAACTTTCCTGCTAAGTTCTTCGGCAGAGGATGAGAAAATTCATCCTCACCAGGAATGCAGAAAATAATCTTCTTCCCACGATAATCTACCAATGCATAGTGCTCCTCTAGCCAATCCAGACTAAGAATAACATCATAGTCCTTCATCTTAAGCAAGAAGAAACACCCTTCTAGGACTCTATCCTCAATGCACACCGGTAAAGATGGAATACACTTCCTAGTCAATACTGTACCCGCAGGTGTATGCACAGACAAAGGGACTTCTAAATCCTCAGACTCTAATCCTGACTCTAAAGCTAACTGCCTAGCAAAACGCTCGGAAATGAACGAGTGAGTAGCACCTGTATCAAACAAAACCCGAGCATGCACACCTAAGAACAAAACCGTACCTTCGGTGACATGATCCGCCTGCTCGGCGTCCTCACGAGCTAAAGCAAACACTCGAGCTGGGGCTCGAGGTCTCCCTGGTCGTCCTGTCGCTGGTGCTGGTGCTGCTGCTACTGGGGCTGGCCCACGCTGGGCTCCCTGCTGAAGCCTCGGACAATCCTTGATCTTATGGTCACTGCTCCCGCACTTCAAGCACTTTCCTGCTACCAGCCAACACTCCGTACCACCATGTGCCCTCCCGCAATGAGGACACTCCTTCATACTACTAGGGGAACGTTGAGAAGATACCTGACCACTGCCTGATGCCACAGGACGCTACGATGACTGAAAAGTCGCCTTCTTCCTCTCCTGTCTCTAGAAAGGAGCTGCTAGCCTCTTTTGAGAAGCCTTCTTCTCCTCCAGATACTATTCCATCTCTCCCTCCTGCCGACACGCCGCGCTAAGCGCCTGCTCGAGAGTACGATGGTCGAAAGCCACCAACCTCGTCCTCAGCGATGGTTTCAGACCCATCACGAATTTCTTCGCCTTCCTGCGCTCATCCGCTACAATATGGGGGGCGTACTTTGATAGCTCGGCAAACCTAGCCTCGTACTCCAGCACAGTCATGGAGCCTTGAGTTAACGAGAGGAACTCCTGCTCCATCTTGTCCTGGATGTGCTCCAGAACAAACTTGGCTCAGAAAAGCCTCACGAACTCATCCCAACCAACTTCCACAGCACCATCCTCGAACCGAGTACGCAACAACGAGGACCACCACACGTCGGCTCGCTCCTGCCAAAACCATCCGTGAGAACTATCCAACATAATTTGTACTTAAAGTAATAACCACTAGATTAGATTACACATACCTGTAGCATATAGGTGGATAAAGTGACCTTGTCGTCCTCAGCGCACCTAATGGCCCGGAAGATCTTCTCAATCTCCCTCGTCCAGTTCTCAGCTAATAATGGATCGCTCTCCCCCTTAAAAGAGGGTGGCGACATCCTCTTGAACCTTTCCATGATGGAGGGTCCACCATGGTCAGCCTGGGGAGCTGGTACCTGAGCCTGCTACAACAAGCAACATAATTAACACATATAACATAACAATTATGCATTTAATAATACAGACTACTTTATCTTATTATTCTAACCTGAGCCTCCAACTGAGCCTGGAGTACAGCCTGAGTGTGGGCCTGTGTTTGCATGGCCTGCACCAAACCCTGCATGAACACTCCATAGTCTACTAGTGGCGGTGGAGGAAGTATAGGACCCTGGGGTGCAGGGGCCTGCTGCTCACCCTGATCCTCACGCCGAGGCTCATCTCTTCTCTGCTCGCCATCACGAGCAGGAACACCACGCCTACCACACGAAGCCATATCCTGTAAAACGGATTAATCACCATTTAGTACTAAACTATCTAATTTCTAACTGATTACTTATCTATGTGGACAATCTACACAGACTTAATATAGAATGAAGATGATGGTATATGCATATTTATGTACAATTTCAGCCTGACGCTCTGATACCAATCTCTGTAACGACCCTCTTTATATCGGTACGGTTCCACCAACCCACGTCGATATAGAAAGCATCGCCACAGTGGGACATTTACCCAACACTAGTATAATAGGCTGAAACATACACAAATATATGTATATCACATGACAGCGGAATTTAAAGAACTAAAAAGAAATATTATTCCATCATCCACATTCTATTCACAGTCCGTATAGTAGAAATGAGAATTAACTTTTCATAATTGAAATAAAATAAATACATTGTCCACATGAGACTACGCAGAGTCTTTATTACATACTATGAAGTAAGGAAAAGTACAATGCTAAATCCACAACAATCTCTCCTACTCTCGCTCCGAGTCGCTCCTAACGATCTCCTCGAAAGAAGTAGAAACGTCTGCACCTGTACGCCGAAGCAAGAATGAGTTCAAAAGAACTCAACAAGTAACACCAAGCACACTAAACATACATGCATCAAGTAATCTCCATATTCTTATGCTACACCATTTACACATAATGCATGGAAGTGACAGTTTTTCAAATGGAAACCTATGCATGATTTCTACACATTTTACACATTTCATAACAACTAATTTAACATGAATTCTAAGATAATTTTTCACATAGTTAACACATTTACATTAGTGAAAAGCTCGCTGTTTTACTACTATTATGTCACATTCACAAGAAATTTATCCTTTTTGCATGTTTTCGTAAGAATTTCATGAACACATATTCACTTACACAGGTTCACAATTTACACATTTCCTTTCACTTAAACACATTTTCACTTTTCCTTAATGCCGTGACACATAGCCCAAACCACTTTAGAATGACACACACTAATCACATCACATATCAATCACCTAGGCATTCCAGTGATTAATCTTAGTTACTGCGCAGAACCGGGAGAAGCACTCTCCACCCTAACCACGATACTTGTTCGCCTCCAGGATTTAATCCCAATGCCCATGGGACATCACACACTTTGAACTTTCCCGTGGGGACTTTACCACAGTACAGTTCCACAGCCCTCTAAGGTAGCAGTGTCACCCATTGGCATATTAATACATTTTCTCAATTTCAACACACTTCTAAATATAAAATATATACGCATTCGTCTCATGTTCGCACATTTACATTCTTCAGTATTACCTAGCATGGTACTACTGTCTTCAGTATTAATCAAGTTTTACAACAATTCTAATCATGCTGAAATTTTACAGAATTAAACACTAATCATATTGGCATGCATTAATTATTAATATCTAACATAAAACAATTTTATATAGCTATTGTCATCAGTTCAGTACAAAAATTTAACCAGAAATTCATCACAGTTTAACCATCATGCATACCAAGATTTACATTTTTCTGAATTACGCATAATTTCTGAAAATTCTAACAGTGATGTTATCAAATGTAAAAATAGCCAAACTGACATAAATTTTCATTATTCGGACTCACAACTTATTACATACATGAATACTGATAGTACTAATTGTATCTCAATTTATAGGAATTTAACTAGTTTCGCATGAATTCTTAACTTTTCTACATTGAGTAGACATATTAACTATTTTTCGGTTCAGAAAATTTAATAAACTATACAGATATTATAAATTTCTCAAATTTTTATATCATGCATTAGATCTCATAAACAGTGTACAAAAATTTCATGACATTTAAATTCTATACATATTTCATAAACGATATTTTTTTTCAAGATTAAAATTCTATCGGTAGCACAGTCAAAGAATTTTAATAATTAGGGCAATTTACAAAAATTCACCATAACTCACAGTACACCCAAACATGTATATTTGCATATTATATAAATTTTTACTGTATATCCTCATGCGGAAAAACTCGAAAATTAGCTTATAGAAAGGCAAACTTGCACACTGTTGCAGTCTGAAGAACTTGACGGCATGGGGTAGCCGTCTATAGGTTAACGGTACTATATGATGCCGCCAACACATGATATTAGCGGTAAGGGATCTTTCCGTTAATATCCTGTCTGCATAAACACAGACTGAACACTAACAAATCACTTGAATGGGGGGTTCCAGGACACGAGAAAAATCCGTAAAATTCCTGGGACATACTAGACACATGTAGGGTTAATGTGAGTGGGGTACTTGCCTCTTGTAAAATCCAGAAGTGACGATTCAAGCCGGAGAAGCCCTCCTCGGCCTGTGCCAAAGAGTCTTCAAATCCCTCCTTCTTCGGGTTCTCTGTTGATCTTCACTGCACACCAGCGTGGGGAAGTCGTTCCCGGATGTTCAGAGTTGTCACCAGTCGATGCAGATCACCGGATGAAGCCTCCCGAAATCAGATCTCTCAGGTTCAAGTTGGGGTTTTCACATAGAAGAGCTAGGTTTTTGACCCAAGAGTCAAAAGGGATGGATCTGGCCGAAAACTGGGTATTATAAAGGGTTGGGGGTCGGACATGCTAAAGGGGTAAGTCTCAGAGCCGTTGGGAAGGGTTTCTAAAACAAAAGGCTAAATTTCCGGAGGCGTTTCCGGATCTGGAAACGTAACTGGTCTGGGATATTGGCACCCATATCTATGGTCGCCTATCCAAAGTGGGCGTCCATCGATATTGCCGCCTAAACCTAGTAAACGTCAGCAGATGTTGACGCCGACTGGCCGAAAAAATTTCACTTGAAATATGCAGAATTTACAACACCACACATATATATATATATATATATATATATATATATATATATATATATATATATATATATATATATATACACTTGTATACAATAATACTAATTCATACAATTTGTATAAATAAATACTTATGCACAACAATCTATACATCAATAGTATACACTTATACGCATACATATATACTTAAGCAAGCAAGGTGAAAATCAAGGGCCTTACAATAAAAATATGACAAATGAAGTAAAAATTCTTGAAAAAAGGAAAACTAAGAATTAGGAGAAGGAACTGAATACAAAAGTGAAAGATCTAGGAGATGTTGTGGCTAGATTCATGAAGGGTAAATAGAGCCTAGATGATATGCTGGGTGTCAAGGTAAATTCTAATAGGCATGATCTTGGCTACAAATCTCTAAAGAAAAAAATCCCTTGAGTCTAAAACTAGAACCTCATTTGTTCATGCATTAAATTCTTTCAGCACATCGCATTCTCATGCTAAAATGCATACTCATGCAATCAATATTCTTGCCACACCCCAAGTTCAAACCAAAGAAAAGATTCATCTAAAGGATGGTAGAGTTCTTTTTAAACAACCATCCTATATTTACCATGCTTTTCAATATCATGCTAAGAAGAATTTAGGGAATTTAGCTAAGAACTCATCACATGTCTCATGAATATTCATATTGAGATCTGAGGAAGTCAAATGTTAGCAACCCCTTTTCTATTTGTGAGCCTATAGTACATAGAAAGGATTACGTGCCATGTCTAACACCATGTTGTTCCAATGTTACATGTTATTTTTGTGGTGGACGAAGATACATCAATTCCATTTGCTCACTGAAAAGAAATGAGGGTAAGATGAATTTTGTTTGGATTAGGAAAGATCTTATTTGCTAGTAGACTAATCATAATGGACCCAAAAATATTTAGATATCAAAATCTTCAGAATAAGAAACTTGTGGATGTAGGTGCCTTGAAACGTGTGGAAAGTGGAGTGGTTAATGGCAAGGCACGCTGCGAAAACCAAGATGAATATCTCTATTCTTAATACTTGAGCTCATGGCATTGATGGATACTGTTGTATTGTGTTATCATTGTATGCTTTCTATGATGAATAGTGTGATTATTGGGCCATTTTGGACCCTTATTAGGCCCTTTGTAGAGTATTGGGTTGACAGTAAGGTCAAGTGCTGTTAACCACATGTTGACAACAAGATTATAAACCGTCAAGGCTAGGTTGACGGCATGGTATGTTGTCGTCTGCCTATCTTAGTGGTAGTCCATATTGCCATTTACTTAAATCATTTTTCAAAGGTTTCTTTGTACTTGGTTGATGACAATTGATGTTGATGCCAAGTTGAGTTAGTAGAACTTGACGGCGATCTATGTTGACGTCAACTTGGGTGGACCTATTTTTATTTAGGGCACCTGAGACCCCCTTTTCCTCCCACCATCACTCTCTCCACCCCCTCTTTCACCTTTTTCTTCTCCTACTACCTTTGGCAGCCGACGAAGGATCTGTAGATGAGGTGTTGGTGTTCATGGTGGCGGCGATTTATGGAGAATGGGATTAATCTAGGCAATGAATCTCGTGTGGTGTAATCACCGTTTGAGTCTTTTATTCATGTTTTCTTATCGTTTGACGTAGGGAGGCTAATCCATGTGCCCTCATTGTTGTTTTTACATTATTGCATGTGTGTTTCATGCCATGGAATTGCATTTTGGGGGGATTATTCATGTCGGGGTGAAATTGTTACACCGGTTGATTTGTGCATTTTCTTATCATCCCTTGACTATCTAAGTGTGTTTTTCAATTGGAGGAAAAGTTCCTAATCGTGGTTGTTGTTTCTAGGGCGTGGTTTGCCCTAGATTCAGGCTTGAAGCCCCTGTTGGTGTTGGGTGTCGATGAACTTGATGGCAGCATAGGTTGTTGTCAAGTGCAGTGCTGACGACAGAGTTTACTACTGTCAACCTATGTTAGAGGGAGTCGATGCTGCCATTAACTAGGGGGGACCAGTAGTGTTTTCAATGCAATTCTTGGGTATTTGCATGGGATTGGTGGAGTCCACCTTGATGCATGGTGTTTATAGATGTCGAGAGTGCCTTCGTCTGCCTGCTTATGTTCCATGCCCTTGCTCTGTTTGTGTTATGTGTGACTTATCTGGGTGTTGAGCATGACTCCACCTGAACGACTGGCGTGAGTTAGTCCATCAGTGAGCCTAGGCATTGAAAGCGTCTTCTGTTGCCCAAATAGCAAGCCCAGAGGGGGGGTGAATGGATTACTAAAAATATTCTTTTAGAATAAGCCTGTAAATAAAAACGCTTTGACAGAAGACACTAAGTTTGATGGTTAGAGTTAGTGTAAATCAAACACAAAAAGATCAATCACACATACAACAGGAATTTTATCCTGGTTCGAATCTCCTGTCACAAGGAGTCCTACGTCCAGTCCCCAAGCAACAACTTGGGATTTCACTAAGCAAGGGTACAGTCCCCCTTAAGGACACTTACACATCCAACCGCATCTAGCCTTCTCTTCTCTACCCTAAGAGGAACTAAACCACCTGATGCAACTGGTCTTCCTTCTTACTGAAGGGAACAACCACCCACACAACAGCAGGTCTTCTCTTCACCACTAAAGAGGAACACTCAAAATGAATGAGTAGAGAGTGGATGGCCCCTAGACCAAGCTTATACAACTGCTTGATCTGAGGCAATGTCTGAGACACAATGATGATCAACAAGGAACTCTCTCTCAGATCTACACAAGCTCTTAAAGGCTAAATAGGTTGCTATGGAGAGCTAAGAGCTGAAGGTTGTTTGAGTGGATGAGCAAGCTCTTCTTTCTTCAGAGTGACTAAGATCTTCAGGAATCAAAAAAGGCTATCTTTCATGGAGTCACTAGTCTTTTATTTATCTTCTTTAAAAGATTTTGACCGTTGAAGTATATGTTGTCTCACATCTTCATGCACGTTGGAGTGTCTGGTCCGAACTATGGAGCAAGAGAACTTGCAGCCATTAATGCTGGAATAGACACTTACACAGAGGAAGATTGTCTGAATCTCTTCTTGCTTCTGTCAGGTTGACAGTTTCAATTTTGTAACGTGCGTTTCTACCGAAAACCCTGCACACAATAAATGTTGAAGCATAGACAACTTATCTTTGTCTAAACTGTCAGTCAACGTTAGTAGTCATGCTATAGGAAGATACACTAAGAAGGAAACGCCATTCTATTATCATACAAGATGTTACTTTATGTGACATGAGTGTGGTAAGCAAAGATATATCGTGCAGAGATATTGTTCCATCACAATAAATGTTCGAGAGCACAGGATACGACAAAACTCGCGGGAAGACTTGAAATCCACATAGATTTGAAATTATATTTAAATATCATGTGGAATGTCTTTTAAGAATGTCTGAAAAGAATTTAAATAGAAATATTTAACAGCTGTCTAAAACATAATCGTTATTAAAAGAAAGTTGATATTTTGGAGACAGTCTGTGTACAGAGAGAGTCGATGTTGATATGAAATCGATGTTATAATCATAATTCATGTGATAGTGTAATCCATGTTGAAACAAAGTCGATGTGAGCATAAGCCATGTATGAATGTAATGAAATCGATGTTCTGTACAAAGTCGTTGTTTAACTGACGTCGGTGTACATCTGAAACCGTTGTTGTACTGAAATCTATGTTTAAACAAAATCATTGTTGAACTGAAATCGATGTTCTAGTAAAGTCGTTGTTTCACATGAAGTCGATGTTAAAGTGAAGTCGTTGTTTCATAAGAAATCGATGTTATACCGAAATCGATGTTTAAGTGAAATTGTTGTAGAAATGAAGTTGATGTTCCTTATGAAATCGGTGTTCTATTGAAATCGATGTTTAAGTGAATCATTGTTGAAACGAAGTCGATGATCCTTATGAAATCGATGTTCTACCGAAATCGATGTTTAAGTGAAGTCGATGAACCGAAATTGATGATTTAGATATGAAGTCGATACTTAAGTGAAATCGATGTTCTCTATGAAATCGTTGTAGAACCGAAATTGATGTTTTAATTATGAAGTCGTTGTAGAACCAAAATCGATGTTCTACTAAGGAAATCATTGTTTAAGTATGAAGTCGATGTAGAACCGAAATCGTTGTTTAAGTATGAAGTCGATGTAGAACCGAAATCGATGTTTTAATTATGAAGTCGTTGTAGAACCGAAATCAATGTTCTACTGAGGAAATCGTTGTTTAAGTATGAAGTCGATGTAGAACCGAAATCATTGTTTAAGTATGAAGTCAATGTAGAACTGAAATCGTTGTTTAAGTGAAACCGATGTTCTACCAAGGAAGTCGTTGTTTGAGTGAAACTGTAATTGTTGTGAGTTATCACATGGAAGTCGATGTATACTTAGACAAAAATATATGTAATGAACTTTCACAGAACAGTGAGTATATACAACTTACTGATTTTGTTTGAATTTCTGCCTATTGATAAACTTCAGAAAATGATGTTAGAAAATAATATTCAGGGTTTTGTTAATCACCAAAAATACATATAATAGACAACAAATTATATGGAGATAGACTGATCATCATCTTCTTCTAGTGTGTTCCCCTTGTGGTGGTTTCAAGCCCATTCTGTGGAGACTCTTCTCCATCCGTCAGAGTCTGGCAGGGGAAAACCAGTTGAGGACCAGACATAAGGGAGAGTGTTTAAGTGTGCACATGTGGCTAAGGTTGAAGGACTTTATGGTGTCGAGGCACCAAGCCATATGCCCTAACTGGTCTGACCTTGTGTGTGTGATCTGTACTTGTGCTATGCTTAGTCTTGATTTTTGTGCACTTATACTTGCAAGGTACTAGTGTGGTTGTTTCTCTTTGCATGGAGGCAATATTGTACTATAGTTTCTTGTGTGGTGGTTGAGCAGTGGTTCCAGTTTGTACTCATTGTAATGTTTACATTAGTTGTGTTTTTCTTTTCTGCATTTAGTTGTATTGTGGTTTACCTATGGCGTTAGGATCCCTACTAGGCCTTGAGTAGAGGCTCACTCCCTTACTTTTCAAGTGAGGCTCCGTTAGCTTAGGGCACGAACATTTAGAGTCTCTCCAGTGGTCCCGCGTAGTTGCTAGCTTCTGAGAGTACGTGCCTTGTGTACTTCTCTTATGACTATACTTATGCTCTGAGTTGTACATATTTATGTTGTTATATATATGTTTAGAGTTTTGGCTTGCACTTGATGTGGTTTAGTTTTCCTATATAGCTTCCTCAGACTTCCCTTTTAACCCTTCCAACCTCTAGCTCGTGGGTGGCAGTTCAGGGTTTGGATATTCAAGTGGGTAATTGGTATCTCGGATCCTGGGTCATTGCACTTGGTAATAATGCAGGTCTAACGAAGCATATAGGAAACTAACATAAGTGTGGTACCTTAGAGCATTAAGAGTACAACTAGCAACTAGCATTCATTGGAGCAATAGGTTTAGTTCAACTATGTGAACTGTCATGTTCACGTCTGATATGGCACCTAGACAATGGAGATTGGATGAGGTTGAGGGGTAGGTGACTTAGGGGGAGCTTGTTGTGTAGTAGCAGGAGCCACATGTGCCCCGGTACCTCAGTAGGCACAGCATGGACCGAAAGAGGAGCACAGTGGCGTGGCCCCACCACCTCCTTTCGCAAATCTAGATCCGGACTGGGATCGGTTCCTTGAGGGGATGATGTAGTTCTACACGCAGCACCGTGATACTCCGACAGCTTAGGGAGGTTAGGCTAGGGTGTTGAGGGAGTTCTTGCAGTTTCAGCCTCCCCGGTTTGAGGGACAGCTAGATCCAAATGCAGCCATGTTGTGACTCGATGCCATGGAGCGGACGTTTAAATTCCATGGAGTGTGCCGACGAGGAGAGGGTGTTGTTGGCTAGCTACCAATTGCAGAGTCAAGCTCTTGTATGGTGGACTTCAGAGAGGGAGACTACCTTCCAGTCTCGCCCAGTCAAGCAAATTTCTTGGAGAGAGTTCGTGATTGCTTTTGAGAGGGCTTACCATCCAACTTATGTCGGTCAAGAGAGGTTGTACCCGTTCCTAGAGTTGACCTTGGGGGAGATGATAGTTGTTTAGTATCGAGCCAGATTTGTTGAGTTGGGACGATATGCATCACAAATTATGACAGATGAGGACCTCCAGACTCAGTAGGTTGTCAGAGGGTTGAGACCAGAGCTTAGGTAGGTGTTGATTGTTGCTTGTGTTACTAACTTGGATGCAGCTTACCAGACAGTGGCAGCTTTGAAGGCAGACACTTTGAGGACTCGAGAGCAAGCTAGAGTTGCTCAGTCTTAGATAGATCCTTCTCAGTAGAGGCAGCTACAGCAGAGTGTCACACAGTAGCCTTCAAGGACTACAACCTTATTTTCATCGTCTTCCCCAGGGACGTCTTTGAGGTTGAGGTTTAGGAGGAGGTTCCGGAGAGGTGGTCCAGACAGGAGGTAGTCCGCACGAAGGTAGGTCTTAGTCGAGAGTGTTTAGCAGCCTAATGAATAGTCCTTGTAGTAGGATCAATGTTCTTTTGCTAGGAGGTGCTACCGGTGTGACCCACAGGGTCACATTGCATGGGAATGCCCTTTGTTGCCATGGGACTTTCAGCAACAAACTCAGCCATAGTTTCATCTGCAATAGCAGGCTGTAATGAAGCAACGGTCACAATAGTAGTAGACCTCAAGTTAAGGGAGACAGAGGACCCGAGGACACATCATGCACCTGATCAGGATCGAGGTAGAGGTAGCTCATCTAGTGGAAGGTACTATGACTATTCTTGGTTGTGTAGCCAGAGTGTTGTTTGAGTCCAGTGCTTCCCACTCTTTTATATCTGAGGACTTCTTAGGCAGTGTTGAGGAGGTGGACACAGGAGTGTTCAGTGACCTGGTAGTAGAGCATGGATTGGCTTGAGCAGTATAGTGTAGTGGTGGATTGTCAGAAGAAGAGGGAATACTTCTAGACGTCTGGAGGATCTACTTTCTACTTCAAGGGTATTGTGCCTTCTTCTTCCCACTTTCTTAATTCTGCTATATGAGCCTAGAGATTACTTGCTGGTGGATGTCAGGGTTTCCTTGCTTCAACAGTGCTTGTTGATCAGTCACCTCAGAGTGTCCATGTAGTGGCCCTGGATAGTTATACTTGAAAAGGCTTCATATCTAAATCTGCCTCCCATGAGTCCAAAACTCAAAAGGGATACCACTGGGTCTAGAGAGGTAAACAAAGGACAACATTAATCAAAATACATAATAATTGACAATGATTAAACAACAGGCTCCCAATTAATAACTCAAATACGCAATTGTTGGGGTAGAACCCCAAAATGGAGAACCCAAAGGCCGATTGTTGGTGGAAGATGCCAACCGACCGCAATCTCACTTCACCAAACAACCTAAAAAGGGTAAGGGTAAGTCTCAACTAGTCATAGGCCTAGTAGGGAGCCCCATAAAACATAGTGCTAAATGAGAAACAGATACAATGTTAAAGGATATGTACACCAACGTATCTCTATCATACCTACAAGTGATTTGAAATGGAGTCGTACATAACTCTTAACAGGAAATGTATAAAAGCAGTTATCTGTCACTACTTGAAGACATAAACATAAAACCATAGCATAGTCCGACTCACAATACCCTACCTTGCGTCATTGGTAATAGACCGGGTGGAACCAGCAAGTGGCCCGGCTTCCCTCACTATAACTCAACCATCATAATACTGAACAATAGAAAACAGAGAAGATGAGCTTCGTAAATCACTCGGTCTCGGAAGGATTCTGAGTCATACTATCACCAAACCAACATTAAACTATTTATATTATTTAAGCCTTTGCCTCTTAAGAAAATTATAAGTCTTAAAGATAACTGAGTCAATTTCTAGTCCACAAATCGATTACTAAAAACACAATTTTGAAAGCATGATGCTATCACTCGGGTCACGAGAACTGGTTCATGTAGCAAAACCCTAACCCATACAACTATATAAGAAACACCTCTCAGTCTCATAGCCAAGGGCAGAAGGTCCAACTACAGCTCCTCCTCAACACTTCACAAAGTCCAAGAGTAGTGGAGACCAACCAACACCACCAACTGTAGCCTAGTCGGACTGCAAGCCCATGTCTGACACACGTTTACAAGTTCCAGAGCCCGTAGAGTGAGGCAATTGGGAACAAGAGACGAGCTAGGGCCCAGTACATCTATTGGTATCCGTACCCTTAACCACAAGCACACTACAAGCGACTGAAAGATAAACAACCACAACATAACTCAAGTCACTATCCCACTGTCATCTTTCCCCCAGTTGGATGTACAACTCAAATTAAGGAGTGGAGGAGTCTAGGAAGATGACATAGACCTTAACGATACACATAGTACCGGGACTAACCCTGAGCACACAAATGTAAAAAAATAGCACACATAGAACTTAGGGTGCTCGACTGGAGAGGTTTCCAAGAATAAGTGTCAAAACTACTGAACTCAGAAATTCATAGTACAACACTAATAACTCTATTAAGTTTCATATCTTTACAATTCTCAATAAAATTGGTCTCATCAACTAACTCATTGCAAAATCACCAATCATATGTTGTTTCTATTTAATAAACCACAATAGAACCTCTTCCTAGTTACAATCAAGGTTTAATTAATTGCAGATCTAATAAAGCCTTACAATGTCACATTGTCATCGTAAAATCATCCTTTAAGAGTAACACCTCCAATAAAACCATAAACTTGTTTAACATAAAAACATCTTGGTACTCTCTGAAGAAGTGTCACATCGTACATACACCACAACTAACATGAACGCGTCAATTGTTGCCACCGCTATATGAACACGTCGGCCCAGAACACCGCGTTAGCAAGAGCTAACACATTCAGGCAACAGGACTTCATAATGAGGCGTCCCACTAACATGACGCGATATCAGTCAAAAACCACTTTATCGTAGGTCTCACACAGAGCACCCCGATACCTGGCCACACAGGCCAAACTACCTTATTATAACCATGCTAAAACATAGAATCTCAAAGACACATGCTTCCTTATCCATCAAACCACATTTTCAAACCTCAAACATTACACATGACTCCCTTCTCTCAAGAATCATAAACCCAACATGACTTAAACCATTTATAACTTGAAACCAACACTATATCTAGACCTCAATGATTCTCAGGCATACAATCATCACATAAGCACTGTAATCAAACTGTAAAATGTGGAAATAAATGAAAATTTTTTAGAAACAAGACAACTCCCTACCAAAACGCAAAGTACGACCCGTTGGGATCTTCTCATGTTCTAGCCGCCTCCTCCTCGCTAAAATCTCCTAAGAAATATGTCAAAACCATCGAAGTTCCTTCCTTAGGCACGAAATCACCCTCTGGTCCCTCCGCTGGCCTGAACAGAGTGAAATTCTGTTTTGGCCGAGGAGACAAGTTTAAAACTGCTCGGAATAGTGAATGCATCAAGATGTATGGACGCCTCAGTAACATGTTAGGGTCAGTGACCATGTTCACTTGAAGGTGGCCACGTATATAATGCATGCATGAACTACTGGAGCCATGTCACGTGAACCTCTGGTGATGCCTTAGTAACGTGTCCTCCTCACCGGCCAGATACCAATCAAATTGCGGATCCTTACAATTGAAGTCCGATCAAACAACCGATACACGGAACCACTACATAATGCCATATCACCATCCGAGACCAATTACTATTAACTCGAAACGCCAAGACATTATATTACTGTCACCAAAAAAAAAAAAAAATCATCCTCGAAATTTAAAACAATACCCAAGGAGGCAAGGAGAGGTATCTTACTCCCAAAAAACTTAAAATTACTTCTTCATTGAACAATCATTACAAATTACCGCTCCGCAATAAGGCATGTTTTCTACACCGTTTGTAGTTTATATAAATCATCTTCAACCCAAGACATTCATGGCTATGAAGAGTAGCACAAATTTCATAAGAACACAACAATAATACAATATCGTGGATAGGTAGCCAGGTAGAGGCGATAGAAACGGTATATGCATGATGCTACCGCGGATTTCACCTCTATGAAATCAAAATATCACAACCAGATATTCTAATCCCCATGGAGGTAATGAAAGGTGTATTTTACAAGATTATAATGAGAGACATATTCTGAGTTCTACATGCGCATGGCATTAATTATAATTCCGCACAATTGGATGTTGGGTAAAAAGTGGCTTTAGGAGGGGCAATTATAAGAATGAGAGAAAAGAAACACAAAAGTTTGATAAAGTAAAAGGTACCTCAAAAGTTGTGTTATTTTGTCCTTATGTGAGGGGTCTTTAGTCCCACATGGGATACCCCTAAGGAGTTAAGGGCTTCATAACCTCTAATGTCCATGGGACTATGTCTTATAGACAAGGGTGGAGTTATGCTAGACCATATCACACACGCGCGCCGCCGGGCCGGGCGGGCGTGCGCCCGTGATTACGCGGTCTAGTCGGCTTGCCTTTGTACCTTTTTGCTTCTTATTTTTGCGTTTTTCCCCTTTTCTTGGAGAGATTAGGCCTGTTTAGACCGGTTCCCTGAACCGGCCCATTGTCTTGGGTTCTGCGGGCGTGAGGCGTCTCATATAGTGATTAGGGTCTCCCTAATCGTAGTTACTAAAAAATCAGAAACGCCTGTTGACTTTTCTGTCTGGAGGAACTGCTCGCGACCCTGCTGCTCTCTCTCTCGCCCCTTCCCGTACCGGTGAGGTCTCCGCGCTCCGTCGTCGCCTTCCCGTCCGGGTGCATCTTCGTCGTCGCTCTCCGGTGTTTAGGCCGTCGCGGTCATTGTCGGACGCTCTCTCCGGTGTTCGGTGCATGCTTCCTGCCCTAGCTTTTTCGTATTGGAGGATTTGGTTTATATATAGCTTTCGCTTTACGGAATCGTTCTTGTGCGAGACCGATTCCGTGTCTCGTGGTTGTACCCTGGGAGAAGGTCGCCGGACCCCATCGCACCGTATAGTGGGGGTGATACTTTCTCTAAGGCGAGTTCCATTATGGAACGCCTCCACAGTCGTCTTTCGCTCTTTCCTTTTGCTGTAATCGCCATGCTTATTATCTGTAATCTCATGTTATATTTGTATTTGTGGGATGCGCCTATGTACATGTTACTTTTTATTGTGTTTACCATGTGGTTTGCACTGATTTATATGTTGATGAATCGCCATGCATTATGCCATTATCCCACTGTTTTAACAACAGTCTTAGAGAAAGTATTGATCATGGCTTCATCCTCATCATTTAGCCCGAAAGTGGACATGTCTGGTATGCCTGCGAAATTTGCAGGGCAACACTTCAAACGTTGGCAACAACGGATGAAGATATGGTTCACAATGATCGGGTTGATCTCGGTTATAGAGTCTGATCCCCCTAAAGTGATTGAGGGCGATTCTGCAAGTGCAACAAAGGCTGAGGAATGGAAGGAGAAATATAGACTTGGACATGGGTGCATACTGACTGCACTGTCAGATGTCCTGTTTGATGTCTATAGTTCTTCTACATTTCTAACCTCGAAGGCACTGTGGGATGAACTTGACCGGAAATACAATACCGAGGACCAAGGTCTGGAAAAGTATTCCGTCGGCAAGTTCCTCAAGTTTCACATGTTGGAGGACAGATCTGTAGCCGAACAGGCACATGAGTTTATCCTTATGATCCACGGCTTGGCAGAGGGTGATATGAAACTCCCTGAAAAATTTCAAGTCATGTGCATAATTGAGAAATTTCCAAAGACCTGGCAGGACTTTGGAATGGCTCTCAAACATAGAAAGGGATCTATTTCTCTTGATGACTTGATGAGAGCCATTGCCATTGAAGAGGAGCATAGAAAGGAGAAACCAGGAATGCCTGTAGAGGCTAGTGCAAATTTTATGGTAAAGTATAAAAATAAAGATGTTAAAGGCAAACCCAAGGCAGGTTCCACTACACAAATGAAACCCAAAGGGAAGATACAGAAGAAGAAGAAGAAGTCTGGAGAATGCTGGGTGTGTGGTCAAAAGGGTCACCTCCGTGGGGATTGCCCTAAACGGAAAGAAAAGTTGACCCATAAGACTGCTGAAAATCCAGCTTAGGTCAATGTAGTGACTGGTGGAGACTCTTCTGGTGACACGTATGTCTCTCTAAACCCTCAGCTATTTACTATTTATGAACCTAATGAGTGGTTAGTAGACACTGGAGCCAATGTGCATTTATGTGCTGACAGGGCTAACTTTGTGTCTTATCAGGCCACCAGTGATTGCTCCGTGACGATGGGTAATGGCAGCACTGCTACTGTGATGGGAATTGGGCGCGTGGATCTGAAGTTTACTTCAGGACGTGTGCTGTCTCTTCACAGTGTGCACCATGTTCCTAATGTTAGGAGGAATATTTTATCAGGTTCTAGGTTGGTTAGGGAGGGTTATGAGTTGAACTTTAAATGTAATAAAGTTGTTATTTTGTGTCAGAAAACTTTTATTGGTAAAGGTTATTTATCTGATGGGTTGTTTAAAGTGTATGTGAACCATGTGATGAATAAAAGTTTAGATGTTGATGTTGTTTCTACATCTGTTTCTGTGGCATATAATGTCGTTGATTCATCTAATTTATGGCATGGACGTTTAGGACATATTAATTTCAATTCTTTGAAATGAATGATGAACCTGAAATTGATTCCTAATTATGCTATTGGTAATTCTAAAAGGTGTGATATCTGTGTACAGGCTAAATAGCCCAAAAAGCCATTTAAGTCTGTAGTGAGAGATTCAGACATTCTGGATCTTGTGCATTCTGATATCTGTGAATTTAATGGCATATTGACTAGGGATCATAGAAGGTATTTCATTACCTTTATAGATGACTGTAGTAGATACTGCTATGTGTATTTGCTTAAGTCTAAGGATGAGGCTTTACAGAAGTTTATCATCTATAAGAAAGAAGCAGAAACACAAACAGGTCGGGTGCTTAAGAGGTTGAGGTCTGATAGGGGTGGAGAATATACCTCCAACCAGTTTAGTGAATATTGCCAAGATAATGGCATTGTTCATGAGACAACTGCCCCCTATTCACCACAGTCTAATGGGATAGCTGAACGAAAGAATCGTGTATTCATAGACATGGTCAACTCTCTCCTGCAGAGTTCAGGACTGCCTAACTATATGTGGGGGGAAGCATTGAATACGGCTTGCCGTATTCTGAATTATGTTCCCCTGAAACATAAAGATAGTAGTCCATATGAACTTTGGAGAAATAAAAAGTCTAGCTTGAAATACCTTAAAGTGTGGGGGTGCCTAGCTAAGGCACTTGTCCCTGAACACAAGAGGAAAAAGCTAGGACCTAAAACAGTTGACACGGTCTTTCTAGGCTATGCTGAAAACAGCTATGCGTACAGGTTTCTAGTGATTAAATCTGAGATTCCTGGCATAGATGTCAACACCATAGTTGAGTTTCGTGATGCTACATTCTTTGAGAATGTGTTTCCCATGAAGACTGGTTTACCTCAATCTGTGTCTTCTGAGACTGGGCCATCCACATCTTCATCCATTCCAGATCATGTGGAAAGGATGACAAATGTGGGGGGAAGTGCATCCAACTCTCATCCTGATTCTGATAGTCAGGAAGAGGAAGTAGAACCTAGAAGGAGTAAAAGACAAAAGATTGCCAAGGATTTTGGAAGTGATTTTATTGCTTTCCAAATCGAGGGTGATCCTCCTACCTTCAAGGATGCCATGGCCTCTCTTGAGGCACGGCATTGGAAGGAAGCCATAAAGAGCGAAATGGATTCCATAATCGCTAATGGCACTTGGGAGTTGGTCGATCCTCCTCCTGGTTCTAAAACCATTGGATGCAAATGGGTCTTTAAGAAGAAGCTAAATCCTGATGGGACCATTGACAAGTTTAAAGCTAGATTAGTTGCTAAGGGGTTCAAACAGATGGAGGGGATAGACTATTTTGATACTTATTCCCCTGTAACCAGAATTACCACAATTCGGGTACTGATTGCTTTGGCTTCCATATATGATCTGACCATCCATCAAATGGATGTGAAGACTGCCTTCCTTAATGGTGATCTTGATGAAGAGATCTATATGGATCAACCTGAAGGGTTTACAGCACCTGGTAGTGGGAACAAAGTTTGTAGACTTGTTAAATCCTTATATGGATTGAAACAAGCCCCTAAGCAATGGCATGAAAAATTTGACATGACTATCATGTCATTTGGCTTTAAAGTCAATGAATCTGATAAATGTGTTTACTACAAGATAAATGGTGATGATTGTGTTGTCCTATGTCTGTATGTAGATGATATTTTGTTGTTTGGCAACAATTTGGGAATGATACTTGAGACTAAATCATTCTTGAGTAGAAACTTTGAGATGAAGGATATGGGTGAAGCTAGTGTAATTCTGGGACTAAAGCTGACTAGATCAGCTGAATGGATAGCTATTTCTCAGTCTCATTATATTGAGAAAGTGTTAGAGAAATTTGGCTATCAGAATTGCAAAGCTGTCTCTACACCCTATGATCCTTCTAGAGTTTTCTGCAAGAATAAGAATGGGATTCCTGTGTCTCAATTGCGGTATTCCCAAGTAATAGGAAGCTTAATGTATCTTGCAAACTGTACTAGACCTGACATTTCATATGCAGTGTCTAAACTCAGTAGATACACTAGCTGTCCTGACCATACTCACTGGGAAGGCTTGGATAGAGTGCTAAGGTACCTGAAAGGTACTATGACTCTAGGCTTGCATTTTGGGAATTTCCCTGCTGTCCTTGAAGGATATAGTGATGCAAGCTGGATAGCTGAAAACTCAGGGAGCAATGGTGTTACAGGGTATGTCTTTACCCTGGGAGGTGGTGTTGTCGCCTGGAGGTCGACTAAGCAAACCATCTTGTCTCGGTCTACTTTTGAGGCTGAGTTGTGTGCTTTGGACACCACTGGTATGGAGGCTGAATGGATCAGGGGTCTTCTTTCTGAACTTCCCTTGATGAGTAAGCCTATACCTGCGATCTCTGTGCATTGTGATAATATGACTACAATTGCCAAGATCAAAAGTTCAAAGTATAATCAGAAAGAAAGGAGACACATCCAACTCAGATTGAAATCTGTAAGGGAGTTAGTGTCTCAGGGAGTGATAGCTGTGGATTTTGTTGGTACCAAGGACAACACAGCTGATCCTCTGACTAAGGGACTGAATAAAATTCAAGTCCAGAAATTTAGGATGGGGATGGGATTGAAACCTATCAGAAGTTCTCCTTCAGTAGCAACCCAACCTATCTGAGTAGAGATCCTACAAAGAACGTTCAATGTGGTAATAACAAGCTGATTGAGAGAACTGGTAGGCACTCAAATTATTAGATATCTCATATCTGAGTTCCTCCCCTGAATCCTAAAGCTAGTGCCAATGACTGCAAGATTAGGTTGAGTTGTATATTCTTAATGGGTTCAAGCCTGGTAAGGCAGGATGTAAGCAGTGCATCCTTGGAGAAGCCCACCTAAATAAGTACTACTATGAGGCCGCAGTTAAGGAATTAGGTTATTCCTGAATGTACTTATGATACAGGAAAGGGCGTATGGCCATAATGCGCCACCTTTACGATTGTTATCTTAACCTATATCAAGTTATTTCCTTTGATAACTCTCACCCTAAAGAATCAAGTTCAAGACTTAGTTCACTTCGATTCTGTGGGAGTCAGATTTGGAATACTTAGGTAAAGGTTCAAACCCGAAAGGTACCTTTACTGAAAGCATGGTATGTTTATCCTCTTGTTTATTCCTCACTATCAAACCTTGTGTTTGTGGGGGAATGTTGGGTAAAAAGTGGCTTTAGGAGGGGCAATTATAAGAATGGGAGAAAAGAAACACAAAAGTTTGATAAAGTAAAAGGTACCTCAAAAGTTGTGTTATTTTGTCCTTATGTGAGGGGTCTTTAGTCCCACATGGGATACCCCTAAGGAGTTAAGGGCTTCATAACCTCTAATGTCCATGGGACTATGTCTTATAGACAAGGGTGGAGTTATGCTAGACCATATCACACACGCGCGCCGCCGGGCCGGGCGGGCGTGCGCCCGTGATTACGCGGTCTAGTCGGCTTGCCTTTGTACCTTTTTGCTTCTTATTTTTACGTTTTTCCCCTTTTCTTGGAGAGATTGGGCCTGTTTAGACCGGTTCCCTGAACCGGCTCATTGTCTTGGGTTCTGCGGGCGTGAGGCGTCTCATATAGTGATTAGGGTCTCCCTAATCGTGGTTACTAAAAAATCAGAAACGCCTGTTGACTTTTCTGTCTGGAGGAACCGCTCGCGACCCTGCTGCTCTCTCTCTCGCCCCTTCCCGTACCGGCAAGGTCTCCGCGCTCCGTCGTCGCCTTCCCGTCCGGGTGCGTCTTCGCCGTCGCCCTCTGGTGTTCAGGTCGTCGCGGTCATTGTCGGACGCTCTCTCCGGTGTTCGGTGCATGCTTCCTACCCTAGCTTTTTCGTACTGGAGGATTTGGTTTATATATAGCTTTCGCTTTACGGAATCGTTCTTGTGCGAGACCGATTCCGTGTCTCGTGGTTGTACCCTGGGAGAAGGTCGCCGGACCCCATCGCACCGTATAGTGGGGGCGATACTTTCTCTAAGGCGAGTTCCATTATGGAACGCCTCCACAGTCGTCTTTCGCTCTTTCCTTTTGCTGTAATCGCCATGCTTATTATCTGTAATCTCATGTTATATTTGTATTTGTGGGATGCATCTATGTACATGTTACTTTTTATTGTGTTTACCATGTGGTTTGCACTGATTTATATGTTGATGAATCGCCATGCATTATGCCATTATCCCACTGTTTTAACAACATTGGAATCATCATGATCTCAAAGAAACCAGTAGTACTCTGTCGATCACATCAAATTTTAAAACTTGCATGGCACAGGGAACTCGACTCTCAGATTCCTATCACGCTTATGGCTACTCACACGATAGGCTTGATCGATTCCTTAACGTGCCATGTAAAACAAATAAACCGAAAAGCTCTATATGTTCAAATTATAGTATTTAGCTGCTATATTAGTCCTCACAAGTAGGCTCAACTTGGAAATCAGCTATCGATGATACCAATAATCAAAAGCTATTGGTCCGACAAATTCAACTAGCAATATTCATCATTCAAACACATCATGAGTTCTTACATTTTGCTAAGTTGAACACACAATAGGCCGAATCCACATCTCAAATAATAAAATAGCAACACAAAACATCAACTTATTCTAGAACTCACACTACCTGCGTCTCGCATCATATTTCATAAAATGGTAAGGCAGTTGGCTAAATTAATTCCACCAACAAAGCCTCCATAGTTACTGAGTACAGAAGTTCAACACAATTTTCATCTTCTAACTAATTAGGAAATGATTGTTTAACTTATTATTGAATACTTCTGACCAAGTTGTTAGTTTCATTTTTAGTTACGAAATTTTGCATTTTATTAAAGGGATTCACTACTTAATAATATGTTCGACTGACGACTTGACCATTTTCCATCAGGTTTTGAATCACATTTGATGTGTTAATTTCTTGCTTCTGATTTCTCTTTGAGTTAAGAGGATATACTTGTTTTAATTTCAGTTACAACTTGCAAAATAAATGTGTTAACAAGTACAATCCTTCCATCACCCTGTTTAAAAAACAAAGGTCTAACCGACTAGCAAACTAATCTTCTAATTACTAGCCTAAATCTCGTCTTACGAAAACACAAATAAATTCCTTTTTTAGACATAGGCTTCCTTATCACCATGCTACATATATAATGGAAGAAGGACTAGAATGACCTGCCACTTCACACCACAAGGCTCTAACTATAACAAATACCACTACATGATTCCCATTTTTTTAAGAACTAATTAACTACACTATTCTTACTTGTTGTTATATTATTTGACTTGGTCAAAATACTTATTTTAATGGGTATGGATTTTGGTAACCCACGTACCCATTATACCAATTTGTTTTGTTGTGAGCACGCAAGGACGTGTTTTCGGTTGGGGGAAAAGGGAGTTCCAACGGCGGCTGCAGGCGTGCGATCGTGGCGGCCAAGTTTTCTCCTCCTCTTCGTGAAAAGGGTTAGGGGTTTTGAAGTTTACTTCATTTGGGGGAAGATTGCTCGGAGTCGTTGTAAGGACATCTTCTCAGTTTGTACTGCTTCTACAAGTTAGTAAGTCTCTCTGCTCTCCCCGTGGATGTAGGAAGACACATCGTCTCTCCGAACCACGTAAATCTGTTGTCCCCTTGTGATTTGTTTGATCTTGCATAATTTCTCGGGTCGATCTTTGTTGTGCAAATTACTTGTTGATTCATACGTTTGTCCACTGCGTGAGTGCATCGGCACTCCAAATTTATAACATCTGGTATCAGAGCCAGGTTGGCTGTTCTGTGTGATTCTGTCAAGTTCACGTGTAGCAAAGATGTCAGGCACGAAGTTTGATGTGCAAAAATTTGACGGCAAGATTGATTTCAGTCTTTGGAAAAAACGGGTAAAAGCGATTTTGGTACAAAACAACTTGCACAAGGCGCTTCTCGGCAAGGAGAAGTCTGGGAAGAGCGATGAGGACTGGGATGAGCTAGATTTGAAAGCGATAAGTACAATACAATTATGTCTTGCTGATGAGGTAATGTACAATGTTGCTGACGTTGATACTACTGTTGATTTGTGGAAGAAATTAGAAAAGCTCTATATGTCTAAATCATTGACGAACAAGCTTTATTTAAAGGAGCAATTATATAGCCTCCGCATGTCTGATGGGACTGACCTCTTAGAACATATGAATGCTTTCAATAAGTTGATTTCGCAGCTTCGCAGTGTCGATGTTAAGGTAGAGGAGGAAGACCAAGCTCTTCTTCTCCTTTCGTCTTTGCCGAAGTCCTACGACCACTTGGTGACCACGATTCTTTATGGGAAAGAAACCTTGAAGATGGAAGAGGTCAAGTATACTTTGCTGTCAAATGAAGTCAGAAACAAGTCAACCAATGCCAGTGATGAAAGTTTGATGGTAAAGAGTTTGGGTCAGAACAGAGGACGTAAGAAGCAGAAAGACGGCAAGAAAAATCGATCCAGATCAAAATCAAAAGGAAAAGACAACAAATGCCGCTACTGCAAAGAAGAAGGACACTGGAAAGTTGATTGCCCCAAGTTGAAAGAAAAATCTAAAAATAAAGGAAAAGAGCAAGTTGAGGCCAGCGTTGCTTCCGATTCAGAAAAGGAAGGAGATGTTCTTACCATCTCCTCAGGTATGGATTTTTCTGACACATGGATTCTTGATTCTGGATGTTACTATCATATGTGCCCATATAGAGACTGGTTTGATGCTTACAAGTCATATGATGGGGGTAGAGTTCTTATGGGAAATAACTTCGAGTGCAGAACTGTTGGGATAGGAACTATCAAAATCAAGATGTTTGATGGGGTTGTTAGGACTTTGACTGAGGTCAGACATGTCCCAGATTTGAGGAAGAGTCTAATCTCCCTTGGTGTTCTTGATGCTTGTGGGTGTACCTTTAGTGGTGCTAATAGCATATTAAAGGTGACACGTGGTGCTTTAGTTGTTATGAAGGGAGAAAAGACAGGTTCTTTATATAAGTTGATTGGTAAAACGGTTACAGGTGATGCTGCTATTTCCTCCTCTTTTGATGATGATAACACTTTGTTGTGGCATGCTAGGCTTGGTCATATGAGTGAGAGAGGATTGATAGAATTGCATAATAGAAATTTACTCAAGGGTATAAAATCTTGCAAACTTGATTTCTGTGAATCATGTGTTCTCGGCAAACAGTGCAGAGTTAAATTTGTTACTTCTAACAAGTGAAGTAAAAATATCCTTGAGTATATTCATTCTGATGTTTGGGGTGCATCTCCAGTAACATCTTATGGTGGAGCTCGATATTTTGTCACTTTTATCGATGACTTCTCCAGAAAAGTTTGGATCTATTTTTTGAAGCACAAGTCAGAGGTGTTTGAGAAGTTTAGAAGCTGGAAAGCCAGAGTTGAGAAGGACACAGGCAAACAGGTGAAAGTTCTGCGGACTGACAATGGTGGTGAGTACACCTCAAAGGAATTTGAGGATTTCTGTAAGCAAGAAGGCATTGCTCGGCATTTCACTATTCCTGGTAAAGCAAAGCAGAATGGTGTAGCTGAAAGAATGAACAGAACTCTGCTAGAGAAAGCTCATTGTATGAGGTTGTTTGCCAACCTACCAAAGCAGTTTTGGGCCGAGGCAGTAAACATGGCTTGTTATATTGTTAACAGGTCACCTTCAACATCTTTGGGACTCAAGACACCATATGAAATTTGGTCTGGTAAGCCAGCTGATTATTCTGATATGCATATTTTTTGTTGTCCTGCTTTTGTCTTGTTGCAGGATGGAGAGTGGACAAAGCTTGATGCAAAGTCCAAGAAGTGTATCTTTCTGGGATATAGGTCTGGTGTGAAAGGGTACAAATTCTGAAACCTTGACACGAAGAAGGTGGAGCTTAGTAGAGATGTTGTATTTGACGAAGCCTCTATGTTGAAGCTTAATCAACAACAAGTGAAGAAGCCCAATACCTCAGTTCAGGTGGAGCTGAGAAATGATGAGTCTATTTGTGAACTCTGATTCTGGTGAGTCTTCACATCAGGATGAGGAAAGTATAGAACCCATTGAGGAGGAGCCTTACTCTCTTGCGCAGGGGAGAACCAGAAGAGAAATTAAATTACCATTAAGATTTCAGGATACAGTTGCTTATGCTTTTCCTGTTTTGTCTGCTGACCCTTCTAGTTTTCAGGAGGCTATAGAGAGTAAGGACAGTGGCATGTGGCTGAATGCTATGAAGGAAGAGATGGATTCTCTTCAAAAGAATCATACTTGGGAGCTAATCATGCTTCCCAAGGGCAAGAAGGTTATCGGCTGCAATTAATGGGTGTACAGGAAGAAAGAGGCTTCATCAGATAAAGAACCAGCTAAGTACAAGGCAAGGTTGGTAGCCAAGGCATATGCTCAGAGGAAAGGTATTGATTTTACAGAGATTTTTTCTCCGGTGGTAAAACACTATTCGGTTCGTGTTATGCTTGCTATGGTAGCTATGTGGGATTTGGAATTGGAGCAGCTTGATGTGAAGACTGCCTTCCTACATGGCAGTCTGGATGAGGAGATTTACATGTTGCAGCCAGAAGGATTTGTTCAGAAAGGCAATGAAAATCTGGTTTGCAGGTTGAAAAGATCTCTATATGGTTTGAAGCAGGCTCCACGACAATGGTATAAAAGGTTTGACACTTTTATGTTGGCACATGGTTACAGTAGAAGCAGGTATGACAGCTGTGTTTATTACCGTTTCCTTGATGATGGTTCTATTATCTTACTAATGCTTTATGTTGATGATATGCTTATTGCCTGTAAGCATATGTTGGAAATTGCTAAGTTGAAACAGGAACTTAGTTTAGAATTTGAAATGAAAGACCTAGGAGGTGCCAGAAAAATCCTAGGCATGGAGATCCATAGAGATCGAAAAATTGGTAAGCTGTGGTTGACCCAGAAGGGTTACATTCAGAAGGTATTGGCTAAATTCAATATGAATGATGCCAAGGCAGTTAGTACACCTCTTGCTCGGCACTTTAGATTATCATTACAGCAGTGTCCTCAGTCTGATGAAGAACATCAGGAAATGCTCAAAGTGTCATATGAAAATGCAGTTGGTTGTCTGATGTATGCTATGGTTTGCACTAGGCCGGATCTGTCTCAGGCAGTTAGTGTAGTTAGCAGGTACATGGGGAATCCAGGAAAAGAGCATTGGAATGCAGTTAAATGGATTTTGCGTTATCTAAACGGTACATCAGATGTTGGTTTGTTGTTTCAGAAGGGCACTAACAGTACTGATGTTTTAGTTGGTTTTGTTGACTCAGATTATGCAGGTGACCTTGACAGGAGGAGATCCACTACAGGGTATATCTATACTCTAGGTGGAGGTCCTATTAGTTGGAAGGCCATGCTACAAGATATAGTTGCTTTGTCAACCACAGAAGCTGAATATATTGCTGCAGTGGAAGCTGCCAAAGAAGCAGTTTGGCTGAAAGGTTTGGTGAAAGAGCTCGGTGTCCCTCAGAAGAGTGTTTGTCTGAATTGTGATAGTCAGAGTGCTATTTGCCTTGCGAAGGATCCTGTGTATCATGCAAGAACGAAGCACATCGACGTCAGATATCACAAGCTCAGAGAGTTAGTTGCAAGTGGTGACATTCAACTTGTAAAAGTTCCAACTCAGGAGAATGCTGCAGATATGATGACCAAGCCGCTCTCAATTGTCAAGTTTCAGCATTGTCTGGACTTGGCAAATGTTCGTGATTGCTAAGATGTGAAGGCCCCAGGGAGAGGGGGTGTTTTTACTTAGAGAGATTTTTTTATGTAAAAATGTGTTGGAGCATTTGTTCTTTTGTATTTGACCAAGTCAAATAGGTGGAGATTGTTATATTATTTGACTTGGTCAAAATACTTATTTTAATGGGTATGGGTTTTGGTAACCCACGTACCCATTATACCAATTTGTTTTGTTGTGAGCACGCAAGGACGTGTTTTCTGTTGGGGAAAAAGGGAGTTCCAACGGCGGCTGCAGGCATGCGATCGTGGCGGCCAAGTTTTCTCCTCCTCTTCGTGAAAAGGGTTAGGGGTTTTGAAGTTTGCTTCGTTTGGGGGAAGATTGCTCGGAGTTGTTGTAAGGGCATCTTCTCAGTTTGTACTGCTTCTACAAGTTAGTAAGTCTCTCTGCTCTCCCCGTGGATGTAGGAAGACACATCGTCTCTCCGAACCACGTAAATCTATTGTCCCCTTGTGGTTTGTTTGATCTTGCATAATTTCTCGGGTCGATCTTTGTTGCGCAAATTACTTGTTGATTCATACGTTTGTCCGCTGCGTGAGTGCATCGGCACTCCAAATTTATAACAACTTGCTACACAGGTAAAAAGACCTATAAAATTCTTTTTGTTATAGCATCATAAACCTTACAACACCTCTATTCCTTAGGCCAATACTCCATACCATCTCCCTCTAACACCTTCCCAACTAATGTGCCCCATCTATATTGAAAAGAAAGAACTTTTTACTAATTGACCCATTTCACCATTGAGATCACAAGAATATTGATATTTCTATTTCATACTTAATGGGTTGTTCACACGTGGGTTTAAAATTCTTAACTCCCACTTATAATTAGCTTCCACATTTTACTCAAGTACTCTTTATTAAGCTCTTAACAATCATATATATGCGATTACCAAGAACGATTTCCATTATTAATAATTAAATTCCATCAATGATCATGCTTAACTATCAAGGTTTGCTTATAAAACAAGAGCACCTGCAACCATAAGCATAAGCATAAATTGACCGTTAATGATTACTGCCTCCACAATACTAAACAAACATATTTAGCACACACGTTTTATCGATATTCTTCAATTACCAACATACAAGTCAGCAGATAAGAAGTACTTGCCCTCATATAATACAACCTACAGATTCTATAAATTTCTTGATTTACCTCTACCACCTATTTTTCAACTCATAACAAAATTAAGATCACTTATCTAAACTCTTTATGTATACAACCTTAACTCCCTACACGCTACAAATAAAAAGGACCTACACCAAAGGCAGCCAGGACTCCACTAACTTGAAAAACCTCTATTAGGAATACAAATTAGAGACTCCATTGAATTAAAAATATAGTTCATGGGTGCATCGTTAAAGACCCCACTAAATTAACATCTTTTCCGTCACTGACCAAAGGTACTAACAACCATACATAACACTCTCCTTCTGATTCTGTACAGCTCTACAGCCCATCTAGTAACTATCGATATTGGGGACACTCATAGGCATTGTGACTGGGTTGCCTACAAACATAACGCAACATTATCTTCTCTCTCTCATAGCATAGGGCAATCACAAACTACATGGTCTATGTTCCCACACCGGAACCACTTAACACCAACACCCTCAGTAGGCTTTCCCGAAGTCGTACCAATCACTGACGCAACCATTGCTAGTCCCATTGAATGTCGTGCTTGATAACCTCTCCAGAATCCCATTTGATCACTCAGATCCGTGGATGATGAAGCAATCGTTGTCATCTTTACTTGGTGCCTTCCACATGCTAATTATAGACTTACCCACATTCCGGTTGTGAGGAAGGTTTCTCTAATGCTTCCGCGTATGTCACCGCCTCTTCAAAAGAACCCTACTGACGAGCAGCCACTTCATTCTCGAACTCTAGTTTTAGCCCTGCAACAAAATGTTTGATCTGGAGTGATTTGCTCTGCATCTCAAATGGACACACACAATGACATGAATCGCACCAAATACTGCCGCATGGTCATATCCCCTTACTTCAAAGCTACGAATAGCCGAGGACCTCAGCTGGGTCGATCGGTAAGAACTCATGTTTAAAAGTAAGAGGTCCCGAGTTCGATTTCTGGGGAGGGCTTACCTGATCTATATACAATCCTCGAGGTGTGTAGGTCCGGGATTTTCTTGGTCAAGTGGGGTAAGGATAATACGGGTACACGGAAAGTAGGAGCTGTCAAGTCCTGACCTTGGAGTTCACGAACATCAATCCTTGAGTCCACAAAACCTCACGGGACGGGGTTTCCTCGTTAGCAAAAAAAAAAGAACTACGAATAGCTTCTTTTGATTCTTCAAAATTGTACTTGGATGGAAAGCTGCATCGAACACTTCTAGGAATTCTGCCCACAAAAATTGTCGTACCCTTTTTCCAATAAAACGGGTTGCCAATTGCAACCGTCACCAGTCTTCCACCAATACCGTAAGTTGGCCGGTAGCCAGCAACGCCTTAGTACTATGGACTTGAATGACAATTCCATTTCTTCTGCGATCCACTCTTCCGCTTGATTCGAGTCAGTTCCACCCATAAATACCTAAGGTCGCACTCTAGAAATTTCTTGAGACTCATCATCTTTACAACCTCCTCAACAAAATACCCTATGCACAATCTAAATACACTACCCACAGACAAAATACACACATTAACTAATCACGAACCCATACCAACAGCCTACCTGAGTTATTTATTGGGAGGATTTTAGTTATCGATGTAGCAACTCGTTATTTTAAAATAATAAATAAATATAAAATATAAAGAAATATGAAATAATTAAAATCTATTAAGCAAAAATAAGTGATGAACTTAATAGATGGATGTATCAGAGTTATTGGGCCAAAATATGAGTTTTAAAAGATATAATAAAAAATACTATAAAATTCGTAACTCTATTATTCTATAATTAAAACAAGGCAAGTAAATCACTGATATGACTCATATATATTCAAAATAGACTCCTAACCCTACCCTAACTTGCTAGCCACGAAATTAGAGCTCTATTCTAACCCAAATAGGAGGATTTATGTTAGGAAGGTTAGATAAACATGAAAAATTCAGAGTTGGAGGAGAGTTAGAGTTGTGTTTGACAATAGCAATACAAGCCTCAAACCCCTCAGGGCCGACCCTAATATTCATCTGAGATCTCTTAGATGTTGAAGGAGGCCATAGGAGGAGGAATTCGTGGAGGAGAAGACTTGGAAGGAGGGATTCAAGTGTTCTTCACGTTCATAACCCTAGAAGTTCAACTCGTTCAAAGGTAGACAATCTCACAAGCAAAACTCAATTAAACTCGCATATAGATTGTTCTTGATCTTAGGAACAAAAGCCCTCTATTTTCTCCAATTTCTATCGTGTCTATCTTGTCAATTTCATGTTTGAAGTTCTGTTAAGAACATGTACCCGACCCATCATGTTCTCTTTAAATCCATGTTTATACCTAATCTCGTGCCATGAGATTTTTAATGTAGATGTTACATGAGGTTAGGGACCTGTTGACATATTTTTCCCAAACTTCTATCAAGTACTCTTTTCGAATTAAATCTATTTTCATCATTATGTCATATTTGTGGTTCATCGTGAAAGAACTTGATCATAGCATGTTGATACCATGATAATAATCAAATTACTCCTTACTGTTTATACCTCTGCACCTCTGCAAGTCTAGTTTCGTTAAAATTGGTCTCATGATTTACATCAAGTATCCATTGAGATTTCTTTTTTTAAAGTCCATGTGTCAAACCCTTGGAAGATTGGACTGCAATGCAAGGTGTTCTGATTTTTCAATTGGGCTCGGGCAGAGAGACCCTGAGAACACGATGGCTCGATAGGTCGCGTTCTCAACCGGGTTGCGACAAGGTATCGTGTCGCGTTCTTAACACAACAGGACCCTGCGTCGCGTTCTACTCGACTATCCCAGAAGCCCTATTGCGTTCCTTTAAAGCCTTTGTCACGATCTTAACCGACCTTCGCGTTCCTTTAAAGGGTACGTCGCGTACTAGACTTTTGTGCATAAACCCCTAGTTTATCTTGTTCTTGTTTAGTTACTGTGTCTATACTTCATATTAAATCTGAAACACAATAAAAGAGGTTATCTAATCATGAACATGTAAAGATTTTATTAAAAGTCAAGACACTTAATGCTCTCATATCCATGATTTCTCTATCGCATGCACACACTAAAAACCATCCAATATGACTCGCCATGGTATTAAGATATTCCATAATACATCTGGTAATTTACTTCAATAATTGTACATTTTTTTCCTAATTTTTTTTATAATGGACTTGTCTTCGTTTCGGCGCCGCGGAGAGGGCGTCAGGGAGGCGAGGGCGACACCGACGAGATCTGCAGCAACGTGGTCCATGGAGACTAGAGAGAGCGACGCCGCTACAGCGCGGGGTGAGGACGACAACGATGGGAGGGGGTGGGCAGCAGGGGAGAGGGGTGGGGCGGCGCCGGTGGGAGGGTGGCGGGGGCGGCAGGGGCGAGGGGTGGGGCAGGGCGAGGTCATCAGGGAGGCGAGGGCAACGTCTATGACGCCAACGAGGTCCGTGGAGACTGGAGAGAGCGACGCCGTGACGTTGAGACGACGCGGGGCGAGGGCTACGCCGATGGGAGGATAGGGCGGCCAGCAGGGGAGAGGGGTGGGGCGGCGCTGATGGGAGGGCCGGCGGGGCAGGGCGGCGCTGGTGGGAGGGCCGGCGGGGCAGGGCGGTGCCGGTGGGAGGGCGGGGAGGCCTGCCATGGTGAGGGGCAGAGCCGCTGAGGGGCTAAAGGGCGATCGGGTTTGGATTTGGCAAAGGAGAGATAGGGTTTTTAGTTTAGGGTTATTTATATATATTACATATAAACCATTAGATCTAGGATCCAATGGTCAGAATTAATCCAGTTTTGGATTGGATTTTAAACAGAGCCGATCTCCTATTTCCGCGTCTGCTCCGTTTATTATTCAAATAATATCTGTATCTAAATCCGCTTCGTCGGATATCTTTTAAACGAATACGGATATGCTTAATTAGATACGAATCTGAATCGGATCTGGATATTATCCGGATCCGTTTACAGCCCTAATACTTAGTACTTGTGCTATTTGAATTATGCTATTGTGCTATTACTTACTCTACATTACTTGTCTCTCTCTCTCTCTGTCATTAGTTACTCTGCTCTTTAATGTTGTATCCCTGGTTTTGATGATGTCATGAACCAAGTAAAACTGTCATAAATATTTGAGAACTCTTTAACAATTTTTTTAATGACAGGAAAATTCATAAAGTCAAAAGATCTTGTGTGTGTTGACACATGTTGCTTTAAAGGTCGACACACATGGCTCAGTGAGTGACTTACTGGAGCTCAGTGAATTACTTGAGTAGACACTAGCCAAAGGATAGGTCGACACATGCTAGCTTTTCCAGTAAGCTCAGAAGATAAAAGAATTACTTGAGTCGACACTAGTCAGACCAGGTCGACACATGTTGATCTTCATGTTAACGCTGAATGAAAAGAATCTCATAAGGTCGACTTCAGATGAAGCTCAGGTCGACACAAATTGTAGAAAGGATAGAATTAAATAGTACGGGGAGTCAACACTTGTTGCAGATAAGGTCAACTCTACTATTTTGAGAGGTCGACACTTGATTGCCTTGAGGTCAACACAAAGAGTTTCTACAGATAGTCTCTACTGAAGCTTAATGGATAAGGTTGACACATGAAGTCTTGGAGTCGACTCCACTAAAGTATTTGTATTGGAGTCAACTCCACTAAAGTATTTGTATTGATCATTGCCAGTTCAATTGTGCCCCGACACAATGCACAAGAGGCGTCGACACACTAATCTCTTTTTTTCCCAGTAAGGAAAAGGAATTGCCAGCGTGCTTTTTCTGAGCACGTAATCTGAGGCCCAATTATTGGGAATTCTAGGCACACTTTACAAGGTTTGGGAAGATAACCTTTTTGGCGGCAAAGCATCTCCCAACGAATTGGGGATTCTATTGGGGCCCACCAAAAAGAGATTATGATACGCTAATCAAAAAAGTGTGCGGCGTCTTCTTCGAAAGAAAAACACACAGAAAGAAGAGAGGATTGGGGAAAAAAAAAAGAGCAGAGGGTGAGATAGCTAAGAAGAACGGGGTTCAGAATAGTTCGCTCAACAGAAGAAGAGATGCTGCATCAATTCTTCATCCTGTGTGAAGCCCTGTCGCTATTCAATTGAAGCAGAGCTTCAGAATTTCCTTCGAATCAGAGGCAAATTGATTCTTAAGCTGCAACTAGAAGAAGAGCTCGATGAACCCAAGTCTAGAGAAGAAGCAATTGGGAATTTCAGTGGAAATTTGATCAAATCTCAACTCCAGTGAATCTGCAGCAAGAGTGTTTGCTAAATTTCTACTCACTTCTAGTGATTCCTCTTGTGTGATCTTTTCAGTTTCGTCTGAACATTACACCACTTAGTTATCTGCTCCGTATGGAGTAGAACAACTGATCCTACACTTTGTGTGTTAGGATTGTGAGATTGTTATAATCTTGAAGCTGTGAATTAGCAGTGTTGAAGCTGTGTATCAGCAGATTGTATAAAGCTGTGAATCAGCGGATGTGTGAGTGTTTCACACTCTTGGCTTGTTGAGTGAAGCCTCACTTAGTTTAGTGAGGGGTGGATGTAGGTCTCAATGCTGGAGCCAAACCACCTTAAAAATCTTGTGTGCATTGTGTGGTGTGTTGTGCAATTGCTCTGGATCTTTGAAACTGTTAGCTCTCATATATCTTAAAGGTATGATTTGTGTTCTTGATTTTTTAAGAGGCCAATATCTATTCACCCCCCCCCCCTTGATATTCATTCCATACCCAATATTTAATACATTAATCATTTAAAGTATGTCTGACCATGAGATTTAAGTCCTACTGGGCGTTATTGTTGACCCTGCGTTATTTGATATGTGTTCTGAGGTTAAATTGAGAAAGATACCTACACTCACAAGGAAGGGGATGACCAGGAGTGATGCAAGAGTGCCCTGGCGTATTAGTGTTATATTAGAGGTCTTAGTTTAGTATCTTACTTTTTCTTCAATGAAATGATGTCAATTGGGCCCTAAGTAATGGCTCTGGGTTTGTGATTGTAATAGAAATTAGTTGAATTATCAATGAAATACATTTGATTTAGTGTTATTCAATTGCCTAATGGTTTGATGTCTATTATACGCTCTATACTCGCTTACTTCCAACTGCCTCACATTCTGATATTCCGCGTCGGGGCATGACAACCGATGTCTCTTGTAAACCTCAATAGACTAGCTCTGATACCAACTGTAGTGGCCCTAGATATATATATTCAAAAAGACTCCATATCAAGATTTGCCTCCTATGAGTCCAAACTCAGAAGGGATACTACTGGGTCTAGAGAGGTAAACAAGTGACAATAGTAATCAAAATAGATAGCAATTGGTAATGATTAAATAACAAACTTCGAATTAATAACTCAAGCGCACTTGCTGGGGTAGAACCCTAAGTAGAGAACCAAAAGGCCGACTGTTGGTAGGTGGAAGACGCCAACTGGCTGCAATCTCACTCCACCAGACAACCTAAAAGGGGTAGGGATGACCCTCGAACAGTCATAGGCCAAGTAGGGAGCCCCGTAAAACAAGTGGTAAATGAGAAAAAGATACATCGTTAAAAGATATGTACACTAGTGTAGCTCAGTCATATCTACAAGTGATTTCAAATGGAGTCGCACATAAACTCTTAACAGAGAAAGTATAAAAGTAATTATTTGTCAATACTTGAAGATGTAAACATAAAACCATAGCATAGTTCGACTCATAATACCCTACCTTGCCTCATTGGGAGCAGACCAGGTGGAACCAGAAAGTGGCCCGACTTCCCTCACTATAACTCAACCATTGTAATACTAAGCAATAGAAAATAGGAAAGATGAGCTTTGTAAATCACTCGCTCTCGGAAGAATTTTGAGTCGTACTATTACCAAACCAACATTAAACTATTGATAATATTCAAGCCTTTGTCTCTTAATAAAAATATAATTCTTAAAGATAACTAAGCCAATTTTTGGCCCATAAAATGATTACTAAAAATACGATTATGAAAGCATGACGCTATCACTTGGGTCACGAAAACTGGTTCATGATTTAAAACCCTAACTCGTACAACCACATAAGAAACACCTCTCAGTATTATAGCCAATGATAGAAGGTCCAACTACAGCTCCACCTCGACACTTCACAAAGCCCAAGAGTAGTGGAAACCAACCAACACCACCAACTGTAGCCTGGACGGACTATAGGCCCATGCCTGACAGTACACCTCTACAAGTTCTAAAGCCCGTAGAGTGAGGCAAGTGGGAACAAGAGACGAGCTAGGGCCTAGTACATATACTGGTGTCCGTACCCCAACCACGAGCGCACTACAAGCGACTGAAAGAAAAGCAACCACAACATAACTCAAGTTGTTGTCCCATTGTCGTCTTTCCCCCAACCGGATGTACAACTCAAACTAAGGAGTGGGGGAGTCCAAGAAGATGACATAGATCTCAATGGTATGCACAGTACTGGGACTAACCCTGAGCACACAAATGTCTAGCACACACAGAACCTAGGGTACTCGACTGGAGAGGTTTCCAGGAATAAGTGCCAAAGCTACTAAACTTGAAAATCCATAGTACAGCTAATAACTCTATTAATTTTCATATCTCTACAATTCTCAATAAAACTAGTCGCATCGACTAAGTTATTGCAAAATCACCAATCATATGTTGTTTCTATTTAATAAACCATAATAGAACCTCTTCCTAGTTAGAATCAATGTTCAATTAATTAAAGATTTAATAAAGCCTTATGGTGTCACATTGTCATCATAAAATCACCCTTTAAGAGTAACACCTCCAATAAAACCTTAAACTTGTTTAACATAAGAACATCTCGATACTCTCTGAAGAAGCATCACATCGTACATACACCACAACTAACATGAACACGTCAATTGTTGCTACTGCTATATGAACGCGTTGGCCTAGAACTCCGCGTTAGTAAGAGCTAACATGTCTGGGCAGTAGGACGCCTTAATGAGGCGTCCCACTGACATGACTAGATATCAGTTAAGAACCACTTTCTCGTAGGTCTCACACAAAGCACCCCCATACCCAGCCACACAGGCCAAACTACCTTATTATAACCATGCTAAAATGAAGAATCTCGGAAACACCAATTGATGTAATAACGTCCTAGAAATTTAATTGATTAAAAATTAAGGAAGATAGTAAATGAATAAAGATGTCCAAATAAAAATTGAATAAAATATTAGTTAGACTTCCAAGATGAGAAATCAACTATTCATTCTTACTGGGCCAAACCACTCTTAGTGGACCAAAAGAACAAAACCCAATAGCATTAAAACCCCAAATTTTGTAGGTATAAATGGATATAAATTGGAAACGGCAATTAGGGCAAAATCCAACGCAATTAGACTCCCATGGTAACCTAAATTCGTGCCCAACCATGTTGGGATGTTTCCTAAAGACTCTAGTACTCCAATTGGAAGGGGAATCATCAAATCTTGGAAGGGGCCAAGCTAAAACCGCAACCCAACCTTTCCTAGTCACATTAGGACTTGAATCAACCCTAATTCTATAAATAATCATCATAAGACTCTTGGGGAAGGGTTACCATCGTGTTGGGGTCGTGAGGAGGCGAGCTAGGGCACCAGGAGAGGAGGAGGACGGCCAAGAACCAAGCTTCTTCTCCAACCTCTCACTTCTTCGACCTGGAAGTAGACACCTCTTAGATCCACTCAAAGGTAGGCGTTCTCGGGCTTGAAGTAAGCGTAACACATACCAATGGAAAGAACATCGAGTCTAGTTTCATATGCATGTGGTTTCCCCAATTTTTATGAACCGTATTAGTCATGTTAAGCATTTTTCAAGAGTCGTGCATGATTAGGGCATTGTGTGTTCTTACTGTGTTTCACGCAAACTGAGGGCAAATCATGTGAAATCAAAACCATAGTTCTCTTCTACTCCTCGTACCCAACAACTTTCATGTTCATACTTTTATTCTAGGAACCCTAGATCTTGAGTTATAAGCGTTGCATGCATGGCTACCCCATTTTTTGCTGCTTTCGGTTGAAACCCTAAAACGCGACCATTCCAGACGTCGCGTTCTTCTTTGCATGAACACGACGTACTAAACCGTCACGTTCACAGGAAAGGTGACCGAACATTCCATCATGATTAATTATGACTTTGACTTGACCGTTCTGACACATAAAACTGTGTGTCACGTGGGTTTCAGTGCCGATCTCGAACACGATGAAACATGCCATCGCAATTTGACCCATTTTCCCACTCATCTATTTTGCACAGCTTTATATCAGAATTTTGAAAACACCTCTTTAACGCGACGTGTCGAACCGTCGTGATTCAAGGTTGTAGCGACCCATTGCTTGTCGCGTCATGAAGGCGACTGACAAGGCCATTGCATTTTAAAAGCCATTGCGACATATCAGCCTGTCGCGACATGAAGGCGACAGACAGGTCCGTCGCAATTTGATGTTTCACAGAGAGCTTGCATCTCTGCACCATGTACAGTCTTCTTAAGTGCGACGACTGAACTCGTCGCGATTTAGAGGCCAACCCGAGACTGTTTTCTTGAGTTGTACAGTTAACCATATGCATGTCCTACTGTCATATCATGTCATGTATTTATTCAATGGCCTAAAAGTTATAAACCCACATGAAAGCTATAAGAATATGAACTTTTATTCTAAGTGCTCTTAATGATACTTGATTCCATGTACCATGTGAATATCATTGTGTTGTCCATACTCTGTCTTGTTCATAACTGAAAGTGCTATATGTTCAAAAATACATCAACCATGTGATAGACTGAATTGCATACCATGTCATGCTTGCTTGTTATATAAGCTTTATGTCTCGTCTTAAACCGATGGATTGTGGATTGAGATATGTTCTACACGATACGTTGCACATATAGGTAGCCCTCTCTTGGGGATTTGGAAACTCTCGGCCGGTCATTCCGTATCGGCAGACTAGTGACCTTTTCTCTAAGACCTTCGTAAATCTCCGTACTCCGTGGATTCCCTCATGGAGACCGAGTTGGTTGTACCATTGAAGTTCCCAGAAGATAGAAAACACATATGTTCTTATCTACTTCTCGTGAAGTGATTTTATTACATTGAAACCAAGCCACTAAGTATAATGATTAAACTAATGAAATTAAGCCGGTATGCTACCAAAATTTACTCCAAATCATGTCCACTTGCCTTGTTCCTTATAATCATTGACATGATCTTTAGTTCATAATTGTCCATTGCTTGAAAATCATGTTGGCCATAAATGAATGAATGGAATTACCAGAAATTATTGGAACTTCGGTTCATAACTATGCTTATGCAAATAAGGGCCCAGTCTGGTCCTCGGAGGAGCACCCGAAATACTTATAATCGCGAGAGTATATGATCCATTGAGGTGTCTGGCAATCACCTAATTGAATGCAAGATTGATCTGGGTAATTTTCACATTGTTATTGAATGATTGATTGATTGATTGAACTGTTATATGTGAAATGGCCAAATCTATTGTACATGTCCTCGTTATTGAATCAATATGTCATTGTCCACTAGAATTCTAAAGAATTAAACTTGAGATATCCATTGTACATGCTATAGATTATTGAATCTCTTCTATTTGACAAATGATCATACTGTCATCCATTCCATTGTTAAACGTTCCTTCTCACATGATAAATGTCACTGGATTTGTTTCTTGAATCATTTTTGTACATGTTATATCTTGGAATTGTCTATACCGTTATCATGATCATCTTGCCATAAGTACTGCATGCTAGTATCTTGCCTAATAAAATGTTAATTCATGTAAAGTATGTCCGCACCATCAGATATAAATCCTACTAGGCGTTAGTGAGCTCACACCTGCTTTCCATAACATTTTAGGAGATGACTATGAGGACGTAGAGCATGATGGGGCTAGGGAAGAGTGATGAGCTTCTCAAAGTATACCCATCGATATAGCCAGATACCAGCGTGTTAGAGTCCATAGAGTTTGTAATAGATAGTTATTTCATTGTGTTAATGTACTTTGAAATACATAATGGGCTCTATGTTTGGCTCTGATTATGTAAGGTTGTAAATTAGTATTGATGGAAATGAAATAAAGAATTATTTGGTTGGCACTATTATTGTCTCAATTCTTTTGTTATACTTAGTTGTCGCTCTGAATTACTCCATTGTGATACTTGTACTCGTATCGCTCACACTCTCAATGTTTATTTCTGCTGCTAAATGTCGGGGCGTGACATGCTTCCTTATCCATCGAACCACATTTTTAAACCTCAAACATTACACATGACTTCCTTCTCTTGAGAATTACAAACCCAACATGACTTAAACCATTTATAACTTGAAGCCAACACTGTATCTAGACCCCAACGATTCTTAGGCATACAATCATCACAGAACCATTGTAATTAAACTGTAAAATGTGGAAATAAATGAATTTTTTTGAGAAACAGGACAACTCCCTACCAAAATGCAAAGTACTACCTGTTTGGGTCTTCTCATGATCTAGCCGCCTCCTCCTCACTAAAACCTCATAAGAAATATCTCCAAACTATCGAAGTTCCTTCCTTATGAAGGCAACTAGAAGGCGTGCTCATGGTTACCTTATGAAGGCAACCAAAACTGTGTCATCTTCTTCATCAGAGCCAGTTTGTCTTATGTTGTTCGTTTTTCATCGTTTCTTATTTCCGTTTGTTCCCGTTCGATGTTGTATAATGTAATCATGCATTAATCAACCCATGAAAAAGTTGTAAATATTTTGACATGATTCTAATTGATCTTAAGTGATTAATCATGCTCTCTACTTGCCGATTTCTCTCTCTCTCTCTCTCTCTCTCTCTCTCTCTCTCTCTCTCTCTCTCTCTCTCTCTCTCTCTTTGTTATCAAACTTGCAAAATAAGCACACAACAACTTGCTAAAAGTGGTCATGCATGATTTCTTGATTTAGCACTTTCATTACTTGTCGAATGCGAGGTTTTCATAATTAGATTTAAAAGACATTCACACACACACATGAGCAGTTCACATGCACAATACCCGCATACACTTTTTCACGATAGGAAACCCCTTCTTGTCATGTTGGAACCACTCTGTTGGACATTCCGTTCTGGTAGACTAGGGACCTTTTTGGAAAGGCCTCCGTAAGTCTCCTTTGACCATAGATTCTTACAATTGCCAACAAGCAAGTTGTACCATTGAAGTAACCGGAACTTAGTGTGCATTTCTCTCTCTTCTCTTGACCTTCTCGATGATATCTTCTCATCTCATCTTGACTCTAGAGTACACATCTATTGAACATGATACCAAGTCATTAAAGAGATATTGAACTAAATGGAAAACACACCATTATGTTGCGAGACTGAACTCTTGAACTATTAGCTTATTATTCCCGAATTGTCTTGATATTATTGAACTCGTGAAATTCTTGTTAATGGCAATAATTGATTATGGGTATCTATATTTAAAAATTATGAGATGCAGGATCAGGCATGGCGAGTGTCCAAGGGCTCCAATCTAGCCTCTACAGCAGAGAGCCGAAAATGTACTGTTAACCATGGGGTATAATGATTACTAGTGTTGCATCGCGCTGAGAGTACTTGCTTGTGTAAATGCTAGATCCAATACCACATTACACGTATCCATGATATGTATTCCAAGGTGGCATAGATCCTTAATGCATGTTAATGACTCGTGCATTGACTGTCTTGCTCGTGAAAGTACATGCTCGTTACTTGCTTACTCGTTATATAGTCAATCTTGTTACATGCTATCTTGTTCTTGCACATGGAATTGATAATCGTGCTAGATCTTTGTTCACATTGCCTTGGCATCTTGCTTGACTCAACTTTCCTATTAGACTAATTATTACAATCTCTTGATTATATCTTGCTACCTTGCACGACACACTAGTCACGTTTTGTTATCGATGTTTAATTGCATAGTTTATATCATGTTCATGCCATCTAACTTGTAAATGTTAGATACTTATATCACACTTAGAAGATGTAAATCCTACTATGCTAGTGCGCTCATTACCTACTTTTCCAATATTTCAGGTGATCAAGGTATGGATGACCATGAGGACCAAGATTACAGTGGGGAAGACCAAGAGTTAAGAGAGTACCTCAAGTTCTAGTGATCGAGCTAAGAGTCATAGCGTTAGTATCTTGAGAGTATTAGATCATGCAGTAGGTAGTGAGAGTGATTATGCAATCTTCTCTTTCCTAAGTCATTGCTATTATGGAGTTGAAGTGAATTGCAATAGATAGTTATTGGCATTAGTTATTATTTGTGTGGGCCCATATATGTGTTGTTGTGGTTTATATTGCTCGTTGGCTAGAGACTTATTTTCCGACTGTTCACATCTCGACTCTTTTTATCTTCCGAATGTGCTATGCTCGAGACGTGATAGAAGGCAATATTATATAGTCAATAGTGGTAGAAGAAATTTCAGAATCAAATGAAGAAAGTGATGAAAATAGTGAAGAAGATGCAAAAGAAGAAATTAGGGCGGGATGAGCCAGATGTAAGTCCAGCCCAAGCTCCTGAACAAATGGAAGCTTAATTTCAAGCACCCCAGGCACCGACAGTAGGTCTTGGCTACCATGAACTGATTGAGTTAGTATGTAATGGTTTCCACCAAATGATGTGTGGTTTACAACATTAGATGGGACAATCTGACAAATGGTGATGCGGTGGCATTTCTTTCTCGAGACATGGCAGAACTGAAGCTAAACTAAGCCATTCTAGCCCAATTGAAGGCACTGAGCCATTCTTCTTGGGACTAGACAACACAATAGAGCACCTATCTATGATTTGCACCTCCGTCTAGTGATTCACTATAGTAGCTCCCTTGAGTTAGAGTCTTTATGCATCTCTTGTATCCCCACACCCTCCTTTTTGCTTATTCCAAAGGGAGAGAAGTAGTAGTATATTTTATTAAGTAGTATTATATTTTATTAGGTTTTCTTTTTTAGTATATGTATGTATGTATGTTATGCATGCTTGAGTGTCAAAAGTTAGAAAATCCAAAAAAAGATGTATATGAAAATAATATAAAAAGAGAATCAAGTTTATCTTTGTTTTATGTCTATAAGCCTATATTTCTTGAGTGATGAATGTTTGTTGGAGAATGATTGAATGAATTGAATGTGTGAAACCAAAATGAATTTATGACTTGTGTGAACTTAACATGGTGTTCGAACTATGTTTGATCTAATTAAAGGGAGAGAGAGAGAGAGAGAGGAATAAACTAAGAATGAAAAATTGACAACTCAAAATTTGAAAACTCATCTTGATACAAGTATTTTGTTATCATTAAAAAGGGGGAGATTGATGTCTAAGAGAATTTGATGATCACAAAAACACATTGTATGAGATGATGAGGTTCGGACATGGTTGTTTAACTTATTGATTGAGTTGTAAATGGCTTTATGGCTTTACTATTATGTTGATTTTGAGGGTCTCACTTGTGTGATTAAGTGTGAAAAGACATGTGTGAGAGTGGCCCAGAAATGAGTACTTTAATGGCACATCAATCAAGGAAGACAAGGCCAGGATTGAACTCTAGAAAATTGAAGTTTTAGAGTGCGTGTCGATAGATGGGAATGCTCCAATCAATAGACTTCCCTAGGGCACCCAAGAAGGAAATTAGCAATCATCCAATAGACTGATGTAAGTAGGTCCAGTCGATAGCTTTTTCATAGGGTGTCTAGTCTAGTTCTAAAGGTAGGACCAGTTGATCAATGGGGTTGTAGTGGTCGACCAATTCCAAATAGAGTCTGTTCAAGTATGGACTCTTGCTAAATCACAAGGCTTTGTTGGGAAGCTATAATACAACATGTTATCATCATTTGGGATATTTGTGAAGCCTTTAAAGTTACAGTTTGTGCCCTAGAGTTCAGAAGAGATGTTTTTAAGCCCTAAGAGAGGTCAATCAAAGTCTTGGACATGCTGCAACAATCTCATCAACTCAAGATCATTTGAATGGAGTTTCTCTATGTCCTAGAGAGTTGTTGATCACCAAGCAAACATGGGAAACATCTTCGGATTGAGGTGTTCATTTAGAGTGTTCTACATCGGCCAGACTATTGGTTTGTCTACATTGAGCATTCTACTTCGAGCGTCAATCTAAAGAGGCTGAGATTGATAGGGGGAAATTCGTTCGTATTGTTTATATGATTGTTCTTGTTGTCTTTATTTATTCTTTCAATTTGAACAATAGTGTGAGTGTGTGTGTGTGACATCCTTGTGGCATACATGTGTGTGTGTGTGTTGGTGCATGTTTGCACCGTGTGGTCGTGTGACAGTGTGTGTGCGGGATGGGGGGGAGGGTTTTGGTTGTCTTGTACCCGTTAAACAAGATAAGTGTGTGTGGACCACACTATTGTGAGGGGTGAAGGTAGGTGCACCTTCTATGTTGTCGAACTGCCTTAAAATCATGTGTGTGTTGTAGGGTCTACATCTGTATCTTCTATCTCCATTCTATGAACACATAAGATAGCGAGTTTTGCCTAATCATTATGTGTTTTCTGTGTGCCAAACTAGTTATGTTGATAAGTCAAATTCATAGGTGAATAAATTTTTAATTGGGTGAGAGCAATACATCCCTCCCCTCTTGCTCTACCAGATAACTTAAATCTCAACAATTGGTATCAAAGCAATACCCTAAATCTCAACAGTTGGTATTTGAGCAATACTGTAGTGCCATGTCACCCCTCCCTGCCGGTTAAGAGGCGACACGCACACTAACCAAATGGAAGCATCTTACACATTGTTATGGGAAGGCCTTTTGTGCTGCATGTAATATATTAGCAGACCAAACACAAGAACTATACATGGTAAAAATACTAAATATACAAATTTCTATTACAGCATCAAACACCCGCGTAAAGCACCATAATATATATATATATATATATATATATATATATATATATATATATATATATATATATATATATATGTGCGTGTGTGCGTGTGCGCGTGTGCGCGTGTGCGTGTGTGCGTGTGTGCGTGTGTGTGTGTGTGTGTGTTTAATATCATAGTCTATTCAAATTTACACGCCATAAAGTTTGAATACAAAAAAGTACAGTCACAACTTAAACAACTTTTTAAAGCTCTAGAGGTCGCCCAACCTAAAGCATGAGTGCAGCAAGGGGTTGGCTTGAAGAGAGGACTGCATCATAAAGAAGAATCTGAAATGGTTTCAACGAAGACATGAGTTCCAAAGGAACCCAGTAGGCAAACCAGTAAAATGAAAAGCATAGGATCATGGAATAAAGCATAGTTATGAGGTTATAGAAGCACAAAATTTATACAAAGTATACATCATAGAGAAGAATTAATAGGTTACATGTTCACAGATATGCATGAATCATATTACAAAGGTATGATTGCTTGGCAGGGATTCAAAATCTTGCAAATGGCATCAGCAAAGCTCTTAGGGGATGCATAACATATAGCTAACCACCTGCAGAAACAAGATGTTACATATACATACATACTCAAATTTGCCCAATTTAGTGAGCCTAATCACCCTTGTTTAACTTGTGGGATGAAACTGTCATCACGGCTGACCCCTCATGCATGACGCCAACCATGAGGAGTCCTAACCACTAGAGAGAAGGATCAAAGTACCTTACCAAGACCATCAGACATAGGATTTTCAAAGGTTATCCAAAAAGGGTTCGATCCAAAAAGGGTTCGAAAAAAATTTCTTGATCAAACATGCAGGCTTATAAACGACACAGTACTGAGGAGTTAAAGGATGACTCTTAGAAGTTTCACAAAGGATCAAACATGTAGGTTAACAAACGAAGATGACTTCCAAAGGGGTCGAAGGAGGGATTGGTTATGCCCACCTTAGTGTGGGGAAACCAGCAGAAGGTCCACAGAGAACTGGAAGGCCAAATCCGCCAGGAAGCTTCTATAGCTCCAAGCTCAAGCCTTCAGTTTCCCAGCAGTAGAAGATAGAAAAAGTCCACTAGGAGCGGCCACCAACGCTATATAAGGGTTTAATTTTAAGGTGGGGCAATACTAACAAGGGGGTCCAGACACTTGGCCAACATGCAACCAAAGAAAGATACAAATTTAGTGGATGAGACTGATGGCAGTATGAGTGGAAGGTCCTTCACATGACCAGCAGCGCGATTTGCAGAAAAGTATGAAGTATACAGACATGCATAGGGATCCATGCCAGAAAGTTGGCAGGTCAAAGGAGCCAGATGATGACAACCATTCAATCAGTCTGACAAAAGCACAAGCGCTACAAGATTATACTTAATTCTGGTTCGTTAAGAGGACAGAGGGAACATCGAATGTTGACCAAAGCATTGATTACTGACTGAAACATCGGTTGCTATTTTGCTAACTAAAACATCAATTACTAACTAAACATCGATTACCAATTAAACATCGATTACCAATGAAACATCGATTACTGACTAAGGGACATCGATATACAAAATTCTGACTTCGACCGATAACGTTATAAACAGAAACAGTCGAAGCTTCATTTCGTCATATACAAAGTTGCACTTCGACTGACAACAATATAAACAAAATCGGTTGAAGCTACACTTCGTCATATGCGAAGCTACACTTCGACCGACAATGATATAAATAGAATCGGTCGAAGCTACACTTCATCATATATGAAGCTACACTTCAACAGACAACGATATAAACAGAATTGGTCGAAGCTACACTTTGTCATATACGAAGCTGCACTTTAACTGACAATGATATAAACTGACCAGTCAAAGTTTTACTTCGTCATATACAAAGTTCCACTTTGACTGGAAACACAAATTTCCAACGGGGAACACAAACTAAGACCCAGGTAGGGTAATTAACAAAGTACTTAATAATAATAGTTCTCTCATTCCCATTTAAATCATAGGATAATGGTTAATCCGAGGCAAAAGGGGGTTAAAATAACTGAAAGAGTGCTAAGGGGCAACTAAGGGTTCGAAGTTGGAATGGGCTGTTACAATTCTACCCCCCTTAAAATTAATTTCATCCTCGAAATTCAAGATTGCTTACTAACCAATTGGGGATACACAACGTTCATCCCTTAGCACACATCTTCGGCCTTGATGTCTGATTACTCCCAAACCTTTCCTAGCAAAACCAAGCTTACATAATAGCCTCTGCAATATTTGGCCTTTCTACTGGGCCTCCTTGATTTGGTCTAGTAGTGCAGATCTCACCTAGAACCAGCATGCCTAAAACTCCTTGTTTCTTAAAAGTTAGAGTCTTATTTCGACAATTCAGTATTGCAAGGTGATTAGCTACCCAGTCCATTCCTAGGATCAGATCATAATCTTGCATGTCAAGTATGTACACATAGGCAAGGAGCTCATGGTCTGCAATTATGATGCTTACATTGGGGATGGCTGAGGAGAGGGTAACTATCTAACTAGTGGGACAGTCAAGGGTCATACCCTCATCAAGTAAAGCTACTTCCTTATTCAACAAGTTGGCAAATTTGTGAGATATAAAAGAATGAGTGACCCCCGGATCAAATGAATTCTAGCATGCAATCCCCCAGTTAGAAGAATACCTTCGGCCACAATAGGTGATTCCCTTGCTTCTTCTTTGGTTAAGGCAAAAACTCTAGCCTGCCCTCGGGGTTGTTGCTTTGGGGCTTGCTGCTATTGAGGCTGGGAGCAGTCCTTAACCATGTGTCCTGTCTAGCCACAACCAAAGCATCTTCCAGCGATCTTCCAGCACTCAGTCCTTGGGTGCCTTTTGTCGCACTGAGTACAAACCGACCATCTCTTACTGCCTTCTCCTTCAGGGTGTCCCATGAAAGGCTTCTTATTCCCCTCCTCCTTATCTTCCTTAGGCAAGCTTCTCTTCTTCTCAAGTCTGGCACCTTTGTCCTTAACAAACTCCTCATGTTCCGCTTCGACTATAAAGGTTGTCCTTAAAGCAGCGGTCATAGTCTGAGGGTCCATAGGTGCCACTCTACTACGCATCACAGGCTTCAAACCTCTAACAAATTTCTTTACTCTTCTGACTTCATCACTACATATGTGGAGTGCATACTTCTCTAAGCGGGTGAACATAACTTCATATTCAGATACGCTCAAGCCTTTCTGCTCCAGCTGTAGGAACTCTAGCTCCTTCTTGTCCTTGATGTGCTGAGGGGTATATTTCTCATAGAATGCTTGCAAAAATTCCTCCCAACAAATATCATCAGTCCGGCCTTTGAAGGTATTTCTCATCATGCAATGCCACCATTCATCTGCCCTATCTTGAAGCATGTAGGCGGCCAAGGTCAATTTATCCTCCTCTGCACATCCAATAGCCTTGAAGATCTTTTCCAATTCCCTGATCCAACCTTCCACCTCTTCTGGTTGGTTGGTCCCAGTAAAAGCCGGAGGTCCCATTTTCTTAAATTTCTCTATTAGTGATATTCCCGCTCCTCTATCTTGTTGGGGAATACCTTGGTTCCTCATCATGGTCTGCACAAACCCTTGAAATGACTGCATAAATGCTGCAAAGTCGGAGGTGGCAGAAGCTCCTTAGGCATCACCAGTTGGGGTGCCTTGTGCTTCCCCAGAGGATCCTCCAACATTAGTGGGCTCCTCCTCCCTAGGAGTATATAAGCCTTTTGCTATTTCGTCCATTCTCCTGAATCAATGCCACCTAGTTAAAGATTAGCACTTCCAAACGAAATTTCTAACCCCTTAGATTCTAAGAACAAAAGGTTATAAATACCCAAAAGCACACATGTTCAAATTCTTATTAACATTTTATTAAGTGAATGGTCACAGATCGACCTTATCCCATAATGTCACGCTCCGCCAATTTAGTAGTGGAATAAATCGGGGAGACGTGAGCAAAGTGCATAGTAGAGTAAATTGCACCACAGTTAAGTAATTCAGAGCATCTAATGAATAATAATTGGAATAAACTCTTCATTTCATTGAAATTTTACTAAGACTATTACAACCACTAATTTCGAGTCAACACATAGGGCTCAATGACATCATTACAAAAAAAGAAATCTAAAGCAATAACTACTAGACTCCCTTGTACTAGGGTAACTTCATCATTGACTCCAGGTCGCTCATCACTCTGGTCCGATCCCATTGGTGTGTGTAACGTTATCATCCGACTTACCTGAGACACAATAACGAAGGGTGAGTGATAATGCTCAGTAGGACTTAAATCTCATGAGTCAAGCACGCTTTAAATAATTAATGCTTTAGAGGACAGAGTAACTAATGATAGAGAGAGTCATGTAAAGTTGAGAAAGTAATAGCACAAGTAACGTAGTTTAAATAGCACATGAATCAAGTATAGCACAATGAATATGATCATGTCACGATAGAAAAGAGATAATACATGATAGCAAGCAACGTCAGTGTCAAGTAATAGCAAGTAACATGTACAGCAAGGAGAGAGAAAGTAGTTGGCCATATAGAGAGTAAATTGCACTTTGATTGATTTTCAACAATCGAAATAGTATAGCACTTTGATTAACTCTTTGTCAATCGAGATGGCATTGCACTTTGGTTATCCGTAGATAGCCGAGAGAGAATATAACACTTTGTTTTGTCAACAGACAACAAGAAAATATAGCACTTTGGTTTGTCAAAAGACAATGAAAGAATATAGCACTTTGGTTTGATTGTCTTAGATTAATCTTGATAGTATGACACTTGGATGTAATGCCAACATCTTGATCATTGAACTCCCGCGAGTAAATGGCACTTTCGGGCGCTCGTCCCAGGACCAGATTGGGCCCTATATTGTCAGGCATTGGTTATATTGTTTATTTTTAGACAATCAATAGATGGCCAAATAGAGTACCAAGAAGAGATGAAAGTACTAGATGAATAGACGAGTGTATAGAGAACGTGAATAGATGATCAAGTAGAGTATAGATGAGAAACTATAGATTATTGCACATAAAACGTCGAGTAAACGGGCGATAGTAACTGTTGCACAACACGCGCAATTGGTGTTGGCAGTCAGGTGGAATCCACTACCCTTCCAATGGCCTTGTTATGCACAGGTCCAGAGGTCCGGCACTCAAGATAAGAGCGAGAGAGCGGTCTAAAGCCGTTTGGATCTTACTGATCCCTAAAGGGTATCATAGGTATTAGGGTACAACCAGCTCGTCGGCCATGTGGGAATCCATGGACAGAGGAGTCTTTCGGAGGCCTTGAATAAGGATTCACTAGTCCGGCAGAAGGAATATCCGACGAAGAGTTTGTCCAAGTCAAGTGAAAGTGTATATATAGAAACAAGTGCTCGACGTTCCAGAGGAATTCTAGAACAGTGGAGCGTCGGTAACGGTATTCCCAAAACAACGCAAGAGACGAAGACAAGTCCATTTAAAATAGGGAAATTTAAATATATTATTGAAATAAATTACCAGATATATTATGAAATATTTTCATGCCAAGTTAAGTCATAACAGATGATTTCAAGTATGTGCATGTGATAAAGAGAATCATGGACATGAAAAGGTCATGTGAATTACTTTTAATTAACTATTACATATCCAAGTTTAACAGTTTCGTTTACTGTGTTTAAGACAATCAACAATATATGAGGTTACTGTAGAAATTCAATATTAATAAAATATAGGATTTTTATGCAAAAGTTAAGATCACGACAGGGTATGTACAGAACGCGACAGGGTCAATCAAAGGTCGCGACGGGTCTGTCAGAACATGTAGCCAGAACGTGACGCCAGTTCCTGTCGCGTTCAGAATGCGACAGGTAGTTATGTCATGATCAGCCCTGAGAACACGGCCTATCCGGCCGTCGCGTTCTCAGGTCCTGCGTCTGAGTCCGAGCGGGAAAAGGACCATGCCTTGGATTGCGGTCTAGGTTTCCATGTTTTGACACTAGGTCGTTCAAAAATTAAGAACTCGATGCACAGTTGATGAAAAATTGCGAAATCACTTGCAAACTAATCTAGACAGGCGAGGGTATACACAATAAATAGGAATTTGTAAATCATCAAGGTCTGGACAGGTTTTAAACATGAACATGCACGATGAACACATAAAAGTGTACAGTGAAGGTAAAAGATTTAATTCGAGGAGTATATTGGATGAAAATTGGGGCTTTCAGGGGAAAACGATGCCTAACAACCATCAGTATCTCCAGTTAAATTTTTGTGGCATGGGATCAAGTGTACATGTAGATCTATATTTAACATGAGGGTTCGGGGTCAAGATGGTTACAGAACTTCAAAAATAAAGAACAAAAGATTGGATCGACAAAAAATAGAGCAACAAGAGGGCTTTTGTTCCTGATGTTTGGAACATCCTACAGACGAAATTAATTGAGTTTTGCTTGTGAAAATGCCTACCTTTGAGTCGTTTTGTCTCCTAGCGTTTAAAACTTGAAGAACAAGGGTTGGGGCTTGAGCAATCCTTCTCCCCACGAGTTCTCCCTTTCCTTGGCCTCTTCTCCACGTCCAACAACCCTCAGCAACGCATTAGGGCCGACCATGGAGAGATTGGGGAGTATTTAAGCTCCCTTGGTTTCCATTTCCTATTATGACTCTAATTCCCCTTTAATTCCGAGATTTCCTAATTTCCTTCCACCTTCCAAGCTTTCCACCTCCTAATTGAGTTAGGTTGGGATGTAATTTCGTGTCTAACCAATTAGGGTAGGGTTAGGAGTCCAATTCCAACCCATATTCACTATTTTAATGTTTTAATAACTCTTTTTATTTTGGGAAATAATAAAGATACGAATTTAGGGTATTTTCTTATTATTCATCTCTTAAAAATCTCTATTTTGGCCCATAACTTTTACATGATCCACTCAGTAAAGCCCATCACTTAATGGAATTTAACTTATGGGAATTTTCCTGTTTAATTAGGGAATAATAGAGTTACGGATTCTATTGTATTTTTCTTACTTGAATTTATTCATGGGTTATGAGAGGTCCATTGGTCCAATTCCGATAATGGGTCATCAATTCATGATGTTGGAAGTCTCTCCCACATGTTCATTTAATTTGTGAGTATGTTATATTTCTGTGTTAACTTAGTTTTCTAATTTGGATACTTAGTCACATTGTGACGTACACTTGGCCAATCAGATTTTTCGTGGCATGAATTTCTTCGTGGAACACTTAGGAATAATGTTTGGGGTTGAGTTATAATTTTTACGGAATTTTTCGATGTGTTCTTGCACATACAATAGTGGTACGTATGTTTATATTATTTTGTTATTATAGAAATTATTATTTCAAATTTTTAAGTATTAAAATTTTCCAAGGTGCTACACATAACCTACGCTGGAACACTCAGAGCGTAGGAAGCATCAAAAGGAAGCATGAATTTCTTTTCGTGGAAACACACACTAACCAAAAGGAAGCATCTTACACATTGTTATGGGAAGACCTTCTGTGATGCATGCAATATATTAGCAGACCAAATACAAGAACTGTACATGGTAAAAATACTAAATATATAAAATTATGTTGCAGCATCAAACACCCATGCAAAGCACCACATATACATATACACAATATCATAGTTTGTTCAAATTTACATGCTAGAAAATCTGAATACAAAAAAGGGTACACACAACTTAAACACCTTTTTAAAGCCATAGAAGTCACCCAGCTTGAAGCATGAGTGCAGCAAGGGGTTGGCTTGAAGAGAGAACTGCATCATGAAGAAGAATCTGAAATGGTTTCAACGAAGGTATGAGTTCCAAAAGAACCCAATATGCAAACCAGTAAAATGAAAAGCATAGGAGCATGGAGTAAAGCACAGTTATGAGGTTATAGAAGCACAAAAGTTATAAAAAGTATACATCACAGGGAATACTTAATAGGTTGCATGTTCACAAATATGCATGAATCATATTTCAAAGACATGATTGCTTGGCAGGGATTCAAAATCTTGCAAATGACATCAACAATGCTCTCAGGGGATGCATAACATATAGCTAACCACCTGCCGAAATAGGATGTTACATATACATACATACTCAAAATTTCCCAACTTAGTGAGCCTAATCACCCACGTTTAACTTGTGGGATGAAACCGTCGTCGCAGTTGACCCCTCATGCATGACGCCAACCATGAGGAGTCTTAACCACCCTAGAAAGAAGGATCAAAGTACCTTTCCAAGACAATCATACATAGGATTTTCAAACGTTATCCAATAAGGGTTTGAATCAAATTTCTAGATCAAACATGCAGGCTCATAAACGGCACAGTATTGAGGAGTTGAAGGATGACTCTCAGAAGTTTCACAAAGGATCGAACATGCAGGATCACAAATAAAGATGACTTCCAAAGGGGTCAAAGGAGGAATTGGTTATGCCTACCTTAGTGTGGGGAAATCAATAGAAGGTCCACAGAGAACTGGAAGGCCAAATCCATCAGGAAGCTTCTATAGCTCCAAGCTCAAGCCTTCAGTTTCCCAGCAGTAGAGGATAGAAAAAGTCCACTAGGAGTGGCCACCAACGCTATATAAGGGTTTAATTTTAAGGTGGGGCAATACTAACAAGGGGGTCCAGACACTTGGCCAACATGCAACCAAAGAAAGATAACAATCCAGTGGATGAGACTGATGGCAGTATGAGTGGAAGGTCCTTCACATGACCAGCAACGCGATTTGCGGAAAAGTATGAAGTATACAGACAAGCATAAGGATCCATGCCAGAAAGTTGGCAGGTCAAAGGAGTCAGATGATGACGGCCATTCCATCAGTCTGACAAGATTATACTCAATTCTGGTTAGTTAAGAGGACAAAGGGAACATCAACTATTGACCAAAGCATCAATTACTGAATGAAACATTGGTTGCTATTTCTCTAACTAAAACATCGATTACCAACTAAACATCGATTACCAATTAAACATCGATTACTGAATAAGGGACGGCGATATACAAAATTCCCACTTCAACCGACAATGATATAAATAGAAACAGTCAAAGCTTCACTTCATCATATACGAAGCTACACTTCAACCGACAACGATATAAACAGAATCGATCGAAGCTACACTTCATCATATACGAAGCTGCACTTTGACCGACAACGATATAAACTGACCAGTCGAAGCTTCACTTTGTCATATATGAAGTTCCACTTCGACTAGAAATACAAATTCCCAACGGGGAACTCAAACTAAGACCGATGTAGGGTAATTAGCAAAGTACTTAATAATAATAGTTTTCTCATTCCCATTTAAATCGTAGGATAATGGTTAATACAAGAAAAAAAGGGGATAAAATAATTGAAAGAGTGCTAAGGGGCAACTAAGGGTTCGAAGTTGGAATGGGCTATTACAAATACCTTAAATCTCAACAATTGGTATAAGAGTAAATATCTTAAATCTCAACATTAATTACTATAATATTATGGTAACTAACTATGTTGCTATGTTAATTATTATAATTATATATGATATAATAATAGAGCTATATTCATTATTATGTTAATTATTATAACAATATAGTAATACTATTTTGCTAATATTTTATTAACCTAAGTCTGGTTAGTGTATAATATAAGTAAAAAATATTAATGGGAAAAAGTTCCCTTGAAGTGTATGAAATGAAGATAAAAAAAGTTGGAGTAACTCATTCCCATGGTTCCCCTTGAATGAGTTATCCTCACTACTATCTCCATTTTCTAGATTATCTGTATTTCTCTTAGCACCTCTTATTTCTATGAACGGTAAACATACAAAGTATGTTTGATATTAGGATAGACCGAGAATAGAGCAAGGTTCTTCGTACCGTCCGGATCGGCCGTGCCGCATTCTACGTGGGAAGGTACGGTACTGTACCGTACCGTACCGCTGAGATACGGTGAGAAAATGACTTGTTTGATTTGTTTTTTTAGTTTTGTAACTTGATGAATATTTATAATGAGCAAACTTCAAAAGAAGACTCTCCATCCAAACTCAAGATGGACTTTCCATCTCTTCTCATGTATGTATCCTTTCTCTCTCCCCTTTCTCTCTCATATCCTCCAGAATTATCAGAGATATCACGTCTTCTACAGCCTAAAAAGGGGTTGATATATATGCTCACGAGGTCTTCATAAAAGTTGTTCTATTCTTTTTCAGCTTCGTCCTCAAAGTGGAATCACCTCAATTGGTGGTCTATGTCCAAAGTTATAGTAGATTATTCTTCACATACTCTCTCATATCATGATCTACATATACATGATTATCATGACTTCCACATCTCAAACGAGGGTATATCTCTTCGAGACTTCTTCATGAAAGTTGTTCCCCACGACTTTCTCTACAGTTCCAACTAGAATCACATCAAATGAATGTCTGTGCTTAAAGATACAGTGGATTATTCTTAACCTTCTCTCTCATATCGCGATCCAAACTAGCAATGAGTGCGGCCTCTCTACAGCCTGAACGTTGGTGATCTAATCTTTGGGCTCTTCATGAAAGTTGTTCATGATATGACCAATGTATTTCATTAGATCAACACCAAGAATCTGAAAATAGAAACAAAACTGTAACGTCTTAAAATGTATAATAAAATATTAATATGACACTAAGAAATTAAAAGAGATAGTAAATTATACGTAAGACATGATCACTTATATAAAACATAATTATCTTTAATTTTAGAATATTTTTATATTATTAATATAATTCTGGTACTATCTTTGATTGTGTGCACTTCAACGGGGCGACATTCAGTTCCAAAAATAAAGTCAAACCTGAAGTCATCATAATTACTAGAAAAATATATTGATTTTAAAAATATAAAATATCAGGAATTATTGATGCATAGATGTTGAGATAAAGTCGACCTAATGATTTTTGAGATAATTTTTACTTGATAAAATTTTAATCTAAAAAAGTAAACTATAATTACTATAATTTGTATCATCTCTTAATTAGTTTATGTTTAAAATTTCATCTGAATTAGACACCATTTAAACCCCTTAAGTACGCACAGGGTTTGTCGCAGTACGACGAACCATCTGTGCACTTCAACGGGACGATATTTGGTTCCAAAAATAAAGTCAAATCTGAAGTCATCATAATTACTAGAAAAATGTACTGATTCTAAAAATATAAATATCATGAGTAATTGATGCATAGATGTTTAGATTAAGTCGACCTAATGATTTTTTGGACAATTTTTACTTTACAAAAAATAATTTAAAAAATCAAAATAAAATTATTATAATTTGTATCATCTATCAATTAGCTTATGTTTGAAATTTTATCTCAATTAGACACCATTTAGATCCCTTAGATGTTGAGATTAAGTCGATCTAATGATTTTTAGGATAATTTTTACTTGACTAAAAATTAATTTAAAAAATTAAACTAAAATTACTATAATTTATATCATCTCTTAATTAGCTCATCTTTAAAATTTTATCTCAATTAGACACCATGTAGACCTCTTAGATACACCGAATGTGAGAGGGGAAAGTAAAAAAAAAAAAAAAAGGCCTGCCACGGACCGGACCGTACCGGTCCGTGGCAAACCGTGGCGTGCCGCTGGGGCACGCCGGGGTCACCCCATTGGGATGGAGCCATGGCACGGTGCGGTTTGGCCAACCGTGGAATAGAGAGAAGATATCAATTCTCGGTCTATTCTAATATCAAACATACCCACAGAGAATAGAGATAAACTATCTCTGTCCTCACTTCACTTTATTCTCATGCCAAACGGACACTATCTTTTATGTTGTCATAATTGGTTCATGATGTTATTCTTTCTATGAGAATTCCAAATCTAGGAGAGTTACGATTATATGCAGAAACCACATCTATGTACTTTTCAAAAGCTTTTTCGTCTTATAGAATCAGTATTCATGTGACTTATTTTATTTGTCTGAATATCTTAATTTTTCATCTATCTTCTCCACTGATGATCAGGAGTTTCAACATTGACATTTTAATGTGTAAGAAGCTAACACAGCTGAAAAGAGGAATAAGAAGAGTGTGATATGTCATAAGGCACCTTCCTTCCCCATGTCCTTTTCCAATGGAAGTGGTCTTTGTTAATAACTCGTCACAATTTGATGTAACCAGTTATCTTTCTTTGAATTTAGCTTTGTGACTTGAACTGTATTTTTAATCTCAACTAGTACCATCGTTTCCTACCCCCTAGTTCATTTGAAAAACCAGTAGTGCCGGCTTGGACTTGTCCATTTCCCTGAAGTGATAAGAACACTTGCTAGGCTGGAGTTTCCAAATAACGAAAGATATTTAAAAATGAAGAGCCCCACTTACCATTCACCCTCACCATACTCACCATTTTCTGTTTACAGATATAAGAGGGAGAGTCCCATAGCCACATTGGATGTGGGGCTTGCCCCCTTGTGCCTATAGATAGAACAGAACGAGTAGGGGGTATTAATACTTTCCCAAAAAATGAATGCTCTTTTTCTCTCTCAATCACATCAAAATTTATTTTTTAAGCTACTTTCAAAATATGTTATGACATGACAGAAATTAAATAGTAATAATAATAACAACAACAACAAGTATTTAACACCCTCCAGTTCAAGTGACAGGTTAGACTAAGTTCGATCCAACTCTGAGATCGGAGATCTTCTTTAAGTAAGCTGTGTTTGTGTTCCATTGCAAAAAAGGTAAAATTTTGATTCTGTATCCATTAGAACATCGCAACAATAGTAATTTCTAACTAGTGAAAAGGTGGGAGGAAGAAAGCCCTTGGGGTATTCATGGGTCGACTAATAAACTTGATTTGAAAGGAAAATCTTCCATGACAAACTTAATCAGCTCTTAAAAAGAAACACTTATTGTTCGGCCAAGTAATATCTGTTCTCATAAAGTATGGGGTCCCACGGCCTCACTGTTCTGTCAAGCAACTTAGTTGAATAATAAATATTTCTCGCTCTTAAAAAGTCAGTCAATTAAATTCAAAAGTACAATCCCATTTATTTGTTTGATTCTTAACATGAACTGCTTGGCATGCATTTGATTTGTGCCCACCACTAGCCCACGATATTTTATAACTCCTCAAGATTCTTATATGAATAGGGGATTTTTAGGAAATTTACTTTAGTGATTCTTATAATTGGTGATCACAAAATTAATATCTTATGATATTCATATTAGTCTAAGTACATTTAACTCTGCAAAACTTCCTAATATCCTGGAGTGAGGGATTTTACGAAATCCACTTTTGCAATCCTCATAATTGTTGATATCAAAAATCAACATCTTATGGTATTCAGATCAGTTTATAGCATGTTTCATCCTCTTACCTAACATTCTTTTCATTCAATCTCAGTTTTTAACTCCCCAAAATTCATAATATTCCAGTGTGGGAGGTTATAGGCAACTTACTTTTGCAGTCCTCAGAATTGTTGATCTCAAAATTAATATCTTATGAGACTAAAAAGTCCAGAAGCTACCAAATCCAATAACAGTTTAAAAGGAAATTGGGAGCAGCAGATCGGATTTGATTTCTTCCTGACATCAACAACATTTATTAGCTTCCAACTTGCTTTTCTAGTGACATACGTCTCTGTCTCTTGAAACTCATCAGTGGAAGGTTGGAAATCATCTACTTAGAGAGGAGATAGGAAGGCAACAATTCAATTAAATGAATCAAAATGATACTGAATCCACTTCAAATTGGGGGTTCATTCATGACATCAGATCAACTTCAACTGCACATAAATCTGGTTTCTTCCTTTTCCACTTGGAAGCTGGTTTATAACATCAATTATTGACATTAACTTTTAACATCAGCAAATAAAAACATGTCACAGGCAGTAAAAGTTAAAAGCACTTACATAAAGAAGAGGGGTTTGCACTTTGCAGTGCATGCTCATTTAAAAGCTTATTTACTCTCCACTTTTTACATTATGAGACGATTTTTTTTTTCACTTTTTGAAGTTGCTGATGTCATGCACAACACGTCCCCTATTCTTATCTCTGGTATGAGGAATTAGGAGTAAGGATTTTTTTAAAAAATAATTTTATTTTAAAAAATATATTTATACAAATATATTTAAGTCTAATATATTTACTAGGGGTGGCAATGGATCAGGCCTGGACCGGGCCTGGGTTGGCCCAGTCTCTAATCGACCGGCGTGGGCCCGGCCCGGCCGAGAGTGAGGCACGGTTTTTAGAAACCCGGTCCGGCCCGGGACAATTAAAGCCCGACCCGATTTTACCTTGTTAAATATATTTTTATTATTTGTTTATTTATTTTTATAATAAAATTTATATTCATTGAATCAAAATAATATAAAATAAATATTAGACTAATCTAGATAAACTTATTTTTAGTTATTATAAATATAAAATAAATATTAAGTCATTAAACATAACTCCACAACATCATTTTCAATCCAAAATTTTAGAATATTAAAATTACCGCCTCATCATTTATTTTTATTTTTTAAATACCGGACCACCGGACCGCCCGGGCCGGGCCGAGCCAAACATAAGCCCGGCCCAATCTTACGCCGGGCCGGGCTCAAAATTTAAATGAGACTAAAATATACGGTCCAAACTCATAAAAAATGAGCCGGGCCACCGGACCTTCGAGCCGGCCTGACCCAATTGATACCCCTAATATTTACAAATTTATATCTCTCATTTATACTGTTTCAGTGTAATTTATACATTTTTTTACAGCTTACATACTTTCTATACAACTTATGTGATTTCAGTATAATTTGCACACAAAAAATATGTAAGTTACAGGGAAAGAATTACGTAAGTTACAGTATGAGTGAGAGATGTAGATTTATAAATATATTAGATTTAGATATATTTATGTAAATATTTTTTAAAATAAAATTATTTAAAAATTTTCCCTTAAGAGTATTTTTTTCTCTCTCTATATGTAATAACGCTGGGGGAACAGCGCCGGCCAGCACAGGTCGGCACACCGCCCGCCCTCCATCCCACCCCGCAACGTGGAAAACGCTTTATAAGGGGCCTCCTCACCCTGCTCCTTTCCCCGTCCACCTCTAGATCGTCCCCGCTCCCCTCTCCTTCTGTTGCTGCTCCCGTGGCTTCCGAAGTCTCTGCAATGGCAACTTCTGGGTCCCCACTCGCCCACACGCTCACCTTCACCGTCACCAAGTCTCCCCGCCCCGACCGCTTCTGCAGAAAGCAGGCATGTGAAGCGAACTCAACCCCCCCCCCCCCTCTGTCGGCCCTCCTCCACTCTTCTCTCTCCCTCTCCGTCTCTCTCTAAAACTGTTTCTGGCCATAAAGGTGCTGCCCTTCTGAACTCCCATGGTGTCGTTCATTTGGCTCCCTTGTATTGGTCGGAGATGACACGTGCATGTTTATTGATGGTGTTGGATTTCGTTCTCTTCTTCGTGTGTATTTGCCAGTTCCTGGTGAGGGCTGCTTCAGGGGGCGATAGAGAGGGGAAGACGACGATATGGAAGGAGAAGAACGAGTGGAAGATCGATTTCTCCGGGGAGAAGCCCCTCACCCCGCTGCTAGACACCATCAACTACCCTGCCCACATGAAGAACCTCTCCACGCAGGTTCATAAGCCCGTCTTCCTTTCGTCTCCCCTCTTTCAGCATGGCCAAGTCTAGTAGTTTTGATGACAAGGATGACGTTGTCTCATTGCGCCATTTCCTGGGTTTTGAATGGTGGGTATGTGTGTGCCTTCCTCGCAGGAGCTGGGTCAGTTGGCTGCAGAGCTCAGAGCAGAGATAGTCCACACGGTGTCAATGACGGGCGGTCATCTCAGCGCAAGCCTCGGGGTGGTGGATCTGGCGGTGGCTCTACACCATGTGTTTGACGCCCCTCATGACAAGATCCTGTGGGATGTTGGTCACCAGGTTTCAGAAATTTCTTCTTTCTCCGCCCCCACTGAATCCCCCTTCTACATATTGTCTAGTTCCCTTAAGCTGGACTTGGTTGCCACTGCAGGCTTACCCACACAAGATCCTGACGGGGAGGAGGTCGAGGATGCATACCATCCGGCAGACATCAGGACTTGCAGGATTCCCCAAGAGGGATGAGAGCCCCTATGATGCCTTCGGAGTGGGGCACAGCTCCACGAGCATCTCTGCTGGTCTTGGTAGGTTCATGTCTACCAATCCCAAGATTTGTTTCTCCCCCAAATCTTTTTGGGTGGGCATCTTTGATGTGCAGACATGTTCATGATTCTGAGGCCACATCTATCTCTTGAGGTCTCCTTTTCTTATGAATATTCTCCTTCTGTAGGAATGGCTGTTGCCAGGGATCTGCTGGGGAACAAGAACCATGTGATCTCTGTGATCGGAGATGGGGCCATGACCGCGGGACAGGCTTACGAGGCCATGAACAATGCGGGATACCTGGACACCAACATGATTGTTGTGCTGAACGACAACAAGCAGGTGTCACTGCCCACAGCCACCTTGGACGGCCCAGCAACTCCAGTAGGAGCACTCAGCACAGCACTGGCGAAGCTGCAAGCGAGTCGCAACTTCCGTATGCTGCGTGAAGCGGCCAAGGTGGGAATCAAGGCCCTTACATGTTCTCTCTCTCTCTCTCTCTGGTAATATTGTACAATATTTAGCTTATTAAGGGTGGTTCCTCCGAGAAGCAGTAGTTTCCTCAGTAACAGAACATCAGGAAATCCTCCAAGGCAGGGATTTGCTTGCAAGAATGGAACTTTGTGCACTAAGTTGCTTGATAAGGAAAGTTTGCAATTGTACAGGAAAGCTGCCGAGAGAGACGGGATCCCCTCGGTTCAGAGGATAGAAATGTAAAATCTCTTTCTTCCGACTCTCTGTACTGACAGAATCCACTCTTCCCAGTAACGAGGGATTTGCAACCGTAGGAACCTTGTCAGTAGACCTTTAGGACTATCTATTTTACGAGATGCCTAAATTTTTTCTTACTTTTCTAATCTTTCATTTAGCAGAACATCACGAAGCAGATTGGTGGGCATACTCATGAGGTCGCCTCTAAGGTGGATGAATATGCAAGGGGCATGCTAGGTGCTTCCGGGGCAACTCTCTTTGAGGAGCTTGGTCTGTACTACATAGGTCCAGTGGATGGTCACAATATTGAAGATCTTGTCATCATATTTGAAAAAGTGAAGGCCATGCCTGCTCCTGGACCTGTCCTTATCCACATTATAACTGACAAAGGCAAGGGGTACCCCCCTGCTGAAGTTGCTGCAGACAAGATGCATGGTGAGCAACTCACACTGCCTACCTTCTCTTACATGGTCATCTCTATATGTAGGAGTTGTCTGATGAAGTTGCGACTTATATATATATATATATATATATATATATATATATATATCTTCAGGTGTTGTTAAGTTTGATCCAAAGACTGGCAAACAGTTCAAAGCCAAGGCCTCTGCTCTTTCGTACACTCAGTATTTTGCAGAGTCCCTCATTAAGGAAGCAGAGGACGACGACAAGGTTGTCGCCATTCATGCAGCAATGGGAGGGGGCACGGGTCTCAACTTCTTTCACAAGAGGTTCCCCGATCGCTGCTTCGATGTGGGAATTGCTGAGCAGCATGCTGTCACGTTTGCAGCCGGTTTGGCCGCAGAGGGTCTCAAGCCTTTCTGTGCAATCTACTCTTCATTTCTCCAGCGAGGATATGATCAAGTAAATAGTCTTTCCTAATCTCACTGAGTTGGGATTCCATTTATATTTTCTTTACTGAAAGTTTTGTGGATTTGTCATGATGAAGGTGGTTCATGATGTTGACCTTCAAAAATTGCCTGTGAGATTTGCAATGGATAGAGCTGGTCTAGTAGGAGCTGATGGGCCAACACACTGTGGAGCGTTTGACATTACATACATGGCCTGCTTGCCGAACATGGTCGTCATGGGGCCATCCGACGAAGCGGAGCTGATGCACATGGTTGCGACGGCGGCAGCCATCGATGACAGGCCCAGCTGCTTTAGATTCCCCAGAGGCAATGGAATTGGTGCAGCTTTTCCTCCAAACTACAAAGGCACTCCTCTCGAGGTATCCATCTCGGGTCACCAACAGCGTAGCCAACCCGTCTTCAAACAGCTCGCCTGCTAATTAACGCTTTTTGTCTAATGTGTTTTAACAGATTGGGAAGGGAAGAGTCCTCATGGAAGGCAGCAGGGTCGCTCTTCTTGGCTATGGTGCAGTAGTGCAGACATGCCTTGCGGCAGCCAATACACTAAGAGATCATGGTGTATTCATTACAGTCGCGGATGCCCGGTTCTGCAAACCTCTTGATGCAGAACTCATAAGGAGGCTGGCTCAAGAGCACGAAGTCATGATCACAGTGGAAGAAGGCTCAGTTGGAGGCTTTGCGTCTCACGTCTTCCATTTCCTTTCCTTGAATGGTCTTCTAGATGGTCCATTGAAGGTAGCAGCTCCATGGATACACTGCAACAAATTGCTCAAAATCTCCTATCCTACTTGTGCCCCGTTTTCTGACTACTGTCTTGGGTTTGTTTGTTCAGGTGAGGCCGATGGTTCTTCCTGACCGATATATCGACCACGGAGCTCCTCAAGACCAGATTGAAGAAGCAGGTCTGTCGTCAAAGCACATCGCTGCAACAGTGCTGTCTCTGATTGGGAAGCCCAAGGAGGCTCTCCTGTTTAAGTGACTAGTGATCGTACTCACTTGGCAAGCTCACTCTACAGTAGTGAAGCAACTGCATCATCCAAGGGGACGGAGACACCAACATCGGCATCAGAATGGTTCCTACCTTCCAAAAGCATGCTCAAACAAGGAGGCCCAATAAACTTTTAGACTTTACTGCATGTCATTCTTATTTTTTTTTCCCTCTTTTGAAAGGGGCATCTCATCACAAAGAAACAGAGGAATGGGAACGCTTGTCCTGATCCCAGTCAGCACAAACCAGAATGGAAGGGGCTGGTTATGCTTTGAAGGGATCTAAACAAGAGCTTTCCTCTGGAACCTATGTACATATCCTGATTTGTCATCTTATATTTGGCCGTTTTGATGAATAGATGTGCCCTTGATTGCTCAAGGAATCAGAAAGCTCACCTTCTTCGCATCTCCCCGAGTTCTTTTTTCCCTCTTTCCCTTGCCTTGTCTCGGTTCTTAATGTATTAAAACACAGTCGGCATCCTACTTATGTTTCATTCCCTGTTTTGTAGTAGTTACAGTAACTTGTTCCACATGGATATTTCCTTTTTTTCTGATAACCCATCTATGCTCGCAATTCTTAGTGCCTGTTTGGATACAATTTATAAAAAAATATGAATAGATTTATCATAAATATACTTATAATAAATAAGTTTATGATAAATATATTTTTTATTAACGTATATTTAAAATTTTCTTAAACACAAATGAGTTTATGTCAAACTCTATTTGCAAAAAAGGTCTTCATCATAGACCAACACAAAATAGGTTTATGGAATTTTGAGTTTGTGATAAATTTAAGTCAATTTATGATGACTTCAATTTCAATTATTCAAATTAAGATTATATTATAAAATTAATTTAAGATAATCCTAAATGTGTTTAGGACGTGTTTCGAGCGTCAAAAATACTTTAGTTATCTGTGAGAGTTTTTTTACCCATGTTTCCAAAAATTAATTTTATACTTTTTGTAACGAATAAACATCTATATATATGAGGTGCCTATCCAATTGTCGCGTCAGACTCAAGAATTTTCCTATTAGTTTCTCCAATCACTTATACATGATATATAAACATTTTATCCAAAAATCGAAAATGAATGAGTTTCCGCAGTTCCACTGTTCCGAACTTCGCTAGTAAAGGGCCATAGAGAGACAAGTCAAGGATGCAATCCTTCACAATAATTAATAAGAATTTATTCTATGGAATTTTTTTACAATATATAAATTTAACTTGATGAATATTTTAAAACAATATAGATAAAATAATTTTCTAAGACTCAGGTTATTTGATGTCTTATCTAGGATCTCAACTAGCTGTACTAATTTTTTCATAAAAAAATAATAAAATTTTGAAAAACCGACCCACTTGAAAAAAATGGCGGAAAAATTCGGACGACCTTTCCTCGCCATCCGCTTCGCGGGCTCGACTCAAAAAGTTCCACGCAGATCCTCCCTCAAATATTTTCTGGCGAGGGTTAGGGTTTTGACGACTTCGTGCTTGCCTCTCCGCTTCTTCTTCGGATTTCTCCATCTTCTGCTCTTGCGTCTCGGTCTGTTGCTTTGCATCCAGTTCGGGTTTTCCCAATCCCACGGCTTTCTGCAGGGCCAATGTGGGTCCAGAAGGGCCAAGGTCTATGAGCTCCGGCGGCGGGCTAGGGTTCCGGCGAGTGTGGGCTCCCACCTACTGGTCGTCTGGTTGGGGCGGTAATGTCGGGGGGGTGCGTGCAGGAGCAGCAGCAGGCAATGTGCGGTGGCGTTGAGGTCTGCGATGACGGGCGGCAGGCGAATGGCGTACTCATCAGGGTTGAGGGGAATGGCGGTGGAGCGGAGGATGGCATGGGCGATGGCTGCGAGGATGAGAAGATGGAGAGGGGTGTAATGGAGGTGCCCCAGGACAACGAGCAGTGCGTGGACCCCGCCTTGTCTCTGATGAGCCGGACCTCGAACCAGCTGACGCTACTGTTCCAGGGGGAGGTCTACGTATTCGACTCGGTCTCGCCAGAGAAGGTAGCCTACTTCGTGGCTTCTGATTTTTCCCGCTGGCTACTTGTGAATCACTCGATACTGCTTGGTAGATGTTTTTCTGAGAACTTGAGAGAAAGGTTTGTTTTCCTCTTTCCTGGTTCTTCTATCGTGATGTGATTCACGTTTTTATTTGACAACTACGGGCCTGGTTTTTACGTGACGACTAGTGGTGATTTGCTTCTTGAAGGATTTCGAAATTGAAGGTCTTGCTGCTGTCGCTATTTTCTTCCATTTTTTTTTTTTGGATGAAATTGCTGCTGTCCCTATTATTCCACGCTATGTTTTAGACCAAAAAGCTTCAGGCTATCTTCTACTAGTTTCAGGATAACTGATAAAACGAAGGGTGGGTGCAAGAATGGTGGGAAAGGATGGCACAATGATGTGTCGAACCACCATCGTCCTGTTATATTTATAGAATGGAATACATAGAATACATCCAAAAGTTGTTGCAATCATCCCCAGTCATTGTATTGGGGAGATACTCTGTCATGGGGCAGGGATTGTACAAAGAATATCCTGGAAACGTACAATTTGTTACAACAGAAATAGGACAAGCTTAAGACTCCCCCTCAAGTTGGGAAGGGTAAATCACGAACCAAGTTGGAAATTAGGAAATGAAATTGGTAAGTGATTTTTTATGGACGTCTTCAAGTTCTTTGGATGATGCAATATGAGCTGTGCGAAGAATACCAGACTGTATTTTTTTCTCATACCAGGTGACAATCTAATCCAATGTGCTTGGTATGCTCATGATAAACTGGATTGGCGGCAATGTGCAGGGCTGCTTGATTGTCACAATATAATATTGCTGGTTGCCAGTATCTTATAAGAGGTAATTTAACCATTGGCATGGCATCTCTTCTTGCAAGGATATTATTCTTATAGGTGTTAGGATCTCCTTGGGGAAGGGGATTTGGCTCTTTTTTAGAGAGATAGGTGGTGTGGTGATCTTCCCTTCTGTGAGATGTTTCCTGACTTTTCTCAAGTGACAACGGCTCGTCTTATTCTAGTTTCAAGGTCATTGATACTTCACTACCTGGGAGGGTGTGGGAGCCCACTTTCAAGAGAGGCCTGATGTAGTTAGAGGCTCTTCAGCTTTAGGACTTGCTTTGTCGTTTGTCTTCCATTTGCCTTGTAGACAATGTGGACTAGTGGGTGTGGCGTTGGGAAAAGGAAAGATACTTCTCTGTGAAATTGGCCTACTGGATGATTTCTGATGGTAGGCTTTGCCATGGATTGCAACATGAGGTTTGGAGGCCTAGAAGTTCATTGAAGATGAAGGTTCTCCTCTGGAGAATCTGATGGGAAATGAGACCCATGATGTATGCAGAGCGGGACTCGTGATGTCGGACATTGGACACCAGACTCGATAAGCGGAAGACGAACATAGTTCCCACGTTATTGATGTATTTACTTTAGTTATTTGAGTCTTTGGTTGTAAGAATAAGGCCCGAAAGAGGCCCAATAGTGTGTTTTCTATTTTCCAGATATTTTTGGGTGCGAATTTGTCCCATTTTTAGGTCTAAGGGTATTTTAGTCCAATAAAAGGTCAAACAGGGTCATTAGGGTTTTGTCCCTATAAATAATGTTGTAATCCATTTGTTGGGAGGTTAATGAAGATTTGAAAGAGAATTGCAACAACTGTCTTGTTCCCGCTGCAAAGGTTTCTTCTTGGGGTGTGAAACCTTAGGATATGAAGCCCTTCTCTCCTCCCTTCTGCCCTCTCTCAAGCCTGTACTGCATCAGTTGGTATCAGAGCCATGATATATGTCGAAATGAGACCCATGATGGGAAATGAGACCCATGATGTATGCGGAGCGGGACTCGTGATGTCGGACATTGAACATCAAACTCGATCAGCGGAAGACAAATAGAGTTCTCACGTTATTGATGTATTTGCTTTAGTTATTTGAGTCTTTGGTTGTAAGAATAAAGTCTGAAAGAGGCCCAATAGTGTGTTTTCTATTTTCTGGGTATTTTTGGGTGTGAATTTTGCCATAGCCCAATAAAAGGTCAAAGAGAGTCATTAAGGTTTTGTCCCTATAAATAATGTTGTAATCCACTTATTGGGAGGTTAATGAAGATTTGAAAGAGAATTGCAGTTGCTGTCTTGTTCCCACCATGAAGGTTTCTTCTTGGGGTATGAAACTCTAGGGTGTCAAGCCCTCCTCTCCTCCCTTTCTCCATCTCTCAAGCTTGCACTGCATCAGTTGGTATCAGAGCGGGCCTTTAGCTTCTCCTACGCAATCGAGATCTGTCGCATCCACGCCTCGCCCTTCCCTCCTTCTTGTCGCAACAGAACCCCACTTGCGCCTAAAGCATCGTCAAACGTGCCCAAAACCCCTCCTCGACATCAACATGCAAACGTCGCTCTCGTCTGCCTCGTGGGAGTCGCCGCATCCATGCGGCGACAGTTGCGATTGCAGGCTCCCCACTAATAGCCGCCCCCGCGATGCGGCGACAGTTGCGATTGCAGGCTCCCCACTAATAGCCGCCCCCGCGATCCTCTTCTCTCCCCCCCTCTTGCACTGTTCATTCTCTCGTTCTCTCTCTTACGGTGGTTCTCTCTATTTGTCTCTCTCTTGCTCTCCCTCGACTTCACCGGTAGAAGAAGGAGAAGCGGACGGGGGCAACAGTGCCGCCTTCTGCCAGAGTTGTCGCGCTGTTGGTGGCCCCTTTGCATGCCGCCTGTCGTCGCCATCCCCTCTCTCCTTGTACACCTTCCTCACGACAACCCTCTCCCCTACTCGCGAGTCGCGTTCCCGTCCACCTCCGACCATCACCCACCGTCTTTGCTGCATCCCTCCTTTCCCTTTTTGTGTCGTTTCTTCCTTTCCCTCCCTATCTCTCTCTTCTAAGTACCGCAGGAAACCGCTGAAAGCCAGACATAAGAAAATGAAGAGGGAGAACTAGTTCGCGGGGTCCCATCTTCGCCCGTGCTAGGGCATGTGCTGACTTCAGCAACCCGCCCTCCCGTTCAACACGTGTAGTCCACCCCCAAGCCCTTTAATGCAGTCCACTCAACCAACCAGGTTTGAGATCCGAGCCAAGCTCTTCTTTGGGGCCTGCTACAGTGCACGATGGTGCACTAAGATTGCTATTGCACCGCCAGCATAGGGGTTTCATTCATGCTCTGATTCACGTGCCGCTATGTCCCCCTCTGGCACTCTGCAGTAGTCAATCCAGTTTTGTATCACGTTCGGGTAATCTCTTACACATGAGCACCTTCGGCTTTGATTTTTTGTACGATTATCAAATCAGAAGGTGACAAAATCACTCTGGATGAGGAGCATCAGAATAATTATATATCTCTACTTATTGTTGATGCCTTATTGAAAATCGGAGAAATCGTTGTGGAAGGTAATCGAGTTTTTGTGGAGTTCTCTTGACAATTTAGAGTTGAATCTTCATTGACAATTGCTAATTATGTTGATGGCACATGGTGTATTATTGACTCTTTGAGATTCTACATTATTTTGGGGCAAGAGTGGATGGTTCAGCAACAAGTTACCATTGAAGCCGACCAATCTATTTGTGTTATCTAGCCACCGTATGTACTTGGTAAATTTCCTTTTCCCAAGTTTATTCCTACTAAGGCCGAACCTCCTATTCATTAGGTGATTTATGAAGCTAGTCTCGCATTGGTAGAAGAATATGAAAATCAGATGCAAGAATGGTCAATGCTATAGAAAAACTTATGGGATCAGAGTTTATTTATTGATTATGGATTAGATATGATCGATGATTCTATACTTGTCATTGAGTCTATCTATGAGAGTATTTTGAAGATCGTTCCTAATGACAGTTGGGATCATTATTTGATTATTATGTTTGGGTTGAACTTGCTTGATTGCACTATGTTTGAGGATGCTTCAGCAGTTGTTCCACCTAATGCCGCAATATTTTTGGAGCCGTCTCTTGGTGATTTGGTATGGTTAGATTTTTGTGAGGTGCATGTTGGCTGACGATTCGAGATCCCTTACATGATTGCTTGCATGGAGTTTGATGTTTGCTCCCTTATGTTCGACTTCGACTTATTTCAGCACTTCAAAACTCGAGGATGAGTTTTTTCGAACTGGAGGACAATGATGGGAAACAAGACCCATGATGTATGCAGAGCAGGACTCGTAACATCGGACATTGGACATCAGACTTGATCAGCGGAAGACGAACGGAGTTCCCACGTTATTGATGTATTTGTTTTAGTTATTTGAGTCTTTGGTTGTAAGAATAAGGCTCGAAAGAGGCCAAAGTGTGTTTTCTATTTTTGGGTATTTTCGGGTGCGAATTTTGCTCTATTTTTAGGTCTAAGGGTATTTTAATCTAGTAAAAAGTCAAAGAGGGTCATTAGGGTTTTGTCCCTATAAATAACGTTGTTATCCACTTGTTGGGAGGTTAATGAAAATTTGAAAGAGAATTGCAGCAGCCGTCTTGTTCTCACCTCAAAGGCTTCTTCTTGCGGTGTGAAACCCTAGGGTGTGAAGTCCTCCTCTCCTCCCTCTCCCAACCTTGTACCGCATCAGAATCTCTCTTGGAAGGCTTCCTACGAGAGACAGATTAGTTTGCTTCCTACCTGATATTCAGACTTTGTGTATCCTGTGTGGGTAGGAGGAGGAGTCTATTGATCATATTTTGTGAGTTGCTCATTTTCCCATATGGTGTGGAGAGAGGTGGCTGCAAGAACTCATGGCACAATCCCTTCTCATGGTGAGGTTTGTCAGTTGATTGCAAAGTAGAAAAGGCATCAGCTCACCAAAGGTGATAACACAATTTGGTGGCTCATTCTTCATGCTATACTGTGGATGATTTAGGGGGAGAGGAACATCCGTATATTTTTTCAAGAGTGCTAGAGATTCTGAGGCTCTTTTTGCTGGGATTTGTATGAAGGTCAAGAAATGGGCATCAATTGTTTGTAATGTGAATCAGTCAAATTCGACACTTTTTGTTTTGTTGGGGGATTAGAGTTTGGCTCTCTATACTGTGATGCATGGCGTTGTATAGGTGGGCTGGACAGTTTTTGGGGCCTTTATGTATGCCTATACTTGTACATTCTTTCTCATTTTGATTAATATACTTGTGGTATTAACCAGTTTTCAAAAAGAGGTAATTTAACCATTGTAATTTGCTGGTGGCAGTAGCCATTGATCTGTATTCAGATTCTGCAGAGGATTTTGAAACAATGCGTTGTTTCTTTGTTCTCCATGAGATGGGATTGGTGCCTATGAACACAATGTGTCCTGTAACTGACCTCTTGGTGTTTGGACAAGAGGCCCAATTAGCATCAGCATAAAGAAACAACTTGGTTGAAGTTGTGGAGCTGTAGTGTAGTCCTTTTGCTGGAGAGGATTTGAGATATATGACTACATGTAATGCAGCATCCCAATGAATATTTGTGGGAGAGGACATGAATTGGCTGAGTAGATTAACTGCATGAGTTATGTCTGGGTGCATGACAGTGAGGTATAAGAGATACCCAACAAGTCGCCTGTAGGGAGTGGGATCTGGTAGAGGGTGACCATTACCATGGAGCTTCTGTCCAACTTCTAGTGGAGTGCTGGCAGGCTTAGCAGCTAGGAGTCCTTTGTCGTCCAAGTGGTCCAAAATGTATTTACGCTAGTTTAGAAAGATACCTGCAGATTACCTGGTGATTTTGATGCCAAGGAAGTATTTTGGATTCCCAAGGTCCTTTAATTGAAATTGACGCCGTAGAGAATTTTTAAGGTAGGTGATCATCTGGGGGTTGTCACCCATGAGAAGAATGTCGTCAACATAGACAATCACAACTGTGATTAAGTTGCCATTTCTATGAGTAAACCTGCTGCAAGGAGAGCAGTTGTAAGTTTTATAAATCAATTTCTTGAAGTTTGTTTCAAACTGTAGATGGACTTCAGCAATTTATAGACTCTAATCTCCCCCTGTCAATGATGCCCTGGTGGGAGTTGCGTGTATACTTCTTGAAGATCGCCATGGAGGAATGCATTGTTACATCCAATTGATGAAGGGGCCAACCTTTGATGGAAGCAATAGAAAATAGGCATCTGACTGTTGTGAGTTTGGCCACAGGAGCAAATGTTTCTGTATAGTCCAAGCCTTCTGTCTGAGTATACCCTTTTGCTACTAGACATGCTTTGTGCTTGACAGTACTTCCATCGCTATTATACTTTAGTTTAAACACCCATTTACAACCTACTGCAGTTTTTTCAGGAGGTAGAGCAGTAAGAATCCAAGTACAGTTCAACTTCTATGTGTGTAATTCTTCTTTCATTGCTTGCCTCCAGTGGGGAAATTTATGGGCTTCAATATAAGTGATTGGTTCCTTTTGTCTGGTAATTGAGGAAAAAGAAAATGAAATGGCTTTTTGGATAATTTATTGTAGTGAAGGTAGTTGTGTAAAGGATAGGTTACCTCTTTGTCAGATGATGCAGAGTTGGTGGAGGTGGTGATGTCGGTCACATAATCTGATAGGTAGGTAGGACTTTTAGTTTCCCTGGTTGGGCATCTAGGAGGTGGTGGTGGTCCTTCTGGTTTGTTTTGTGATGGTGAGGGTGATGGAGGGTCAGAACATGTGATGTTTGTGGGCGATGAGGTGTTGGGTGAATATTCTGGTGAAGGCTTCATGATAGGGTAAGGGTAGACAATGTTGTCAGATGTATTTTGGTGATTGGTAAGAGGAAAAATATTTTCATGAAAGTCTACATCCCTGCTCGTGAAGACTTGGTGATTGTTCAGATCTAGCAACTTGTAAGCTTCTGATTTGGTGGATATCCAAGAAAGATGCATACTTGGGCATGAGTATTGAGTTTGCCTCCATCGAGATGGCTAGTGAAGGCGAAGCAAAGACATCCAAAGGTTTCTAAGTGTTTGTAAGATGGTGGTTTCCCAAACAGTAGCTGGTAGGGTGTTAAGTTATTAAGAACTTTGGAGAGATGGCGATTGATTAAATAGACTGCATTTAAGATACAGTCGCTCCAATATTTCCTGGGTAAGTTAGATTGAAAACAAAGGGACCTAGCAACGTCAGGTATGTGGCGGTGTTTGCGTTCTATAATGCCATTTTGTTGAGAGGTTGCAACACATGTGTGCTTGTGGGTGATGCCGTTTTGAGAGAGATGTTTGAAATGGGTTGCTGAAAAATTCTATTCCATTCTGTTCAGATTTGACGAATTTCTTTGGAAAAGAAATGTCAGACATGTGAAGCAAATGAACAAAAAGATGGGAAAAACCTGTGGTTTGAAGCAGAGCATAAAGTTCCAAGTAAAGCGACTGTGATCATCAACTACGGTAAGAAAATATCTGGCACCATTGCGGGATTGCGCAGAAGATGGTCCCCATACATCACAGTGAAGAAGATCAAAAGGGTGTTTTGTTCTTGAAGTGCTTTGAGGAAAGGGAAGGCGGGTCTGTTTAGAAGGAGAACATGTGTAACACTTAAAGGATGCTGAATCAATAAAAGGGGGTAAAATGGATGCAAGGTGGCATTGTTTCTCGATGAAGACATGCCCTAGCCGCAGATGCCAAAGTTGAAAGGTGGGACGTTCTGTATAGAAACAAAAAAGATGGAATCGTATTACCGGAACTGAGAATTTGAACTAGTTGGGCATACTGCTCTGTGGTGAGGAATGGACTAGGGACGTGTGATGCTGTTGGTGAAGATTTCTGCTGCATCTTCTTAGAAATGTGATAATGAGGTGGATTACCCATATATCCTGTAGCTTTGTTCTTTTGTGTGGCTGATGATTTGACAGTGGGAGCAGCATGTGGCGTTAAGCTTGAAACATTGTGCTCGCGTGTGGCCGAGCACATTGTGATGAGTACGTCACTCCTTGATGCCTAACTTCTTGTCTGGCAATCGACCTTTGGAAGAAGAATCTCCAGCATGAGACTGCATTTGTATGGTGAACATAGCAGAAGCTTCTATTGTCAGAGGTGCTTGCAGCAGATGTTGGGACTCATCTTGAAGGATGAGGAAATATGCCCAGCTAACCGGGGGAAAGGGGTTCATGAGGAGTATTTGGCTACGTGTTCCTGAGTATGCATCATTTAATCCCATGAAAAATTGCATGAGATGTCTGTGTTGCTGAAGAATCCTGCTGTCAATGAATGGATCAAATTGGGCAAGTTCATCCCAGAAGCCTTTGAGAGTGTGATAGTACTTGGCTACGGGATCGTTGTGCTGCTGGAGAGTCTCTATATATCGCTTGAGGCTGTAGATGCATGGGCTGTTCGAAGGAGAAAAACGCTCCTTCAGATCATCAGCCCAAACGCTGGATGCTATGTCCCCATGAGGACACAGGGGATAAGATCGCGATCGATCGAGTTCAACATCCATGAAAGTACCATGTTGTTGACACAGTGCCATGAGCTCTAAAGAGGATTGTTGATGTCTGGTTCTATTATGGTTCCATTGACAGATGCCATTTTGTTCTTGGCAGACAATGCCACAGTCATGGCCCGCTGCCATGGAACACACCTGTGAGAAGGGCTGAGACAAGGACCACGCCAGGATTATCAGATGGGTGGAGAAAATAAGGGCTCTCCATCCCTTCCATATTGATAGCTTGATCTAGAGCAACAGCAGCCATTGGTGTATCAACAGTAGCAGCTGTCGTTACCATTGATGTAATAGCAGTTTGAGGATCCGCAGCAACAACGGCAGGAGGCTCTGCCATGGCGACGAGATGGGAAAAAGTTCTTTCCTTCTCTGATACCAAGATAAAAGGAAGAGTGGGTGGAAGAATGGTGGAGAAGGATAGTACGGAGATGTATCGAGCCACCATCATCTTGTTATATTTATAGAATGGAATACATAGAATACATCCAAAAGTTGTTGCTATCATCCCCAGTCAGCATACTGGGGAAATGCTCTGTCACGCATGGATGGAAGTTCCGGCAGAAACCGAAATGTTTTGGTTTGGGACCAGAATGATCTGAAATACCAAAACCAACACTCCCATCCTTGCTGTCATGGAGCAGGGGATGTACAGAGAATATGCTGGAAATGTACAATTTGTTACAACATAAAATAGGATAAGGTTAAGAATAATTGACTTTTGATCCCATTTTGTTTTGGGTTTCAGTGACTTCTGCTGTAGCATTTTAGGATTGTATGTTAGGTCCACTGCAAATAGACTAGCCACGCTATTCATATGTCCAACAAGAATGCAACTCACCAACACACCTCTTTTCACTAAAAGGGCAGTTACGGTAGCTAACCAGATTTGTGTGGCATCCATGACAGTGCCTTATCAAGGACAGTAAATGTTATGAAAGTTTTGGGAGTTCCGACCTCCGGGTGATGTCCTATAATTAGTTTTGAGACCCATTTTACAATATCACTGACCACTCTCACCTAGTTTATGGACCAAAGAATTTTTTATTCTTGATGTGCCATCCAATCTAGTGTCCCTCGAGTAATCCAGGACTTCTTGAATGACTTGATTACTTTCATGTCAAGTCTTTCTGCTAAATGAAGTTGGCTTTCAGCAACAATCTTAGTATATAACTTCACAGTAATCGTTCAAGTGGATGCTGTAAACATTCTTGCTGTTGGAGATCTTTCGTTTAAATTAAACTAATCTGAGTTTGCTAATTTGGGAATTCATTCCTCATGATTTTACTTTTCTTGCTAGATTTAGACTAATGTTATGTGATTGCATCATCCTTGTATTTGTGTTTTCTTGTTGATATGTTTTTGTATGGCAATTTTCTATTTGATTTCAACTTGGGACTTCAAAACTTCATGTTTTTGTTAGGGAAGCGAGGACGGAGGAGAATCTCTTTTCTTTTGTTAGAAAAAAAGTATCTTTCTGGGCTAAACATTTATGTACAGTGGAGGGTTTTAACTCCTTGCTCTTTTTGCTGTTGGGGAGTTAATGTGGGCACAACATCTTGGTGTAGGCTTCTTTGAGCAATCTGTCAACACATGTACATCCTTCTTTCTCTTCTAGTGTAATCCCCCCCCCCCCCTCCACCCCAACTACAAAAAAAAACTTCTTCATGTTTGTTCTATCGACATGATATTCAAAGAGTTAGCTCACCTGTTTTCAAATAAACAATGTAGGTACAAGTTGTACTATTGCTACTGGGAGGGTGTGAACTACCGACTATCGTGGATAATATGGGTTTGCAGTCTCACCCAGACCACAGGGTAGAATGTTCTCAGTTGCCAGCTTACTTATAATAGCATTGAGAATGTTATTACCTTACGGATTTGATTTCATGGTCAATAGGGGTTGGATGATATCCTGCGACACCCAAATATTCCAGTAAAACGAGTTGCTTCATTGATGAGGTTCCGTGAAAAGAGGAAGGAACGATGTTTTGATAAGAAAATTCGTTATACTGTTCGAAAGGAGGTTGCTCTCAGGTGATTTTCTTTTCGACATATTACATTCAAGCTTCATATTTTGAAATGGATATTGAAATTGGATGTGACAGAGATAATGATACCAATATATCTGAGGAAAACATGGGAAATATGTTACACAGTCACACAATGTTTGTGATTTCCACATGAATCTGTGTTTTTGATTGCCGAGAAGCAAACACATTTCTCATTACTGTCTAAAACATATTGAGAACACCTACTACCTTCTCGTTCCACAAAATGTTGCTATAATTAGATCTTTAAATCCCAGTAACTTCATGCCATTCCTCCTTTGCTGTATGAAAAGGAGAAAAGGGAAAATTTATACTTTTATTACTAGTGCTTATGATGCTCTACTGGATCGTTTTTGGTTCCACTATATTGGCTCTCATCTGCTGGTTCTGGTTGTGGTTCCTGAGAAGCAACTCAGTCTTGCATCTGCACTTTTGTCAATTACTGAAGCACCGGGGTCTTGAATCATGTGAAGCCCTTGCAGTCATGACAACAAACAGATCTAAAGAGCAAACAAGACGACAATTGGAATATTCCTCCTACTCAAGGTTTGCCATATCAGATCTCGGCTTCGTCTCGGGAGGGTCAAAGAGAAGAGATCTCGGAGAGATCTTGGGAGATCAGGATAACATAAAAGTGTGGATCACATAGGTTCACATAGATAATTCCTTAAGGAACATAGATAATTATATACATTCTCAAGTGAAAAATCTCATGAGTTTAGGTGATGATAGCTTAAGTTTGACCAAATCTTGAGAGGTCTCAAGCAGACTTACTGTCAGTAGGAGAGTGGCTCCCTTGGAGAAGTCATATGCACGTTTGACTTTTTTTACCGGACTTTAGATTTTTAATATTCTATTGGGTTTATTTGAATTATGAAATTTAAATTTTTAGATATGTCAAATTATGAAAGATTAGAAAGTCGCTATTTTGATGGAGCCACCGAAATCACAATTTTCTTCTTGGATGTGAGAGTTGATTTTTTATTTGTAAGAGATGATTTTTTTGATATTTTTATTAGATTCAAATGGGGGGTACTTTCTTATTTACATACAATATGTGAACTCACAAGTGCAGCTTGCACTTTTATGTCTTTGCTGCTCGTTATAAATGGCAGCATGTGGTCTGAACCTGTTTTCTGCTTTCTTTTCCATGCCACCTTATTCTCTTTCTGACTTAATATTGTTTCCTCCAAATTTAGTGAATTCTCCAACTTCAAAGAGTTGGTGAGTTCTCCATCCATACCTTCTTAAATTCCTTGTTGATGCAATAATGAAACCTTTCTTACCATGCCAGATCACATGCTATGCTCTTAGACCCTTTTGCTCTGTCATTTATGCAATCCTTTAAATCTTAGTGGAAGGCTCATGCTTATCCATTGAGTTTTACAGTGCATAGTCTGCGAATTGTTGAAAAATGTGGTTGTTTGTTAACTAATGTGTTGGTTGTTTAAATTAGTAATAAATTTTCTAATGCATAAGTAGAGTCAATATGATGCTCCCAGTCAAGAAATAATCAGTGTACAATAAATTTGGAGGAACTTTTAATATGAGGAGAAATTATGGATGAAAATCAAAGATGTTTTGAAACTAATTCTGGAACTTGGCTTTTTTATGGTATTTATTTTCATCATGAGTTGTGGCTTTCTAGGCACCTTAACATTTAGTTTAATTTTGTTTTACTTTGTCGATGTTATATGTGTCCATCAACTTGATATGTTACCATTTAGGATGCAGAGGAAGAAGGGCCAGTTTTCAGGGAAGGCAAATCCTCAGGATGGAGCAGCAGTCTCATGTAGTTCGGATCCTGCTCAGAGCTCAAGCCAACATGATGCTTCTCGAGAAACCAAGTCTGTCTCTGGTCATCATTAGTATGATTTCTTTCTGTTTCATTGTCATCCCCTGTGATTTTAGAAAACCACCAATAGATGGGATAAGTCTTGGTGATAATGATGATTGATTTGTTCGACATTTCTCCATCTTTATGCAGATGCCAAAACTGTGGTATTAGTGAAAAGGCCACACCAGCAATGCGTCGTGGTCCTGCTGGGCCTAGGTCCTTATGCAATGCGTGTGGATTAATGTGGGCCAATAAGGTTGGTGTGACATGACTTGGTTCTCATAGACATGCTTCTCTTAGGCTTGAGACTTTTATTTATGACAATTTTATTTGCAAATATGCTCAGTTGAAAGTTTTTAGAAATATGTAGCCATGTAGGACATTTCCTTTATAAATCAAGGCGCCAAATAATGTCCTCTTACCATGCAACATTTGGAGAGATTTTTCTCCCACCCACAGAGTATCCATGTTATATATCCATAGCCAAGATTGCTTTCAATTCCATGTATGATCTTGTGAAGATGTTTTCCTTGTACTATTTTTTCCAAGTTAGTTGTAAACATTGTTCAGGTTTAGTTATGTACTGTTGTGCCCTTTCACTTTCAAAAAGTATACTATTGTGCTCTTTGGCAGTTGGCACAGAAAATAGAGTGGAGTCCCATGATGAACCCTCATGTATACCTCATTTTGAAGGGAAGACTAAGAAGAAGATTATCTGAAACTATAACATAAGAACTTTTGTTCAAACCTCCTTTTGATGGGCTTTCCTTGTATCAGCCTATCAGAAAGATGACCATGCAGGGTATAATGTATCTCAAGAATAGTGTGTATGATTTTAAATGGAGTTGTTTGTTAATTAACTAAAATTTTGCTTTCAATCAAAGTAATTTGATTTTTTGGTCATGCACCAAGTGGTCAAGGTATCACCCAACTTTCTGTAAGAAGAGCATGCTCACATCATTTTTTTACAATGGCAGTGAGTTAACTTCATTTTGTGGTGGAAGGATGTGTTAAATTTTACTACAATTTTAGGATGTGGATAGCCAGGGAAAAAGGAGACAGAAAAGGGAAGTCGACAATCTGGGCAACTTATCTGACAAGATGAGCGCATTGATGTGTAATTCATTGAAGGAAAACTTTTGAAGGAATTTTCCTACCCACAGAACACAACATCTTTGATAATTGTTTATTTTCCTACAAGGCTAACCATTGGGAAAGGAACATTTCCTAGAAAATAGACTTTTTCCATATCTAGTTTTCCAAAATCCAAAACACATGGGAAAGGAACTTATCTGGGTGGTCATTTTTGACATGTTTGTGGCTTGCGAAAATTGACATCAAGGATACCTATGGTACCATTAATTCTCGCCATATGCCAATTTTCACTTGTTAAGCTCAACACTGGAGCTCATTTCATTTCCAGAATTGGAAGCAGGTTGTAACTCTCCTCAAGAATTGAATGCATGTTTTAAAGCTTGCTCATTTTCAAGTTTGCTATGTGTGCTGCTGCTTATGAATACCAAGCCTAATCAAATTGTGGATATTTCCAGTAAAGATGACATTGGGGAAAAAAATAAATGACATCATGATTGTGATGCCAGTCTTCAAGGGATGAGGAAAAGGAATCCCCGCAACCAGGAATGCATTTGGCCATGTATTTGTATAATCTTGCCTTCTGGTCAAGTTACCAAGAAAAAGAAACCAGTGACCAATTTGCTTGTTTCTTAAAAAGTTTCTCAAATTATTGTTCCTCTTGTTCAGATACGGGCGTTTTCAGTCCTAGTCCTAGGCTTCTGGAAGTTGAGTCAGGTTGAGTCGGTATTGTGAAAATGTAGCAGCTACCTCTGTTATTTGTGAGCTAATGAATTTCTAATGACATTCAAACACAATTAAAATCCCAAAGTTGATCTGTTCATGACATCACAAGTAACTCATTATCGAACAAATGAATTTTCTGGATCTGCCATCTCAGTTCACTTGGCTTAAAAATTTTCAGGGCACTTTAAGAAGTTTAAGCAGGTCCCCTAAACTTGCAATGCAGAATTCGGCCCTTGCAGTTGAACAGGTACGACTTCTCTTTGTTGTACTGGGAATTATTTTCTCAAGGTGCTACATATGGCTGATCTGGTTGCTGTTGGTCTCCCCAGGGTGGTGAACGCGTTACTTCCGGTATGGGTATTGACACCAAGGACCTCATTCTTGTTTCAAGTGAGCTTGATGTGGTGGCGCCATCCGATGATATGTGAGTGTGGGCATATTGACTAGGACTGTGTAACGTATTCACCCGATCTGTGGAAGTATCTTGCATGAGCTAAGTTTTGCGCTCTTTAGATACTGGTGCAGAGCAACCGAGGGGATCTCAGCTGATTTGTGGAAAGATCAAGTATTGGATGAAGATGTGAAGGCCACATTGTGAGAAAGGACAGATAAGAGAAAAACGGGGCCTGAAGCTACATCCGTTACTTTTCTACAGATGCTGTTGACATTGCCATGCTGCGAAGTTGGATGCTTCTCAATCCCATTGATTGGATGCCGGTGATATTCTGAACGCTAGATGACAGGAAGGTGGCTAGTGTTTCTCAGTTGAGGCCCCCGTGCATCCATCTCACCTCAGGTTTCAAGGAATGTATAGTCTCTGTGTCCCTTTAATCAACTTGTCTCACATTTTCTTTCAACTTTCAATTGTCATCCAATTACCAAAGAAGCGTGTCAACCATCCATAGTTGAACAACCGGGGTGGGGGGTTCCCGCTGAGCACCACCGAGAAAGCACTGGGTGGTTGGACAACTGTTACTGGCTCCCCATCCCCGGGGAAGCACTAATCACTAATCAGGTTTCATGGGCAAGGGAAAGTTGGAGACTTCCATCAAGACGAGTTTTTTTCCCCCCTCTAAGTGGATTTAATTTCTAAATCTTGATTTTTCGTAGGCATAAAGGAGAGGACAAGTGGACCAATCACCAGAGGGCACTGGTCGAGTATATTATGAAGTCAGGGAATTGGAGCAGAGGATCCTCTGCTCCAACTTGCCACTCCACTGGTTATTATTGCTCCATCTGCGTCTCCTTTTACATCAAAGGAAAATCAAAATATATAAATTAAAAGTTCTTAGAAGAAAATGACAACTTCGGACATCTCACTTTCCCTCTTTACTGGTCGCTCTTCTTCCAAGCCGTTGGGATTTGCCTTCTCTCGCTGTCGTTGAGCCATCGGTGTGCAGCATGTGTGAACTGAAGGCAGACATAGAAAAGTTTCTGAAGTCAAAACCCAATCGATTATTGATCTCTATTGTGTGGATTTAGGGAACTTTTAATCTGTTGTCGAATGAGAAATCAAAACATAATTGATTATCGAGTGTGGATTTCGTCGATTGTTGAATGTCAAAATACAATATAAATGATTATTGAATACTTGAAATAAGACAGATCAATTATAGAATCATGCACTTAGATGATTGATGCTTTAAAATAGTATGTAATTGATTATTGAACAATTTTGTTGGGACATAATCAATGATTGAATAGGATAATGAAAAACATTTAGTCGCACAATATAAATCTTTCTGGAGTACAAGACTTTTTGCATAGATTAATACATGTGTTTTGTTAATCATTTAAAACAAATATTTCGAAGGTTGTACTATAGTATGTAACTTGCAACATTCTCCCTTTTTTTGTGTAATTGACAAAAAAAAATGAATGAACCTATATTAGTTATGAACAAAAATTTGATGATAGATATTTATTCATATATGAATCAGAATATTAGAACATGCATATCAAACATGTATAATCAACAAACTCCGTCTTTTTGTCAAAACACAAGAAGATTGGAACATGTCTGAACCAAACTAACAGTGCAAGCATAGATGAAAAGATCCAAAGGATTGCATTGATGAAAAATGGTAAATGGATAAAAGGTAAAGGTCAGCTGAAATAAGAACAATAAGATAGAAAGATAAGAAAAGAACGTTCACAAGTTTAGGGAATTGAGTGAGGATTGATAAAAGGATTATTCTCCGGATCATGAGGACTGAAAGGTGGGAGTTGGGAGTCATAATACGCAATGTAGAAGTAAAGCATGCGCTTTCCTTCCGGAAGAGTGAGGAAGACAGATATGTTCTTGGCAGATCTCTCTCCTTGAATACTGATGTAATTAGCTTGTGATTATAGAACTCTGCTTCAGCGTCTTCCTCAAACTGCGTTATAGGCCTCGGGAGCCTCTGCCGAGCACATGACATAAATTCATTATACTTCACTGAGCCTCAGACACCTCTGTGCATATCCTCATTTACTCCTTTAACCAAGACATACCTTTGTCTCCAGACTTCTGCCATACGTTCAAAAGATTCAATGTAAAGCTATTTGAGATAGATGTTGAGGGGATATACTTGGTCAGATAGTCCCTCATTTTCCAACTTCTCCAAATATGCATCATAAACATATCTAAACTTTGGCCCTGTTCTTGTTTACTATATCTTTTTGTTATGGAATGTAACCAGGGTTGACTCAGGTTGAGATTACCGCTGAGCTGAACTGGTCGATGTGTCTGAGTCGAGACGACTAAGCCGAGGATGACCTTGCCGAGGTCTGCTTAGCCGACGCGGGACTCGTGCTCCGAACTCTCGACCTGACTTGCAAAGTCTAACGAGAAGCCTCAGCGAGAAGACACTCCGACGCTCAAGTCAGTTGCTTGCCGAGCAGAATGGCTTAGTCTAGGGAGTCAAACTGCCTATCTGCTTATGTGGAGTGTCTGCCTCTTTTATAGGATCAGGTTATCCGTGGAACAGTTGGACAACCCCGTGAATCCCATGGCTGATCTTCGTGATTGTCGACAGATCGTGGTTGTAACTGCCATGACAGATCGTCCAGATCGTGGTCTTAATGGCCACAATTACTGGGCGCACGATCCTAGGCCATTACCTCATTGGTTAATGCTCCGTCCATTATGCGAGCCACGTTCTTGAGAATCTTGTGGACACGTCACACTCTGTGTCGGTCATGGTCAAGCCAGGTAAGCCTCGTCCTTGGCCAAGCTTTGGTTATCAGCCAAGGAGCGTGAAGAGGTCGGTCTAATAGACCTGAGTCGTTGGCCTAGACGATCTCTGATCCAAGCCTCATCAGAACGATGACTCTTATACTGGGAGGTCGGCTGAGTTAATAGGGTGTTTGGGAACAATTTAAAAAATAGAACTATTTCTACTTAAAAATTTATGTTGTATTTATTTTTAATTTTAAAATTAAAATTGTAAAAATGTGACGTTATCTGTTTGGTAAAAATATCAAAACTTTTAAAATTAATATTGATGTGTTTGGGGGGCGAAGGACGGGAGGGGGCGGGTGTTCCGCGAGGGGGGGGGGGGGGTTGGTGGGGGTTCTGGGGCGAGGGGCCTGGGGGCGCAGGGCGAAGGCAGGAGGGGGGGCGGCGGTTCCGGGGCGCGGGGGGCGCAGGGCGGAGGCAGGAGGGGGGGCGGCGGTTCTGGGGCGCGGGGGGGACAGGGCGGAGGCAAAAGGGGGGCGGCGGTTCCGGGGCGCAGGGAGGAGGCAGGAGGGGGGCGGCGGTTGGGGCTGGGCGGAGGGCTAGGGTGAGGGCGGGGGGGGGGGGGGGGTTCCGGGGCGGGGGGCTGGGCGGAGGGCGGGAGGGGGGGTGGTTCCGGGGCGGGGGCGCAGGGGAGGGCGGGTGGGGCTGGGCGGGGGGGGGGGGGGGGGGGGGGGGGGGGGGCTGGGCGGAGGGCGGGAGGGGGGGGGGGGAGACGGGAAGGGGGGGTGACGCCGGTGGGTGGGGGGGATGCCGGCGGGTGGGGGGAGACAGGAAGGGGGGGGGAGACGGGAGGGGGGGGGAGAGGGACGGGAAGGAGGGGGAAGGAGAGAGCTGTGAGTGTAATTTAAAAAAAAAAAACAGGTTATGACTTGTTTTTATTTTGAGAGAGATTTGTACATGGTAAAATTTTCACTTTAAAAAACAAAATTGCTTACCAAACATGTTAAGATGTTTCTCCTCTTTCTTTTTTAAATTTAAGAGAGAAAACTGCTAAAAAAGTGCAACCAAACACCCTATAAGGCTCTAGCCGACCTGCGAGAACTCCCTGTGTCATTGGCTCCCTAGGTTCACGTTGGTCCGCTCCAATGAGCTGAGGTGAAGCTGTTGTCTGGAATTACTTAGTCGAAGACATGTGACTTGCCACATGGCTGTGCCATCCCACTTGGTCTTCTGCGCATCGCATCGCCAAGTTGTCAGCACCGGCCTGCTTCGCGTCGTACCGCCAGGCTATCAGCGTCGGCCTGCACCGTGCCGTACCGCCAGGTTGCTTTGGCTGTGACGCCGACGGTTGCGTCGCCACATCGACTCCCATGCACCATCATGGCGCTCCTCGCCAATCGCGCTGGTCGGAATCCAAGGCGACACTTGGTAGCCAATCTAGGTCCGCCATGTGGTGCAATCTTGCTGAAGATGATGAACCCCAATCGTTGGATCTGTTTAGACCCTGGGCACTATAAATTGTAGGGTATGCTACCGAAAAGTCACCCTTGCTTCCGCGCGCAAGCTTCAATCAGACAACTAGCTGACGTTCCGACGTGCTTGCTTCTTTGGTGCTCGATCGAGCTCCCTCATCGTTTCTCTTTCGCTTGCTTCTTCCAGAATTAAGCCATGAGCTCAGCTTCCTCTAGTTCTTCTTCCTTCGAATACTCTTCCTCGTCACATGTCGCAACGCCTTTTTGTCCATCCGAGAGGATGTTCATTCCTGTGGGTCCCTCCGACAACTCCATGTCGGAGGTCATCGTAGAAGTCTTGGACCAGTCCCTAGAGACCCCAAGGTTACCTTTGGGTCCTACGTTCCCCATAAACATTCTGCACACACCTCGAGGGAATGTTGTCAGACCGATTCTATGGCCGACATGCATTTGACATTGAAACCGAGAACTTCAAGTGGGTAGGAACACACCTAGGTCTCAGTTTCCCTGAAGGGACGACCTTGTTGGTCCATGATGGCATCCGAGCCCATCATTCGATGGAGCTCAGCTTCTGTGTATATACTGAAGTTGTTTGAGGTGGCTTCCAATATCCTTTACCCCCTTTCATCATTCTTCTTCTCCTTAAGTTAGGAGCCGCTCCTTTGCAGCTAACCTCCAACTCTTGGAGGTCGGTTGTCGACTTTTTGGTAGTTTGCGCCCTTGCCAAAGTCAAGTTGACCATTCACCTTTTTTTCTTTTGCTTCTCCGTGAAAGCCTTCGGGGATTGACTGTATTTTGTAGCTCGGACTAGTCAGTAGATCCTCAACCGATCTCTCTCCTCCATCCACAACTGGAAGAGAAGTTTATTCTTCATTCACTACCCTTCCGGTTGGCCCTTCCCGACCACCTGGTCGATAGTGAATATCAAGGACAAATACTTCCGAGATCCTTCCCACTTCACCAAGGCCGAGCTCTTGGACTTTGAATCATTATAGGTAGTGGAGGGGCCCGACCTGTACAACCCATCCGAGGAGCTTTTCAAGCTCATTGACGACGCTCATGAAGTTCTAAAATGCTAATGTCTCCCTTTTGTTGTCACCAATGCCTTCCGAGGACTAATCTCTTGCCTTTATTGCAGGAATGGCCAACAAAGGGAATGTAACGGCCCCGACGCCCGAACCCCGGCTCCCACCAAGGATCCGACCATCGGCACTGCAGTCCACGGGCCTGGAGACCCGGAAGGGCTAACAGACCAGTCTAACAAGATATGTAACAGGAGTAAATAACAACAACAACACTAAAAAAAGTACTAACAAGTGAAGGAAAATCGTCCAACACTAGTTCCAATTAGAATCACATCAAATGAATATATGTGCTTAAAGATACAGTAGATTATTCTTGACCTTCTATCTCATATCGCGATCCAAAAATTAGCAATAAGTGCGGCCTCTCTACAACCAAAATGAGGGTGATCTAATCTTTGGACTCTTCATGAAAGTTGTTCATGATATGACCAATGTATTCCATTAATATCAACACCAAGAATTCGAAAATAGAAACAAAACTGTAACGTCTTAAAATGTATAATAAAATATTAATATGACACTAAAAAAGTAAAAGAGATAGTAAATTATATGTAAAACATGATCACTTATATAAAATATAATTATCTTTAATTTTATAATATTGTTATATTATTAATATAATTCTGATATTATCTTTGATTGTGTGCACTTCAACAGGACGACATTCGGTTCCAAAAATAAGTCAAACTTGAAGTCATCATAATTACTAGAAAAATATACTGATTTTAAAAATATAAAATATCAAGAATTATTGATCCATAGATGTTGAGATTAAGTCGACCTATTGATTTTTGAGATAATTTTTACTTGATAAAAAATTAATTTAAAAAATTAAACTATAATTACTATCATTTGTATCATCTCTTAATTAATTTATGATGATCAGTCTGTCACCATATAATTTTAATTAATTACATATTTATTTTGGTGATTAACAAAATTCTATCAAAAGTTATCTAACACATATTCTATGAAGTCTAAGTACAGGAAATACACCAAGGACAAACAAGCCAATATTGGTAAGTATTACTCTTCTAAAGTATTAACAAAATCAGATGATATTTCTAAGTCCACATTGACTTCTGTTGAAAATCACATCGATTTACCTTCCACATCGATTCTGTAAGTGATCTCATCGATTTGTTAAGAAATCGATACCACAACGATTCCTTAAGTCATCACAACGATTTTTTAAGACGTCGTAACGATTTGCTCGTCGCAACGATTTCTTTAGCGCTCATAACGATTTGCTTTGCGCAACGATTTCTTTAGCGCTCATAACGATTTGCCTTGCGCAACGATTTCTTTAGCGCCCATAACGATTTCTTTAGCTCTCATAACGATTTGCTTTGTGCAACGATTTCTTTAGCGCTCATAACGATTTCTTTAGCGCTCATAACGATTTGCTTTGCGCAACGATTTCTTCAAAGCTCACAACGATTTGCTTTCTATAATGATTTCTTCAATAAACACTTGATCATAACGATTTCATAAGTCATATATGCATCGACTTTATGTTTTATATCGACTTGATATTTATCTTATTTCTGAACGCGTTGAAAAGTCAAAATCTTCTCCATATCTTTATGACAGCTTTGCATTAAATATAGACTGAACGTATCTCTGCATGCATGCAGATGATCACGTCTACCATTATGCTTACTCTGTGTGTATCTTTTAGAACAAGCTATTTGGCATTACTATTTTGGTGAATATTCACATCAACGTTTACTGACAACAAGAGACAGCCTAGCTGTCTACTGTTCTAGCATTTAATATATGCAGGGTCCTAAAGACATTCTGTCATACAACGTTGGACCATATAGACGCCAGAATATCCTATCTCTTTGCGTGCACAAATGGATAAAAGTATGTTGACTAGAAGCTTCCAAGTTTCAAACAGTCTAACGTCTATCAAACAAAGAGACAACGGTTACTTCAACGACTACATTACAAATTGGAGATATAAATACAAGATAGCAGCTCCAGAAGAAACATATAGAAGAGAGAAACTTACCATCGAATACTACAAGCATTTGTAGATCTTTTGAAAAGAATCCGAGAGCCAAGAATTCAATTCTAGTGTGTCTTTAGCTCTTTGCTCTCTGTGCTGTAATAGAAATCATAAGAGAGCCAGTGTAGTTCTGAGAGAGTGCCTTGTTTAGATTATTTGCTCTCAGTGCTAGTAGCTTCAGATCTTGTCTTGCTAAAGCTTGATCTAGGGGCTTGTTTTCCTGCTTATTCTTGTCTTGTGCCTGTTCCCTTCTGGTGTGAAGGAAGACCTGGTTGAATCCAGGGTGTGTTCCCTTCGTGTGTGAAGGAAGATCTGGTGGGGATCCAGGGTGTTGTGTTCCCTTCTATTGTGAAGGAAGACCTGGTGGGGATCCAGGGTGTTGTAGTTCCCTTCATGTGAAGGAAGACCAACTGAGCTGGGTGTTGTAGTGTCCATAAGGGGAATGTACCTTAAATAGTGAAATCCTGAGTTATTGCTCAGGGACTGGACGTAGGACTCTTAAGGATAGGAGGTCCGAACCAGGATAAACTCTGTGTATTGTGTGATTGATTTTCTGTGTGTGCATTTGTTGTTTATTCTAACTTTCACTAACCTTCATCGAAGACCGTCCTTGTGTGAATGTTTTAAGTACAGGTACTAATCAAATAATTTTATAAAAGACCCATTCACCCTCCCTCTGGGCTCGTCAACTGGGCAACAAGTGGTATCAGAGAGAGTCTCTTCGACAAAGAAGAAGATCCAACGATTTGAAGAGTAAAGATCTATGGCAGCCCAAGGTCATTTCGAGGGTCAGTCAGTTAACCGACCACCATTGTTCGATGGATAATACTACACTTACTGGAAGACTAGAATGGAGTATTTTCTACAAGGTCACGACTATCAGATATGGTCAATAGTGGAAGAAGGCAATCTCCTGGTCACAAATGAGAAAGCTCAGTGGACAGATGATGACAGAAAAAAAAATCTCTTTAAATTGTAAGGCCAAGAGCATTTTGTGCTGTGTCCTCAGCAAGAAAGAATTCAATAGAGTATCAGCCTGCAAATCCACAATAGAGATGTGGGAAAAATTAAGGATCACTTATGAAGGCACAGAAAAGGTGAAGGAGACAAGAATTGACATTCTTGCAACCCAATATGAAAGATTCCAGATGCAATCAGGTGAGTCCATAACCCAGATGTTCAGTAGATTTACAGATATCACAAATGGGTTAGCCGGACTAGGAAAGACCTATGAAATAGGAGATATGGTCAGAAAGATTCTTAGATCTCTACCATCTTCATGGACTCCCAAGGTTACAGCCATTGAGGAAGCTAATGATCTGAAAAGGATGTCATTGGAAAAGCTCATTGGGTCCCTTATGGCCCATGAAATAAATATGGAAAGATTAGGAGAGTCCTCGAGTAGAAAGAAACATTCAAATGCTCTTAAAGCAGAAGAAGACAGGTCAGATGAGTCATCAGCTGAAGATGAGAGCTCAAGTGATTGCGAAGATGAAGAAGCTATGCTGTCAAAAAGATTGCAGCGCATTCTTGCTAAGAAGAAGAAATTCCAGTCTGGAAGAAGGCACTTCAAGAGAAATAAGGAATTCAAGAAACCAAAAGGAAAGGATCAGAAGAAGGGCGAGCCCATATGCTATGAATGCAAAAGGCTAGGACATATCAAGGCAGAATGTCCCAGACTCAAGAAGCCTGAATTCAAAAAGAAAGAAAGCTCCAAAAAATTCAGGAAGTATAAGAAGAAGGCTATGGCAGCAGCATGGAGCAACAGCAGTGACTCAGACAGTGAGTCAAGCTCAACCAGTGATGAGGAAGAAGCCAACTTGGCCTTCATGGCAAATACCGAAGAAAAGGTAACCTCTGACTCATCCTTTGATTCTTGTAATGGTTCAGATTCCGATAATCTAGAAGAAGCCTTCAACGAATTATACAGTAAATATAGAGAAGTAACCAAACTATTAAAAGTAAGTAAGAAAAATAATATTTGTCTAGAAAACACAAACTCAGATCTAAAATCAGAAAATGAACAATTGGAAAGCCAAATAACTGAACTTAAAAGGAGAAATGAACTGTTATGTGAAGATCTAAAAGCTAAGAATGAATAAATAATTAAATTAGAAAAACAAGCAAGCTCAGATCAACTGAAAACTGAAATTAAGACACTAACAGATGAAAATATACAGTTATCTAGCACATTAGAAAAATTCACTAATGGTAAAAACTCCCTAATATTAAAAGGTGCGAGAAGATCAGGTAAGAAGAAAAGTGGATTAGGTTATACACCCCCTGGTAATGAAGAAACAGTAATATATCTTAAAACATACCCGACTCCAAAATTTGTACCTGAACAAGACATAGCATACAAAGCAAACTTTAAATATATAGAAAAAGTAACTAAACTATCCTGTTGCAGTCACTGTAACAAATTAGGACATATTATAACTACATGTCCAACTAAACATAAGAAATGGGTAATAAAAAGGGAAACCAGTGATACTAACCAATCAGGACCCAAAAGAACTTGGGTACCTAAAACTTAATGTTTTCATTTCAGGGCAATCTTCGAGCATCTAAATGGTATATGGACAGTGGGTGCTCAAGGCATATGACAAGTAATCGAAAGCTATTCTCTTCTCTTCAAAATGAAGAAGGAACTGTTACATATGGAGATAACGGAAAAGTAACAGTGATAGGCAGTGGTTCTGTGAACAATAAAGGAAAAATAGTTATTGAAGATGTGTTGCTTATCAAATGGCTAAAGCATAATCTCATTAGCATCAACCAGCTCTGTGACAGAGGTCGTCAAATTAAGTTCCAAGAGTCTAAGTGCAGTATCTTGAAGGAGGGAGCAATAATATTTGAAGCCAACAGAGAAAAGAACCTGTATGTGCTTTATCTTGAAGATCTCAAGGATCAAGACATTTGCTTAGCAGCCAATAAAGAGCAGTCAACTGAGTTGTGGCACAGAAGACTGGGTCATTGTAGTTTGGATGGCATGAACAAGCTTATAAAGAGAGGTCTTGTGGAAGGTCTGCCAAAGGTCAGCACTAAAATGAATGGCATCTGCAAACCTTGTGCAAAAGGGAAGCATACCAAGAGTTCCTTCAAGTAAATATTGTGGTAACCACCTCTAAACCCTTAGAACTCCTTATATGGATTTATTTGGGCCAATGAGAACCACGAGTCTAGGAGGAAAGAATTTTGGGTTTGTTATTGTCGATGATTATTCCAGATTTACATGGGTCTCCTTCTTGGAACATAAAGATGTTACTTTTGAGAGCTTTGTAAGCTTCAGCAGGAAAGTTCAGAAAGACAAGAAGTTTTACATTGTTGGAATCCGGTCATATCATGGAGGAGAATTTCAAAATGAAAGATTTACAAAATTCTGTGATGACCAAGGGATTGAGCACAACTTCTCAGCACCAAGGACACCACAGCAAAATGGAGTTGCTGAGAGGAAAAATAGAACTTTATTGGATATGGCAAGAACAATGCTGTCAGAATATGATTTGTCAAGGTATTTCTGGGCTGAAGCAGTAAACACAGTAAGCTACATCATTAATAGAGTAATGATCAGGTCAATTCTGAAGAAGACAACTTATGAGTTGTTCAAAGGGAAGAAACCGAAGATCAGTCACTTCAGAACTTTTGGATGTCCATGCTTCATCCACAACAACGGAAAAGAGACATTGGTAAGTTGGATGCCAAATCAGATGAAGGCATCTTCATGGGGTATACTTCCAAACCCAAAGGCTATAGAATATTTAATAAACGCACCTTATTGATTGAACAGTCTGTGCATATTATTTTTGATGAGACTAACCCTTCCTTGAGAAAGGAAGAAGATAGTGACAATGAAGATGCAGACGAATTGTCCAAGAAACTAAGGGATACCTCAATTGAAGACAAGGATGATCCACCTCTGGAAGACATGCAACAACAAGATATTGCACATGAAAATCTTCTAAAGGAATGGAGATACAAGAAGGATCACCCACCTGAGAACATCATTGGTGATCCAACTGTAGGGGTAAGAACAAGAGGTAATGTAATCCCTTGTGATTACTTAGCTTTTGTTTCTCAAATAGAGCCTAGGACAGTCAATGAAGCTCTTACTGATGAATCTTGGATTTTAGCCATGCAAGATGAACTGAATCAGTTCAAGAGAAACCAGGTATGGTCACTTGTTCCTAGACCATCAGATCATCCAGTTATTGGCACCAAATGGGTGTTCAGAAATAAATTGGATGAAACTGGTGTGATCTTAAAAAATAAGGCCAGATTGGTAGCTCAGGGCTATTCCCAAGAGGAAGGCATTGATTTCGATGAAACCTATGCTCCTGTAGCTAGACTTGAGGCTATTAGGATTTTACTTGCATATGCATCTGCTCTAGATTTAAAGCTATTTCAAATGGATGTTAAATCCGTATTTTTAAATGGTTTTATTAAGGAGGAAGTGTATGTTGAATAGCCTCCAGGTTTTGATGATACAGAATTTCCAAATCATGTTTTTAAACTTCATAAGACATTATATAGTTTAAAGCAAGCACCAAGAGCCTGGTATGAAAGGCTTAGCTCTTTTTATTAAACCATGGTTTCAGTAGAGGTCAAGTAGATAGCACCCTTTTTATAAAGTCAAAGGTCAAACACGTTTTACTTGTTCAAATTTATGTAGATGACATAATTTTTGGATCTACTAATGAGTCTCTTTGCAAGTACTTTGAAAAGCTCATACAGGGAGAATTTGAGATGAGCATGATGGGGGAGCTGAACTACTTCCTTGGATTACAAATCAAGCAAGGAGGAGATGACACCCATATCTGTCAAGCTAAATACACCAAGGAACTCCTGAAGAAATTTGGATTCGAAAATTCCAAACCACTGTCAACACCAATGAGCACATCAACAAGAATGGACAGTGATAAAGATGGTAAGAAGGTAGATCAGAAGATCTACAGAGGTATGATAGGTTCTTTACTTTACTTAACTTTCAGCAGACCTGATATACTATTTAGTGTATGCATGTGTGCTAGATATCAAGCAGATCCTAGAGAATCTCATTTAATTAGTGTTAAAAGAATTTTCAGATACTTGTCTAGAACTCATGATCTAGGTATTTGGTATCCAAAATCATGTGAAATAAACTTAGTAGGGTACTCTGATGCTGACTATGCTGGATGCAAATTAGATAGAAAAAGCACCAGTGGTTGTTGTCAATTCCTTGCAGGGTGTCTGATATCCTGGTCCTCCAAGAAGCAAAATTCAGTAGCACTCTCAACAGCTGAAGCTGAGTACGTGGCTGCTGGAAGTTGTTGTACACAACTCCTATGGATAAAGCAACAGCTTGAGGACTATGGAATGCACATCAAGTCTATCCCACTGTTGTGTGACAACACTAGTGCCATAAACCTAACCAAGAACCCAGTACAACACTCAAGAACCAAACACATTGAGGTTAGATATCATTTTATTCGTGATCATGTAGCTAATGATAATATATAAATTTCATTCATGGACACAAATAATCAGTTAGCAGATATCTTCACAAAAGCCTTGCCCGAAGAAAGATTTACATCTCTCAGAAGGGAATTAGGTATGTGTAAATTGTGAAAGAATTATCTGTTAAAACTGAGATAGCAAATTTCAGAGCTTAAATTATTTATTCTCTTTAAATTTAAGTAAATATCCCGTCTATATAAGCAAAAATTCCTGTCGATTCGCCATTTTGTAAATGTTTATTCTTTTGAACTGAAGTTTTGTCGTTTTCCGCCATAAAAGCTCAACCCTTTTTTCGAAAAAGGGCTTTTATCCTTTATTTCATATTCCGAAATCTGTGTGGAAACGATTCCTCTTCCTTCTATCCCCTTAGTCCTCCTGACTGAGGCGATAACCCATCGACCCCGGCATCGACTTTCCTCAGATTCGAAGCCTTCAACCTCTCCCGCCAGAAATTTCTTGAGGGGTTCTTCCTCAATCACCCTTCCTGTCCTCCAGAACCTTTCCCTGTTAGATTTCATGGCCTCTACAACTGTTTCCGGCACCGTTGGGGGCTACGGAGCTGCGTTTCTCACAGCAGAGCAGCAAAGTAGGTTCGCGTCCGTTAAGGCAAAGGTATGTGGTAACAAGGCAGTGGATTTGGCAAACTTGGAGAAAAATGGCATGGGCAGTTTGGTTGAAGCTCTACAAAGGCTGAAATGGACAAAGATCGCAACCCTATCTGAAGTAAGTTATCCGGATTTGGTTAAAGCTTTTTATGTGTGCTTGAAAACTGAGGCGGATGGGACCTTGACTTCCTTGGTCAAGGGTACCCAGATCAGAATCTCTAGAGACCTTTTGGCATCTTTGTTTGATGTCTCTACCACTGGTCACAGTGGCGTTCACTCAGAGGACACTAATATCAAGGGTTTAGGGATTATTGGTCCGGAGTATAAGCTGAAGGATGGGAAGCTGGATATTAACCAGCTTAGTGCTTTCAATAGATTGCTGCACTTTATTATTTGTCAGATTATTGTGCCTAGAAGTGCATCATTTTCAACCTGTGCCAGGGCAGACTCAGACCTAATGTACTGGACTATCCAGAATCAGGAAATTAATACTGCAGAGTTGATAATTGAAAGGATGAAGTTTTCCAGCTCTCAGTTGTGGGACACCAAGAGCAAGTTGAACATCTTACTACCGTATGCCCATCTCCTGACAAGAATTTTCCAGCACTTTGGGATCAACACAGTTGGTGATGTGTCTTAGAAAATGGGCCAAGCCATTAGGTCCAGAAATTTGAAGAAAAGCAGTTTCTCACTAGTTAATGGTGTCTGGACAAAAGTTGGTGCTATTGAGGGTGAAGCCATCGTTGGTGAAGCCCAAGAGGATCTAAAACCAGCACCAGCAGTAGCATAGTCACCAGCAGCTTCAGCGGAACCAGTACAAGAAGCAGTAGTAGAAGAGGCACCAACAACAACTGTATCAAAAGCAGCAGTTGATCCAGCAGTTCCAACAGTAGTACCATCAGCAGCAGAGGAAGAAGCAAGCAGAAGAATCGAGGACATTTCTCCTGAGTACATTGAGCCCTTTGGGCAATCTTCAGAGGACCCTCCTCCTTCTTCCCAAGTAGGCTCTCTACTTAGGGAGGTACTGGACTCCATTTCTCAAGGGGAGCCAGTTGCAAGTAATCCTCATGAAAGGGTCATGGAAGAAGCTCTAGGTCAGCAGGAGCAAGGTTCAGCTCAAGTCGATTCTGTAGATGCTCCCATTCAGGGGGAGCAAGCAATTGAGCCAGAAGTATCAGCATCTCAGGGGGCGCATACTACAGATGCCCCTGCAAATGAAAGATCCAATTTAGTTCATGATGAAGATCATGAACCAGGTGAAAAGAGAAGCAAGCGAATTGCACTCAGAAGGCTGAGGAAGACAAAGAAGAATAATTTGAAGCCTATTTTGGAAAAGCTGGAAGCACAAGAGGAGATCCTGTCCTCAATACAGTCCAATGTGAGTTCCATCATGGTTCGCCAAGAATCAATTTCCAATGATATATCTAATATAAGAAATGCAATGAAGTGGTTCAATAAGGAGATGAGGAGCATGTAGGCATCACTCTCTGAGATTCTGAAGGCAGTTGGATCCAAAACTCCTCCTCAACCCTCTGCCCCTCAGAGCAGTTTAGGAGCTATTCCCAGGCCATCAGGGCCCTCAGTTCAAGTATCTGGGCCATCAGGACCTGAAGTAGCAACAGAGAGTAGTGATCTAGTACCATCTCAAGGCAGGCAGCTAGCAGAAGGGGCAGTGCCATCTGGGCAGAATGTGGAAGAACCTACAGGGTCAGTGATCTCCATGGAAGTACTGCATGGTGCAGAAGAGGCCACTGTTGCGCCTGAAGCCCCTGAGTCTTCAACCCTTGCAACACCAACCCCCTCTACACCACCATCCTCATCCACAGCACCTCCAGCTCCACCTACCTTCAAACAACCCATGCCCCGCACAATTTCCTCACCAACACCTTTTCCATCTCAACCTTCCTTCTCTCCTTCTTCTTCCCAAATCATTCCTCCTCCTCCTGTTATTGAAAATCCTCCAGCCTCCTCATCAACTGGAGCCTCCTCTTCATCGAGTCATTCTACTACAAGACTTTCCTCCACTTTCAATTCCAAATCACTTCTTTATCCTTCTACTCCACCTTCTTCCATAACCTTCATCCCTGAGAACCCACAGCTTGGCAGCGCGTTTCTCACTCAATTGAGGATGAGTTTGAACGCTCTACACTCATCTCAATCCTAGCTGTTGTCAATCATGTTCACAGGACTAATTCTCCCAGTCCTGTTCAGAAGAAGAGGAAACTCTCCACTTCTATCTCAGTACCTTCTACACCCAAATTCCCTCCTCTTTGGTTCTCCCTCACTGCTGAAATTGATAGGAGACCAATCTATCGAGAATATCTACAGAAATGCATTCTCTCTACCATTTTTGGCATTCCTTTTTTAAACCTCACTGATCACCTCACCATTGTTCTTCCCTATTGCCACTTGTCCAAAGCCAACCAATCCAAAATCCTTCAGTTGGTTGAATGCAAGTCTGAAGACCAGTGGGCCAAAGGGCACAAGACTCTCTACACCAAATACCTCCAGGCTAGGGATGAGAGCATTTCCAGTCGAGATCACCCACTCACTCTCTCTGAGTGGTTTGTTATTCATCATCAAACTGTCTGGGGTCAGTTCATCTTTAAAGAAATCAGGATAGCAAGGCACTTTCAGCTCTACAATGATTACTGCTATCTGCATAAGATTCCTGAGGTGCAGTTTGATCAGTTCCATGGGGCTCTTGCTCTCCTTCGGACAGAGCACCTTGTGAATTGCTCTTTTCTAATGGATTTTACCTCTCTCAAAATGCCTACCAATGTGTTCCTCCCCAAGCTACACTCATTGGTATTTGATTCTTCTGCTGGTTCTCATGCTTTTGAGCGGTTTGCTAGAATAATGGGCAGACTGTCAGCCAAGCAAGGTAGACTCCCTTCTTTTCAGAGATTCATCTTCAGAGAATATCACCTTGGACATATCTCCTCTGAAGTTCTCGCTCCTTTAATCTCTGAGTGTGAAAGGCTTTCTCCCACAGACTGGGAAAAGCGCTACAGACAATCTGCTCTCCAGCTTGAATCAGTCAATAGTTCCTTGTTCAAGGCCGGGAAGCCGAGCTTATCTGCTAAAGCCTTCTTGGATCTAAACTCTATCAATCCAGTTTAGGAACTATATGTTCAGTGGGCTTCAAGATACACAGCTTACTTTTCGTTGAAGAAGGACCTTCTTGATCACCAGCTTTTCTATCCCATCACTCTTGATAGATTCCTTCAACGTGCTAGTTTTGGACAGAGTACTTTCTTCAGATTCACCATGGACAAGCATCAGTATGCACTATTCCTGGAAGACCAGTGGCAGCTGTACATTCAACTCATGCTCCCTTCCATGGGTGACTCTTTCACTATAGCACCTGGTGTTTTCACTCAACTTTTTGAAGACCAAGAGATTAAGGCATGGGAAATTATTTCTCAGCATGCCTCTCTTCTTTCTCCTCTCTTCTATCTCCCTGTACCTTCTCAACCTTAATACAATATCCTTGAATGTGTATCTCTTTCTTCTTTGTCTCAGTTTAGCTTTTTGCTTAATGACAAAAAGGGGAGAAATATACTGAGCATGTTTGAAATACATTCCGCAAATATTTAGATTCTTTATTCATGCTTCCTGATAAGTTTTGTCATCACCAAAAAGGGGAGATTGATGATCAGTCTGTCTCCATATAATTTTAATTAATTACATATTTATTTTGGTGATTAACAAAACCCTATCAAAAGTTATCTAACACATATTCTATGAAGTCCAAGTACAGGAAATACACCAAGGACAAACAAGCCAATATTGGTAAGTATTACTCTTCTGAAGCATTAACAAAATCAGATGATATTTCTAAGTCCACATTGACTTCTGTTGAAAATCACATCGATTTGCCTTCCACATCGATTCTGTAAGTGATCTCATCGATTTGTTAATAAATCGATACCACAACGATTTCTTAAGTCATCACAACGATTTCTTAAGACGTCGTAACGATTTGCTCGTCGCAACTATTTCTTTAGCGCTCATAACGATTTCTTTAGCGCTCATAACGATTTGCTTTGCGCAACGATTTCTTTAGCGCTCATAACTAGGGGTGTTCACTATTTGGTCCAAACCGAATATATATATAATTAATTAAATAATATGTTTATACAAAAGATACCTGTAGCGCAGTGGTCAGAGGCTCGGGGGCGCGCCCTCCACGCGCGGAGGTCGCGAGATCGATTCATGCGACTGCCGCGCGCGATCAGTTTTTTCTAATTTAAACATAATATGTGTATATAATAAATTAGTGTTACATATATACTTAAAGGCGCATGTAGCGCAGTGGTCAGCCCGTTGCATACCCTGTTCGCGCGGAGGTCGCGAGCTCCATTCTCGCGGCCGCCCGCGTAAACCTCCTTTTTTTGAAAATTCGGTTCAAACCGAACCAAACCCGGTTCGGTTTGGTTCGGGTTGCTACAGTAATCGGTTTGGTAAAAAATAAGGGGTGAACCGGACCGAATCGGATCGTGTTCACCTAGTCATAACGATTTCTTTAGCGCTCATAACAATTTCTTTAGCGCTCATAATGATTTGCTTTGCGCAACGATTTCTTTAATGCTCATAACGATTTCTTTAGCGCTCATAACGATTTACTTTGCGCAACGATTTCTTTAGCGCTCATAACGATTTCTTTAGCGCTCATAACGATTTTCTTTGCGCAACGATTTCTTTAGCGCTCATAACGATTTGCTTTGCGCAACGATTTCTTTAAAGCTCACAACGATTTGCTTTCTATAACGATTTCTTCAGTAAACATTTGATCATAACGATTTCATAAGTCATATAGGCATCGACTTTATGTTTTATATCGACTTGATATTTATCTTATTTCTGAACGCGTTGAAAAGTCAAAATCTTCTCCATATCTTTATGACAGCTTTGCATTAAATGTAGACTGAACGTATCTCTGCATGCATGATGACGATCACGTCTACCATTATGCTTACTCTGTGTGTATCTTTTAGACCAAGCTATTTGACATTACTATTTTGGTGAATATTCACATCAACGTTTATTGACAACAAGAGACAGCCTAGCTGTCTACTGTTCTAGCATTTAATATATGCAGGGTCCTAAAGACATTCTGTCATACAACGTTGGACCATATAGACGCCAGAAGATCCTATCTCTTTGCGTGCACAAATGGATAAAAGTCTGTTGACTAAAGCTTCCAAGTTTCAAACAGTCTAACGTCTATCAAACAAAGAGACAACGTTATTTCAACGACTACATTTCAAATTGGAGATATAAATACAAGATAGCAGCTCCAGAAGAAACATATAGAAGAGAGAAACTTACCATCGAATACTACAAGCATTTGCAGATCTTCTGAAAAGAATCCGAGAGCCAAGAATTCAATTCTAGTGTGTCTTTAGCTCTTTGCTCTCTGTGCTGTAATAGAAATCCTAAGAGAGCCAGTGTAGTTCCGAGAGAGTGCCTTGTTTAGATTATTTGCTCTCAGTGCTAGTAGCTTCAGATCTTGTCTTGCTAAAGCTTGATCCAGGGGCTTGTTTTCTTGCTTGTTCTTGTCTTGTGCCTGTTCCCTTCTGATGTGAAGGAAGACCTGGTGGAATCCAAGGTGTGTTCCCTTCTGGTGTGAAGGAAGACCTGGTGGAATCTAGGGTGTGTTCCCTTCGTGTGTGAAGGAAGACCTGGTGGGGATCCAGGGTGTTGTGTTCCCTTCTATTGTGAAGGAAGACCTGGTGGGGATCCAGGGTGTTGTAGTTCCCTTCATGTGAAGGAAGACCAGCTGAGCTGGGTGTTGTAGTGTCCATAAGGGGACTGTACCTTAAATAGTGGAATCCTAAGTTATTGCTCAGGGACTGGACGTAGGACTCCTAAGGATAGAAGGTCCGAACCAGGATAAACTCTGTGTGTTGTGTGATTGATTTCCTGTGCGTGCATTTGCTGTTTATTCTAACTTTCACTAACCTTCATCAAAGACCGTCCTTGTGTGAATGTTTTAAGTACAGGTACTAATCAAATAATTTTTTAAAAGATCCATTCACCCCCCTCTGGGCTCGTCAACTGGACAACAATTTATGTTTAATATTTTATCTCAATTAGACACCATTTAGACCTCTTAAGTGCACACAGAGTTTGTTGCTGTACGGCGATCTCTCTGTGTACTTCAATAGGATGACATTTGGTTCCGAAAATAAAGTCAAATTTAAAGCCATCATAATTACTAGAAAAATATACTGATTCTAAAAATATGAATATCATGAGTTATTGATGAATAGATGTTGAGATTAAGTCGACCTAATGATTTTTGAGACAATTTTTACTTGACAAAAAATAATTTAAAATTTTAAACTAAAATTACTATAATTTGTATCATCTATTAATTAACTTATGTTTAAATTTTCATCTTAATTAGACATCATTTAGATCTCTTAGATGTTGAGATTAAGTCGATCTAATGATTTTTGAGACAATTTTTACTTAGTGAAAATTTAATTTTAAAAATTAAACTAAAATTACTACAATTTGTATCATCTCTTAATTAACTTATGTTTAAAATTTTATCTCAATTAGACACCATGTAGATCCCTTAAATACACCGGATGTAAAAATGAAAGTAAAAACAACAAAAACAAAACCGGCGTGGTCCAACCGGACCGCGCAAAACCGGCCCGGACCGGTTCGTACCGGACCGACCCGGCCCGCGAACTGTGGCGGTTCGCCTGGGTTGCCCAACCCAGGCGACACGACCGTGCCCAGGCGCCGCCCGCGCCCCGGCACGGTGCGGTTCGTGCGTACCGCCACGGTATGGCGCGGTACGTCGAACCCTGATTCACCTAAATAATCTTTATATATCGGTATATATATATATATATATATTCATATATATAATGTTTATGTATATATACATATATAGATATATTTATGTATATATACATATATAGATATATTTATATATATCTATATATATATAAATATACCTACATATAAATATACATGTACCTATATATATACTATATGCAGATATAAGAACATATCTATGTACAATATATATTTATGAATACATATGTTTATATATATATACACACACACACACACTCATGTATATATGTATACCTTCTTTGATATTGGTATGTTTACCGTTCATAGAAATAAGAGGTGCTAAGAGAAATACGGATAATCTAGAAAATGGAGATAGTAGTGAGGATAACACATTCAAGGGGAACCATGGGAATGAGTTACTCCAACTTTTTTTATCTTCATTTCATAGAGATAAACTATCTCTGTGCTCACTTCATTTTATTCTCATGCCAAACGGACACTATCTTTTATCTTGTCATATTTGGTTCATGATGTTATTCTTCTTACGAGAATTCCAAATATAGGAGAGTTACGATTATATGCAGAAACCACATCTATTTACTTTTCAAAAGCTTTTTCATCTCATAGAATCAGTATTCATGTGACTTATTTTATTTGTCTGAATATCTTAATTTTTCTTCTATCTTCTCCACTGATGATCATGAGTTTCAACATTGACATTTTAATGTGTAAGAAGCTAACACAGTTGAAAAGAGGAATAAGAAGAGTGTGATATGTCATAAGGCACCTTCCTTCCCCATGTCCTTTTCCAATGGAAGTGGTCTTTGTTAATAACTCGTCACAATTTGATGTAACTAGTTATCTTTCTTTGAATTTAGCCTTTTGACTTGAACTATATTTTTAATCTTAACTAGTACAATCGTTTCCTACCCCCTAGTTCATTTGAAAAACTAGTAGTGCAGGTTTGGACTTGTCCATTTCCCTGAAGTGATAAGAACACTTGCTAGGCTGGAGTTTCCAAATAACAAAAGATATTTAAAAATGAAGAGCCCCACTTACCATCACCTCCACCATACTCGCCATTTTTTGTTTACAGATATAAGAGGGTGAGTCCCATAGCCACATCGAATGTGGGGCTTGCCCCCTTGTGTCTATAGATAGAAGAGAACGAGTAGGGGGTATTAATACTTTCCCAAAAATGAATGCTCTGTGTTTGTGTTCCATTACAGAAAAGGTAAAATTTTAATTCTGTATCCATCTAGAACATCCCACGATAGTAATTTCTAACTAGTGAAAAGGTGGGAGGAAGAAAGCCCTTGGGTATTCATGGGTCGACTAATAAGCTTGATTTGAAAGGAAATCTTTCATGACAAACTTAATCAGCTCCTAAAGAGAAACACTTATTGCTCGGCCAAGTAATATCTGTTCTCATAAAGTAGGGTCCCATGGCTCCACTATTCTGTCGAGCAACTTAGTCAAATAATAAATATTTCTCGCTCTTAAAAAGTCGGTCAATTAAATTCAAAACTACAATCCCATTTATTTGTTCGATTCTTAACATGAACTGCTTGGCTTGCATTTGATTTGTGCCCACCACTAGCCCACGATATTTTATAACTCCCTAAGATTCTGATATGAATAGGGGATTTTTAGGAATTTACTTTTGCAATTCTTATAATTGGGGATCACAAAATTAATATCTTATGATATTCATATTAGTCTAAGTACGTTTATCTCTGCAAAACTTCCTACTATTCTGGAGTGGGGATTTTACAAATTCACTTTTGCATTCCTCATAATTGTGGATATCAAAAACCAACATCCTATGGTATTCAGATCTGTTTATAGCATGTTTCATCCTCTTACCTGACACTTTTTTCATCCAATCTCAGTTTTTAACTCCCCAAATTCCTAATATTCCAGGGTGGGAGGTTATAGGCACTTACTTTTGCAGATAACACTTTAAAAGGGATTAGGAGCAGCATATCAGATTTGATTTCTTCCTGACAGCAACAACATTTATTAGCTTCCAACTTGCTTCTCTGGTACGTCTCTCTCTTGAAACTCATCAGTCAATGGAAGTTGGAATCATCTACTTAGAGAGGAGATAGGAAGGTGGCAATTCAATTAGATGAATCAAATGATACTGAATCCACTTCAATTGGGGTTCATTCATGACAGCAGATCACATCAACTGCAAATAAATCTGATTCCTTCCTTTTCCACTTGGAAGCTGGTTTATAACATCATTATTAACATCAACTTTTAACATCAGCAATAAAAACATGCCCAAGCAGTAAAAGTTAAAAGCACTTACATAAAGGAGAAGGGTTTGCACTTTCTAGTGCATGCTCATTTAAAAGCCTATTTACTCTACACTTTTTACATTATGAGGCGGTTTTTTCACTTTTTGAAGTTGCTGATGTCTTACAACACATCTGCTATTCTTGTCTCTGGTACGAGGAAAACGCTTATAAGGGGCCTCCTCACCCTGCTCCTTTCCCCGTTCACCTCTAGATCGTCCCCGCTCCCCCTCCCCTTCTGTTGCTGCTCCTGTGGCTTTCGAAGTCTCTGCAATGGCAACTTCTGGGTCCCCAATGCTCACCCACACGCTCACCTTCACCGTCAGCAAGTCTCCCCGCCCCGACCGCTTCTGCAGGAGGCAGGCATGTGAAGTGAACTCAGCACACACCCCCCCCCCCCCCCCCCCCCCCGTCGGCTGTCCTCCACTCTTCTCTCTCCCATCTCTCCCCTTCGTCTCTCTCGAAATCTGTTCTGGCCATAGTGCTGTCCTTCTGAACTCCCATGGCGAGTACCTACATGGTGTCGTCCATTTGGCTCCCTTGTATTGGTCAGAGATGACACACGTGCATGTTTATTGATGGTGTTGGATTTCGTTCTCTTCTTCGTGTGTTTTTGCCAGTTCCTGGTGAGGGCTGCTTCAGGGGGCGATAGAGAGGGGAAGACGACGATATGGAAGGAGAAGAACAAGTGGAATATCGATTTCTCCGGAGAGAAGCCCCTCACCCCACTGCTAGACACCATCAACTACCCTGCCCACATGAAGAACCTCTCCACGCAGGTTCACAAGCCCGTCTTCCTTTCGTCTCCCCTCTTTCAGCATGGCCAAGTCTAGTAGTTTTGATGACACGGATGACGTTGTCTCATTGCGCTCTGCCATTTCCTGGGTTTTGAATGGTGGGTATGTGTGTGCCTTCCTCGCAGGAGCTGGGTCAGTTGGCTGCAGAGCTCAGAGCAGAGATAGTCCACACGGTGTCAAAGACGGGCGGTCATCTCAGCGCAAGCCTCGGGGTGGTGGATCTGGCGGTGGCTCTGCACCATGTGTTTGACGCCCCTCATGACAAGATCCTGTGGGATGTTGGCCACCAGGTTTCAGAAATTTCTTGTTCTTTCTCCGCCCCCACTGAATCCCCCTTCTACATCTTGTCTAGTTCTCTTAAGCTGGACTTGGTTGCCACTGCAGGCTTACCCACACAAGATTCTGACGGGGAGGAGGTCCAGGATGCATACCATCCGGCAGACATCAGGACTTGCAGGATTCCCCAAGAGGGATGAGAGCCCCTATGATGCCTTCGGAGTGGGGCACAGCTCCACGAGCATCTCTGCTGGTCTTGGTAGGTTCATGTCTACCAATCCCAAGATTTTTGTCTCCCCCAAATCTTTTTGGGCGGGCATCTTTGATGTGCAGACATGTTCATGATTCTGAGGCCACATCTATCTCTTGAGGTCTCCTTTTCTTATGAATATTCGCCTTCTGTAGGAATGGCTGTTGCCAGGGATCTGCTGGGGAACGAGAACCATGTGATCTCTGTGATCGGAGATGGGGCCATGACCGCGGGACAGGCTTACGAGGCCATGAACAATGCGGGATACCTGGACACCAACATGATTGTTGTGCTGAACGACAACAAGCAAGTGTCACTGCCCACAGCCACCTTGGACGGCCCAGCAACTCCAGTAGGAGCACTCAGCACAGCACTGGCAAAGCTGCAAGCGAGTCGCAACTTCCGTATGCTGCGTGAAGCGGCCAAGGTGGGATCAAGGCCCATACATGTTCTCTCTCTCTCTCTCTCTCCCTCTCTCTCTGGTAATATTGTACAATATTTAGCTTATTAAGGGTGGTTCCTCTGAGAAGCGGTAATTTCCTCAGTAACAGAACATCAGGAAATCCTCCAAGGCAGAGATTTGCTTGCAAGAATGGAACTTAGTGCACTAAGTTGCTTGATAAGGAAAGTTTGCAATTGTACAGGAAAGCTGCCGAGAGAGACGGGATCCCCTCAGTTCAGAGTATAGAAATGTAAAATCTCTTTCTCCCGACTCTCTGTACTGACAGAATCCACTCTTCCCAGTAATGAGGGGATCTCGTTTCGATAGGGCAGCTTTGCAACCGTAGGAACCTTGTCAGTAGACATTTAGGACTATCTGTTTTACGAGATGCCTAAACTTTTTCTTACTTTTCTAATCTTTCATTTCGCAGAACATCACGAAGCAGATTGGTGGGCATACGCATGAGGTCGCCTCTAAGGTGGATGAATATGCAAGGGGCATGCTAGGTGCTTCCGGGGCAACTCTCTTTGAGGAGCTTGGTATGTACTACATAGGTCCAGTGGATGGTCACAATATTGAAGATCTTGTCATCATATTTGAAAAAGTGAAGGCCATGCCTGCTCCTGGACCTGTCCTTATCCACATTATAACTGACAAAGGCAAGGGGTACCCCCCTGCTGAAGTTGCTGCAGACAAGATGCATGGTGAGCAACTCACACTGCCTACCTTCTCTTACATGGTCATCTCTATATGTAGGAGTTGTCTGATGAAGTTGCGACTATATATATATATATATATATATATATATATATATATATATATATGTATATCTTCAGGTGTTGTTAAGTTTGATCCAAAGACTGGCAAACAGTTCAAAGCCAAGGCCTCTGCTCTTTCGTACACTCAGTATTTTGCAGAGTCCCTCATTAAGGAAGCAGAGGACGACGACAAGGTTGTCACCATTCATGCAGCAATGGGAGGGGGCACGGGTCTCAACTTCTTTCACAAGAGGTTCCCCGATCGCTGCTTCGATGTGGGAATTGCTGAGCAGCATGCTGTCACGTTTGCAGCCGGTTTGGCCGCAGAGGGTCTCAAGCCTTTCTGTGCAATCTACTCTTCATTTCTCCAGCGGGGATATGATCAAGTAAATAGTCTTTCCTAATCTCACTGAGTTGGGATTCCATTTATATTTATTTACTGAAATGTTTGTGGATTTGTCATGATGAAGGTGGTTCATGATGTTGACCTTCAAAAATTGCCTGTGAGATTTGCAATGGATAGAGCTGGTCTAGTAGGAGCTGATGGGCCAACACACTGTGGAGCGTTTGACATTACATACATGGCCTGCTTGCCGAACATGGTCGTCATGGCGCCATCCGACGAAGCGGAGCTGATGCACATGGTTGCGACGGCAGCAGCCATCGATGACAGGCCCAGCTGCTTTAGATTCCCCAGAGGCAATGGAATTGGTGCAGCTTTTCCTCCAAACTACAAAGGCAGTCCTCTTGAGGTATCCATCTCGGGTCAGCAACAGCGTAGCCAACCCGTCTTCAAACAGCTCGCCTTCTAATTAACGCTTTTTGTCTAATGTGTTTTGACAGATTGGGAAGGGAAGAGTCCTCATGGAAGGCAGCAGGGTGCAGTAGTGCAGACATGCCTTGCGACAGCCAATACACTAAGAGATCATGGTGTATCCATTACAGTCGCGGATGCCCGGTTCTGCAAACCTCTTGATGCAGAACTCATAAGGAGGCTAGCCCAAGAGCACGAAGTCATGATCACAGTGGAAGAAGGTTCAGTTGGAGGCTTTGCGTCTCACGTCTTCCATTTCCTTTCCTTGAATGGTCTTCTAGATGGTCCATTGAAGGTAGCAGCTCCATGGATACACTGCAACAAATTGTTCAAAATCTCCTATCCTACGTGTCCCCCGTTTTCTGACTGTTGTCTTGGGTTTGTTTGTTCAGGTGAGGCCGATGGTTCTTCCTGACCGATATATCGACCACGGAGCTCCTCGAGACCAGATTGAAGAAGCAGGTCTGTCGTCAAAGCACATCGCTGCAACAGTGCTGTCCCTGATTGGGAAGCCCAAGGAGGCTCTCCTGTTTAAGTGACTAGTGATCGAACTCACTTGGCAAGCACACTCTACAGTAGTGATGCAACTGCATCATCCAAGGGGGACGGAGACACCAAGATCGGCATCAGAATGGTTCCTACCTTCCAAAAGCATGCTCAGACAAGGAGGCCCTATAAACTTCTAGACTTTTCTGCATGTCATTCTTATTTTTTTTCCTTCTTTTGAAAGGGGCATCTCATCACAAAGAAACAGAGGAATGGGAACGCTTGTCCTGATCCCAGTCAGCACAAACCAGAATGGAAGGGGCTGGTTATGCTTTGAAGGGATCTAAACAAGAGCTTTCCTCTGGAACCTATGTACATATTCTGATTTGTCATCTTATATTTGGCCGTTTCGATGAATAGATGTGCCCATGATTGCTCAAGGAATCAGAAAGCTCACCTTCTTCGCATCTCCCCGAGTTCCTTTTCCCCTCTTTCCCTTGCATTGTTTCGGTTCTTAATGTATTAAAACACAGTCGGCATCCTACTTATGTTTCATTCCTTGTTTTGTAGTAGTTACAGTCATGGTTTGGCGGATCGAATCGGATCGGCCCGATTCTCCTGAATCGGGACGAATCATGGAAAACCCGATTCTCGATTCCATCGATTCGGTCCGATTCGCCTCATATATATAATATTATTATATTATATTAGTAATATATATTATACATTTTAAATATCATATATATGATATATTATATATATAATATATATTATACCCATGAGAATCGATCCGATTCGGATCGATTCGGGTCGATTCGGGGGGAATCGAATCGGATCAAGAAAATTCCGATTCGCCTCCCGATTCCGATCCGGCAAACCTTGGTTACAGTAACTTGTTCCACATGGATATTTCCTTTTTTTCCTGATAACCCATCTATGGTCGCAAGTCTTAGTGTTTGTTTGGATACAATTTATAAAAAAATACGAATAGATTTATCATAAACATACTTATATTTATAGAAGGATAGTACAAAGATGTATCGAGCCACCATCATCTTGTTATATTTATAAAATGGAATACATAGAATACATCCAAAAGTTGTTGTTATCATCCCCAGTCAGCATACTGGGGAAATGCTCTGTAATGCATGGATGGAAGTTTCGGTTTCTGAAACTTGCCGAAACTACTGCAGCAAATCCGACATCATTAAAAAATAATATTTTAATCAGTTTTGGCTGAAACCAGACCGAAACCGGCAGTTTTACTCCTCTCTTAAGGTCGCCTGGTACGACCAAAACCGGGCGAAATGAAATGAAACAGTATGGGTTTTGGACCCAGCCAAAACTGATATCGAAACCAACACTCCCATCTTTTTGTTTAAATTAAACTAATATCACTAACCACTCTCACCTAGTTTATGGACCAAAGAATTTTTTATTCTTGATGTGCCATCCAATCTAGTGTCCCTCGAGTAATCCAGGACTTCTTGAATCACTTGATTACTTTCATGTCAAGTCTTTCTGCTTAAAGGAAGTTGGCTTTCAGCAACAATCTTAGTATATAACTTCACAGTAATCGTTCAAGTGGATGCTGTAAACATTCTTGCTGTTGGAGATCTTTCGTTTAAATTAAACTAATCTGAGTTTGCTAATTTGGGAATTCATTTCTCATGATTTTACTTTTCTTGCTAAATTTAGACTAATGTTATGTGATTGCATCATCCTTGTATTTGTGTTTTCTTGTTGATATGTTTTTGTATGGCAATTTTCTATTTGATTTCAACTTGGACTTCAAAACTTCATGTTTTTGTTAGGGAAGCAAGGACGGAGGAGAATCTCTTTTCTTTTGTTAGAAAAAAGTGTCTTTCTGGGCTAAACATTTATGTACAGTGGAGGGTTTTAACTCCTTGCTCTTTTTGCTGTTGGGGAGTTAATGTGGGCACATCATCTTGGTGTGGGCTTCTTTGAGCAATCTGTCAACACATGTACATCCCTCTTTCTCTTCTAGTGTAATCCCCCCCCCCCCCCTGCCACCCCAACTACAAAAAAAAAAACTTCTTCATGTTTGTTCTATCGACATGAAATTCAAAGAGTTAGCTCACCTGTTTTCAAATAAACAATGTAGGTGCAAGTTGTACTATTGCTACTGGGAGGGTGTGAACTACCGACTATCGTGGATAATATGGGTTTGCAGTCTCACCCAGACCACAGGGTAGAATGTTCTCAGTTTCCAGCTGACTTATAATAGCATTGAGAATGTTATTACCTTACGGATTTGATTTCATGGTCAATAGGGGTTGGATGATATCCTGCGACACCCAAATATTCCAGCAAAACGAGTTGCTTCATTGATGAGGTTCCGTGAAAAGAGGAAGGAACGATGTTTTGATAAAAAAATTCGTTATACTGTTCGAAAGGAGGTTGCTCTCAGGTGATTTTCTTTTCGACATATTACATTCAAGCTTCATATTTTGAAATGGATATTGAAATTGGATGTGACAGAGATAATGATACCAATATATCTGAGGAAAACATGGGAAATATGTTACACAGTCACACAATGTTTGTGATTTCCACATGAATCTGTGTTTTTGATTGCCGAGAAGCAAACACATTTCTCATTACTGTCTAAAAACATATTGAGAATACCTACTACCTTCTCGTTCCACAAAATGTTGCTATAATTAGATCTTTAAATCCCAGTAACTTCATGCCATTCCTCCTCTGCTGTATGAAAAGGAGAAAAGGGAAATTTATACTTTTATTACTAGTGCTTATGATGCTCTACTGGATCATTTTTGGTTCCACTATATTGGCTCTCATCTGCTGGTTCTGGTTGTGGTTCCTGAGAGGCAACTCAGTCTTGCATCTGCAATTTTGTCAATTACTGAAGCACCGGGGTCTTGAATCATGTGAAGCCCTTGCAGTCACGACAACAAACAGATCTAAAGAGCAAACAAGACGACAATTGGAATATTCCTCCTACCTTTAACATCCAGTATGCGAACTCACAAGTGCAGCTTGCACTTTTATGTCTTTGCTGCTCGTTATAAATGGCAGCATGTGGTCTGAACCTGTTTTCTGCTTTCTTTTCCATGCCACCTTATTCTCTCTCTGACTTAATATTGTTTCCTCCAAATTTAGTGAATTCTCCAACTTCAAAGAGTTAGTGAGTTCTCCATCCATACCTTCTTAATTAATTCCTTGTTGATGCAATAATGAAACCTTTCTCACCATGCCAGATCACATGCTATGCTCTTAGACCCTTTTGCTCTGTCATTTATGCAATCCTCTAAATCTTAGTGGAAGGCTCATGCTTATCCAGTGAGTTTTACAGTGCATAGTATGCGAATTGTTGAAAATTTGTCTATGTTATATGTGTCCATCAACTTGATATGTTACCATTTAGGATGCAGAGGAAGAAGGGCCAGTTTGCAGGGAAGGCAAATCCTCAGGATGGAGCAGCAGCCTCATGTAGTTCGGATCCTGCTCAGAGCTCAAGCCAACATGTATGCTTCTCGAGAAACCAAGTCTGTCTCTGATCATCATTAGTATGATTTCTTTCTGTTTCATTGTCCTCCCCTGTGATTTTAGAAAACCACCAATAGATGGGATAAGTCTTGGTGATAATGATGATTGATTTGTTCGACATTTCTCCATCTTTATGCAGATGCCAAAACTGTGGTATTAGTGAAAAGGCCACACCAGCAATGCGTCGTGGTCCTGCTGGGCCTAGGTCCTTATGCAATGCTTGTGGATTAATGTGGGCCAATAAGGTTGGTGTGACATGACTTGGTTCTCATAGACATGCTTCTCTTAGGCTTGAGACTTTTATTTATGACAATTTTATATGCAGATATGCTCAGTTGAATGTTTTTAGAAATATGTAGCCATGTAGGACAGTTCCTTTATAAATCAAGGTGCCAAATAATGTCCTCTTGCCATGCAACATTTGGAGAGATTTTTCTCCCACCCACAGAGTATCCATGTTATATATCCAGAGCCAAGATTGCTTTCAATTCCATGTATGATCTTGTGAAGATGTTTTCCTTGTACTATTTTTTCCAAGTTAGTTGTAAACATTGTTCAGGTTTAGTTATGTACTGTTGTGCCCTTTCACTTTCAAAAAGTATACTATTGTGCTCTTTGGCAGTTGGCACAGAAAATAGAGTGGAGTCCCATGATTAACCCTCATGTATACCTCATTTTGAAGGGAAGACTAAGAAGAAGATTATCTGAAACTATAACATAAGAACTTTGTTCAAACCTCCTTTTGATGGGCTTTCCTTGTATCAGCCTATCAGAAAGATGACCATGCAGGGTATAATGTATCTGTGGAAATGGATTTGTGATAATCCATCACAAAAATCTTATTGTTTGGATTTTTATCATGTTCTCATGCGTATGGATGCATATTGCAAATTCAAGTCCCGTCGAGTGCTACTCGAGCGATGATGGCGAGAGATGAATCTGCAATCGCATAGCGCATGTGTGCCAGTCACGTGAGTGACAACATGTTCTGCCTCCGAGAGTCGAAGGACTTTAGATCTCTTTGCGCGCCGTTTGACTTCGTCAAACGAAAATGGATAATGGGTCGGGACCAAAATTCCGCCGTTGCCTAAGTCCAACGACGTTAATTACATCTCTCCGAGAGAGAAGACCCTTGATTAATCGCCAGAATAGAAGAGTCTTGTGACCTGAGAAGGAAACATCCGATAAAGAACGTAAAAGAATAAAGTATCTGTTTAACAGAGCTCATTTTTTTATTATGGTAAACATCATATTGTTTGTTGATAGTGCTATTATCATATGTTTATATTTTCTTGATGTGACCAATGGCACAGAGGTGAGCCATCAAATAGAAAGGAAGGAATGGCCCAAGTGGATCGGCATGGGTACAAGACCCTGTCGTTTCTACCAAGGGAGGTGAAACGGCATGGGTGGAGTGTGCCGTTTCTCTTGAAGAAGAATGGATCGGCACAGGTACGAGACCCTGCCGTTTCTATAAAGGGGAAGTGAAACGGCACGGATGGAGTGTGTCGTTTCTCTTGAAGAAGAATGGATCGGCAAGGGTACGAGACCTTGCCGTTTCTATGAATGGGGGGGGGGGGGGGGGACTACACGGATGGAGTGTGCTGTTTCTCTTGAAGAAGAATGGATCGGCATGGGTATGAAACCCTACCGTTTCTATGAAGGGGGTGAAACGGCACGGATGGAGTGTGCCGTTTCTCTTGAAGAAGAATGGATCGGCATGGGTACGAGAACCCTGCCGCTTCTATGAGGGGGGGGGGGGGGGGGGGGGAGTGGGGGACGACATGGGTGGAGCGTGCTGTTTCTCTTGAAGAAGAATGGATCGGCACGGGTATGAGACCCTACCATTTCTATTTAGAAATAGTGGATCGGCAGGGGGGCTCCCGTGCCGTTTCTATTTGGAAAGGAGTGGATCGGCAGGGGGGCTTCCGTGCCATTTCTATTTGGAATGACTGTGAGAAAAAGTTAGTCGACGGGGGTCTTGGAGCCTGCCGACTCAGTTGAAGTAGTACCAACTTGGTCAAGTAGAGATCATTTGTTTGTTCCTTTTATTATTATTGTTGCCCTTTTTTTGTCACATATTGTGTCCTCATCATGGTTATATGTCCGCTGCTATCGGCATATGTTTGTCCTCTTCATGGTTACATGTCCGCTGCTATCGGCATATGTGTGTCCTCATCATGGTTATATGTCCGCTGCTATCGGCATGGGTTCGAGACCCTGCCGTTAACACACAGCCATTAGAAACGACATGGGTACGAGACTCTGCCGTTAACACACATAACCACTAGAAATGGCACGGGTGCGAGACCCTGCCGTTAACATACATAGCTACTAGAAACGGCACGGGTATGAGACCCTGTCATTAACATACATAGCCACTAGAAATGGCACGGGTATGAGACCCTGCCGTTAACATACATAGACACTAGAAACGGCACAGGTACGAGACCCTGCTGTTAACATACATGGTCACTTGAAACGACACGGGTACGAGACCCTGCCGTTAACATACATGGTCACTTGAAATGTCACGGGTACGAGACCCTACCGTTAACATACACGGTCACTTGAAACGGCACAGGTTCAACACTACCAGATCAGATCAAAACATTCTCATGTTCCGACTCACTTCCACGACAAAAATTTGGCAGCACCTCCCCTCTATACAAGGATGTAGGAGGGGCATGATCACTGCCACCAGAAATTGAGACAGCACCAACTTTAGGGTGCGCTGCACTGTGAAAGGATGGTATCTGGCATCAATCATGAGGCATGCCTACAAAGGAGTTGATGGAGCCCAGAACCACAAGGCAGGACATCTCATACAAAACATTATCCGGAAACATAAAATGGGGCAAGAGAGAAGAAAAGTTGTGAGAGGTTCTAGCAGTGCTAGTAGAGAGGTGGGAGATCTCTCGTTGGGCTTGTCACCTCATCTCATTTCTTCATTATTCTAAAGCTTGAAAAGGGGAACAACAAAGAAGAAGGAGAGGGGGGAGAGGATAGGGTCTCTGCTCATGGCACCAAGGGGTATATGGAGACCCCCAGAAATGCTCTTCTAGTGAGCACGGAGATGAACCCCCAAAAAGAAGTTAGAAACGGCACATATCCACAGTGAAAGAGAAGAGGAAAAGAGAGACCATGAAAGAGATTAAACGGTAAGTAACTTCATATATTCATCTGCATATGCTCACGGGCACACACCCAATGAGTAATATAAAACATTCATGCTATAGAAGATAACAAGAAACAAGCATAAAAAACTCATCAATGGGGAAAAGGGGGATTCTGCTACAGAGCTCTCATTACTGCACTCACCCTTCCCCCTCCTTTCCATACTCTCCCAGACACGAGAAGAAAAGAAAAGCCAAAGAACCCTCGCTCCTTGGTCTCTCCCTCCGGATCTCCCGGGAAACTTGTGCCGCAAGCCTGCTTCAGCCTTCTGTAAAAACCCTCTTCTTCCTTTTTTAGAGCTCCCTTCTCAGCCGACCAGCCAGACCCCCTCTCATGGGCTAGGGCTCTCCTTTTTATAGTCGTCGATGTGAGAAGGGGCCTCTTCTTGAACCGACGGAGTATGATAACGTCAAAGTGTACCCGGCCCGTCGTTTCTATTGGTTCTCATATGATAACGACAGGATACATCCACGCCGTTTCTGTTGGGTCTCATGTTGATAACGGTAGGGTGCATCCACACCGTTTCTGTTGGGTCTCATGTTGATAATGGCAGGGTACATCCACGCCGTTTCTGTTGGTTCTCATGTTGATAACGGCAGGGTACATCCACGTCGTTTCTCTTGGGCTCATGTTGATAACGGCAGGGTACATCCACGCCGTTTCTGTTGGGTCTCATGTTGATAGCAGCAGGGTACATCCATGCTGTTTCTATATAATGACAGGGTACATCCATGCCGTTTATGTTGGGTCTCATGTTGATAACGGCAGGGTACATCCACGCCGTTTCTGTTGGGTCTCATGTTGATAATGGCAAGGTACATCCACGCCGTTTCTCTTGGGTCTCATGTTGATAACGGCAGGGTATATCCACACCGTTTCTCTTGGGTCTCATGTTGATAACGGCAGGGTACATCCACGCCGTTTCTCTTGGGACTCATGTTGATAACGGCAGGGTATGTCCACGCCGTTTCTGTTGGGTCTCATGTTGATAACGGCAGGGTACATCCACGTCATTTCTCTTGGGTCTCATGTTGATCACGGCAGGGTACATCCACGCCATTTCTGTTGGGTCTTATGTTGATAACGGCAGGGTACATCCACGCCGTTTCTATATAACGACAGGGTACATCCACGCCGTTTCTGTTGGGTCTCATGTTGATAACGACAGGGTACATCCACGTCGTTTCTCTTGGGTCTCATTTTGATGACGGCAGGGTACATCCACGCCGTTTCTCTTGGGCATGATAACGACAGGGTACATCCACGCTGTTTCACTTGGGTCTCATGTTGATAACGGTAGGGTACATCCACGCCGTTTCTATTGGGTCTCATGTTGATAACGGCAGGGTATATCCACGTCGTTTCTCTTGGGTCTCATGTTGATAACGGCAGGGTACATCCACGCCGTTTCTCTTGGGTCTCATATTGATAACGGCAGGGTACATCCATGTCGTTTCTGTTAGGTCTCATGTTGATAACGGCAGGGTACATCCACGCCGTTTCTGTTGGGTCTCATGTTGATAACGACAGGGTACATCCACGCCGTTTCTCTTGGGTCTCATGTTGACAACGGCAGGGTATATCCACGCCGTTTCTCTTGGGTCTCATGTTGATAACGGCATGGTACATCCGCGCCGATTCTCTTGGGTCTCATGTTGAGTGCGTTGACACCCATCAGAGGTGCGTGACGCGTAAGTTTTGAGCGTGGCCTGCTAAAAGTACACGCATCTTGTCTCTTGCATCGACCTACTCCCAATTTTGACCAGGTGCGGTCTTGGCTGTGTGGCAGGTTGACCTGCATCCTCCGTCCATACTAGCTTAAAAATCATCGTCCACAAATGCCCCCCACCCGCGGACGATGCGAGTGAAAATTGAGCAAAGCGACGCCCGCGGGTGAATTCCACGATGTTGGCTTGAATGGGATGGTCGAAGTTGGCTTGTTAACTCAATTGACTGGACTTCTTGGAGGATGGAGAGTGGGCTGTCTTGACATGCTCCTTCCTTCATTCTCTTCTTGGAGCAATTAATCTGTCTTGCTTGAAGTGGGGCCCAATTGTGTGCCATGTAAATTGGTAATCCAGTTAGAGCATGGAGTCTGAAGTGCTAAATGTGCTCCCTCACCCGCGAATCGACCTGCGCAGCCAGGTCGCGGGGATCTTGGGATGTTGCCTTGTAGTTTGTTATGTCTTTACTAGCTTCTTTCTCCTTTCCTATCCTTTGACCTCTTCCCAGTTGACCTTCACTTTTGGGTCCCCCCCCCCTCTTTTTAGCTCTTCCTCCACCCAGCGTGAAGACCACCGCTCCACATGCCATTGATGAGTTAGGATGCCAGCAGATTAGTCAGGGACCATCGATAGCGAAGGCAAGTGGCATCTCTCACCCAACCGTTGTATCCACGGGAAGCTCCTCTAAGGATGGCGAGTTCTCTCTCCAAGGCTCTTCTGACGTGGATTCCTGTGGAGGTGGGAGCCATTTTGCAGAGACAACGCCAGAAGGGAATGTTGCAGAGGTTGATACTGAGTTATCTTTCCATTACGTTTCCATCGCCATTGCTTTTCATCATGTTCTCTTTGCCATTTCCCTTTAAGTTGTTTCAACTGTAGTGTAGATATAGGTCCTCATATTTTCTTTTCTCAGGGCTCCCCTTGCTTAGCAGCTACTAGCATGGGCGACATCGGTGCCTTAGTTGTTTCTAAGTTGCCACCAACTGAAGTTTTGGAGCCTGCAGCTTTGAGTAGTAACCCTTCTTCTCCTTTACAGCCCGGTGGTCTCCATGAAGCACCTGGGTCGGATAGTGCGTTGGCTCCAGCCCACCTGCAATATTTGCCAAAAGTGACCTGCTCCGCCGTATGTGCTGTTGAAATCGTAGCTGGGTCATCACCCCTTCCTCCTGCTTCGAATTTTGCAAGCAGTTCGATTAGTACTCTAGCAGTCCTTTGTATTGTCGGAGCTTTAGCTGCCGCCAAGGAGGTCCCTTCTCATGGAGTGGTGGCTGTAGAATTATGGTCAGAAGTAGACAGCGAGGTATCTTTCCAGATGCCTGTAGCTATTCCCTCCACAGGTACCTTTCCTTCGGATCTTCCAGTTCGGCAGAATTTGGAGATCTTGCGATCGATGGTTATGCACGATCCACAAATTTCCTATTCAGCTCTCAAGGCCACTGCGGACAAGACAACCGAAGTACTGATCTTTATGGGTTGTCCGTTAGAAGATTGGTCCAAGAGGGTAACCTTGCTACTCAGGCTAGTAAAACGTCGGGAGTTTCTTGCTAATGAGCTTCCCGACTGCCTGGCCATCTTGAAGGCGCGACACTTTGAGCACGAATCAGCACTAGGGCCTCTACAAGGAGAGTTGGAACAGCTGTGTACAATGTTTGACAATTACCGTGCCGAAGTATCAACTTTAGAGGACAGAGTTGCACAGCTGAAGATCGAGTTGTCCACAACAGAGGCTGAACTCCAAGAGCTTACCACATCCCATGCTCGACAAGCTGAAGCAATTTCCTCAGCTGAAGGTAGGGCAGCCTGTGTGACTTTGGCATTGTAGGAGATCTGGGCACAAGAAGAAAATTTGGAAGCAATGACGGTCTTCCTTTCTGCTGGGATCCTGACCTTAGAAGAGATCTTCAAAGATCTGTAAGTTATTGTGTACTTCTTGTTTTCCCACTTTTCTATCTTTACTTTCAAAAGTTGTATCTCGAGAATAAGTCTGAGGCTTTTTGTAAACTGTTTTGGATCAGTAATAGTGGACATCGACTTCATTGCTTGTCGTTGTTGTTGAACGACTTATTGTTTGTCTATTTATTTGTTCTCATTATCAAATTGAGTGCCCTTTCGGGTTTTCACCCAATCTGACCCCCTCTTGCTTTTGCATACACGCCCTTTCAGATTTTCATGTAGCGAGGTACCCTATTTTGCCCATGATGCCCTTCGCGGGTTTTCACCATGGCTAGGCTTTGAGTCTTTTTTACCCTTGCCCGAAAGGCAAGTCCGACGAGGCATCTCTATTTTTACCCTTTTCTCCTTTCTTCTCTTTTTTTTAGCTAAAACAATGCAATAATGTCGATGTTGAGGGCAAGATCTCTTGGTTGTCACTACCGGTTGCTTGAGCTTGGTGGCGTTGATGATCCCTTGATCGCATAGCCATCAGTTGATAGAGTATGGTCTGCTCATAGCCGCTTGTCGGCAGGTCTTGTCGTCCCATAGCCGTCTATCGACGGGGTCTTGTTTTCTCATAGCCGTCTGTCGACGGGGTCTTGTCTTCTCATTTGTTGTCTCTTAGCCGTCTGATGACGGGGTCTTGTCTTCTCATAGTCGTCTGTTGACGGGGTCTTGTCTTCTTGTTTGTTGTCTCTTCGCCGTCTGATGACGGAGTCTTGTTTTCTCATAGCCGTCTGTCGATGGGGTCTTGTCTTCTCATTTGTTGTCTCTTAGCCGTCTGATGACGGGGTCTTGTCTTCTCATAGCCATCTGTTGACGGGGTCTTGTCTTCTTATTTATTGTCTCTTAGTCGTCTGATGACGGGGTCTTGTCTTCTCATAGCAGTTTGTTGATGGGGTCACTTGTCGTCGATGCCGATCACTTGGACTTGATGATGTTGACTGTCTCATAGCTTTCCGTCGACAGGGTCACTCGTTGATTAATGTCGTAGAGTGATCTCATTTTGGACCTGTTGGTCATCCATCATTCGACTCTTTTATGTATTTTTATTTATTTTTTTTATTATCGAATTGAGTGCCCTTTCGGGTTTTCACCCAATCCGACCCCCTCTTGCTTTTGCCTACACACCCTTCCAAGTTTTCGTGTAGCGGGGTACCCTATTTTGCTTACGGTACCCTTTGCAGGTTTTTACCGTAATAGGGTTTCAAGTTGTTTTTACCCTTATTCGGTGTGGTGATCCAAACAAGTCTGACAAGGCACCTCAATTTTAAGCCCCTTCATTTTTATCTCATCCTTTTTTTTTTGAAAGAGTATAGTAACATTGATGTTGACGGGTAAAATCTGCCAGCATCTAGGTTGACGTCGGCTGTTCAAGCTTGTTGACTACTCCTTGTCTCATACTTTGCAAATGCAATGGATTGCATTATTGATCTGGCCTCATGTTGCGTTAACTCCAATAGTTTGGGCTTGTCAGTACCACTCTCGGAGGTACCTGCACATTTAAAAGAAGGTGAGCCACTTAAATAATGACCCAATTTGGCACAATAGTTAAGCGGAAAGTCAATTTCTCCTTTATGTGTCAACACAAGCTCAAGTTCAGACTAGTGTTGACACCATTTTCAGGCTAGTGTTGACACTATTTCAAACTAATGTTGACACTAGTGCAGGATAGTGTTGACACTAGTTCAAACTAGTGTTAACACTATTACCATGTGATTTCTTCTGGTGTCGACACTCGCAAGTCATGTGTCGACGTATATCAGTTGATCGACTTCCCAGCTCAGCCCATGCAAGCATAACTTCTTCCTGAAATCACAGTTTTGAAAACAAAATGAAGGATGCGTAATGAAATTGTATGCTTATTTTGATGATGAGGACTCTTGTCGTTGCCCTCCGTTGAAACCAGCGGAAACCAAATCAGCGAGTCTCAACTTCTCTTTTTTTAGAATTTTGTTGGGACATTCGTCACCTCAGAGCCATGGTCTGACTAGCGGTATGGTTGCCTCTTCTTTCTTTCTTTTGCCATGCTTTTGCATGCTTTTTTTTGTATTTTTTTTGGCTGTTCGTCATCGGTGACCAACATCCCGGGGTTTGGGAATTTAATGTTTTATCATTTTGTTTGTTTCACTATTCATTTATTTGTTGCTTTTGTTGTTTTGCAGTTCTTTTCCTTTAAATGGGGGGAGATTGAGTGTAGAGACTCACTGTCGTTGCAATTGCAACATTTCTTGGTAGCCAAGCTCTTCGTTCATTGAATAGGTTGCTCGGATCTGGTTCTCGTTCATTCTCTTGTTGTTCATGTTGTTGGCCCCCGAAGTTTGGATGACACACATAATACAGCTTCAGGTGTCTACCATTGAGGGGTGGGAACTGCACCTCACCCCGGTGATCAACTATGACATAGGCGCCGCCTTCGTAGACTCTTTGTACTACATACGACCCCGTCCAGTTCTCATTCAGCTTGCCCTTTGGATTGCCAGCCATAACTTCTCTTCTCTTGACCATAACAAGGTCTCTCTTTTTGAATTCACAGCCCTTGACAAGCTTGTCAAAAGCACGTGATATGCGTGCTTGATAGACTTGAATATTCTGTTGAGCTTGTAGTTGCTTCCCTTCCAAGTTGGAAAGTTCTTCAAGTCTTCTTTCAATGTTAGTCTGGTTCTCTGGAGCTAACTGTTTTACACGCGAAATATTCTTTTCGAAATCTTTTATCTTTTAGAAGAAAAAGATAAATTGTTGATATGCATTTATTTCGCGGGCGTGCCAGTCTGTTAAAACAGACGAATTTCATTCATCAGACGATTTGGGTGTCGTGTACTGGACCATTCCCCGTCGATAATTCGACGTTTCATTTACATCGAGGAGAACTCGAATACCTTTGATACATGGCTAGACCTGGCTATTGAAAACATATTATGAGCGAGAAAAATTCCATTCACATCGGGTTCATCTTCCCGTGTGGGATTACAACCATTTCACCAATATATGTATTCACATTGGGGGCTGTTTTAAAAAACCCTTGCCGAAACGGGAACATATTTATCACGTTTTCCCATTTTTTTTGGAACTATTTCATAAAGATGCCCCATTGATGGGGACTGATTAACCCTATCCTTCATGAATTGAGGACTGATCAGTAATTTCGCCCTGAACATGTGGACTGATTCGTCATTCCCTTCATTTCTAGGGACTGATTTGCATTTACACCCCGAGAATGAGGGCTGATTCATCATTCCCCATGTTTGTAGAGACTGATTTGCAGCTTTACCCCCAAAAATGAGGACTGATTCGCGAAATCTCCCTTAAAATCAGGACTAATTCATTAAATTCCCCTTTATTTGGGACTGGTTCATAATAATTTTTTTTTTTGTTTCGGGGACTGATTTCCAATTTCTGGTCACGTGAGGGTTATTTTGCAATTTTTCTGATGGATAGAGTCATTTTATAATTTTTCTGTACCCCTTTCTCCTTAAGCCATCATTTCTGATTTTTTTTTTTTTTTTTACTTTAATTCACATATAAATATGGTCTGATTTGAGATGATTAGATATCTCGGTTATTCATATAAATAAAAAGGATTCAGGGTTTATTTTATAATGTTTTTTTTGCAGAAGATAATGTACTTCTTGAACATATATCGCATAGATCATTTCTTTCGTTTATTTCCTTCATAGAATGGCATATGGAGTCCCCTTTTTAAATTCATAAGGACTGGTTCACATATAACCATCTGCACATCATGGACTTGCCTTGAACTAAATAAGACAAATGGGCAAGTTTCCAAACTTTCAAAAAAAAGAAAACAGCAAAGAGGAAGGGAGGGGCGACCTCCTCCTCTCTTCTTCCTTTTCTCGTGGAGCTTGATGCCTTCCTTTCAGAACTTGGAACCTTCAGCCCCCTTTTTCTCTCCAAAAAAAATCTCCCCTTCTTGTTGGAGCTCCTCTCCTTTTATAGGAGATTTGAGGGGGAGGTGGACATTCCACCGGAGGATTCTTCAGGACACCGGGGGAGTCACCACCAGGTAAATTTCTCCCCCCCCCCCCTTCTTTTTCTTTCAAGCAGCAGAGGAGAAAGAGCCCCGGGGGAGGCTCCATCGGGCACAGCGGGGCAGGGGGCGCGCCACCCCGGTGGGGCCTCCACCGGTGGTCTGCGTCTCGGTGGGGCCCACTGGGGGCTCGCGACCCCCGGTGGGGCCTCCACCGGTGGCCGCGGCCCTGGTGGGACCTCCACCGGTGGCCGCGGCCCCGGTGGGGCCCACTGGTGGCTCGCGGCCCCGGTGGGGCCTCCATCGGGGGCGCGCGGCCCCGGTGGGACCTCCACCGGTGGCCGCGGCCCCGGTGGGGCCCACTGGCGGCTCGCGGCCCCGGTGGGGCCTCCATCGGGGGCGCGCGGCCCCGGTGGGGCCCACTGGTGGCTCGCGGCCCTGGTGGGGCCTCCACCGGTGGCCCGCGGCCCTGGTGGGGGTCCTCCGAGTGCCGCCACGTTGGTGGAGCTCCCGCCGGGTGCTTCAAGGCCGGTGGGACTCCCACCGGCTAATTTGCGGAAATCCCGATGGGGGTCCCACCGGGCCATTTGATGAAGACTTCTTTATAAGCTCTTCCCCACGGGTCATTTTCACCACGTGGAGCCCAGATCATCCGTTTTTGGCCAGTTCTTCATCATTTTTCGTCGCCATGGGTATCGGCTCCTTTCATTTTTGGACATGAGTGTCCCAAGACATTAAATATCGTTCGCCCGATGCTGGGCTTAATTCCGGACATACGGGCGTACGGGGTTGACTGATTTCTGTTCTTGGTCAACCCCGGGAGACTTTTCTTCGTCACTTCGGCAATGCACATAACTGATTTCTTCTTCCGTCTCAGATTTATTCGGAAAATCATAAACAAGTGATTTCATTCTATCCACTCATTCTGAAAATTCCTGAATAAGTAACTTTGAGGGCTGTCCTTTCATCGGGGCTCGGATAAATATTTTTCTTCGCGTATTTGTTCCGAACACTTGCAACGATTGACCGCCAAAGATTCTATCCCGAGAATGGGGGGTTATATGGCTTCCGCCCCAACCCAATTCGGAATGACCTCCATCCAAGATTCGAATGTGGGTAGAAGGCTATTTCTGTCTTCTACTGTTTATCCCTGAGAATTCAGAACACATTTCTGTCTTTCATGTGTTCTGAAATTTCTGAATATCCTGGACAATACATTTTGTTCTTTTCTTACATTTGTTCTTAATATCTGAAACAAGGGTTTTCCAATGTATTAAGGGCCTGGGGAATATTTTATCCCGAGAATACCAGAGTTATGTGATTTCAGCCCCGCCTGGTCTGGGATGGCCTGTTCGTGCAGACGTATAGAAGAATGTTTCTATTCTCCGCCGCGTATTTCCTCCGGAAAATTAAGAACGGATATCTTTCTGTCATTCATCTGTTCTGAAATTTTCTGAAAACCTGGGATCTTCCACCCTATCCTGAAAGCAGGGAATTCTTCCTCTCACTTAAAATTTCTGAATGCATGAAATTGAGGTTTCCTTTTATCTGGAGCCCCGGACACATATCTTTTTCCCTTCACAATGTGCTTGCTCTAAATTTTCTTTTAAAACAAGTCGTCGGTGAAGGTTTCGTCCCGCGAATCCCGGGGATTGTATGGTTTCAGCCCCGGCTTGCTTCGGAACGACTTTGAGCATGTGCAGAAGATATTTCTTTTTCTGCTGTTTATTTATTCCGAACATTCATAACAGATGGGTTTCTTCCCTTCATTCGTCCTAAAATTTAGACTGCATAGGTATGAGGGTTGTTTCCACCTAAAGCTCGGGCCAAATATACATTTACTCTAAATATCTAAGACAAGTGTTTTCTGGCAAGAGAATGGAATTTTCGTTCAACAAATGCCCCCCACGGGTTGCTTGTCGAGCGTGACGGCGAGCGGCCCGTGTCTTTCTCCTCCCTTTTTTTTTTGAGAGGATACTGTTCTATTTGGCCATAAGATTGACAATTTCTATGCTTGCAATTTTTTTTTTTTTATGAAATTATTCTAATCATCTCCACCTCTTTGGTTGGCTTTTCTTCATGCAGATTGCGAGATGTCTCGAGGTCGCGGAGCCGTTGATCAAGGGCGCAGTCGGGTCGGCACTTCTATGCTTACCCAGGTTCGGATGCCCCAGCTGGCTCCGCGGATGATCACACATGAGAACTTGTTTTCTGTTGATAGGGGTTTTCTATCTTGTGCGAGGGGTCCCCTGGACACCCAGGCACCTGAGGAAGGCCAGGTTGACTTGAACTTGATTATCAAGCGTGGCGGCTACTATCAGTATCTGAGGGATAATGGCTATCCAAAGCATTTCCCTCTGGATGAGCATCTCTTCCCCTTTATCCAACAGCTTACCATAGATGATCCGGATGCTGATGATGCTACCGTGGTCTCAGAAAGAGAGCAGTTGGAGCGGGCCATTCTGTCAGGCCGCGATAGCATGATGGGTACCTGCACTTTTTCATATCTCAGTTTTCCCCCAGATTGTCCTACCTTTATTCAGTTTCCAGACATTGAGCAGTTGGGCTTCTTCGGTTCAGTTACTGATTCTGTCACAGAGACGTTGACGATTATACCTGCTCTCTGGGAGGTATATGGACTGCCAAAGTCAGGCTTTTCTTTTCCAGGGCTGAGTCTGCTGCCTTCTGGCTCTGCTTATACATCAGATGACTATTCCCAGTTTTGCCTCCTTGGTCAGATTTTAAAGGAGTCAATACCGAGCTGGTACGACGGATGGTCAGTGGTTTCATCACATCGATTCCGCCTTGGAGCAACTGAGTGGCTCATGGGGGTTCTGCATCATTATTATGATTTGCTGGATCATGTTGGGATTCGTCATGCTGTGACTGCCGCTTTATACAGCTATCCTTGTCATACTGGCCTCTTGCAAGCTTTGGCAGAGAGGTTTAACAGGCGATTCAACACTTTTGCTACCGCAGAGGGTGAGACTTCCATTGATTTATGGGCTTTTCACCGAATATCTGGTCTGCCCATTTGTGGACGTCTGTACGAAGAAGTGTGCTTAGATGACCTCCATCGTGACAATTCGAAGGGCAAGGGATCCTATTGCACCCCGTATAGTCTGAGGTATCTGACAAAGGTCTGGCGAGACCTGGCCCGGGCGGGCAAGGATGAGCCTCCTTCAGCATGTAAGTCCAGTGTGAGAGTGTCGCTCCATGCATGGGTTGCCTTTTTCTACAACGGCCCCTTCTGTTTTTATAACAGCTTTGCCGGCGATACCACTTCGTGGAGTGACTATTACCAGTTGTCGGTTGAGCAGGAGAAAAATGTCAGATTTCTGCCCGCTCCTAAAAACAAAGGTTGGAATCCCCGTGGACTGCCCGATAGGACGTATTTGGCGGCATATCTCGCCTATTGGTTGAGTACATTTGTTGTACCTTACGGGGAGGATGGATATATTCGGCCGGAGGTGCTTTACCCGGCTTGCGCCCTTGCGGACGGAGTGAAACTTGCATTGGCGCCGGTGGCCTTGGCTTCTATTTTTCATGGTTTGGGAAATTTGACTGCCAGTCTTACGCCTCGGGACCGTGCTGTGGTGTTGCCAACACATTATTTGAGTGCCTGGGCCGGTTTGTTATTGCCTGGGTTGTGCCAGCAGACACATTTGGAGAATGCCTCAGCCCCTCTCCTTTTTTTGTTCCGCAATTGCCCAAATCATGCTTCTTATGATCAATTGCGAAGCGCCAGAAGAGCTTTATCTTTTCTGCCCTCTAGAGACCAGGCGGGTTTGAATTTTCAGCACTGTTCTTGGGGATTTCGCCCTTTCGGGGTTAATGGTCCTGGGGCTACACAGTATTTCCTTCCTGGGCAGCCAGAGGCAGATCCTTCTTTCTATAAAGGCTGGTTATGCAGTGTCCGGCCGAGTGTCCTTGTGTTCCGGAAGGGCACGGCTGTGATTTTGGAGCCTTACTACCCGAATCGGTTTGCCCGTAACTTCGGGTATGATCAAGCGACCCCTCCGAATGCTGATTTTCCTCTCAGTGCCAGATTGTATAGGGGTAGTGATAGACATTTGGTGGCCGCCAGCTGGTGGTGTTACTATATTCGGCGCGGTCCTCTCCTTGGATGTGTTCTACCCGATACAGAGAGGTCTGGACAGGTTGATATTTATTATGCTCGTTGGTGGTTCCGGCATAGTAATGTATTCAGAGAGCAGCTCGACCGTATTAAGGAGGCTGAGGAGAAGCGGTTGTGCAGGGTGGATTTGCCACCCTCTTTCGATATCTTCTGCTTTTCTTAAGCAGCAATTCCCCGCTGTAGACCGGTCTCTTCATGGGCCTCGCCGGAAGAAGGAGGGACCCCAGAAGCCCCCTTCGACGGAGAAGCATGCGTACACAGGGGCTATGAAACCTTTGGAGCGGTTTTCTGTTTTTGGTCGAAAGGACAAACAGAGCCTTCCCCCGCAGAAACATTACTCTTGGTGGCAGCATTTGCTTTCAGATTGTGGGTATCCCGCCAATGCGGCTTTATCCAGCCCCATTCTTCCTGATGGCTACACCAATGACCTTTGGCCGCATTGGGAGCAGCATTTGAAGGACTCCATTGCTCGGGTGGGTCCAGTGGAGTTTATTTCTCAGCTTGATAATTGCACCCGTCTTCAGGATCTTTGGGATGCCGTCAGTAAGGCAGGGAAAGTTGTGAAGCTGGGCCCGAGGGCGGTAGTATTGCCACCCTCTTTTTCGCCTGTACCCGACGGTATGTGTCTCATTTGCCAAATAGGGAGACTGATGATTTTTTTTTTTTTCTTACCATCATTTTTTGCTATATTTTCTTGCTGATTTGACCTCCTGATTTTTTTTCAGCAAGCTATGTCTTTGAGCCAATCAAGAAAAAGTCATCTTCTCCTCGCCCGAAGAGGCGGCCAGCCGTTAAAGCTGACTGTGGTGCTTCTAAGAGAGTAGCCCGGGAGAACGTCATTGAGGACCCTCTGCCCGAGGAGCCTGGTAACTTACTTATCATTTTCTTTTTTTTTGGCGATTCGGCATGGATTGCTTAATTTCTGAATGTATATCTTCTGCATATGAGTAAGCCTCAACATTTGGCATAGTATAGGATGCTGACTTTGGCCTGTTCTCGTCCAGCTCCTTCCGACACCGTAGTAGTAGAAGCCGACTCTGGTGTGCAGGATGATGAGGAGTTCGGCGATATGGAGACAGATGATTATCTGCCTGTTCGTGATGGTGCCCCGTCCCCAGATGAGGGGGGTATTCCAGTTGCAAATGACCCCGGGAGAGGTAAAGAGAACGACAGCTATTTTCAATTTTATATGATTAGTTGTCGCACCCTTCACGTATGGGGGCCCCCCCTCTTTTCGGAGGGTTATGATTTCTTTCCTCCCCTTTCGATATCTTTTTGCAGGTGATGTTGAGGAGGACATTGGTGTTGGCGAGACACGTATAGGGAGCGATGATCAGGGTGACTTTCCCTCTTATGACGAAAGCATGTCCGCCTCCTTTCAAGAACTTCATGATTTACTTGAAATAGAGGCAGATCCAGGATTGCCTGAGTACCAGGAGGGGACCGCTGTTGGCGCACCTGACAGCGACTGGACGGACATTCTTCAGGGCGCCAGTAAGCAACCTTGACTTCTGGTTACGTCCATATGTCCATCTTCTTGTATGCTGACCTCTTTCTTTTATTTTTTTTGCCAGCGATCATAACCTCGGGTGCTGAAATTTCGGGATTCCCAACCCTCGAGGAGGGAGAACTCCCAAAGGAAGTAATGCCGGAGGGGAACGGTATGGAGTTCCTTTGTCCTTTTCATTTCGTCTTCTTTCAAAAAAAATTTTTTTTTGTGTCTTCAGTTTGCTCATTTTCCCCTTTCAGGTTCAGCTTTTGTCGATTCAGGCCCCACACATCATGTGGAGGGGGCCATATCTGGGGATTTGGAGATTACCCCGCATGCTCATTTAGGAGGAGAGCTGACAGGTAGATATGCCGTTTCCTCCGCCCGCCATAGTTGTGGCTGACTTCCCCTTTAGTTTCTTGGCTTCTTCACGCCTGCGCTCCTTGCCTTTCAAGTAAATGACTTATCATTGCGACTTGTAGGAGCATCAGAGCAAAGTCAGCCAGTGATTAACGCCCCCTCACACGGGTATGAAATCGTGGAGGGCGCTCTCATCGGCGAGGGCAATGTTGATTCAGGTAATTCATTTGTCGTCCTGGTCTCCATAATGCCTTGATTCCGTCTTCGCCTCTTCTTGTGCTGACCCCTAAATTCAGTATTAATATCACCAGGGGGCGTGGCTACAGGGGATGTCTCTGTAGTGGATGACACGGTCAGGAGTTCGCCAACCCCCGAGGTCGGCGCAGATGTCGAGGCTTCAGGTGAATGACTCATGCACATTCTCTTTCTTCATACCATAGGGCAGCAATGAGTGTTTCTGAATCGCCGTGTGCTTTGAACCTCTTAATTACCAGGGATGACCTGTTCTGCCGCAGACCAGGTGGATGACCAGGTCATTATTGGGGCGGTCTCCACTCGTGACACTTCATGTCTTTCAGGTCTGGCACAAGATGGTGTACATTCCGCCCATACTGGTAACTTTTTCATTGCTTATTCATAGCACATTGTATTGATGTTTTGCCTTCTCTTCTTTTTCAGTACTTGATGTATCAGTGCATTTCCTTTCTTTTCTTTTCAGTTTCTCAGGATATCACTCCTTCCATCATGGCAGAAGAGAAGGCTATTTTCATTCAGAAGTTCAGTCTTCCGCCACATGGCATAGTATGGCCGGATGACATTCAGACTGGTTCAGCTCGGGGGCTTGATTTTATGGCGGAGTCATTCATTCGATCCATCCGCTCAATAATAGAAGCCGAATTTCCTCCCCCTATTGGCGAGGTGCGTGATCGCATGACGACAAGCACCAAAGCATATCACTTAATGGGGCTTCCTCGAGACCCCTGGATGGCGAGCATAGATTCCCTGTGGGCAGAGGTTCGGGATCTTCATGCAAAATCAGCATGGGAGAGTGTTGGCCTGCAGATTTTTCAGCTTGGAGGGGATATTGCAGCATTGGAGAATCAGCTCGCCGATGCCCATATGAGAGAGACGGCGATTGGGGCCCGACAGGCCGAGTTAGATTCATCCTCCACGGCTTTTATGGAAGAAGCATCAATGTTGGAGCAGGCAATCGAGCGCGCATCAGCTAGGCTCACAGAATTGAGGCCGATTTTGGCAGTGATGGCCGAGGATAAAAGGAAGGTGGCGGCCGACAGGGAGGCGTCTGTTAAGGCGAGGTTGGCACTTGAGCATGAGCTTGTCGCCAAGAAGTCGGCGATGGAGGACTTGCAGATGCAGATATCTTCTTCATCTTGAGCACTTTTCATTTCATTGTTGTATTTTGTGGGCTTCCCGAGGGCTTGTCTCGGGCTCCTATCTCATGATTACAGAAATGAAACTTGAGAAGCCAGAAGTTGTATATACATCTTTCCTTCCACCTGTCATTTTTTTTTTTTGTGGGTGTATTGTCTTTCTTCATCTTTTCCGAGGTGGTTTTAAATTTCCTCACATTTCTCATGAAGACGGGAAGACGTATTCATCGTTGCCTCAGTTATGACCCCTATTTTGGCCACTTATAAAGTGAACCCAGGGGTGGTTTCGTCATTGGCAACTCTTACATCTCCCTTTATCATAAGATTTGTGGGGAAACTCAATCCCAGCCTCTTCCGAGGTGAGAGAGACCTCCCTTTCATGAATCCTTTTTTTTTGTCTTTTTTTTTTTTACCAACTCCCGCGCCCTCTCGGGTTTTCACGCGAGCTGGCCCCCTCTGACTTTTTCCAACGCGCCCTTGCGGGTTTTCACGTTGAGGGGTCACCCATTTTTGCCTGAGGCGCCCTTTCGGGTTTTCACCTCAACCGGATTTTAGGCTTTTTTGCCCTTGGCCATTATTTGGGAAGTGACCAAGTCTGCCGGGGCACCTCTGTTTTAAGCCCCATTTTTTTTGTAAGTGGAATTTCTGAATTCTGGGTTTGGATTTGGGTTTTGGCCCGGTCTACCTTAGTGGTTTGTCGGCCGGGGAATAGTTCAGATTTCTAGCATAGCCTCCCTTTGTGGTTTGTTGGCGAAGGGGGTAATTCAGATTTCGGGATTAGCCTACCTTTGTGGTTTACTGGCTAAGGGATGATTCAGATTTCGGGTTTAGCCTATCTTGGTGGTTTGCTGGCAAAGGAGTAGTTCAGATTTCGGGTTTAGCCTACCTTGGTGGTTTGCTGGCTAAGGAGTAATTCAGATTTCGGGCTTAGCCTACCTTTGTGGTTTGCTGGCTAAGGAGTAATTCAGATTTCGGAATTAGCCTACCTTTGTGGTTTGCTGGCTAAGGGGATGATTCAGATTTCGGGCTTAGCCTACCTTGGTGGTTTGCTGGCTAAGGAGTAATTCAGATTTCGGAATTAGCCTACCTTTGTGGTTTGCTGGCTAAGGGGTAATGGTTCGCTCTTCAACCTTGAATTTGAACCTGGCCGGCTGTAAAGGCTTGTAGGCCAAAGATTCAATAGAGATTTTTCGTTTTGTTTGTTTGTTTTGTTTTTTTTTTTTTTTTCACGTTACCAATTCCGGCGCCCTTTTGGGTTTTCGCCGAAACTGGCCCCCTCTAGCTTTTTCCAACGCGCCCTTGCGGGTTTTCACGTTGAGGGGTTACCCATTTTTGCCTGAGGCGCCCTTTCGGGTTTTCACCTCAGCCGGATTTTAGGCTTTTTTGCCCTTAGACACTCCTTTTGGGAAGTGGCCAAGTCTGCCGGGGCACCTCTATTTTAAGCCCCATTTTAAATTTTTTTTTTTTTTTTTTTTCAAAGACCTGGCATCTACATGTTTGGAATGTGATTCTCGGGTTTGTTTCTTGGGAATTCGGGGAGTGGCTTTCATGGTTTTGATAGCCAAGGATTCAGGGTTTGTTCCAGCCCAACCTATTCTAAGGGTTTTCTTTCTCCTTGCTCACATAGATTTAGGGTATGAGTTTCCTGGGTTTGACCCGCCTCAAGGTTTGATGGCCAAAGGTTTGGGTATCTAGGGAGGTTTATGAATTTCTTGGCTAGAGATTTGGGGTTTTCCCTTTGACCCGCCTTCGTGGTTTATTAGCCAAAGGTTTGGAATTTAGGATTCGAACTCTTGGCTGGCTTTTGTGGTTCTAGATCTGGGAACTGGTTACCATGGTGGGACAGGGATGAGTATGTCAGAGTGGGGTATATGATGATTCCCCATCGGTTGGTGATTCATTCATTCTCCCTTTTTTTTTTTTTTTTTTTTTTTTTTTTTCATTACCGGCCTCGACGCCCTTTCGGGTTTTCGCCGCGGTCGGCCCCCTTTAGCTTTTTCCAACGCGCCCATGTGGGTTTTCACGTCGAGGGGTTACCCATTTTTGCCTGAGGCGCCCTTCCGGGTTTTCGCCTCAGCCGGGTTCTGGGCCTTTTTACCCTTAGCCACACTTAGGATGGTCGTGGCTAAGTCCGCCGGGGCACCTCTATTTTAAACCCCATTTTTTTTTATTTATTTTTTTTTTGCAAATGTATCTCATGAGGATCGCCCAGAAAATTCATGTTCTGGCGCATAGTATGTTTTCAAGTGTTTGCCATTCAACGGGGGAAAGGGCTTTTCTCCTTTGCTGTCGACGAGTGTATATCCACCCCCTTCATAGACTTCTGAGACAACATAAGGTCCATGCCAATTAGGTTTGAGCTTTCCAGCTGACCGGCCTGCCATGACTTCTTTTTCTTTGACCATGACAAGGTCACCTTTCTTGAATACGCGGAGCTTGACTAGCTTGTCGTATGCTCGCGTCATTTGTGCTTGATATGCTTGGAGATGCCTGTAGGCCTCTAACCTTTTTCCTTCTAAGTTTGACAATTCTTCCAACCTTCGTTCTACCTCATCTTGTTCTTGAGGGTGTAGGCCGGTATGAACAGCTATCCTGTAGGAAGACATTTCAATTTCAATTGGAATCATCGCTTCCGCTCCGTATACCAAGGAGAATGGTGAACATCCGGTAGGAGTTTTGTAGACTGTTCGGTATGCCCAGAGAGCTTCATGTAACTTTTCTCCCCACTCCCGCTTGCGACTGCCGACTATCTTGGCCAGTAGCTTGCACAAGGTTTTATTGAAGGCTTCAGCTAAGCCATTGGCTTGTGGGTTGTAGACGGTCGATGTCCTCCAGTCTATATGAAACTTGGCTGCCAGTGCATATACCCTTTTGTTTCTGAATGGTGTGCCATTATCCGAAATGATTCTGTTGGGAGTACCAAACCGATATATGATGTGTTGCCGGACAAATCTGGCGACAGTTTCTCCTGTCACTTCCCGAAGGGGGACTGCTTCGGCCCATCGAGAGAAGTAGTCAGTTGCAGCCAATATGAATTTATGCCCTTTAGAGGATTGTGGGAATGGTCCCACAATATCCATCCCCCATTCTGCGAACGGCCATGTGGGTGCCGTTGGATGGAGGGAGGTGGGGGTCTCCTTGGTATAGTACCAAAAGCCTGGCATTCATGACATGAACGGGCGTATTGATTACAATCCGCGTACATGGTGGGCCAATAAAACCCTTTCAGCTTGATATTCATCTTCATTTTATCTCCCGCTTGGTGCGCGCCGCATAGTCCGGAGTGAACTTCATGCATAATGGCTTTTGCCTCCTTCGGGGAGAGACACCTTAGAAGAACAGACCTGTCTTTTTCATGAACAAGTCTATAGAGTTGATCAGCAATTAGCTGGTAGGATGTCGCCCTTCGTAGCAACTGCACCCTTTCTGCCCGGTTTGGGGGTAGCCAACCGTTCTTTATCTTGATGATGGGCTCACGCCAATCTTCTTCCTGGGCGGCGTTATCCTCTTCCAGCAGGTTAGCTTCTAAAGTTCCTGGTTCAGGTTCTTCTTCAAGCATACTGGGCATAAGCCTCCTGTGTCTGACTGTTATATCAAGCTCTCCTTCGGGAGGTAGCTTTATGGCAGAGGCTAATTTGGCTAGGGCATCCGCCTGAGAGTTCTTGCTTCTGGGTACATGGCTTATCTCAAACAGGTAGAACCTCTCCCTGAGTTTCAGCACCATGGTATGATAAGGGACTAGCTCCTGTTTCCGGACATCATAATCCCCCGTGACTTGTCGGACAATCAGTTGAGAGTCCCCATAGACTTTAATGCATCTGATGTTCATTTCAAGCGCCAATTGGAGCCCCACAATTAGTGCTTCATATTCTGCCTCATTGTTGGTCATGGGTTTCATGAGAGCACAGGAGTTATGGAGGATTCCCCCCTGTGGAGTGACCAGGACGATGCCGGCTCCCGAGGCAAATGCTGTAGAACCATCATCTTGTTTGATCGTTCGGGAAGCGCCATCAAAATAGAGCTCCCAACATGGTAAATTGATGGTGAGGGCCTCCTCATCTTTCTGAGGAGAAATTTCTGTTTGGCCTTCCACCTCCTGGCGAGGTGAAAGTGTTTCTTCTTCAGGGAGTTGGAGGTTGAGAGGAGAGTCTGCTGGGAGCGGATGTGCTGCCAAGAAATCTGCCATCCCCTGACCTTTAATTGCCTTTCGTGGAATGAATTTGATATCAAACTCCATGAGGAGCAAAGCCCATTTGCCTAGTCTTCCTGACAATACCGGCTGATTGAAAAGGACCTTGAGCGGATCTATTTTCGATATTAGTTCCACTTGGTGGGACAGTAGGTAGTGCCTCATTTTTTTCACGGCGAAGACCAACGCCAAACACACCTTTTCTATGGGTGGATAGCGGCGTTCAGGGCCAACCAACTTCCTGCTGAGGTAGTATAGTGGTTGTTCTTTGCCTTCTTCATTCACTTGTGCCAGTAAAGCTCCCAGTGAAGCATCCATGGCGGCTATATAGAGAATGAGTGGTTTCCCTTTGATTGGTACCCCTAGTACAGGAGGGGTAAGCAGGTAGTCCTTGATCTGATCAAAAGCACTCTGACATTCCTGATCCCATATAAATGGTGCTCCTTTCTTCATCAACTTGCCAAAGGGGGCGCATCTCCCTGAGAGATTGGAGATGAATCGCCTGATATAAGCTAGCCTGCCTTGAAGTGACCTCAGCTCAGTTATGTTTCTTGGTGAGGGAAGTCCTCGGATTGCTTTGATTTTGTCTGGGTCAATCTCTATCCCCCGGTATCTGACAATAAAGCCGAGGAATTTGCCACTTGACACGCCGAAGGCGCATTTCATTGGATTCATTTTCAATTGATATTGGCGAAGCCTTTCAAAGACCCGCCGCAAATCTGCCAGATGGTTCTCTCGCCTTTTTGATTTAACGACGAGGTCATCAACATAGCATTCGACCAGATCATGAATCATCTCATCAAAGATTTTGGTCATAGCCCTCTGATAGGTGGCGCCAGCATTTTTCAAGCCGAAGGGCATTCTCTTGTAGTTGAAAATCCCTTTGGGGGATCTAAAGGCAGTGTACATTTTGTCTTCGACAGCCATGCGGATTTGATTATATCCTGACGAGCCGTCCATGAATGACAATGTCTCATGTCCCGTAGTCATATCGACCATGGTTTCGGTGATCGGGACTGGGAAGTCATCCTTCGGGCAGGCTTTGTTCAAATCTCTGTAGTCAATGCAGATTCGGACTTGGCCACTTTTCTTCTTCACAGGGACTATGTTGGCGAGCCAAATCGGATACATGCATGGCTCTGTGAAATCCACCTGCAACAGCTTGTCGACCTCAGCATTGACTTTGAGCTCCAGTTCATGACGCATGCGTCTTTGAGGTTGTTTCACTGGTCTAGCATCAGGGAATATTGACAGCTCATGTTCAGCCACCGAAGGATCTAGACCAGGCATCTCTTTGTAAGTCCAGGCAAAACAATCTTTGTATTCCGTCAGGAGTTGTTTGTAGGACTGTCTTTCTTCCTTACTGAGTAGAGCACTTATGAATATCGGTCGAGGATCGCCCGGCCCCCCGAGATTGAGTTCAATTAATTCATCTACAGTAGCCTGTCCGCCATCTTCAAGTTCACGCGGGGCTGGCTGTAGATCGATGAAGTCTTTCTCCTCCTCTGAGTCAGCAACATGCACCTCATATTGTTCTAAGTTGACAGCGACAGTTGCCCAGAATTGCTGATTTTCTTCTTCAGAATTTTCTTGAGGGAGAGGCACTCGTACGGGTGTGGTTTGTTCTCCCTGTCTTTGTTCTTCATTTGCGGAGTCAGGTTGCTTCTCCCCCGATTGCTCCTCATTTGACAGGGGTAACACCCCTAAGGTATTGACCGTATAATAGACTTCAAAGTCTGACTTTCGGTCATACCCAAGCCCTCTTGTATCTTTCTTGGCGAAGGGTGGTTGCCCCCGGACGTGTTTTGGGTTCCACATCTGTTGGAAGTATTTACGCCGGGAAGCTTCTTCCGCCTGTGATATCTTTTGCTTTTGGCACATCTTCTTGATACGCTGAGGCATGTCATCCATCTCTTCTACAGGTTGGAGGATATCCTGTGGTGTTTTAGCCCACCCGAAATCATCAACCGGGGGGGCATGGGGGACTAGGTTTCCCCTATAGAAGACAATGGGCTTGATTTCTTCGTCGCTTTTCTGCATTTCCTTCGTCTGATGTGTGACGACAAATGTCTTCAGTCTTTCAACTTTGTATTCCTCTCTCCGAAAAGGCAGCTGCATGGACGCCGGTGGCAGAGAAATGCTTCTATCAATGGCCCGGCCAATCACATTTGCTTCGAAATTGATTTCTCGCCTTTCTGGCTGATTTGGGGTTGCCTCTGGAGCATCATTTTGGAGACTTAGCCGGTGAATTTTCAGGAGTTGCTTGTTTATCGTGAAGAGTTCATCTTCCTCCTCCTCATCATCTTCTTCAACATTGATTTTCTGCTTGCCTTTGTCCTTCACTTGACCTGGTAACTCAGCTGAAGGCTCGCCGAAATATAGTTGGGCGTCGGTCAAGTTGCATTCGTTTGGCCGAAAGGGAGCCCGGTCGGCGAAGACAGTGTGTTGTTCTCCACCTTTTGCATATTTAATGCACTGGTGGAGTGTGGAGGGGATGACCCAATTTTCATGGAGCCAGGGTCTCCCCAACAAGGCCTTGTATGAGGTATTGGCGTTGATGATGTAGAACACCGCCTTCGTGGTGAAGTCGCCCAACACCAATTCTACTTCAACCCTGCCTAGGGCATTTTCTGAATTTTGGTTGAACCCAGAGATTCTCACATCATTCACCCTCTGTAGGTAGGGGACCAGGTATAAAGTCTCAAAGGTCTTGAGGGGCATTATATTGACTGACGCCCCGGGATCGACTAGGATCCGGTTGAGTTCGTGCCCGTTGACTTTGCCTTGCATATAAAGCGGGCGATTATGGCATGGCGTGGACAGCAACATGTCTTTGTCAGAGAAAGTGACCTCAGCAGCCAATGCTTCATAGGTTGGGCCTGAGCTTCAGCTACATGGGTTTCATAAACTTCAGGTTGCTGGAGAATCTTTACGAGAGCTTCCCTCAATTCTTTGCTCCAGGCAATGGCATCCCACACAGTCACACTGGCGGGAAACCGCTTCATTTGCTGGATGATTTTTCGATCAGCTCTAGCCCGGATCTGGTCCAGTGGCGCGACCATTTGCTCCAGAGATTTGGGAGGATACATGAGTTTACTACTCTCTTCAGGTTCTGGTTTGTCGCCTTCCTTTTCTCTGAATAGCGGGGCCAATGAGTCTTCATCCGGGGGTGGCGTTTCAACATTGTCCCCGCCAGAGGGACCCGGCTGAGTAGCTTGTTCTGCTGGCTTCTCTTGAGGGGCCTGGGCAGCGACCTCGTCCTCCTCATCCGACGGGTCGAAGATAAATGTGTTGCCCCGTATTTCCACCTCCGGGGTAGGTTCGGGTTCTTCTCCGCGAAAGACTATCACCCTGTTGAGATTGGGTGGATTGGGATTCCCCCGAGTAGGTGGGGCGGGTTTGTTCCGCGACCTCTGCCTCGGCCTCTTCCTCGGCCTCGCTCGCGACGTTGATAGGTCGCTGTGGCTGCCTTGCCCCCTGAGGATGACAAACTTTCAGGTGGCGGTATCGACACCATATTGCATGAGAATTCTTTCAGCATTTCTTCTAACTTCTCAATGGTGAGTTCGTCATCTTTATAGAAGATGGCTAGTTCTTCTGGGAGAGGGAACTTTTCACCTTCCCGCATTTGTTGGAGTTTCTGACGAAGCCAGTTCTTGAGCCTTGTCTTGCGCTCCATCTCTTCCCAAGGGATATATCGGTCCAAGGGGATGCCGTTAGAAGGCTTGGAAGGGACATATTCTTCCAGTTCGTTGATCAATTTCTGAAGCTTTTGCAGGGGGCTCAATTTTCTGGGAGCCTCCATCAAGGCGGCTTGCTCGGCCTGCTTCTTCAGTCTTCTTCTCAAGCTTTTCTGTCTGTTTCTTTCTTGCTTCTTCGCCTGAGCGAGCTTGGTCAAGGAAGGACCATGGGCTTCTGTAGGTGGCTGAGAGGAGCCCCCCATATAAGGGAGGCAGTATGGAGCTTTGTTTCTGATCAACTTGGGTTGCTCATGCTTTTTCGGGGTCATTGTGACCCAATTACTTTCATCTTGTTGGGATTGAAAGGTAGCCTTGATTGCCTGCTCAATGATATGGAGAGGCAACTCCTGGAACTGGGCTATGGGAGGATTCTCGGCTTGCAAGTTCATTTCGGGGGCAGGTTTCTTTTCTTGTCGGACCTCCTCCTGCTGTATGTTGGTACTGGGCAACTCAGCTTTGTCTTGCCCTTTCAAGGCTTGCTCCGGGCCATGTTCAGACGACTCAGACTTGATCTGATTTTGTTGACCTTGTGCGAGAGCTAGCTTTTCTCTTCTTTGCCGAGCTCGGCCTTTCCGACCTAGCTTGGGAGTTGGCTTTGCAACTTTTTCATCAGCGTTGCTTATTTGGGTCTGATCACATCTTGCCTGAGGCTCATTTTTCTGGGGGTTATCTCCCTGGCTTTGCCCTGTCTTCAATTCAACATTTTCTTCATGGCTTTTGGCTTCACAACCTTCTTCATGATTGCAGTCAATTTCCAACTGTTGAGTTTTGTCCCTTGGGTCTTGCTTCCGAGCCTTGGAGCCCTGTGTGACTTCAAAGTCGATGGCTCGGCTGAGATCTGACCCTCTCCCCATGTTCAAGGGTTTCTTCTTGGCCCTGTTCGGCTTGACTGTCCAGCAGGCTTTCTATCTCAATGGGAGCCCTGGCATGGAGTGGCGGCCATCTAGGCTTAAGACAATCTTCGACAAAGCCAAAGCGGCATATGTACCCTTCTATCCGAAGCTTGGCATGCATTCTTTCGGTGAAGTTCCCATCAGAGTCGATCTCACCATGTCTGATAAAGGCCTCTAATGATCCTTGTACATCTTTGCATTCACTAGTAGGGTGCGACACCATGCAGTGATATTCGCAGTATGCAGGGTGTTTCTTTTCCGCCTCCGTGCGGATAGCTCGTGAGCCGATGGCCAATATCTTGCCGGCTTTGCGGAGCTTATTAAATATCATGCTGGTATCCTCCTTTCGGAAAGAAAATTCCCAGGGAGCTGGTTCAGCAGGGCGCTCCGAAGCAACTTCAATTAGAGGGGTGGTATCGTCAGATGTCTGCCCTTCTTCTTGGTTGTCGGCGCCCGTGCTGACGCTAATCACATTTACAGAATAATTCACCCCGGAGGCATTTGGAACAGAGTTGCCCTCAGGGTGGGACATTGATGGGGTCCCGTTAGAGGTCGGCCTTTGAGCATCACTGGTCCCAGCCGTAAAGGCAGGCTGCCCCAGCATATCATTTTGAGCTGGCTGATGAGCTGGCGCCGGGCTCCCGGAGATTTCGCGCTGAATAAGAGCATCCACTGCAGCTGCGAGGAGGTGGTCTTTTATGAACGCCACTTCTTGCGCTTGCTGAGCTTGCTGACGCTTGATCTGGTCAAGGTCACGGAGAACCCATTGAAGCATCTCTATCACTGTATCACGAGAAGGCTCCCTGGGTGCGGCAGCGGGCACCGGCCTCCCTGCCTGCTGGTTCTCAACCGGTGGAGGAATTTCTTGTATCTCATCCTCCGAGTCTTGATGTACCGCATGGACAGATAGCCCATGGGGGACTGGTGTAGACATCTGAGTGGGATGAGCTTCATGAACATTTCTAACTCGGACGCCCCGATGGATCATGTTTTCTAGGACCATGGGATGAATCTTTCTGATAGGGAAAGGTGGCCATATCATCCTCCTTTGGTGTATACATCTTGGGAGGTTCATCATCCGACCCCGTCTTTTCATCGCCTGGCAACTCACCCCCATGGCCCTTAAGGCTTCAACTCTGGCTGGCGGGTGAGTGGGAGTTCGGTTCGCGGCCACTGATTGCATTTGAGGCGGTGGCGCCTCGGCTTCTGCCTCTGCTAGGAACTGGAACAGATGCTTATGAAAATCAGCTGTCTGTTCGGCTTCAACTGGCACAATTGCTGGGGCTTCGGGTGGTGGGTTCGAAGACCCTGCTTCATCATCATTGTCCCTGGGGAGACTATTATAGAGGAATTCATAAAGTCTCCCCCTGGCCTTCTCTTTATCAGTTGACTTATGGATGACGTTGACCGAATAGGTGACAACGTCAGTGGCTTGATTTGCTCGCCTTTGGCTATGTGGTTGGGGTGGGTCGACCAAAAGGCTTCCCATGTCAATTGTTCCTTCGGCAATCCAGGCTTCTACCAAGTCTTTGAAGGTATAACAGTCTTCAAGATCATGACCACTGACCCGGTGGTATGGGCAATAGCCCGGCCGGGCATATATTGGTGTTGGCCGATATAGCAGCCCTCCGCGTATGCATGCGCGGAAAATCGCCAAAGTTTCCCGGCGTGGAAAGGAATATAGTCTCTCCACCATCACATCCTCTGCTGAGCTCGAGGACCCTTCAGGAAGCCATCCTCTGGCCGATGGACGGGCCAGGGAAGTAGATGCATTTGCTCGGCGATGAGGCCTGTGACTGGGAACTGGTAGCTGTTCATCCATGGCTCTTAGACGGCTCAATATTTCCCTTTGGCCGTGTTGCAATGATCGGACCCGTCTTTCGAGACTTTGCATTGCCTTTGGCATCCACCGGCGCAAAGGCTCCTGAGTGCGGGGGGCTGCCCGCCCGTAAGACGGTTGGGCGTTCGAGGTAGCACTCTCCTGGGTATCAGGTCCATAGGTTGTAGCAGTGATATGTATCACATTAGCAGACTGCCTCTGCTGATCTTGATCATGAGGTTGGGGGGGGTCCACAAGGCCTGTCTTCATAGTAATCAGCTTGCTCTGGATCAGTTTTTCTACTTCGTTTTTGAAGACATAACAATCCTCAATTGTATGCCGCAACATTCTGTGATATGGACAGTAATTGAGCTCATCTGTCTTGTCAGCTTCATGCGGCCTTTTAATGTTTGGCAACTTGAGCAATTCATTCTTCATACAGAGATCAAAGAGTTTCTTCGTATGATCTTTCTGAAAAGAATATGGAGTCTTCAGACGGTCTGCCAATGTGATTGTTGGAGGTGCTTTTCCTTTTGTCTTGCCCCCAGAACCACCTGAAGTTCCTTCACTTTGACCGCCGCTCTGAGGCGAGAAGTCCACAGCATTTACTTCTTTTCCCATGGCACGTTCTTTGTTGGGCTTGGCTTTAAAGGCCCCAAATGTCGGGTTTTCGGCGAAGAACATTTCAATCTCCGCCACTACAGCATTGAGCTGATCAAAGCCCTTTATGTTGGTTCCCAAGAGCTTTTCACTTACTTCAGCTGCCAGGCCCCGCCGGCATATGGTGATGGCATCTTCTTGGGTGGGCGGATTATCACACCTCATGCTGAAATCTCGCCACCTTTTGATGAAATCTAGAGCAGTCTCCCCTTTTTTCTGCTTCAGGGAGCAAAGCTCAGCCAAGGACACCTTTCTTTCTGCAGTCTGGAACCGATCTAAAAACTTCTTCTGCATGTCGGCCCAGTCAACGACAGAGTTTGGCTTCAATCTCGAGTACCATTGGAAAGCGGTGCCCGTAAGAGATGTTGCGAAATATCGCAACAAGTATGATTCTTCCAATGCAAGTTCACCCATGGCCGTTAAATAATAGGCCAAGTGTTCGTGTGGGGATGTCTGCCCACCGAACTTCTGCAATTTTGGTGCCTTGGGGCAATCAGGTGGCAACTTCTTGAACTGGTGATGGATCGGATACGGCACCCTGTACAAATCCACAGTGGCGGTACCCTCACCATGTTGTGCGAACTTGTCCTCAACAATCTTTTCAATCAAGCGTCGTTGAGCGACAGCGTCTTCAATTGCAGAGGCTTGTGGGGATTGAGAGCTTGGACCTTGCACTGGCTGTAACTCTGGCATAGCACCTGTATCATTCACCGGGATGGGCTGGCGGAGAGCCATAGGCGCACTGCCGGCCTGCTGTTCTCTTTGGGCATTGAAGTTGGGGGCCGACCTCAACGGCCGCTGGACATTAGCATTCTTCTGCCGCTTCATTTCCAGCATGAGATTGGTCATCTCGATGTGCCAGCGCTGCATGGTTTCATATCTGGCGTCATCAGACATTGCATTATATGCTGCCCTGGAGGGCGGTACGAAGACCACATGTTCATCGGGGTCTTCGTAAGGGAGATTCACGTCCCCTCGGACACTGATGTTCTCATCTCCGTCATTGTCCTGTTCTATGCCATGGAGGGTATGGTGTTGTTCTTGAGGAAGGCGCTCATCATGCGCCTGGCTCTGGCTAGAAGTGCCACCCGGGCCGCCAAACTGGGCTTGGAGGTTCCGCTTGGCGTTTCGCGTATTGCGAAATATTGCATCTATGTCTGGGTTGGATGCCCCTGCGCCTGCTGCTTCTGTAGGTGCATTCACGGGCTCAACTATTTCTTTTCCTGACACATAACAGGAGTGGATCTTCAAATCTACCCCGTACTGGGGCTTCTGCACTAGCCTCCGCCTCTTCATATTCTGGCCCCCTGGCTGGGGCACTGCCCCCAATCGGTCAAAGACCGAGATGCGTGAGGGCTGCTTCACATCATGTCGTTTGTCCTCCTGACGGGTCATTTCCACCCGCGTGGAGACAAAGTTGGGCTTCCGGTATACCCCTTTTCTCTTTTGCCCGCGAGGGTGTTGAGATCTAGGAGGTTGGATTACCGGGTAGTCCTCTTCTGCTTCCGCTTGGGCATTTTTCTCTGCCCTGAGCTTTCTGATTCTTCGGGCCTCCTCCTTGGTGACCCAGATTTGTTTCATCTTGGGCTGATACTTCTGGACCGCGCCACCTGAAGGTCGGGCGCGAGTGCTTCTAGGTGCAGCGGAATCCTCTTCCCGGATATGCCGGAGCAATGCGAAGCGGTTGGAAGTGGGGATGGTGGGGACAATGTTGCTTTTCGGCAATATTGGCTTGCCCCCGTCCAGGTTAACTCTGATATCACCGACAAGAACTGTCTTGCCGGACTTTGAGACAATGGCCCTGGGCTTTCTGCCTTTGCGGGCCATATGCCGTTCCCTCTTCACGGGTACGGCACTGGTGGAAACGGTGTTCACCGAGAAGATTCGGCCTTCATATCGGGGCTTGCTGCCCCCAGCTGGAGTCAGCTTCGTTTCCTCCGTTGGCGCCTCCTGTACCGCGGGAACGACCCCGAGGAAATATGGTGAGCCGACAACCGCCGGGAAGTCGCCAAAACACAGCGGGGTGGTGAGGTAACCGAAGCGGGCGTGATTCGCCACCACTTGCGGTCCGTACGTCACAGCTGCCATCGTTTGGTGTTTTCGTTGGCTTCCTGTAATGGCAAAGCCCAATAATCAGGAGCCAAGCATTAGCATCAGGTCTAACCCATGTATGAAAGGTAGGAACTGTCCCACCGGGCGTGCCAATTTGTTTTACACGCGAAATATTCTTTTCGAAATCTTTTATCTTTTAGAAGAAAAAGATAAATTGTTGATATGCATTTATTTCGCGGGCGTGCCAGTCTGTTAAAACAGACGAATTTCATTCATCAGACGATTTGGGTGTCGTGTAGTGGACCATTCCCCGTCGATAATTCGACGTTTCATTTACATCGAGGAGAACTCGAATACCTTTGATACATGGCTAGACCTGGCTATTGAAAACATATTATGAGCGAGAAAAATTCCATTCACATCGGGTTCATCTTCCCGTGTGGGATTACAACCATTTCACCAATATATGTATTCACATTGGGGGCTGTTTTAAAAAACCCTTGCCGAAACGGGAACATATTTATCACGTTTTCCCATTTTTTTTGGAACTATTTCATAAAGATGCCCCATTGATGGGGACTGATTAACCCTATCCTTCATGAATTGAGGACTGATCAGTAATTTCGCCCTGAACATGTGGACTGATTCGTCATTCCCTTCATTTCTAGGGACTGATTTGCATTTACACCCCGAGAATGAGGGCTGATTCATCATTCCCCATGTTTGTAGAGACTGATTTGCAGCTTTACCCCCAAAAATGAGGACTGATTCGCGAAATCTCCCTTAAAATCAGGACTAATTCATTAAATTCCCCTTTATTTGGGACTGGTTCATAATAATTTTTTTTTTGTTTCGGGGACTGATTTCCAATTTCTGGTCACGTGAGGGTTATTTTGCAATTTTTCTGATGGATAGAGTCATTTTATAATTTTTCTGTACCCCTTTCTCCTTAAGCCATCATTTCTGATTTTTTTTTTTTTTTTACTTTAATTCACATATAAATATGGTCTGATTTGAGATGATTAGATATCTCGGTTATTCATATAAATAAAAAGGATTCAGGGTTTATTTTATAATGTTTTTTTTGCAGAAGATAATGTACTTCTTGAACATATATCGCATAGATCATTTCTTTCGTTTATTTCCTTCATAGAATGGCATATGGAGTCCCCTTTTTAAATTCATAAGGACTGGTTCACATATAACCATCTGCACATCATGGACTTGCCTTGAACTAAATAAGACAAATGGGCAAGTTTCCAAACTTTCAAAAAAAAGAAAACAGCAAAGAGGAAGGGAGGGGCGACCTCCTCCTCTCTTCTTCCTTTTCTCGTGGAGCTTGATGCCTTCCTTTCAGAACTTGGAACCTTCAGCCCCCTTTTTCTCTCCAAAAAAAATCTCCCCTTCTTGTTGGAGCTCCTCTCCTTTTATAGGAGATTTGAGGGGGAGGTGGACATTCCACCGGAGGATTCTTCAGGACACCGGGGGAGTCACCACCAGGTAAATTTCTCCCCCCCCCCTTCTTTTTCTTTCAAGCAGCAGAGGAGAAAGAGCCCCGGGGGAGGCTCCATCGGGCACAGCGGGGCAGGGGGCGCGCCACCCCGGTGGGGCCTCCACCGGTGGTCTGCGTCTCGGTGGGGCCCACTGGGGGCTCGCGACCCCCGGTGGGGCCTCCACCGGTGGCCGCGGCCCTGGTGGGACCTCCACCGGTGGCCGCGGCCCCGGTGGGGCCCACTGGTGGCTCGCGGCCCCGGTGGGGCCTCCATCGGGGGCGCGCGGCCCCGGTGGGACCTCCACCGGTGGCCGCGGCCCCGGTGGGGCCCACTGGCGGCTCGCGGCCCCGGTGGGGCCTCCATCGGGGGCGCGCGGCCCCGGTGGGGCCCACTGGTGGCTCGCGGCCCTGGTGGGGCCTCCACCGGTGGCCCGCGGCCCTGGTGGGGGTCCTCCGAGTGCCGCCACGTTGGTGGAGCTCCCGCCGGGTGCTTCAAGGCCGGTGGGACTCCCACCGGCTAATTTGCGGAAATCCCGATGGGGGTCCCACCGGGCCATTTGATGAAGACTTCTTTATAAGCTCTTCCCCACGGGTCATTTTCACCACGTGGAGCCCAGATCATCCGTTTTTGGCCAGTTCTTCATCATTTTTCGTCGCCATGGGTATCGGCTCCTTTCATTTTTGGACATGAGTGTCCCAAGACATTAAATATCGTTCGCCCGATGCTGGGCTTAATTCCGGACATACGGGCGTACGGGGTTGACTGATTTCTGTTCTTGGTCAACCCCGGGAGACTTTTCTTCGTCACTTCGGCAATGCACATAACTGATTTCTTCTTCCGTCTCAGATTTATTCGGAAAATCATAAACAAGTGATTTCATTCTATCCACTCATTCTGAAAATTCCTGAATAAGTAACTTTGAGGGCTGTCCTTTCATCGGGGCTCGGATAAATATTTTTCTTCGCGTATTTGTTCCGAACACTTGCAACGATTGACCGCCAAAGATTCTATCCCGAGAATGGGGGGTTATATGGCTTCCGCCCCAACCCAATTCGGAATGACCTCCATCCAAGATTCGAATGTGGGTAGAAGGCTATTTCTGTCTTCTACTGTTTATCCCTGAGAATTCAGAACACATTTCTGTCTTTCATGTGTTCTGAAATTTCTGAATATCCTGGACAATACATTTTGTTCTTTTCTTACATTTGTTCTTAATATCTGAAACAAGGGTTTTCCAATGTATTAAGGGCCTGGGGAATATTTTATCCCGAGAATACCAGAGTTATGTGATTTCAGCCCCGCCTGGTCTGGGATGGCCTGTTCATGCAGACGTATAGAAGAATGTTTCTATTCTCCGCCGCGTATTTCCTCCGGAAAATTAAGAACGGATATCTTTCTGTCATTCATCTGTTCTGAAATTTTCTGAAAACCTGGGATCTTCCACCCTATCCTGAAAGCAGGGAATTCTTCCTCTCACTTAAAATTTCTGAATGCATGAAATTGAGGTTTCCTTTTATCTGGAGCCCCGGACACATATCTTTTTCCCTTCACAATGTGCTTGCTCTAAATTTTCTTTTAAAACAAGTCGTCGGTGAAGGTTTCGTCCCGCGAATCCCGGGGATTGTATGGTTTCAGCCCCGGCTTGCTTCGGAACGACTTTGAGCATGTGCAGAAGATATTTCTTTTTCTGCTGTTTATTTATTCCGAACATTCATAACAGATGGGTTTCTTCCCTTCATTCGTCCTAAAATTTAGACTGCATAGGTATGAGGGTTGTTTCCACCTAAAGCTCGGGCCAAATATACATTTACTCTAAATATCTAAGACAAGTGTTTTCTGGCAAGAGAATGGAATTTTCGTTCAACACTAACCCATGCTGAATGGCTACCCTCAAAGATGGCACCTCGAGCTCTATCGGAACCACCGCTTTAGAACCGTACACCAGGGAGAAAGGTGAGTAGCTCGTTGGTGTCTTGTAGATGGTTCGGTAAGCCCATAAAGCCTCATACATTATATCTTCCCAGTCTCTTTTGTTGACACTAACTGTCTTGGCCAGTAAGGTGCACAATGTCTTGTTAAAAGCTTCTGCCAAGCCATTGGCCTGCGGATTGTACGGAGTAGAAGTTCTCCAATCTATTTTGTACTTGGTGGCCATTTTGAAGACCTTTTGGTTCTTGAAATGCATCCCATTGTCTGATATGATCCGGTCTGGACTTCCGAATCTGAAGATGATGTTTTGCTGGATGAAATGGGTAACCAGTTCTCCAGTTACCTCTCTTAATGCTACAGCCTCGGCCCATCTCAAGAAATAATCGGTGATTGCCAAGATGTACTTGGACCCCGACGACGAAGGTGGAAAAGTACCCACAAAATCTGTGCCCCATTGTGCAAATGGCTAGCTTGGAATGGTCGGATGCAAGTGTATGAGAGGTCTTCTTGGTATGACCGTATGTTCTTGTCATTTTTGACATGTTTTGGCGAATTTGCCACAATCTTCGAACATAGTTGGCCAATAATAACCAAGCTTCTTGATTTCTATTTTCATCTTCGGCCCGGTTTGGTGGGCGCCGGCGGATCCAACGTGTACCTCTTTCATAACCTTCCAGGCTTCCTCAGGTGACAAGCACCTTAATAGGATCTTTTTCTTGGCATCGGCCATAATTCTGAACAGTACTTTGCCTCTGAACTCGTATGAATCCTTTGTCCTGATCAGCTTGATTCTTTCTTCTCTTTGTTTTGGCAATTGTTGATGTTCGAACCACTGTAGTAGGGACTCTCTCCAGTCTTCTTGTCTTACCTCTTCTACCACAGACACTTCTTCTTGCCTGTCCTCTTTAGGCTCATCTCTTATCATACTAGGTACTTGACGCCGATTCATGACAACAATCTCCACTTTCTCATTCGGGGGCACTGCCAAGGAGCTGGCTAGCTTTGCCAAGGCATCTGCTTGTGCATTCTTGCTCCTGCTGATGTGCTCTATATGGATCTGATAAAATTTAGACAACAGCCTCTTCACCTTTTGGTGATAGGGTAGGAGCTCAGGTTTCTTAACATCAAACTCTCCTTGGACTTGTTTGATGATCAACATTGAGTCTCCAAACACATGCAACACTCTAATGTTCATGTAGAGGGCCAGTTGCAAGCCAATGATCAGAGCTTTATATTCTGCTTCATTGTTTGTGCATGGTTTGTTAATGGAGCAGGAAGTGTGTGTGACTTCTCCTTCAGATGACCTCAGGACAATGCCTGCCCCCGCTCGGACTCTTGCGCTGCCATATGCGGTCGATTCTATTCTTGAAGCCTCATCAAAATATAGCTGCCATATGGCCATTTGTAGTTGGTTCACTTCGAGAGTCTCATCTTCGGGTAGCTCTGTGATGAGCGGAGAATCCTCTGGCACGGGATGGGCTGCAAAGAAATTTGCTACTGCTTGACCCTTGATTGCCTTTTGAGGTACATATTTGATGTGGAACTCCATTAATATCACGGCCCATTTGCCAATCCTTCCCCTCAGTGCCGGCTGAGAGAGTATGTATTTGATGGGGTCAGCCCTGGATATCAGTCTGATCTCATGTGATAACATATAATGTCTCATTTTCTTGGCCGTAAACACCAAGGCTAGGCATACCCTCTCAATTGGAGAATATCTTGCTTCAGTGCCTACTAACCTTTCGACTGAGGCAATAGAGGGCTTGTTTTTTTCCTTCCTCATTTTCCTGTGCCAGCATGGCTCCCAAGGAATGTTTTGTGGTTGCTATGTATAAGACCAGAGGGAGACCCTTTGTTGGAGCTCCGAGTATAGGTGGGGTATTCAAATAAGTTTTGAGCTGATCCAGGGCATTTTGACATTCCCGATTCCATCAGAAAGGAACATCTTTCCCCATAAGCTTGTGAAAAGGCTGGCAGCGCCCGGACATATTGGATATGAACCTGTGGATATATGCTAACCGACCTTGCAAAAACCTGAGTTCTGTCAAACTCTTTGGGGGTGGCATCTTTTGGATAGCTTTGATCTTGATGGGGTCAATTTCTATTCCTCTATATCAGACAATGAAGCCCAAGAATTTCCCACTGGATACCCCAAATGCACACTTCATTGGATTCATCTTCAGCTCATATTGCCTTAGTTTTTCAAATACAGATCTGAGATCAGTTAGATGATCTTCTCTTCTTTTAGTTGTGACTACCAGATCATCAATGTAACACACCACCTTCTTGTAGAGCATCTCATCAAAGATTTTTGTCATCGCTCTTTGGTAGGTGGCACCGGCATTCCTAAGACCAAAGGGCATTCTCTTATAGTGAAAGATCCCTTTAGGTGATCTAAAAGCTGTGTGCACTCTATCTTGCTCTGCTATCCAGATCTGATTGTACCCAGATGACCCATCCATAAATGACAGGGCTTCATGTCTGGTAGTTAAGTCAATCATTACTTCAGTGATGGGCACTGGAAAAACATCTTTCGGGCAAGCCTTGTTCAGATCCCTGAAATCCATACAAATTCTGATCTGTCCATTCTTCTTTTTGACTGGGACGATGTTCGCCAACCAAGTAGTGTATTGGTTCTCATCAACAAAGTCCACATCTATCAGCTTTTCAACCTCTGTACATATCTTACTGATTAGCTCCGGTCTCATCCTTCTAGGAGACTGCTTGACCGGTTCAATATTTGGATCAATCGCCAAGACATGTTGGGCCACCTGAGGGCTAAGCCTCGACATCTCTTTATAGTTCCAGGCGAAGCAGTCCCGGAACTCCTGCAGTAGCTGGATGTACTGTTGTTTTTCTTCTTTTTGGATGTTGGATCAATCGCTGTTGAACAGTAAAAGTGTGACATGTTCATGTCAGTAAAAATTACAGATAATGGTCCGGTGACTTGGCCATTTGAAGCCTATTTGTGGCGGACAACCGTTCAAGTCATAGATATGATGAAAAGGGCCGTTGAGCCATGAAGATTAAATGCTGGTTATTGACGGGCCTGATTCCAATACATTATCAACAGCCTGCTCAGAGGCCAAACAAGTTGTGATTTAAAATGACCCCAAGGTTATTTAAGTTACAAACTTATCAGTGGGATTCTTCCCCGAAGTTCGACAGGGGAGTTCCGGCCCTTAAAGTGGCGCCCGGATTCCCGGTTAAATTGAAAGTACAAAGAGAATATGTCTCCGTCCAGAGTACAAGCGCGGAAGAAATCCGGCAGCACAAGGTCTATAGACCGAGTACGAAGGACAAGTACAAAGAACAAGCGCTAGGAAGAACTCCGAGGCTTGCAAAGGCACCCTCCGGTCGGGCAGAACTCCGAGAAGTCGGGCAGAACTCCGAGAGAGAAAGAAAAACTCCAGCACTTGGGCAAGATGGCCTTGTAAATGAGGGTGTAGGGGGGGTATTTATAGACAAAACCCCCCTCCCCTCCCTCTCTCTCCATCGGTTAGGAAACCCCTAACCGATGGTGACCTCAAGATGAGGTCACCATCGGTTAAGGGGTTCTTCCCCCCAACCGATGGTGATTCATCATCGGTTGAGGGGGGGATTCCCCCAACCGATGGTGACCTCATGTGAGGTCACCATCGGTTAAGGGGACAGTCCCCTTAAACCGATGGTGAATCACCATCGGTTAAGGGGACAGTCCCCTTTAAACCGATGGTGAATCACCATCGGTTGGCAACCCCAACCGATGGTGACCTCATCATGTGAGGTCACCATCGGTTAAGGGGGGATGACCCCTTAACCGATGGTGATTCACCATCGGTTAAGGGTCCAACTGATGGTGACCTCATCCGAGGTCACCATCGGTTGGCCTCCCCCAACCGATGGTGATTCACCATCGGTTGAGGGAGGTTCTCTCCTCTCTCCCACGCATTGTAAAGGGGCTAAAACCCCTATAAATACCCCCCCTATTCCATAAGAATGGGGGGTGATCCATCTGCTCCGGCGAAGCCCTGTTGGAAAAATCCCAGAAAAATAGAAAAGAGCATTTGCTCATTCCCTCTTTCATTCTCCAACCTCCCTTGCATGGTGTGCGAAGGTACAAATCCCCTTCTTTAGCCCGATAGGCCAGGCGCGGAGAGGAGAGTGGTCGGCACAATCGTCATCAACATTCCTTCTTAATCCCCATCCCCCACATCGAGCAAGTCTCTGTGGGGTGATATTCCCGGGGTTTAAATGTCGTCCATATCGAGCAAGTCTCTATGGACACATGGTATTTAAATACCCATGTTCTCCCCGCCCATCGAGCAAGTCTCTGGGATGGTGGATTTTGTGCTTATATGTATATGTTTTCTTGAGGAGACTCTGCCCAAGCGGAGGTTCTGCCCAAGGGCATATTTGTATATTCGCAAATTTGTGTTCTTATATATATGTTTCTTAAGACGAAACTCTGCCCAAGTGGAGATTCCGTCCAAGAACACATATATAAAGATTACAAATTTGTCATTATACAAATATGTTCCTTAAGGAGAACCTCGCCCAGGCAAAAATCTCTCTCAGGGGACGTATCCATGTAAATACAAACTCGTGTTATATGTGTATGTTTCTTAGAGGAAATTCTGCCCAAGCGGAGGTTCTGTCCAAGAACATATTCGTATATTCACAAATTTATGTTCTTATGTATATGTTCCTTAGGGGAAACTCTGCCCAAATGGAGACTCCCCTAAGAACATATCCATAAAATCACAAATTTGTGCCTATACGCATATGTCTCTTAGGAGGAATCCTGCCCGGACAAAAGTTCCCTCTAAATTCATATCCGTATAATCACCAACTTCATGTTTATATACATGTATTTCTTAGTGGAATCTCTGTTCAAATAGGGACTCTGCCCGAGAACATATCTATATAATCACAAATATGCCCCATTGTGTATATGTTTCTCAAAAAGGAATCCCGTTCGTACGGGGGCATCTTCCCATCGGATACTCTGCTCAAATAGAGATACCGTTTGAGAATATATTCACAAAGTGCAAATTTGTGTTTATACACATACATCTCTTTAAGGCAAAATCCCCCTGAGCAAAGTTTCTCCCCGAGAACACATGGATATAAGCATATACCAATATGAAAATATCTCTGCAAGGACACCCTGCCTAAGCGGGGACTCGTCAAGACATACTCATATATTCAAAAGAAAAAAAAAGGGACTGTGATAATATACACACATCCAAAGAAAAAGGGAAATAAGACAGGAACCGTGCTCAGATACTCCAAATGGGAGCGCATATGTACCTCCACGAGAACCATACCCGTGAAAATGGACTTTGGACAAAAATCACAATATGACAAGGACTTCTATGGAGATACATCCATATGCTCTCCGGAAATTGTACTCGCACATGAGCGAGAAATGAGGAGAAAAGAAACTCTGCCTCAAACTCGGACTTTGCTTAAAAAGGGCACTGTAAAAGAACCCCATATGAAAATTGGCACAATCACGGAAGTGTTACTCTGGGATATAATACCCCCAAGTTCAGAATCAAAATCCACAGGCATATGCCCGTTCATAATGATAATCTCCGTGTTTTCCCAAATAAAAATTCATAATCAACCTATTGTAAAAAGGAGAAAGACCTCAAATCGGTCCACGGGTATATACCCGCTCCCCTTTTCAAAAGAAATCAAACTTTGGACTCCCAAAAAGGCAGTCGTTTCAAAAATGGAATATCCAAAGCAAAAGCATTTCAAAATAATCAAAGAAACAAAAACATGTCATGATCAGGATTTTCTAAAAGCATGTATGTTTTTCTCGTCCTTTACTATGAATGGTATTCGGGTTAGAAATTGGTATTAAATAATACCAAAAGTTTTAACTCGATGTAAATGTAACATCGATTCCGGTCGATGGAGATGGAGGTCCAGCACATGCTACCCCAATTGCCTGATGAGAATAGACATGGGACTCAAGAGGTTCAGATTAAAAAACGGCGCACCTGTCCGCTCGCGGACACAACCCGTCCATTTCACGGGCACCATACCCGTCCGTTTCACGGACACCATAGCCGTCCGTTCCCCGGACACCAAAATTCTTCCGCATCGTGCGGACTCTTTTTTTGTCTTCTAGACAGGCTGGCACGCCCCGCAAACCCCAATAAAGAAATAAAAAATCCAAAGCATATGAAATGAATACATGAACCAAATTAAATGAAATGAGCAAAATGAACCAAAAGGACACCACATTCATTGTGTCCGTCCGACCGACATATTTACATGCGTATATCTCCTCCCCCGTGTCAACAATCGCCAAGACATGTTGGGCCACCTGAGGGCTAAGCCCCGACATCTCTTTGTAGTTCCAGGCGAAGCAGTCCCAGAACTTCTGCAGTAGCTGGATGTACTATTATTTTTCTTCTTCTGGGATGAGGGCACTTAGGAAGGTTGGCCTGTAATCCTCCTTCGTACCGAGGTTCACCTCTATCAACTCATCAACTGTGGCTTGGACACCATCCTCTAGTTCTTCTGGTGCTGGCTGGAGGTCTATGAATCCCTCATCATCAGCTTCTGCTTCTAGCACCTCCACATAGTCTCTTTGTTGGTCTTCAACTAGCATGCTTTCTTCAGGCTCTTGTGTCACTTGGCTCTGATTTGACAATATGCTTGTTGTTACTTCTTGGTCTCTTGCCTCTTCTGAGTATGTGGAAACTAGCTGGGCAATCTCATCATCTTTATTTCCTCTGGCTACCGACAACACCTGGGTGATGGAGAGCTCCAAGGAGGTACATGTCGGAGACAATGTCACTCCCTAGGGAGGTTTGTCACTTGTGGTCATAGTTGCCTCGGCTATGTTTCTTTCTTCGAGATAGTCATCATAAACCACCCTTGATGGGCTCTTCTCTATTTGGTTGGTCATGCTGATCATGCCAACAGTGTAGCCTCCTCCCAGTGATAGGCCGAGTCCTCGGTATTGTGTAACCTTTAACAACTCCCTATTCATATTTGGAGGGTACCATAGTTTTCTGAACATTTCCCTCTGACTGAGGCGCTGACAAGAAGGGATATGTTGTCTTTTGGCCAGTCGAGCGACTATGTTAGACATATCCGAGAGCCCCATAATTGGCACCAAGGGGTCTCCAATCTCTTCAGGGATTCTACAATCATCATCCCATCTTCTTGATTGTTCTTTAGCAGCGTAGAAGACCGTGAAGCGGCCACATGGGTGAGATATCACCATGGTCTTTAATGCTTTCACAGTTTGACAATCAACTTCGAAAGCTGGCTTTGTGAGGCCTTCCGGGACCAAGATAAGTCCCTTCTCTTCATTTCCTTCTTGCTTTGTGGACTCATGTCGCCAGACTGGGGCACTGCATGTTTGTGCACCCACTTCTTTTGATGGTGAAGACTCTACAGAGGCAACAACAAACTCTGGTGGCGGTGGTGGGAACTACCCATCAGTGATTAAGACCACTTCCTCTTCGTCTTTTGGGGGGACTCGATCTTCTGACTGCTCTAGGTATAGATTAGCATCCAAGAGGTGACATTCATATACCTCGAATGGATGTGCATCAGCAAAGACCCTGTGCTCTCCCCCCCCCCCTTTTGACATACTTGATACATTGATGTAGGGTAGATGGAACTTTTCCATTCTGATGAAGCCATGGTCGGCCTAATGGAGCATTATAAGATGTGTTAGCATTAATCACATGGAATTGGACTTTTGTCCTGAAGTCCCCCAGCACCAGATCGAACTCTGCGACTCCCAGAGGAACTTCGAATTTTTTATTAAAGCCCGCTATCCTCACATCATGTACTGCAGCAAGGTGCACATCGAAGTGATACTTTTTATAGATTTTATATGGCAATATGTTGACTGCTGCTCCCGGATCTACCAAAATTCTATTCAGGGGCAGCCTATTCAATTGCCCCCTCATGTACAACGGCCTATTGTGTATTGTCATGGGGAGGAGCATGTCATATGGAGTGAATGTGATAGATTCTGCATTGGCAACAACAGCCTCTACCTGCATTTCTATCAAGCATGCTTCATATTGAGCTGGAGTTTGAAGGGCCACGATCAATGCCTTTCTAGTCTCCTCACTTAATGACAAGATCTCCCAGACACTGAATCGTGGGGATTCTTTTGAGTAGCTTGAAAATTATGTTGTCTGCTTTGACATCATCCAGTTTCAACTCTATTTTATCACTAATACAGTTTTGGGCTTAGACCCCAACAGTTGAATTGTTGTTCTCATAGTCAACCTTTTCCTGTGCTACTAGAGGTGTGGGCAATAATTTGATCGGTTCCCTTGCCGCCAAGAACTCAACAAAAGATGGTACCGTGTCCCCAGTTTCTTCATTTTTATAAAGCCCCAGAGGGGGTGGGACTTGCACTCCTCGGACCTCAGGTTTGGGGATTTGATAGGACGGTTCTCCTCTGAAAATGATATTTTAATTTGTTGGAGGAGGAGGTCCCCATTTTCTTCTGGATCTCGTTGTGAACTCGAGACCCGAGGATCCGACTTGATTAACATCATTAGGAGAAGGGCAGGTTTCCTCTTCTTCATGATGCTCAACCAAACCCAGTAGGGACGAGATGGTGTTGCATGAGAGAGCTTCAACTGCCTTCTTCTTCCTGGATCTTCTCTTCTTTTTCTAATGTTTCATCGGCTCCTGTCCCCAGATCAAGTCTTCCTGAGGCTGGAGTGCCTCTTGTTCTGTCGGTGCTTCAAGTGTTAGCATCTCGAGCTCTTCCCATGGCACATATTTCTGCAACTGGACGGAATGCCTTTCGGGCTGCTCGTATTCATCTAGCTCATCGATCAGTGCTTGCAATCGGTCAAGTGAAGGACTGCCCCCTTTGTACAAAGGTAGAGGCATTTGACGCCTTATATGCTGGGATTTCTTTGCATGACAACCCTAGGCTCTGTTGAATACCATATTGGGGTAGCAACTGGTGAAGGTGGTTGAGGTGTCACTCCCCAAATGTGTACCTGTGGAGCCGACTTCTCATTTGACCTTTTCTTTATCTTCTTGGGCACTTTCTGCCAACCCTCCTGCTCCTTGACTGGGGCAAGGACATAGCTCTCATATGTCCTCTGAGCGCTTTCTTCAGAGACCTCTTCTGGCAGTTGCTGATATAGAGAAATCATATTGGTTGAAGCTGGTCGAGCGGGAGCCTCATGTGGCTGGGGTGGGTCCACCTTGTACTCGCCCATTTGCAACTCCCATTTTCTGACTAAGGTCTCCATAATATCTTTGAACACATAGCAATCCTCTAGGGGATGTCCCAAGACTTGATGGTATGGACAGTACGGGGGATCGTCTTTCTTTGCAGCTTCATCAGGTCTCTTAGGGTTTGGTAATGTAATTTTATTGTACTTCATAGCCCATTCGAACAATACTTTTGTCTTTTCCTTAGGAAAGGAATATGGTTTCCTCACTTTGTCTTGAAAGGGAATGATTCTTTTCTGAAACTCAGGTTTATTGCTGGAAGTCCCGGCTACTGCCTTGCCCCCACCTCTTTGCTACTCAAAGGTTTTGAGGTCAACAACGTATACTTCTTTTCCAACAGGCTTCTTGTCAGCTAGTTTGCTCTTTTGACCCGTAAATGAATTAGTGGAGTACCTCGCCAAGAAGGCTTCGATTTCTGCCACTACATTGTTTAGTCTGCTGAATGACCGGATCTCCATTCCAATCATTCTTTCTAGCAATTCTCTTTTCAAGTTCTGCTTGCAGATTTGCACTGCATCTTCTTGGTGGGGAGGGCGCTTGCATCTCATGCTAAGGTTCCTCCACCTCTGGATATAGTCCAGTGCAGACTCATCATTTCTTTTCCTGGCCGCATATAGCTCAGCAACCGTGACCTCCCTTTCAGCAATGTAGAATCTTTCCCTGAACCTCTTCTTCATGTCAGCCCAGTCAGCCACAGATCCTGCAGGCAAGCTAGAGTACCACTCAAATGCCAAACCCGTCAAAGAGGACCCAAAGAATTTGAGTAGATACGACTCATCAGATGCCAAGTCGCCCATCACATTAATATAATAGTCTATGTGCTCCTTTGGTGACCCTTGCCCATTAAACTTGTCGAACTTTGGGGGTTTAGTTATTCTTGGGGGAAGTCTCTTCGTGGTGTGGTGTGCAGGGTAGAGCACTCGATACACATCAAAATGTGTATGATCCGCATCGCCTCACTCAGCAAGTTTCATCTCAATCAATTGCTCTACCATGATCTTGTTGATAGATGTGGGATCCATTAGCTGAGGATAGAAGTGTGCTGGTTGATTGTCCGGTGTGTTTATGATGGTCATCGGTGGTAGTGGATTCGGCACGGGATTATCCACTTTCTGTTCAGGAGCCTGAGCAGGCGTTGACTGTTGTTGCTGCATGTAATGATACTGTTGTTGTTGGTATTGTTGTTGTTGGTGGGGAGTCAGTGCCGCAGGTGAGTGTTGGAGCTGATCGGTCACCGGTTGTGCAACAGCAAGCTGGGGCGATGTCCCCATTGATCCTGAAGCTCCATGGGAGGTTTCTCCCAAAATTTCAACTTCCTGTGTCACATTTCCTGTAATGCTTTTTCCTGCCAACTGTCTCTTAGGTGCTTCGATCTCTGTCTGGTATCGTTGTAGTAGAGCCAGAACAGCTGGATCTAAGGCAAAAGCGGCAGGAGTTTCTTGGACTGTTCCTTCTTGTATCACCTCGGGTGGTAGCGGAGGGATTTCATTACTGCCGCCGCTACCTTGAGTAGTGATCACATTAGCCGTAACCGCTACTATTTCTGTTGCAGGGACACTAGCACTTCTGAGCGTGGCGGTCATGGCTGCCGCGGCTGCTCTTCTTCTAGTGACAGGACCGGCCCTTTCTGCCAGTCCTACCAGTTCTTCATCCTCAGCCGGCAAGGCTCCATAGAGACCCGAGACGCCGGCCATATGGCAAGCAAAATTTTTCCACGATCCATCTTTGTTCCTCTCAACCCTTCGAGGTGTCCTAGAAGGAAATGACAACCTCTCGAAGACTGAGATTCTTGGTTTGACCCTTAAAGGAGGGGCAGCCGCGAACTCATAAGGCTCTTCATTTTCGCCTGTGCTACTTTCTAGTTCTTAATTTTCACCCGTGCTGCTTTCTAGTTCAGTAGGTAGAACTTCTGCATCTCTTGAGGGCTTCAGTCGTCTTGAAGAGAAATTTAGCGGACCACCAGCTCGACATAGCTCTGCTCTCTTGTTGTAGAAACGGCCATATGCAAGTGCGTCTCCTTGTCGACCCTTAGATTGGAGGGCACGTCGGGGGTGCCATCTGTTTGGAACCCTAGCTTCAGGCATTTCTTTCAGCGGTGCCCTCTGCACTATGGGCTCTTTCTCTTCAAGGATTCTGATCTTCTTTGGTCTCCATACCTGCTTGACTTGATGGGCTTTGGTGGCAGCTTGCCCTCAAAGGTGTTGTACATTTCCTTCTTTCCAACTATGGCTTGAAATGAGTTCTTCACCGGCACTGCTGGTATCACTTGTTCTGGTTCCACATCAGCACGTCCACCTCACAGGTGGATCCTTACGTCGCCTATTAGCACACTTCTCCCAGAATTGGAGATGCGTGCGTGATGAGAAATGATCTCATTATCCACCATTGCATGCTGACGATGCCTTCTTGCCCTCTTGCCCTTGTTTTGTTGCTATGGTTCACATGGTGAACTTGACAACTCAGCTCCTTTGTGATCTCTTTGGTCTCAGCTTCAACCTCTTGGTGCAGCACGTTGACGAAGGCAACCCCCAAGGAGTTGGGGAATTCGACAACTGGAGGAAAGCCTCCGAAGCGGGTTGGCACGGCTAGATAGCCATACCGAGCATGGTCCCGAATGATCTGCGGTCCGAAACACACTTCAGCCATGAGAAATGTCGGTCACCCTGCAAGTTAGTCCAAACCCTGCAAGTTAGTCCAAACCCTGAAATGTCGGTCCGAAACGCACTTCAACCACAAGGCTTTCTATTCTGGCGAAGAGATGAAGGGAAGTTTGGTTCCACCGGGCGTGCCACGCTGTGGAAATGGATTTGTGATAATCCATCACAAAAATCTTATTGTTTGGATTTTTATCATGTTCTCATGCGTATGGATGCATATAGCAAATTCAAGTCCCGTCGAGTGCTACTCGAGCGATGATGGTGAGAGATGAATCGGCAATCGCATAGCGCATGCGTGCCAGTCACGTGAGTGACAACATGTTATGCGTCCCAGAGTCGAAGGACTTTAGGTCTCTTTGCACGCCGTTTGACTTCGTCAAACGAAAATGGATATCGGGTCGGGACCAAAATCCCACCGTTGCCTAAGCCCAACGACGTTAATTACATCTCTCCGAGAGAGAAGACCCTTGATTAATCGCCAGAATAGAAGAGTTTTGTGACCTGAGAAGGAAACATTCGATAAAGAACGTAAAAAAATAAAGTATCTGTTTAACAGAGCTCATTTTTTTATTATGGTAAACATCATATTGTTTGCTGATAGTGCTATTATCATATGTATATATTTTCTTGATGTGACCAATGACACAGAGGTGAGTCATCAAATAGAAAGGAAGGAATGGCCCAAGTGGATCGGCACGAGTACGAGACCCTGACATTTCTACGAAGGGAGGTGAAACGGCATGGGTGGAGTGTGCCGTTTCTCTTGAAGAACAATGGATCAACATGGGTACGAGACCCTGCCGTTTCTCTTGAATAAGAATGGATCGGCACGGATATGAGACCCTGCCATTTCTATGAAGGGGAGGTGAAACAGCACGGATGGAGTGTGCCGTTTCTCTTGAAGAAGAATGGATCGGCAAGGGTACGAGACCCTACCATTTCTATGAGGGGGGGGGAACGACACTGATGGAGTGTGCCGTTTCTCTTGAAGAAGAATGGATCGGCACGGGTATGAAACATTGCCGTTTCTATGAAGGGGGTGAAACGGCACGGATGGAGTGTGCCGTTTCTCTTGAAGAGGAATGGATCGGCACGGGTACGAGACCCTGCCGTTTCTATGAAGGGGGGGGGGGAACGGCATGGGTGGAGCGTGCCGTTTCTCTTGAAGAAGAATGGATCGGCACGGGTATGAGACCCTGCTGTTTCTATTTAGAAATAAGTGGATCGGCAGGGGGGCTCCCGTGCTGTTTCTATTTGGAAAGGAGTGGATCGGCAGGGGGGCTCCCGTGCCGTTTCTATTTGGAATGACTGTGAGAAAAAGTGAGTCGACAGGGGTCTTGGAGCCTACCGACTCAGTTGAAGTGGTACCAACTTGGTCAAGTAGAGATCATTTGTTTGTTCCTTTTATTATTATTGATGCCCTTTTTTTGTCACATATTGTGTCCTCATCATGGTTATATGTCCGCTGCTATCGGCATATGTGTGTCCTCATCATGGTTATATGTCCGCTGCTATCGGCATATGTGTGTCCTCATCATGGTTATATGTCCGCTGCTATCGGCACGAGTTCGAGACCCTGCCGTTAACACACAAAGCCATTAGAAATGACATGAGTACGAGACCCTGCCGTTAACATACATAGCCACTAGAAACGACACGGGTACAAGTCCCTGCCGTTAACATACATAGCCACTAGAAACGGCATGGGTACGAGACCCTGTCGTTAACATACATAGCCACTAGAAACGGCACGGGTACGAGACCCTACCGTTAACATACATGGTCACTTGAAACAGCATGGGTACGAGACCCTGTCGTTTGAAACGACACAGGTACAACACTACCAGATCAGATCAAAACATTCTCATATGCCAACTCACTTCCACGGTAAAAATTTGGCAGCACCTCCCCTCTATACAAGGATGTAGGAGGGGCATGATCACTGTCCACCAGAAATGGAGACAACACCAACTTTAGGGTGCGCTGCACCGTGAAAGGATGGTATCTGGCATCAATCCTGAGGCATGCCTACAAAGGAGTTGATGGAGCCCAGAACCACAAGGCAGGACATCTCGTACAAAACATTACCCGGAAACATAAACGAGGCAAGAGAGAAGAAAAGTTGTGAGAGGTTCTAGCAGTGCTAGTAGAGAGGTGGGAGATCTCTCGCTGGGCTTGTCACCTCATCTCATTTCTTCATTATTCTAAAGCTTGAAAAGGGGAACAACAAAGAAGAAGGAGAGGGGGAGAGGATAGGGTCTCTGCTCATGGCACCAAGGGGTATATGGAGACCCCCAGAAATGCTCTTCTAGTGAGCACGGAGATGAACCCCCAAAAAGAAGTTAGAAATGGCACACATCCACAGTGAAAGAGAAGAGGAAAAGAGAGACCATGAAAGAGATTAAACGGTAAGTAACTTCATATATTCATCTGCATATGCTCACGGGCACACACCCAATGAGTAATATAAAACATTCATGCTACAGAAGTTAACAAGAAACACGCATAAAAAACTCATCAATGGGGAAAAGGGGGATTTTGCTACAGAGCTCTCATTACTGCACTCACCCTTCCCCCTCCTTCCCACACTCTCCCAGACACGAGAAGAAAAGAAAAGCCAAAGAACCCTCGCTCCTAGGTCTCTCCCTCTGGATCTCTCGGGAAACTTGCGCCACAAGCCTGCTTCAGCCTTCTGTAAAAACCCTCTTCTTCCTTTTTTTAGAGCTCCCTTCTCAGCTGACCAGCCAAACCCCCTCTCATTGGCTAGGGCTCTCCTTTTTATAGCCGTGGATGTGAGAAGGGGCCTCTTCTTGAACCGACAGAGTATGATAACGGTAGGGTGTACCCGGCCCGCCGTTTCTATTGGTTCTCATATGATAACGACAGGATACATCCGCGCCGTTTCTGTTGGATCTCTTGTTGATAACGGCAGGGTACATCCACGCCATTTCTGTTGGGTCTCATGTTGATAACGGCAGGGTACATCCACGCCGTTTTCGTTGGGTCTCATGTTGATAACGGTACGGTACATCTACGCCGTTTCTTTTGGGTCTCATGTTGATAACGGCAGGGTACATCCATGCCGTTTCTATTGGGTCTCATGTTGATAATGGCAGGGTATATCCATGTCGTTTCTATATAACGGTAGGGTACATCGACGCCGTTTCTGTTCGGTTTCATGTTGATAACGGCAGGGTACATCCACGCCGTTTCTCTTGGGTCTCATGTTAATAACGGCAAGGTACATCCACGCCGTTTCTTTTGGGTCTCATGTTGATAACGGCAGGGTATATCCACGCCGTTCCTCTTGGGCATGATAACGGCAGGATACATCCACACTGTTTCTCTTGGGACTCGTGTTGACAACGGCAGGGTACATCCACGACGTTTCTATTGGGTCTCATGTTGATAACGGCAGGGTACATCCACGCCGTTTCTCTTGGGTCTCATGTTGATAACGGTATGGTACATCCACGCCATTTCTGTTGGGTCTCATGTTCATAACGGCAGGGTACATCCACGCCGTTTCTATATAATGGCAAGGTACATCCACGCCGTTTCTGTTGGGTCTCATGTTGATAACGGCAGGGTACATCCACGCCGTTTCTCTTCGGTCTCATGTTGATAACGGCAGGGTACATCCACGCCGTTTCTCTTGGGCATGATAACGACAAGGTACATCCACGTTGTTTCACTTGGGTCTCATGTTGATAACGGTAGGGTACATCCACGCCGTTTCTGTTGGGTCTCATGTTGATAACAGCAGGGTACATCCACGCCGTTTCTCTTGGGTCTCATGTTGATAATGACAGGGTACATCCACGCCGTTTCTCTTGGGTCTTATATTGATAACAACACGGTACATCCATGCCATTTCTGTTGGGTCACATGTTGATAACGGAAGGGTACATCCACGCCGTTTCTCTTGGAACTCATGTTGATAACGGCATGGTACATCCACACCATTTCTGCTGGGTCTCATGTTGATAACGGCAGGGTACATCCACGCCGTTTCTCTTGGGTCTCATGTTGATAACGACATGGTACATCCGCGCCAATTCTCTTGGGTCTCATGTTGAGTGCGTTGACACCCATTAGAGGTGCGTGACACATAAGTTTTGAGCGTGGCCCGCTAAAAGTACACGCATCTTGTCTCTTGCATCGACCTACTCCTAATTTTGATCAGGTGCAGTCTTGGCTGTGTGGCAGGTTGACCTGCATCCTCCGTCCATACTGGCTTAAAAATCATCGTCCATAGTATCTCAAGAATAGTGTGTATGATTTTAAATGGAGTTGTTTGTTAATTAACTAAAATTTCGCTTTCAATTAAAGTAATTTGATTTTTTGGTCATGCACCAAGTGGTCAAGGTATCACGCAACTTTCTGTAAGAAGAGCATGCTCACATCATTTTTTGACAATGGCAATGAGTTAACTTCATTTGGTCGTGGAAGGATGTGTTAAATTTTACTACAATTTTAGGATGTGGATAGCCAGGGAAAAAAGAGACAGAAAAGGGAAGTCGACAATCTGGGCAACTTACCTGACAAGATGAGTGCATTGATGTGTAATTTATTGAAGGAAAACTTTTGAAGGAATTTTCCTACCCACAGAACACAACATCTTTGATAATTGTTTATTTTCCTACAAGACTAACCATTGGGAAAGGAACATTTCCTAGAAAATAGACTTTTTCCATATCTAGTTTTCCAAAATCCAAAACACATGGGAAAGGAACTTATCTGGGTGGTCATTTTTGACATGTTTGTGGCTTGCGAAAATTGACATCAAGGATACCTATGGTACCATTAATCCTCGCCATATGCCAATTTTCACTTGGTAAGCTCAACACTGGAGCACATTTCATTTCCAGAATTGGAAGCAGGTTGTAAGTCTCCTCAAGAATAGAATGCATGTTTTAAAGCTTGCTCATTTTCAAGTTTGCTATGTGTGCTGCTGCTTATGAATACCAAGCCTAATCAAATTGTGGATATTTCCAGTAAAGATGACATTGAGGAAAAAATAAATGACATCATAGTTATCATATATATTATATATATAGGTACATGTATATGTATATATTAGTACATTTATATACATAGATATATACATAATTATAACTATACATGTACGCATATTTATATAAATCTATGTATCTATATATACATGTATATATATATATATATATATATATTGATATATAAATAATATATATGTCGCACATATATATCAATATATGTGCTATTATAGGTACATGTATATATATGTATGAATCTATAATCTATGTCTATATCTATATGTACATATAGTTATATCCATATATATTTATGTATATATCTATATATATATAAATGTTCCTTTATATATATTTACCAATAGGTATATATATATATAGGTACATGTATATGTATATATATATTTACCAATAGGTATAATATATATATATATAGGTACATGTATATGTATATATAGGTACATTTATAACATATACATGTACCAATATATATATAAATTCATGTATATATATATATGTATATATATATATTGATATATAAATAATATATATAGCACATATATAATATATATATATATATATATATTGATATATAAATAATATATATAGCACATATATAATATATATATTGATATACAGATAATATAGATACATATATATATATATATTTATATGTATTATCTATATCTATATCAATATAATATATCTATATATATTTATGTGCTATATATATAGGACATATATTTATATATATGTGCTATATATATTATTTATATATCAATATATATATATGTATATATAGATACATAGATTTATATAAATATAGGTACATGTATAGTTATATTTATGTATATATCTATGTATATAAATGTATCTATATATACATATACATGTACCTATATATATATTTACCTATATATAAATTATATATAGATATAGGTACATGTATAGATAGATATATAAATATAAATATACATATATATACAGATAATATAGATATAGATATACATATATAGGTACATATTTATGCAGAAATAAGTACATATCTATTGTACATATATATATATATTATCTGTATATATATGTACCTATATCTATATATATATATATATGTATACAATATTTATATAAATATAGGTACATGTATAGTTATATCTATGTATATAAATGTACCTATATATACATATAAATGTACTATATATAGTACATTTATATGTATATATAGGTACATTTATATACATAGATATAACTATACATGTACCTATATTTATATAAATATTTGTATATATATTCATGTATATATATATATATACATATATATAATATATATAGCACATATAGTTATATATATGCTATATATATAGCACATATATATATATATATCAATATATATAGGTACATTTATATATATATATATATATAGGTACATGTATAAAATTTCGTATCGTTTTAAATATATAAATATTAATAAAATCATACATGTAAGAAGAAGAAAGAAGTGACATGGAGAAGAGGAAGAAGAAAGGAGAAGAGGAAGACAATAAGAAAATTGGTTATAACTTTTTTAAAATGGGCGCGTTGACAGTAAAAACCATGCTAGATTGCTAATTAATTTTTAAGATGTTATTCACCTCAAGGTTCGCCGTACCGTCAAGATCGACCGTGCTGCATTCTCTGTGGGAAGGTACGTACCATACCGTACCGTACTGCTGAGGTACGGTGGAAAAATGACTTGTTTGATTTATTTTTTTAATTTTGTGACTTGGTTAATATTTAAAATGAGCAAACTTCAACAAAATACTCTCCATCCAAACTCAAGATAGACTTTCCATCTCTTCTCATACATGCATCTTTTCTCTCTCCCCTTTCTCTCTCATATTCTCCAGAACTATCAGAGATATCACGTCTTATACAGCCTAAAAAAAGTTGATATGCTCATGAGGTCTTCATCAAAGTTGTTTTATTCTTTCTCACCTTCGTCTTCAAAGTGGAATCACCATAATTGGTGGTCTACGTCCAAAGTTATAGTAGATTATTCTTCACATTCTCTCTCATATCATGATTTACATATATATGATTATCATACCTTCCAATCTCAAATGAGGGTTTATCTCTTCGAGACTTCTTCATGAAAGGTGTTCCCCACGACTTTCTTTATTAGTTCCAATTATAATCACATCAAATGAATATCTGTGCTTAAAGATACAGTAGATTATTCTTGACCTTCTATCTCATATCGCGATCCAAAAATTAACAATGAGTGCGGCCTCTCTACAACCTGAATGATGGTGATCTAATCTTTGGACTCTTCATGAAAGTTGTTCATGATATGACCAATGTATTCCATTAATATCAACACCAAGAATTCGAAAATAGAAACAAAATTGTAACGTCTTAAAATGTATAATAAAATATTAATATGACACTAAAAAAGTAAAAGAGATAGTAAATTATACGTAAAACATGATCACTTATATAAAATATAATTATCTTTAATTTTAGAATATTTTTATATTATTAATATAATTCTGATATTATCTTTGATTGTGTGCACTTCAACGGGACGACATTTGGTTCCAAAAATAAGTCAAACTTGAAGTCATTATAATTACTAGAAAAATATACTGATTTAAAAAATATAAAATATCAGGAATTATTGATGCATAGATGTTGAGATTAAGTCGACCTAGTGATTTTTGAGATAATTTTTACTTGATAAAAATTAATTTAAAAAATTAAACTATAATCATGGTTTGTCATGGCAAAGCGAATCGGCCCGATTCTCCCGAATCGGAGCGGATCAGGGGCGGGCCGAGTTGTGATCCGCATGGATCCGCCGCCCGGCCGCGAATCGAATGGATCCGATGCGATCCGATCCGATCCGATTCGCGGATCCGCCACGATCCGATCCCTGATTTGCCTAATGCGCCCTGATTCGCATATAATTATTATATATATGATATTTATGTATGTGTGTCAGGCAGGGTTGTGAGGAGTCAGGGCTCAGGATCCTCTTCAGGCAGGGTTGTCAGGATCCCCTTATTTACCTGAATATCATTTAAGTAAATATTTATTTACTTAAGATATTACATGTATATAAGAAAGTACCCCCCATTTAAATCCAATAAAAATATCAAAAAAATCATATCTCTTACCAATAAAAAGTCAACTCTCCCACCGAAGAAGAAAATCGCGATTTCGATGATTTTAACGAAATGCTAACTTTTAATCTCTCATAATTTGGTCTATCTAAAAATTTGATAATTCAAATAAACCATATGGAACACTAAAAATCCAAAGTCTAGTAAAAAAAGTCAAACGTGCATGTGACTTCTCCAAGAGAGCCGCTCTCCTACTGACAGTACTTAGTCTGCTCGAGGAATCTTAAGATTTGGTCAAACTTAAGCTATCATCACCTAAACTCGTGAGATTTTTCACTTTCTAATTGAAAAGAAACTAGAAAGTGACAATTCTCATGAGTTTGAGTGATGATAGTTTAGATTTGACCAAATCTTAAGAGGTCTCAAACAGACTAAGTATTGTCAGTAGGAGAGCGGCTCCCTTGGAGAAGTCACATGCACATTTGACTTTTTTTACCGGACTTTGAATTTTTAGTGTTCCATATGGTTTATTTGAATTATCAAATTTTAGATAGACCAAATTATGAGAGATTAAAAAGTTAGCATTTCGCTAAAATCATCGAAATTGCGATTTTCTTCTTCGGTGGGAGAGTTAACTTTTTATTGGTAAGAGATATGATTTTTTTGATATTTTTATTAGATTCAAATGGGGGGTACTTCCTTATTTACATGTAATATCTTATATTCAGGTAAATAAGGGGATCCTGACAACCCTGCCTGAAGAGGATCCTGAGCCCTGACTCCTCACAACCCTGCCTGACACACTGTGAGAATTATTTTTAACATTTTAAAAATTTTAAATTTATGTTTGGATTTGATTTATTTGGATATTTATTTATTTATATGGACATGGTCTTGCTTAGTTCATTTGACCTCCCCCACTAACTGCGGTTAGTGTTAATTATATCAGCACAAAGACTGAATATCCTTGATTAACCATCAGACAAACTTGTTGAAACAAAAGAACGTGACTCACATTTGAATGAAATGAATTATACATGGAAAGAAACACCATTGCAAACATGCAGTTCATTTTTTGGAATTTTTTGATATTTATTTCATTTTTTTATTGATTTTTAAATGTATTTCTCATTTTTTTGGTATTTTCAGAATTGTTTATTTCATTTATTTAAGCATTTTCGTGATTTATTTATTTGCATTTAAATTATGTGAATTAAATTTACATTTTTTATTTATTTGATTGATTTAAAGGGGAATTAGCTTAACATTTTCATTTATTTAATTGTTTTAAACATGAATTGACTTAAGGTGGGTTAAAATTGATGTGAGACATAACTTGTTTGTTGATTTTATGTTATTAAAAATTAAAGAATATTATTTGGAAGATATTTTGTTAACACTTGTCGAAAACTTGGTTGATTTTGACTAGGAAATTACGTAGTGCTACGTTTTAAATAAACGTGACATTACATGAAATAATTCATATAACGCATCATTGGATGATTAAAAATAGCCCAATGGGCCCAATAAATCACACAAGTTGATTTGCTAATTGTTGGTCCAATAAGCACAAAATGTCTTGATTAATTGTGTGACAGTACAAGTCCGGCCCAATAAGGAGTACTAGGCCCAATAAGAAGAAGTCCAATGGACCTTGCTTTGACTTTGAGAAAATTGGATCGTGCCTTGCACGATACTCTTTAGGGCTGCCTTGCAGACCCTTTCCCAGACCGCCTTGCAGTCTTTTCCCAGAGCCTTGCTCTGATTTTTAAAACTCCAAAAATCCTCCCCTTTAGCCTGGGGCGCCCCCCTCCTTTTATAGTGCCTGGGCAAAAGACGCCCGGGCGGAAGGTTTGGCGCTCTCCCCGGAGCTCTGCCCATTAAAATAGGGGTTTTACGCAATTTTTACATTGGTTTATTGCGATTTAACCCTCGTATTTTCATTTTCTTCACATTTTCCCTTTCCCTGATTGAGCCGGGCACCTTCCCGGATTGCTCTGTGCGAAACAGAGCAGGAAGGGGGGGGGGCGCAGCCTCTCCCCTCCTCTTCGTCTCTTGCTTGGTGGTGGCGGACCCCAGGCACAGCAGCAGCAGCGCGACGGCGGGGGGGGGGGGCAGCGCAGCAGCGGCAGCGGCAGGGCGGCAGCGGCAGCGGCAGCGGCGGGGCGGCTAGGGCGGCGGCGGCTGCCGGCCGGACAGGCGACGGCGACCGGCGGGGGGTGGGCCGCGGTGATCCAGGCGCCGGGCCGCGGCGGGGCGGCCAGGGCGGTCGCGGGCAGGGGGCCCTCAGCAGGGACCCGCCCTTCTCTTCCTGTCTCTTGCAGGCAACGGCTGAGGAGGAGAGGTGTGAGGCCGGCCTTCCAGGTATCTCTCTCTCCTGTGCGTATATATCTTTCTTCCTTCTATTCCGTTCCCCCCTTCGACAGTAGGAAGCCAGAAAAAAAAAATGGCACAACAAATGCCCCCCACGTGACAGATAGCCCGTGCCACATCATCGGGCAGCTGTCACGTGTGATTCTTGTGATCATTCAGTGCTTCATGCTGTTAAAATTCACGTCATTTGCGTTTTCCAGCACGTAGTGATATTTTCCTTTTGCTTCTATCAATACCCAGGCAATTATGGATTTGCGTCGGGGTTCTCGGAGAGGCCGAGGTTGTCGCTCTTATGGTAGGGGACGTGGCCTTACTACTGTTCGTACTAGCTTGCCGAATCCCCGCACCTGTCGTCGGAAGATGCCTTTTATGGAACCCACCCTGGTGACAGTTGAGAAGCTTTCTGATTTAGATCGGGGTTACGCCCGAATTGCAATATCGCACCTTGACGCGACATCTGGCGATTCAGCACCCATTGACCCAGGCTGGGTACTCTATTGTGACGGACATTTCTACTTTCAGCGCCCTGTGGATTATCCTCAGCACCTTCCCTCAAATGAATCTGTTATGGCATTTGTGTCTTCGTATGTCTGGCCGGGTGATGATGATGACGGCCCCGTCCCCTTGACTCGCGCCCAGAGGCTTGCTCTGGAGAGCGCCATTCTTTCTGATCGTGACAGCATGGAGGGTTTATTTTCATATGCATATCCAGCTTTCCCTTGGCATGGCATTCGCCTGAACGAGTTACCTTCAGCAAAACAGTTGGGAAGGTATGTGCAGTTGACAGGTACACATAGCATTTCTCGCCCTTTACGAGCAGCTTCCTGGATAATAGCAGGTGGGAGCCGGGCTCCAGTTTCTAGCCACAGGGCTGGTGTCTTTTTGACTTCAGCTGACGAGCCTTCTGAGCAGACTCTTTACAGCGGCCAGTGTATTTTACAAGATATTTTGCAGAGCAAGAGACCTAGCTGGTATGACAAGCTGGGTGTGAGACGGTCACATGTTCCTCGCCCCGGGGCAACAGAGTGGTTGCAATATGTGATTCAGCATTATCGCCATATGCTTGATCTTGTGGGTATCCGTCATGCAGTGACTGCGGCACTTTACAGATATCCATGTTACACTGGTTTGATACATGCTGTGGCTGAGCGGTATAATCCACAATGGAACACTATTTGCACTGCAGAGGGTGAGACTACTATAGACTTGTGGGCTTTCCATCGCATTTCAGGGCTTCCCATTGTAGGCGAACCTTATGAAGAGGTCGTCTTAGATGATTTTCACATAGATTCTACCGATGGCCAGGGTCAATATGTGCTGGAATTTTGTTATAGATATTTGTTGAGAGTTTGGCATGATCTGGCCAAGGCACGACATTCTGCTTCTTTAGCTGATGACACCGATGATACCAGCACTGCTTCTACCGTTCCGCGAGTCAGTTTGTACACTTGGGTGAGGTATTTCTATGGTGGACCTTTCTGTTATGTGAATGAATTTGCACGAGCACAGGGGACCCGTCATGACATGTATGAGATTCCTCGAGAGGAGCTGCCTGCATTTCCCCATATATTTGAGTCTCCGCACCGGACAGAGAACCCCTGGGAACTTGATGAGATCACACATTTGGCTGCTTACTTGGCTTACTGGTTGTGCTCTTTCGCTGTCCCTCTTGGCGATGAGTCTCTTTTGCGCCCAGAGGCTATTTACCCGGCCTGCCATTTAGCATGTGGATGTCAGCTGGCTTTGGCTCCTGCTGCCTTGGCCTGCATTTATCATTCTTTCGGAGTTTTATCTTCACATCCTCAGCCTCGGGACAGCACCATATTGATGGCTACCCACTACATCAGCGCCTGGGCACATTGCTTGTTACCTAGTTGCCTGCCAGCAGGGGATATCAGAGATGTTTCTATTCCCACTATTTTCAGATTTGTTGACCAGCTGGACGGAGATGGTGACAGTCTCCTCTCTCTTGCTCGAGATGCACTGGGTTTTATTCCCGTCGGGGCGACCGGGAAGTTGAGCTTTGATCACTCTTCACTTGATTTCAGACCCTTTCTGGATTACTCATCTTTAGGGCAGCCGGGTTGGTTTGACCCGTGGACACAGCAGGTGGTGCACGATTTCGCTGCGAGGTGCCTTCGTTTGAGCTGGATTCAGTGTACCCGCCCTGGGGTGTTGACTTTTAGAGGGGGTCAGACTGCCATTCTGGAGCCCTACTACCCGCACAGGTTTGCAAGAAAGTTCGGCTATGATCAGCGAATTCCTTCAGATTTTGAGTTTCCAGGGTTGATCCGTGCTTTGCGCCAGCGGACCGTTCACTTGCAAATCCGCATGTGGTGGAATTTATTTCAGCAAGAACCTCCTTCTAGAGATGTTCCGATTTTACCTCCTTCTCAGCGGGGACACGTGTCACTGAGGTATGCTGATTGGTGGGCTTACCACGGGGGTAATTTCACTCAGCGCTCTGCTGCCATTCGTCATGTTGAGAGAGATTATTTGCGCAAACTGGATCGCCCACATTTCCATATCAGAGAGAAACATTTGAAGAGACATTTCCCGAGTTTAGCTACCCAGGTGATAGAAGCCTTTAAGGCAAGGGAAAAGTTGCAGAAGCGCCCTTTGGCTGAGGGAGATGTTGAGCGTGCCGGCACTCCTCCGCCTCGCAAGAAAAGTGCTTCGAAGAGAAGGGCGAGGGTAGTTGCCCGGATCGAGCTTCTTCTTACGAGTGGTGGTCAGACTTTGTTCATGCTTGTGGGCTCCCGCAGGATGCACCTACAGATTCTTTACTCTTTCCAGATACTTTTAGCGATGACCCGGCCAAAGAGTGGATAGCTTATCTCAGCAGTGCTCTCACCACTCTTGGGCCTCGCCGCGAGGCTTTTCTAGTTCAGAGGGCTCGCACTCTGGGCGACGTGTGGTCGGCTGTGTCTTCGGGTGCCCTAGAGTTGGGTCTTTCCCCTCAGACAGTAATTCCGCAGCCACTTGAGTTTGTTTTGCCTTCAGGTGAGGATTTAAACATTTATATTCATTTGTGCTCCAGCTACTTTTCTGATAACTTTCCATTTGCTGTATTTTTTCCTTTTCCCTTCAGGCACTGTGAGCCCTTCTCGCCGTGTAGCTCAGCCTGAGACCCGTACGGTGCCCAACATTAGTTCACCCACTCCCCCATCTGAGGTGGTCGGTTCTCCTCCTTGTGGCGCAGGTACTGACTACACCCTTCTTTTCGCGCTTTTTCTTCCTGAGAGAATGCTTTTCTCATTTATCTTGTTCCATCCACAGATGGGGCAAGTTTTTCTCCTCACATCTCTATGCACGTAGACTCAGTTGGCGCAGTGCACGCGGGTAAGTGTAGTCATATTTCCCTTGATTTTTTTTTTTGCCTATATGTCAGATTTGTCTTTCTTGACCTCATTTGATCAATACTTATTCATGCAGATGGCCTGCCCTTTTCTGTCATCATTCATCGCCTAGGGTCTCACCTGATATAGTGCAGAGATTGGTGACTAGCGACTGATCTCTATTTTCATTGCTTGTTACTTTCCACGTATGTACATGTTCATGTCTTTTCTTCCTTTGATCTTAGCAGGGTCTGTAGAGCGACTACCGGGCTCCCTTCAGTTCAATGATCAGAATGACGTGCCTTTACCCTCAGCCCTAGCTGCTCACAAAGGGCTTTCCCAGGATGACAACATAGATGACTGGGATTATGAGAGGGATGTGACCGACATCCCGATTTTAGACCCAGACTGGGATCCCTCGATGGAGGACCCCGATATCCATGCTTCAGTAAGTTATTATTTCCAGCTTTCCTCCTTTTTTTTTTTAACACCAGTCACTGACTTATCACCACCTTATCTGACCATGTTTCTTCTTTCAGGCATCCCTTTTGACGACTTGATGGAGATGATACAAGATCCTCCACCCTCCATAGACCAAGAGGTACCTCTAGCCATTGTAGACACTGTTGGGTTGGCCGCAACTGGTGCCACTTCCCCCATATCACAGGTATTTTGGCTTTCAGTGCTTGCTGCCCGCTTTGGGTTTTCTTTCAATTTTCCTCTTCCATTTCACATGTTGTCATCTTTCTTTTTTTTGTTGCAGCTCCTCTATCGGTCTTCCCATGACCTGCTACGATACAGAGATTTCTGATCAGCCTTTGTCCCTTCGTTCTGAACCAGGTATCCACAACATTCTTCTGGATCTCATCACATCTGGAAACTCTTTGGTGCGTGCTCTTCTTATAACAGCCTCTTTTTTTTTTTTAATATTCCATAGCCACGATCAGCCAGGATGCCCCACTGCTTACTGCTTTAGACTTCCCAATGGTGACTACAGAGGCAAATGCCGCCGCCAGCCCTTCCGGGTGCCTTTTAGGTATACATTTTCTTTCATCTCCAGCTTGTCAGGAGTCTTCGTCATGATCTTAGCCTTTTGCACACATGTTCTTTTAGATGTAGAGAAGCCGTCGGATGCTAATGAACCTGGCTCTTTGGAGACTTGTGCGATTCCCGACGACCATGGTGAAAATACTGAGCCCCTGTCGGGTGAGACTCAACAGCTTCCAGCGCCTGGAGGTATTTCCGACACCGAGGAGGTGTCTTCACACCCATCTTGGGCTGTTTCAGGTCCCTCTTTATTGCTTGTCTCTTAAATGTTCCTTTTGTTCTTTACTTGAAGTGGGTTTAACTTCTGCGCTTTGGATGCATAGGGTTGGAGCGATCCTCACAGACTCTCGAGATTTTGGAGGCCCGACTGGTCACCCTTCGTGGCGAGGCTATAAGTGCTGCTAGTCAGATTTCCCTGGTGCGGGACGAGCATGCATCTCTTCTCTCTACGCAGAAGGAACAATCAGCTCGTGCATCCCTTTTGCGTATACTGGCCCATTACCTGGACCAATCAGCTGCTGAGGACGTGCGGCGTTCTGTAGACGTGGCCGCGAGGACTATCTTCTTTGGAGATGGAGCAGAGCAGGCTCCAGGCTGCCATTGCTACCTTAGAGGTCGAGGTTGACTCCTTGAGGGCTAGTGCTGCTGAGGCATAGACTTGCTCGGGAGAACTGTTGTTTTTTTGTTTTTTTTTTTTTGCATTAGTACATGTACTGGGCCTTTATTTACTTTCTCCTTCTTGGGCTATCCCAGGGGCCTGTCTTGGGATTGAGACCTTTATTCACTATATACATCATACTTTTTGACATCTTGCCAACAGTGTGTGTTGATAACAGGGGTTTAAGGCTTCCCCCAAAAGCCATGTTGTTTGATTCAGAGGATTAGGGCTCCTCCGGGGCCACAACATGTTTGTATCAGAGAATTGAGGCTTCTCCAGTGCCGTGCTTTGGGTGAGGGAATTAAAGCTCCCTCAGATTTATAATTTGATTGATTTTTTTTTTTGATTGATTTTTTTTCACATTACCAATCCTAGCGCCCTTTCGGGTTTCGCCACGATTGGCCCCCTTTAGCTTTTTCCGACACGCCTTTGCAGGTTTTCGTGTTGAGGGGTTTACCCATTTTTGCCTGAGGCGCCCTTTCGGGTTTTCACCTCAGCTGGGTTAGGACCTTTTACCCTTGATCCATCACGATGAAGTGGTAGACCAAGTCCGTCGGGGCACCTCCTTTTTGAGCCCCTATTTATTCTATTTTTTTTTTTTGTGAGGAATTAAGGCTTCCCCGAGAGCCGTGTGTTAGAATTTGGGTTGATGAATGGTGGGAATTAGGGCTTCCCTGAGAGCCGTGAATTGGACATTTCTTTCGGTCAAATGGTAGGGAATTAGAGGCTTCCCTGAGAGCCGTGAATTGGACATTTCTTTCGGCTTCAAATGGTAGGGAATTAGAGGCTTCCCTGAGAGCCGTAAATATATTAGAGGATTGAGGCTCCTCTGGGGCTCGGGATTTGACTTTTGACCGGTCTTGTCGGTTGCCAAAAGACATAGATTTCAACCTTTGATGGCCTAGACGGCTTGTTAGCCAAGAGGTCTGGATTTGAGCTTTTGATGGCTTGACGGCTTGTTAGCCAAAGGAGCTCGAGATTGGACTTTTGACTGGTCTTGACGACTTGTTAGCCAAAAGACATGGATTTCAACCTTTGATGGCCGGACGGCTTGTTAGCCAAGAGGTCTGGATTTTGAGCTTTTGGCTGGCCTTGAGCTTGTTAGCCAAAGAAGCTCGGGATTTGACTTTGACTGGTCTGACGACTTGTTAGCCAAAAAGACATGGATTTCAACCTTTGACTGGCCTGGACGGCTTGTTAGCCAAGAGGTCTGGATTTTGAGCTTTTGACTGGCCTTGACGGCTTGTTAGCCAAAGAAGCTCGAGATTTGACTTTTGACTGGTCTTGACGACTTGTTAGCCAAAAGACATGGATTTCAACTTTGACTGGCCTGGACGGCTTGTTAGCCAAGAGGTCTGGATTTTGAGCTTTTGACTGGCCTTGACGGCTTGTTAGCCAAAGAAGCTCGGGATTTGACTTTTGACTGGTCTTGACGACTTGTTAGCCAAAAGACATGGATTTCAAACTTTGACTGGCCTGGACGGCTTGTTAGCCAAGAGGTCTGGATTTGAGCTTTTTGACTGGCCTTGACGGCTTGTTAGCCAAAGAAGCTCGAGATTTGACTTTTGACTGGTCTTGACGACTTGTTAGCCAAAAAGACATGGATTTCAACCTTTGACTGGCCTGGACGGCTTGTTAGCCAAGAGGTCTGGATTTTGGCTTTTTGACTGGCCTTGACGGCTTGTTAGCCAAAGAAGCTCGAGATTTGACTTTTGACTGGTCTTGACGACTTGTTAGCCAAAAGACATGGATTCAACCTTTGACTGGCCTGGACGGCTTGTTAGCCAAGAGGTCTGGATTTTGAGCTTTTTGACTGGCCTTGACGGCTTGTTAGCCAAGAAGCTCGGATTTGACTTTTGACTGGTCTTGACGACTTGTTAGCCAAAAGACATGGATTTCAACCTTTGACTGGCCTGGACGGCTTGTTAGCCAAGAGGTCTGGATTTGAGCTTTTTGACTGGCCTTGACGGCTTGTTAGCCAAAGAAGCTCAGGATTTGACTTTCTCTCCTTTTTTTTGGCAGTGAGTATCTTCTCTCTTTTTTTTTTTTTTGTTGGGTTCTCCCTCTCTCTCTTTCTTCGAGCAGAGTTCGAACTTCCCACATTTCTTATAAGGGCGGAAAGACACAATCATCGTTGTCTCGGTTATAGCCCCTTATTTGATTATTCATTTGAATGAATTAGGGGTTGTTTCGTCATTGACAACTCTTGCGTCTTCCTCTTATAAGGAATGCGGGATAGCTCGATCTCGCTCCAGGAAGGTCGAGAGAGTATCCCCCCTTTTTTTTTTTTTTTTTTTTTTTTTTTCACATTACCAGTCATGGCGCCCTTTCGGGTTTTCACCATGGCTGGCCCTCTTGCTTTTGCCTGCACGCCCTTTCGGGTTTTCATGCAGCGGGGTTTCCGATTTTGCTCGAGGCGCCCTTTCGGGTTTTCACCTCAGCTGGGTTTTAGGCCTTTTACCCTCGATTCATCCTGGAGGAATAAGAATCGAGTCTGCGGGGCACCTCGTTTTTAAGCCCCCTTTTTTTCTTTTTTTTTTTTAGATCTTGTAACGGGATCTTTTCCATATCTTCAGTATGTACCAAAGTCGGATCCACCTGTACATTGTGTAGACGTACTCACACTCAGGAGTATGGTACAATTTCATGTGTCTGCCATTTAGAGGCGGAAACATCACATTTCCTTCTTGGTCGACTACCGTGTAGGCGCCACCTTCAAATACTTTGTCACCACAAATGGACCGAGCCAATTGGGTATGAATTATTCTTGGGTCGAGAGGCCATGACGTCCTTTTGTTTGACCATGACTAAGTCTCCCTTTTTTAAAAGCTCTTTCTTTCACGAGCTTGTCAAAAGCGCGGGACATCCGTGCCTGATAGTTTCGAAGACGTTGGTATGCGACCAAGCGTTTTTCTTCCAAATTTGACAACTCCTCAAGCCGTCTTTCTATTTCGGTCCCCTCATCAGTAGGTAGACCATAATGGAGAGCTACTCTATAGGATGAGAGCTCAATTTCCACAGGAATGACTGCTTCAGTCCCATAAACAGGGAAAAGGGTGAACATCCTGTGGGAGTTTTGTAGATGGTGCGATAGGCCCATAGAGCTTCATGCATCTTTTCGTCCCAATCGCGCTTTCGACCATTTACCCATTTGACCATGAGCTTGCATAAGGTTTTATTGAAGGCTTCGGCTAACCCGTGGCTTGAGGATAGTAGACCGTTGACGTCCTCCATTCGATGTGGAATTTTGCTATCAATTTGTTTATTGTCTGATTTTTGAATGGAGTGCCATTGTCAGACATGATCCGACTCGGAACACCGAACCGGTATATGATATGATGTCGGACAAAGCGAGCCACTGCTTCTCCGGTAGTTCTTTAGAGGTACAGCCTCAGCCCATCTTGAGAAATAATCTGTGGCAGCCAGAATGTATTTATACCCCTTGGATGATGTAGGGAGGGGACCCACTATGTCCATTCCCCATTCAGCAAATGGCCATGTTGGTGTTGTGGATGGAGCTTGCTTGGTGGTTCTTGGCACGGGCCATAGGCTTGGCATGGGGGCAGGCTCGAGCGAATCGCTCGCAGTCTGCAAACATTGTTGGCCAGTAAAAGCCTTTGCTTTGTATATTGATTTTCATTTTTGGGCCAGATTGGTGGGCTCCGCACAGTCCTGCGTGTACCTCCCGCATGATCATCTTGGCTTCTTTCGGAGATAGGCATCTCAACAGTAGGGATTTATCCTTTTCGGGTGTAAACTTGTATAATGTATCATTTATCAGCTTGTAAGAAGCGGCTCTTCGCAACAGTTGCACTCGCTCCCCCTTTTATCTGGTAGCCAACCATTTTTATTTTGATGATAGGAAACGCGCCAATCATCTTCTTCTTGGCCTTCATTTTCTTCCAATGTATTTGCCTCAAAGGTCGTCAGACCATCATGGCGATTTAGGGTGCTTGGAAGCAATCTTCTGTTTCTTATGGTAATCGCCAGTTCACCTTCAGGAGGGAGTTTGAGAGCAGATGCGAGCTTGGCCAATGCATCAGCCTGTGAATTTTGACTTCTTCTAACATGCTCTATTTTGAAGTGATAGAACCTGTCGCTGAGTCTTGTAGCTGCTTCAAAGTAGGCTTTCAATTCTTCTTTTCGGACTTCAAAAATGCCCAACATTTGTCTGACGACTAACAGTGAATCGCCAAACACTTCAATGCATCTTATGCCCATTTCTAGGGCGATTTCCAGGCCAACTATGAGGGCTTCATATTCTGCTTCATTATTTGTGAGGGATTCCATAAGAGCACATGAATAGTGCAATATCCCTTTTTCCGGGGTTACAAAGACAATTCCTGCCCCTGCCACATTTGTCGATGTGCCATCAGCCTTCAGAGAAGCTCGCGCGGCCCCATCAAAGTATAGCTGCCAGTATTCAATTTGTGCTTCTTGGGCTTCATAAGTTTCTTGAGAGGGGAGCACCTCCTCATCAACCAATTCTGTATTCAGGGGGGAGTTTTTGGCACCGGATGGGCGGCCAAGAACTCTGCCATTCCCTGTCCTTTAATTGCTTTTGTGGCACATAGGAGATATCAAACTCCATAAGCAATAGTGCCCATTTTCCAGCCTCCCTGACAGGACGGCTGCTTGAGTAAGAATTGAGAGGATCACATCTAGAGATGAGTTGAACTTTGTGCGCCAGCAAATAATGCCTTAACTTTTTAACGGAAACAAAAACCAATGCCAAGCATAACTTTTCCATTGGTGCATATCGGTGCTCTGGTCCGACTAGCATCCGACTGAGATAATAGAGGGGTTGTTCTTTGCCTCCTTCATTTTCTTGAGCAAGTAATGCCCCCAGTGAAGCATCCATAGCCGCAATGTATAGAATTAGAGGTTTCCCTTAATGGGTGCCCCCAGCACGGGCGGGCTGAGGAGATATTCTTTGATTTTGTTCAAGGCGTTTTGACATTCTTCATCCCAATAAATGGGGCTCCTTTCTTTGTCAATTTACAGAAAGGTTGGCATCTTCCTGACAAGTTGGATATGAATCTTCTGATGTAAGCCAAACGACCTTGGAGGGAGCGTAGCTCGGTGAGTGTCTTAGGGGAAGGCAATCCCTAATGGCCTTGATCTTATCGGGATCTATTTCAATACCCGGTAGCGAACAATGAACCGAGAAATTTTCCACTTGACACGCGAAGGCACATTTCATCAGGTTTTCAGCTTGTATTGGCGGAGCCTTCGAAGACCCTGCGCAAGTCTTCTACATGATTTTCTTTCTTTCCGACTTGACGACCAGGTCGTCCACATAGCATTCGACCAAGTTATGGAGCATTTCATCAAATATCTTGGTCATGGCCCTTGGTAGGTGGCGCCTGCATTTTTCAGGCCAAAGGGCATTCTTTTGTAGTTGAATATGCCTTTAGGCGATCGGAAGGCCGTGTGATTTTTGTCTTTGTCGGCCATCCGAATTTGGTTGTACCCCGAGCTTCCATCCATGAAAGACAGTATTCATGTCCCGTGGTGACATCCACCATTGTTTCGGTTATGGGCAGAGGGAAGTCATCTTTCGGGCATGCTTTGTTTAGATCCCGGAAGTCAATGCAGACCCGAACCTGCCCATTTTCTTTTTTACCGGCACTATATTGCCAGCCATATTGGATACATGCAGTCTTCGATGAAATCGACATCCAAAATTTTGTTGACCTCATCCACAACTTTCTTTTCCAGCTCTGGATGCATTCTTCTTTGAGTTTGTTTCACAGGCTTGGCTTCTGGCAAAATAGCCAATTCATGTTCGGCCACAGACGGATCCAGACCCGGCATTTCTTTATAAGACCAAGCAAAACAATCTTTGAACTCGAGAGTAGTGTTTATGCTTGTCTTTCTTCATCATTTAACAATGCACTGATGAACACAGGACGAGGATCGTCTGGTGCCCCCAGATTTATTTCCAAAAGTTCATCCACAGTGGCCTGCCCACCATCTTCCAATTCTCGGGGCGCAGGCTCTAAATCGACGAAGTCCTCTTCGTCGTCTGTGTTAGTCATGTACACTTCCCATTCTTGCTCTGACAAGGGACATTTTCATTTCATCTTCCATGGGGCTCTGCCCCTTTGCTTTTCAATTCCATGCTCATGGGAGCAGGGTTTATGCTGACCATGTTCACTGCATAATGCACCATAGGGTCTTCACGCGTCTCCCATCCGAGACCTCTTCGGTCATTGTGGGAGAAGGGCGGTTGCCCCCTGACATTTGTAGGGTACCACAGTTCTTGAAACATTTTACCCCTCAGACTATTCTGGGTCTGGGGGATATTTGTTTTTGGCACATATCTTTGATGTATTGTGGCATATCTTCAAGTTCTCCAATCATTTCTTGGGACTCGGACATGGCATGTCTTCGACCGAAGTCATCTTGTGGAGGCTGCTTGGGTGTTGGCTCTCCTTTGTAGAACACAATCGGTCTACCATCTTTATGGTGAGCTATGAAGAACTTTATTGGCTCAACTGTATATATTTCATGTCCAGCTGTCACTTGTGTATGATCTTGTGGCAGCGGTATTCCGGCCTCTATCAACCGGCTGACAGTGTTAGCCTCTAACCTGACGATAGGTCTTTGAAGTTGGAGGGGTTTTGACTTACTCCCCCGACTGTTGGATTTGCATGAGCGCTGCCACCCTTTCTTTATTGACTCTTTTTTGCCGCTGCTCTTCGAGGAGGTCCCCGCAATCTGTTTGCCTTTATCTTGCTTCTTAGGGGGATCAGTCGCCCTTTCATAGTATAGCCTTGCGTCAGCCAGGTGGCATTCATTACTTTAAATGGTTCTAGGTCGGCAAAGACCCATGTTGCTCGCCTCCTTTTGTGTATTTTAGGCATGATGGAGAGTCGATGGCACCACCAAGTTTTTGTGTAGCCATGGTCGCCCCAAGAGGGCTTTAAGGAAGTATTAGTGTCAACCACATAGAATACAACCTTTGTTACAAAATCGCCTAGGGCTAGGTCCACATCCACGCGCCCCAAGGCTTCTTCAGAGTTCTGATTGAATCCCGCTATCTTGACTCCTTCCACCTTATGTAAATAAGGGGTAAGGAACAGATTGTGAAACGTTTTTAACGGGATAATGTTCGCTGCGGAACCGGCATCGACCAGAATACGGTCTTCTCGTCCATTTATCTCCCCCCTCATGTATAGAGGCCTATTGTGACAGGGAGAGGGTAGCAACATATCATCTTCTGTGAAGGTCACAGAAGCCGTTAATGCTTCATATGTATCTTCTTTCATTTCTGCCACATGGGCCTCATAGACTTCCGGTTCCTGCAACGCTGCAATGAACGCCTCCGCAATTCTTGCTCAATGCTAAGGCATCCCAAATACTAAGGTTGGTCGGAAACCTCCCCAATGCTTGGAGAACCTTTCGGTTAGCTCTATCCTTGGATTTTTCAAAAGGAGGGCATTACTCTTGCCAAACCTTTAGGTGCTTGTGATGGGAGGGGAATTGCGACGTCGCCACTATCCCCTCTTCTCGTTCTTTTCTAGAGAGCTTCTCAGTACGAGAGGTACCAGCTCTTCTATCTTCTCTTAGTTGACACCTGAAGGGTCCTTCATTTGCCGCCATGTGGGAATTGGCATACCATCTTCAACAACAAGATCTTCCTCCTCTTCATCGGATGACGGGAAGATATATTCATCACCTTTAGTTTGAGGTACGGGGACGGGCCCTGACTTTTCCCCTCTGAAGTATATGACCTTCTGGGGTGGCTTGTTTCTTTGGTAAGTTTTGAATGGCTTTCTGGCTTCAGGGGGCACACAGCGGATCCCTGATTTGGATTGTTCCCCCGGCTGAGAGGTAAACACATAGGTCATATTGCATGAAAATGTCTGCACTTTTTCGACCAAGTCTTCGACGGTACAGTCAGCTCCCCAAAACATTTCATTTTCACCGACAGAGGGGAGGGCATCCCCATGTTCTTGCATATGCTCTTGCAGCTCGATGAGCCATTTCTTCAAGCGCATTTTACGCTCCAGTTCTTCCCATGGTATGTATTTTTCCAAGGGGATTGCTTTAGTTGGTGCCATCTGTTGATATTCTTCAAGTTCGTCAATCAACCCTTGGAGCCTTTTGAGGGGGCCATTGACTCCATTTGCTGTAGAGGTTTCACAGGCTGTTGATTCTTTCTTCAATTTCCTCTTTTCATTCCTTTTTGATTTCTGATTCTCTTCCGCAAGACTATCAATTCTTGCAAAGTCTTGTCTTTTGCTATCCCATTGGCGGGGCAGCGCCACCGGGATACAGCTTCCTGGGCTGTGCTTTCTTGAGACTTTTTAGGGACTGACCTCTTCTTGGCATTTACCTGGATCCAGCCCGTTTCTTCCTGTTGGTCATGGAATGTTGCAAGAATGGCCTTTTCTACCATATCATCTGGCAGTTGTTGATATGCGGCAAATCCAAGGAGCTTTGTCAACTGCTCAACTTGTGCCTCTTCTGCTGAACTACGGCATGAATCACATTTGCCGTGAATGTAAGCTTCGGTTGCTGATGTGGTTGGGGTGGATTCACCAGGTGTTCGGCCATATCAATTATTCGGCTTGAATCAACTTTTCTGCCCGATTTTTGAACAGATAACAATTTTCTAAAGTATGACCCAGCATGCGGTGATATGCGCAATAATTGGGCTTGTCTACCATTGTGGCTTCTTCTGGCGCTTCGGCTCTGGGAGAGTAATTAGACTCTCCTGAAGGCATATGTCAAGCAATTCTCTGGTGTGCTCCCTTGTAAATGAATAGGGAGCACTGAGTCTCTCACCCAACGAAAGTGTTGACATTTTTTCATTTTTCTTGGTGTTGGGGGAGCGGATGCCTCACCCTTGCCCCCCTTTTTGCCGAGCGCCGATGAAAAGTCCACAGCATTCACTTCTCGCGACCCCGAGCCTTTGTCTTTTGGTGGTTTGCTTTTCCAAACACTGTAGTTGGATTTTCTGCGAAGAAGATTTCGATCTCCGCCACAGTATTGTTGAGGTGTTCAAATGTCCGGATATTAGCTCCTAGGAGCTTTTCCTTATTTCTGGTTTCAGACTTCTTTGCATAGTTTCTGCATCTCATGTGCCGGGGGTTGCTCACATTTCATGCTCACGTCCCGCCATCTTTTGATGAAGTCAGAGCAGACTCATTTTTATTTTGCTTTAAAGATATGAGTTCTGAAGGTGACTCTTCTTTCTGTCATCCTGAACCGCTCAAAGAATTTTCTTTGCATGTCTTCCCAACCCACTATCGAGTTGGGTTTCAGTCGGGCATACCATTGAAATGCTGGCCCTGTCAGGACATCGAGAAATACCTCAAGAGGTAGGACTCCTCAGTCGCCAATTCTCCCATGATGCTCATATAATGAGCTATATGCTCATGAGGTGATCCCTCCCCATTGAATTTTGAGAATTTTGGGGCCTTTGGGTGCTCTGCTGGGAGCTTTTTAAAGAGGTGATGTACGGGGTATGGTACCCTATACAAATCATAAGTGGCGGAACCCTCGTTCTGCTCAGCCATTTTTGCTTCAATTATTTGCTCGATCATGGCCCTTGGGAACCATCGTTTCTTCAATGTAGTATTTAATGGTGGCAACCCATGCCGCTGTTCTGCAACATGCACCTCCTGATTCTCTTCGTGCTTGAGTTTGGATTTGTGAACCCTGCCGGGGCGTACTTGGTTGTGCGTTCCCAGGCTGGGGGCCACATAGGCGGTATCGGTTGGGCTGTTTGTTGGAGCTGCTGAGGTTGCACCACCTGCTGTACGACTGTGGTGGTAGTGATGGCTGTGGGGGGGCGCCATGCCACTGTTGCATAAGGCCTTCTAGCATAGCCTTGAGCTTTTGGTTTTCTAGCATTACTGTTTCCAAATTTAGTGATGGGATCCCTGATATTATAACCTTCGTTAGGCCGACCTTGGTCTGATGGGTGATTTGAAGTTGTGGCCATGTCGGTCACCCCCGCGCCTCCTTCATTTGGAATTGGTAGGTCGCCCTCTGTATTTACCCGGTCAAGCCAGGCCCGAGCTTGCTCCCTCCTGCGACAACTGTCGCGGGATGCTGCTCTGTATTTGAAGTTTCTACCTGGTCGGCGATTGCCAGCAAGTTGATGATTGGAAGGTAGCAAGTGTATACTCGCACGCCTTCTTCAGTAATTTTCACCGTTCTCCGCTTCTTCTGCCTCAGGCGTACAACAGGACCCAGGCGCTGGAAAACTGATATTCTAGGGATATTTCATCCCTTTGTGCTCTTCAGGCGTGAAATTCTGCCCCGTCTCGGGCTTGCCTGTCTTCTTCTTTCTTGGTATACCCCCTTCCTTTTATATCCTCTTTGCAGATAACCGGTGGGGAGGGGTGCTCTCTTTAGTCCGAGACTCTGGGGATGGCTCCCTTTGTCTTTCGTGGACCTTCCTTCTTCTGAAATTCTGCCACATGTCTGGGTCTTGCTTCATGACCCCTCCTGCATTCTTTCGCCCTATAAGGGATTCCAGGGCCCTTATTCCGGAGCTCCTCAGCTTCTTCTTTGGTGACCCACATTTGTTTAACCCGAGAGGGTGATACACTTCTCTCTTGTAACATTAGCTTTGTGTTCCTAAAGCCAGATTTGTCAGGTTTGAAAGTTTCGGGCCTCAGCTTCGCCCATTGCTTTCTTATTTCTTTCACTTTAAAGCTCGGCTTATCCTGCCGCACTTTAGGCAGTATGCCGAATTTGTTCCTTACCGGAATGGTAGCCACATGCCGTTCCGGTATCACCATGGTCTCACTGCCGTCCAGGCGGATTCGGAGCTCGCCAATGCGGACAGTCTTTCCAGAGCCTGAAATGCCACGGGTCGTGGGCTTCTTGTCATACTTGTTTTCTATGTTTTTTCGTGGTTGGAGTGTCGGTGAAGTTGATGGCATAGGTAGTGAACATTTGCACCAAGTCAGCCTCCTGAGCTTGAGGCTTCTCCTTTGTCTTGCTTGTTTCCTGAGCTTTGGTAGCAGTAGGTACGACGGCCGGTATCACGCCCAGGAAGTATGGAGATTCCACCACAGGGGGAAAAGCTCCAAACCTGGTGGGCGTTGTGAGGTAGCTGTTTCGTATGTGGTCCTGGACCACAAGTGGGCCGAAGACACGCCCGGAGTATGCGCCAGAGCCGCCATTGCAAGACCTGCACAGAGAAAGGTATATGTGAGTACATCTTATGTTAGGGTATTGTCTGATGGAGAGATGAAGGAAGGGAGGTCCCCAGTGGAGTCGCCATCTTGTGAGAATTATTTTTAACATTTTAAAAAATTTTAAATTTATTTTGGATTTGATTTATTTGGATTTTTATTTATTTACATGGACATGGTCTTGCTTAGTTCATTTGACCTCCCCCACTAACTGCGGTTAGTGTTAATTATATCAGCACAAAGATGAATACCCTTGATTAACCATCAGACAAACCTGTTTGAAAAAAAGAACGTGACTCACATTTGAATGAAATGAATTATACATGAAAGAAACATGGTTGCAAACATGCAGTTCATTTTTTGGATTTTTTGATATTTATTTCATTTTTTATTGATTTTTAAATGTATTTTCTCATTTTTTTTGGTATTTCAGAATTATTTATTTCATTTATTTAAGCATTTCGTGATTTATTTATTTCATTTAAATTATGTGAATTAAATTTACATTTTTTTATATTTGATTGATTTAAAGGGGAATTAGCTAACATTTTCATTATTTAATTGTTTTAAACATGAATTGACTTAAGGTGGGTTAAAATTGATGTGA